>CM053034.1:201374979-202097479 GCA_028564925.1 Lithobates sylvaticus | reverse complement strand
TGAGGATAGCCCCATGTAGGGGAGAGGGTTGAGGATAGCCCCATGTAGGGGAGAGGGTTGAGGATAGCCCCATGTAGTGGAGAGGGTTGAGGATAGCCCCATGTATGGGAGAGGGTTGAGGATAGCCCCATGTATGGGAGAGGGTTGAGGATAGCCCCATGTAGGGGAGAGGGTTGAGGATAGCCCCATGTAGGGGAGAGAGTTGAGGATAGCCCCATGTGTGGGAGAGGGTTGAGGATAGCCCCATGTAGGGGAGAGGGTTGAGGATAGCCCCATGCAGAGGAGATGGTTGAGGATAGCCCCATGTAGGGGAGAGGGTTGAGGATAGCCCCATGTAGGGGAGAGGGTTGAGGATGGCCCCATGCAGGGGAGAGGGTTGAGGATAGCCCCATGCAGGGGAGAGGGTTGAAGATAGCCCCATGTAGGGAAGAGGGTTGAGGATAGCCCCATGTGTGGGAGAGGGTTGAGGATAGCCCCATGTAGGGGAGAGGGTTGAGGATAGCCCCATGCAGAGGAGATGGTTGAGGATAGCCCCATGTAGGGGAGAGGGTTGAGGATAGCCCCATGTAGGGGAGAGGGTTGAGGATGGCCCCATGCAGGGGAGAGGGTTGAGGATAGCCCCATGCAGGGGAGAGGGTTGAAGATAGCCCCATGTAGGGAAGAGGGTTGAGGATAGCCCCATGTAGGGGAGAGGGTTGAGGATAGCCCCATGCGGGGGAGAGGGCTGAGGATAGCCCCATTTAGAGGAGAGGGTTGAGGATAGCCCCATGCGGGGGAGAGGGCTGAGGATAGCCCCATTTAGAGGAGAGGGTTGAGGATAGCCACATGCAGGGGAGAGGGTTGAGGATAGCCCCATGCAGGGGAGAGGGTTGAGGATAGCCCCATGCAGAGGAGAGGGTTGAGGATAGCCCCATGTAGGGGAGAGGGTTGAGGATGGCCCCATGTAGGGGAGAGGGTTGAGGATAACCCAATGCAGGGGAGAGGGTTGAGGATAGCCCCATGTAGGGGAGAGGGTTGAGGATAGCTCCATGTAGGGGAGAGGGTTGAGGATAGCACAATGCAGGGGAGAGGGTTGAGGATAGCCCCATGTAGAGGAGAGGGTTGAGGATAGCCCCATGTAGGGGAGAGGGTTAAGGATAGCCCCATACAGGGGAGAGGGTTGAGGATAGCCCTATGTAGGGGAGAGGGTTGAGGATAGCCCCATGTAGTGGAGAGGGTTGAGGATAGCCCCATGTAGGGGAGATAATTGAGGATAGCCCCATGTAGGGGAGAAGGTTGAGGATAGCCCCATGCAGGGGAGAGGGTTGAGGATAGCCCCATGTAGGGGAGAGGGTTGAGGATAGCCCCATGTAGGGGAGAGGGTTGAGGATAGCCCTATGTAGGGGAGAGGGTTGAGGATAGCCCCATGTAGGGGAGAGGGTTGAGGATAGCCCCATGTAGGGGAGAGGGTTGAGGATAGCCCCATGTAAGGGAGAGGGTTGAGGATAGCCCCATGTAGGGGAGAGGGTTGAGGATAGCCCCATGTAGGGGAGAGGGTTGAGGATAGCCCCATGTAGTGTAGAGGGTTGAGGATAGCCCCATGTAGGGGAGATACTTGAGGATAGCCCCATGTAGGGGAGAGGGTTGAGGATAGCCCAATGTAGGGGAGATAATTGAGGATAGCCCCATGTAGGGGAGAGGGTTGAGGATAGCCCCATGTAGGGGAGAGGGTTGAGGATAGCCCCATGTAGGGGAGAGGGTTGAGGATAGCCCCATGTAGGGGAGATAATTGAGGATAGCCCCATGTAGGGGAGAGGGTTGAGGATAGCCCGATGTAGTGGAGAGGGTTGAGGATAGCCCCATGTAGGGAGAGGGTTGAGGATAGCCCCATGTAGGGGAGAGGGTTGAGGATTGCCCCATGTAGTGGAGATGGTTGAGCCCCATGTAGGGGAGAGGGAGAGGGTTGAGGATAGCCCCATGTAGGGGAGAGGGTTGAGGATAGCCCCATTTAGGGGAGAGGGTTGAGGATAGCCCATGTAGGGGAGAGGGTTGAGGATAGCCCCATGTAGGGAGAGGGTTGAGGATAGCCCCATGTAGGGGATAGGGTTGAGGATAGCCCCATGTAGGGAGAGGGTTGAGGATAGCCCCATGTAGGGGAGAGGGTTGAGGATAGCCCCATGTAGGGGAGAGGGTTGAGGATAGCCCCATGTAGGGGAGAGGGTTGAGGATAGCCCCATGTAGGGGAGAGGGTTGAGGATAGCCCATGTAGGGGAGAGGGTTGAGGATAGCCCCATGTAGTGGAGAGGGTTGAGGATAGCTCCATGTAGGGGAGATGGTTGAGGATAGCCCCATGTAGGGAGAGGGTTGAGGATAGCCCCATGTAGGGGAGAGGGTTGAGCATAGCCCCATGTAGGGGAGAGGGTTGAGGATAGCCCCATGTAGGGGAGATAATTGAGGATAGCCCCATGTAGGGGAGAGGTTTGAGGATAGCCCCATGTAGGGGAGAGGGTTGAGGATAGCCCCATGTAGGGGAGAGGGTTGAGGATAGCCCCATGTAGGGAGAGGGTTGAGGATAGCCCCATGCATGGGAGAGGGTTGAGGATAGCCCCATGCAGTGGAGAGGGTTGAGGATAGCCCCATGCAGGGGAGAGGGTTGAGGATAGCCCCATGCACGGGAGAGGGTTGAGGATGGCCCCATGCACGGGAGAGGGTTGAGGATAGCCCCATGTAGGGGAGATAATTGAGGATAGCCCCATGTAGTGGAGATGGTTGAGGATAACCCCATGTAGGGGAGAGGGTTGAGGATAGCCCATGTAGTGGAGAGGGTTGAGGATAGCCCAATGTAGAGGAGAGGGTTGAGGATAGCCCAATGTAGAGGAGAGGGTTGAGGATAGCCCCATGTAGTGGAGAGGGTTGAGGATAGCCCCATGTAGTGGAGAGGGTTGAGGATAGCCCCATGTAGTGGAGATGGTTTAGGATAACCCCATGTAGGGGAGAGGGTTGAGGATAGCCCCATGTAGTGGAGAGGGTTGAGGATAGCCCCATGTAGGGGAGAGGGTTGAGGATAGCCCCATGTAGGGGAGAGGGTTGAGGATAGCCCCATGTAGGGGAGATGGTTGAGGATAGCCCCATGTAGGGGAGAGGGTTGAGGATAGCCCCATGTAGGGGAGAGGGTTGAGGATAGCCCCATGTAGGGGAGAGGGTTGAGGATAGCCCCATGTAAGGTATTGTAGAAGGGACAGCACAGAGAGGTGACTTATACTGTCCCTGAGATATAACGGTTGTATGTTCCGGCACAGAATGAGGTCACCCCGGATCGTATTTTACCTTTTATGGTTCCAGGTGAGCGCTCCTCCCCCGGGACACCTGACACCTCTCCGCAGCCACCTTTGTCACATTTACTGGCGGCTCCTGTCCTCAGATCCTTTTACGGTGAGAACACACATGGAGCAATCGTTATTGATTAATGAGCAGCACTTAGACCTGTAAACACGGTATATATACAAACACATCCACCACACACTGCTACCTCCACATTCTGCATTACATACAACTTCAAGAAAGACATTATCGGCCAATCAGGACCCATCAAACCGCCACCAATTTTATTTAGGGGGTTGCTGGGAGCTGGTGAGTCCATAAGTTACATAAATGGGAAATGAATAGTCACTAATATCAATCGTTTACTACAAACTGTCTAAAGTCTTTCACAAAGCTTGCTTATGGTTGCTGACACACATGGTATGGACTAAACTAAGAGGCGTATGTATAAAGATTCGTATCTAAACTGTGAATCCGTTCTGTGTGAATGAGGCAAAATGAAATGTCAGGCTTTAGTCTCTGCAAAACGAATGTGTGAATAGGGAAAATACCACAATAAATCCACTAGATGGCGATGGCTATCCGAAGAAATAGAATGAAGAGGGTATGTGGCGCTAACCCTTATGTAAATCAATAAATAATCTAAAAATAATCTAAAATGACCAGTTTGCAAAGCTCAGAGTATCCGAAAGATGAGTGACCTTTCACATAAATAGATATATAAAAACATAAAATAATGAACTAAATAGATAAAATTCCTTAATAGCAATACACATAAAATATTGAATAAATATAAGACGTGTGTATAAAATGAAAAAATGTTCAATAAAAGTGATGGTGCTAAAATAACCGTGCTGAAAATAAATATATGTGCTGGGGTAAAAATGATGATGGAGTTGGGTTAAAAATAGTGAACACGAAATCTTCTAGCAATAAAAGGTGCACAGTGCAACGTGCAAAATATGTGAATAAAGAACCAATAGAGAACCGATAAATTGATTCTGAAAGTGCAAGGGAATTGCAAGGAAATTGCAAGGGAAATTAATGATTGAATGTGCAGAAATATCCAAAATAATGACAAAGTGACCATACAGATGAAAAGAGTGTGTCACTGTAGGTATGGTATAATCAGATGATACCAAAACAATAATATCGCTGAAAAAAATTATTAAAAAATAAAAATAAAATTTGGTGCACTACAAGTCCCAGCTTGTAAAGAAAAAAATGGCGGAAAATAAACGATAAAGTCCACAATCTGGAACAATGAAGAGCATACTGCTCTGGAATAAGTGAAGGTGAGTAGAAATATTCAGGAATCTTTGTGTTGATCACAGTGATGATCCGTGCAGGCAGTGCTCTGTGCTGACTTCAGGGGTGCACCCTACTAGTTCCCCCAGCCTCTCACCTCTATTTGCGGCCCCTACAGGCCTAGTGGAGCAGATAGCCTCTAAAGTGGCAAGCCTGGTCACTTTCCGGGTCCTCCTTCTTATGGGCTCCTATGGGCTCCTATAGGCTTCTATGGGCTCCTATGGACTCCTACTCCGATCCAAAAAGGCACTCCAGGGGTAAGGGGTCACTCACGGGTTAGATCAGCATGTAGGGGTTAAAGGTACAAAGAAGCGCTCCAATGTGTAGTAAAAAACAGGTTTATTGAAACAAAAATAATATCCACTCACATTTAAAGTTCTCTTGCATCAGCATAGATGAACTTCCGGTCGCGGCCGCAAACCAGAAGTAGAGCGATAGGCACCTGACTTCCTTCCTCCCTCACTAGTATCGTCACTAGCACACGTGACTTTGTCAAAGGGTAAGGCTGTCAGGTGTCTCTGGGCCTATTTATACAGTTGTCAATTGACGCTGTGCTGACAGCGGTGTAAATAACGACTAAAAGTTGACATTTGGACATACATAGTAGGACTTGATGACATATGCAATCCTAATCTGAGAAAATGAATCTATTTTTATTACATATAAAGGTCTGAAAATAAGGAAATAATTTAGCCTCATGGTTTAATAATAAATAACAATCACAGTGCCATCCAGTGGCCGGAGGTATAAATTGCTTTCTAAAAGTAGGAGAGACTACTCAATAGTGACATCCAGTGGTAGTAGATAAAAATAGGAGAGACTACTCAATAGTGACATCCAGTGGTAGTAGATAAAAATGACCATCAGGAAATATCCTTCATGTATGCCATCTAGTGGTCACTTGTAAGATTGGCCATATTCTTTAAAAATTACAATTCTATTAGAAGAACTTTGTTAAAATTATGTATAAAAATGTAGTTTCAAGATGTAAAAAGGTCTAATAAAAATATTTTTTAGATAAAGAGACCTTACATAATAAAAAGAGACCCGACTAAAAATAATTAAAAAATAGGGAGAAAATTAATCATATTGGTAAAATCATTAAAATAAATATTAATAATATACCAGCATGTAATCAATAATTGGATATAAAACAATTCAAGTCGAATTCGACATTATGTCCCCATGGTCTGAGTGTACACAGTTCATATATCCATCTGGATTCAGCTTGGCTGATTCTAATAATCTTATTGTCACCTCTCCAGTGTGGCTTATATTTTTCGATGGCACATATTTTTAGGGACGAGGGATCTTTTTTGTGATATTTGGCATAATGCCTTGATAAGCTGTGCTTGTCAAAACCCTTTTTAATGTTTTGGACATGTTCCCGCAATCTCTTCCACAATTCTCTTTTTGTCCTTCCTATGTATTGGATCTTGCAAGGGCACTCCATTAGGTATACTACGCCCTCAGTCTTACATGTTATGAAGTCTTCAATATCATAGTCCTTATTTGTGACAGTAGATGTGAAGGAAGACTTCTTTTTCTTGGGCTCTTTAGTATGTCGACATGCATAACACTTTTTGCATGGGTAGTAGCCCTTCCCCTCAAAGAACGAAAAAGTCTTCTTAGGTGGTGGGTCTAGCACATTTTTAGCCAAATTGTCTCTTAGGGTAGGAGCCCGCCTGTAAGTGAATTTGGGTCTTTCTGGGAGAATGGTACTAAGGTGTCGATCTGTTTTTAAAATATCCCAATGTTTTTTAAAAATTTTCTCTACATGTTTGTGTTGTACATTAAAATCCATTATAATTGGTACTCTTTCTTTATCATCTATTTTTTTGGTGGTATCTTTTATTAGTGCATCTCTGTCTACATGTGCAATATCTTGTATCTTTTCTTCAATGAATGCTGTCTTGTATCCCTTTTGTATGAATCTCTCTCCAATCATTTCAGCTTGTTTCATGTAGGTCTGTTTATCCGAACAATTTCGCCTTAATCTGATCAGCTGTCCCTTTGGAATATTTTCGAGCCAAGTGTTGTGATGACAGCTATCCAGCGGAAGATAGCTATTTCTATCTACTGTTTTAAAATAAGTCTGTGTAGTAAGGAAGTTTTCCTCTTTCTTAATTAGTAGATCTAGAAAATTAATTTTGTCTGTGCTAATCTCCCAAGTGAGCTTAATATTTTTAGTGTTCGTGTTTAGTCGAAAGCAGAAATCTGTGAGACTGTCTCTGTCTCCAGACCAAATTATGATAATGTCGTCAATATATCTTTTATATAGAATTAGTTGGTGCGGAAACTGTTTGTACAGGGCCTCTTCTTCCCATTCGGCCATGTATAAATTAGCTACACTGGGAGCAAATTTAGCTCCCATCGCGATACCACATATCTGTTTGTAATAAGTACTATTAAACCAAAAATAGTTTGAGTCTAGGCTGAATTTAAGACAGTCTAATAGGAACCTTCTCTGTACACATTTGAGTTCACTGAGATTTCTAAGGGCCCATTTTGTGGCCTGTATTGCCTCCTCATGGTTTATAATTGTATAGAGTGACCCTACATCTGCCGTTGCCAAGTAAATGGGACCATCTTTTAGATTAAGTGTATTGAGAAGCTGAATGAGGTGCTTTGTATCCCTGAGATAAGATTTTGTTTTCTTGACCACTGGTTGTAGGAAGCCATCTATATATTCCCCCATTCTTGCACACACTGAGTTAATGCCATTCACTATGGGTCTCCCAGGGGGTTTGTCACTGTTTTTGTGTACCTTCGGTACTGTATAAATGACAGGTACCCTACAGATGTTGGGTTGTAGGTATTTACTCTCTTTTTTGTTTAGTAGTCCTTTATCTGAGCCTTTCTGGATTATTCGAGTAAGTTCTTTCCTATATCTCATCGTTGGATTACTTAGAAGTTTCTGATAGGTGGTCTCATCATTTAGTTGCCGGTTGATTTCATCATTGTAATCTACCTTAGACTGTATAACTATGGCTCCTCCTTTGTCTGCTTGACGTATCACGATGTCTTTTCTTGCTTCAAGCTTCTTTATCCCATTTTTTATGTCACCAGGGTTATAAACCTTTTTTATTTTCAGTTCTTGCAGATCTTTCAGTACCAATTTTTTGAAAACTTCTATGTGTCCTTCATTTCCCGGTGGTGGGTTAAACAGTGATTTGTTCTTCAGGTTACTGTACTGTATTCCATTGTTGTCGGGTGTCTTGGTTCCTCTTCCTATTCCTGTATTATTGAGCATGTATTTCTTTATATTGAGGCTCCTTATGAACTTATTTATATCCACATATGCATTAAATTTGTTGATGTTTTTTATTGGGGCAAATTTTAATCCTTTATCTAGCACTTTAATCTCTTCCTGTGTTAGTACCACTCCACTTATATTAATAATTCCATCTCCTATTATTCTCTTTTCCTTTTGCTTCTTGACTCCTGCCCGGCATCCTCTTCGCGTTTTTCGTTTCTTATATTCTTCTTCTCCATTGATCTCCTTGGGGTTTTTCTCGAGTGATCTTCTCTGTGTCTGTCCCTCTGATGTTCCGGTTTCTTGTCTTCTTCTTTTCCGGTCTTTCTGTTCTTGTTGTCTTCCGGGGTGTATCTGTCGGGTCTCCGGGGTCTGTCTTCTTGGTGGTGGCGTCTTGGGGAATTTCGTCGTCTTTGATCTAAAAAACGTGCAGGACTTCTTTCTTGTTTTTGCCTCTCCTGCGGGTACCTCTGATAGGCTGGCGATCTCCCATCATCGTACCTTCTCAGGTTTTCAAACTTATTGTATACTGGTACAGTGTAGTAGTTGTTATGTGGGGATCTACCTCTTCTGTCGTCTTGATGATACGGTCTTTCCTCTCTCCATGTTCTGTCGTCTCTCCTACTTTTGTCTATATAATGATTTCTTTCTCCTTCTCTTTCTTGGTTCCTCCAAGGAGGTGTTGGTGATCTTCTATTGTAGGGGGGTTGCTGGTATGGTCTTCCCTGGAAGTTGTTGTTATAACCATTGTTCCAATTGTTCTTCCAAAATGGTTTTTTCCAGTTATAGTTATTGTTGTTCCATCTCGGTTTTTGGTTTGGTGTATTATACCCATTATAATTGCCATGGGCATTAGTGTTTGAGGGAATTTCTCTCTGTTTTTCCTCTTTGGGGTTCAGGTCTAGTCTGACCTCTTTCACAGGTGAGCTGGCATTGGAATTGATTCCCGGCTCATCTGGTTTATTTTGCCATTTAAAAACAAGGTCATCATCGAAGTCTTTTACATCTCTTTGATATTTTTTCTTTTTTCTAGCTGCATTTTCCTTGTCTTTTTGTTCTATATCTCTACTTAGTTGTTTGGATAATGTATGGAATTCTGGTGTATCTTTTAGTGGTTCTAGGGTTAATTTGATTTCTTCTATAGTTTTGTTTATTATCCTCACTTTCTTTTGTTTTCTTTTTATCAAGAGATCTAATAGATCTAACCCTTATTAGATCTCTTGATAAAAAGAAAACAAAAGAAAGTGAGGATAATAAACAAAACTATAGAAGAAATCAAATTAACCCTAGAACCACTAAAAGATACACCAGAATTCCATACATTATCCAAACAACTAAGTAGAGATATAGAACAAAAAGACAAGGAAAATGCAGCTAGAAAAAAGAAAAAATATCAAAGAGATGTAAAAGACTTCGATGATGACCTTGTTTTTAAATGGCAAAATAAACCAGATGAGCCGGGAATCAATTCCAATGCCAGCTCACCTGTGAAAGAGGTCAGACTAGACCTGAACCCCAAAGAGGAAAAACAGAGAGAAATTCCCTCAAACACTAATGCCCATGGCAATTATAATGGGTATAATACACCAAACCAAAAACCGAGATGGAACAACAATAACTATAACTGGAAAAAACCATTTTGGAAGAACAATTGGAACAATGGTTATAACAACAACTTCCAGGGAAGACCATACCAGCAACCCCCCTACAATAGAAGATCACCAACACCTCCTTGGAGGAACCAAGAAAGAGAAGGAGAAAGAAATCATTATATAGACAAAAGTAGGAGAGACGACAGAACATGGAGAGAGGAAAGACCGTATCATCAAGACGACAGAAGAGGTAGATCCCCACATAACAACTACTACACTGTACCAGTATACAATAAGTTTGAAAACCTGAGAAGGTACGATGATGGGAGATCGCCAGCCTATCAGAGGTACCCGCAGGAGAGGCAAAAACAAGAAAGAAGTCCTGCACGTTTTTTAGATCAAAGACGACGAAATTCCCCAAGACGCCACCACCAAGAAGACAGACCCCGGAGACCCGACAGATACACCCCGGAAGACAACAAGAACAGAAAGACCGGAAAAGAAGAAGACAAGAAACCGGAACATCAGAGGGACAGACACAGAGAAGATCACTCGAGAAAAACCCCAAGGAGATCAATGGAGAAGAAGAATATAAGAAACGAAAAACGCGAAGAGGATGCCGGGCAGGAGTCAAGAAGCAAAAGGAAAAGAGAATAATAGGAGATGGAATTATTAATATAAGTGGAGTGGTACTAACACAGGAAGAGATTAAAGTGCTAGATAAAGGATTAAAATTTGCCCCAATAAAAAACATCAACAAATTTAATGCATATGTGGATATAAATAAGTTCATAAGGAGCCTCAATATAAAGAAATACATGCTCAATAATACAGGAATAGGAAGAGGAACCAAGACACCCGACAACAATGGAATACAGTACAGTAACCTGAAGAACAAATCACTGTTTAACCCACCACCGGGAAATGAAGGACACATAGAAGTTTTCAAAAAATTGGTACTGAAAGATCTGCAAGAACTGAAAATAAAAAAGGTTTATAACCCTGGTGACATAAAAAATGGGATAAAGAAGCTTGAAGCAAGAAAAGACATCGTGATACGTCAAGCAGACAAAGGAGGAGCCATAGTTATACAGTCTAAGGTAGATTACAATGATGAAATCAACCGGCAACTAAATGATGAGACCACCTATCAGAAACTTCTAAGTAATCCAACGATGAGATATAGGAAAGAACTTACTCGAATAATCCAGAAAGGCTCAGATAAAGGACTACTAAACAAAAAAGAGAGTAAATACCTACAACCCAACATCTGTAGGGTACCTGTCATTTATACAGTACCGAAGGTACACAAAAACAGTGACAAACCCCCTGGGAGACCCATAGTGAATGGCATTAACTCAGTGTGTGCAAGAATGGGGGAATATATAGATGGCTTCCTACAACCAGTGGTCAAGAAAACAAAATCTTATCTCAGGGATACAAAGCACCTCATTCAGCTTCTCAATACACTTAATCTAAAAGATGGTCCCATTTACTTGGCAACGGCAGATGTAGGGTCACTCTATACAATTATAAACCATGAGGAGGCAATACAGGCCACAAAATGGGCCCTTAGAAATCTCAGTGAACTCAAATGTGTACAGAGAAGGTTCCTATTAGACTGTCTTAAATTCAGCCTAGACTCAAACTATTTTTGGTTTAATAGTACTTATTACAAACAGATATGTGGTATCGCGATGGGAGCTAAATTTGCTCCCAGTGTAGCTAATTTATACATGGCCGAATGGGAAGAAGAGGCCCTGTACAAACAGTTTCCGCACCAACTAATTCTATATAAAAGATATATTGACGACATTATCATAATTTGGTCTGGAGACAGAGACAGTCTCACAGATTTCTGCTTTCGACTAAACACGAACACTAAAAATATTAAGCTCACTTGGGAGATTAGCACAGACAAAATTAATTTTCTAGATCTACTAATTAAGAAAGAGGAAAACTTCCTTACTACACAGACTTATTTTAAAACAGTAGATAGAAATAGCTATCTTCCGCTGGATAGCTGTCATCACAACACTTGGCTCGAAAATATTCCAAAGGGACAGCTGATCAGATTAAGGCGAAATTGTTCGGATAAACAGACCTACATGAAACAAGCTGAAATGATTGGAGAGAGATTCATACAAAAGGGATACAAGACAGCATTCATTGAAGAAAAGATACAAGATATTGCACATGTAGACAGAGATGCACTAATAAAAGATACCACCAAAAAAATAGATGATAAAGAAAGAGTACCAATTATAATGGATTTTAATGTACAACACAAACATGTAGAGAAAATTTTTAAAAAACATTGGGATATTTTAAAAACAGATCGACACCTTAGTACCATTCTCCCAGAAAGACCCAAATTCACTTACAGGCGGGCTCCTACCCTAAGAGACAATTTGGCTAAAAATGTGCTAGACCCACCACCTAAGAAGACTTTTTCGTTCTTTGAGGGGAAGGGCTACTACCCATGCAAAAAGTGTTATGCATGTCGACATACTAAAGAGCCCAAGAAAAAGAAGTCTTCCTTCACATCTACTGTCACAAATAAGGACTATGATATTGAAGACTTCATAACATGTAAGACTGAGGGCGTAGTATACCTAATGGAGTGCCCTTGCAAGATCCAATACATAGGAAGGACAAAAAGAGAATTGTGGAAGAGATTGCGGGAACATGTCCAAAACATTAAAAAGGGTTTTGACAAGCACAGCTTATCAAGGCATTATGCCAAATATCACAAAAAAGATCCCTCGTCCCTAAAAATATGTGCCATCGAAAAATATAAGCCACACTGGAGAGGTGACAATAAGATTATTAGAATCAGCCAAGCTGAATCCAGATGGATATATGAACTGTGTACACTCAGACCATGGGGACATAATGTCGAATTCGACTTGAATTGTTTTATATCCAATTATTGATTACATGCTGGTATATTATTAATATTTATTTTAATGATTTTACCAATATGATTAATTTTCTCCCTATTTTTTAATTATTTTTAGTCGGGTCTCTTTTTATTATGTAAGGTCTCTTTATCTAAAAAAATATTTTTATTAGACCTTTTTACATCTTGAAACTACATTTTTATACATAATTTTAACAAAGTTCTTCTAATAGAATTGTAATTTTTAAAGAATATGGCCAATCTTACAAGTGACCACTAGATGGCATACATGAAGGATATTTCCTGATGGTCATTTTTATCTACTACCACTGGATGTCACTATTGAGTAGTCTCTCCTATTTTTATCTACTACCACTGGATGTCACTATTGAGTAGTCTCTCCTACTTTTAGAAAGCAATTTATACCTCCGGCCACTGGATGGCACTGTGATTGTTATTTATTATTAAACCATGAGGCTAAATTATTTCCTTATTTTCAGACCTTTATATGTAATAAAAATAGATTCATTTTCTCAGATTAGGATTGCATATGTCATCAAGTCCTACTATGTATGTCCAAATGTCAACTTTTAGTCGTTATTTACACCGCTGTCAGCACAGCGTCAATTGACAACTGTATAAATAGGCCCAGAGACACCTGACAGCCTTACCCTTTGACAAAGTCACGTGTGCTAGTGACGATACTAGTGAGGGAGGAAGGAAGTCAGGTGCCTATCGCTCTACTTCTGGTTTGCGGCCGCGACCGGAAGTTCATCTATGCTGATGCAAGAGAACTTTAAATGTGAGTGGATATTATTTTTGTTTCAATAAACCTGTTTTTTACTACACATTGGAGCGCTTCTTTGTACCTTTAACCCCTACATGCTGATCTAACCCGTGAGTGACCCCTTACCCCTGGAGTGCCTTTTTGGATCGGAGTAGGAGTCCATAGGAGCCCATAGAAGCCTATAGGAGCCCATAGGAGCCCATAAGAAGGAGGACCCGGAAAGTGACCAGGCTTGCCACTTTAGAGGCTATCTGCTCCACTAGGCCTGTAGGGGCCGCAAATAGAGGTGAGAGGCTGGGGGAACTAGTAGGGTGCACCCCTGAAGTCAGCACGGAGCACTGCCTGCACGGATCATCACTGTGATCAACACAAAGATTCCTGAATATTTCTACTCACCTTCACTTATTCCAGAGCAGTATGCTCTTCATTGTTCCAGATTGTGGACTTTATCGTTTATTTTCCGCCATTTTTTTCTTTACAAGCTGGGACTTGTAGTGCACCAAATTTTATTTTTATTTTTTAATAATTTTTTTCAGCGATATTATTGTTTTGGTATCATCTGATTATACCATACCTACAGTGACACACTCTTTTCATCTGTATGGTCACTTTGTCATTATTTTGGATATTTCTGCACATTCAATCATTAATTTCCCTTGCAATTTCCTTGCAATTCCCTTGCACTTTCAGAATCAATTTATCGGTTCTCTATTGGTTCTTTATTCACATATTTTGCACGTTGCACTGTGCACCTTTTATTGCTAGAAGATTTCGTGTTCACTATTTTTAACCCAACTCCATCATCATTTTTACCCCAGCACATATATTTATTTTCAGCACGGTTATTTTAGCACCATCACTTTTATTGAACATTTTTTCATTTTATACACACGTCTTATATTTATTCAATATTTTATGTGTATTGCTATTAAGGAATTTTATCTATTTAGTTCATTATTTTATGTTTTTATATATCTATTTATGTGAAAGGTCACTCATCTTTCGGATACTCTGAGCTTTGCAAACTGGTCATTTTAGATTATTTTTAGATTATTTATTGATTTACATAAGGGTTAGCGCCACATACCCTCTTCATTCAATTTTACCTTTACAAGTGTGAGATCACTTATATGTTGGCTGCTTTCCTTTTCCATTTTTCTCCTCATTTGATTTAATAGTTTTTGGTTGAGCGCACTGGTTACCCCTATTATCCGAAGAAATAAGTGTGCTCATCTGCGCCATCTAGTGGCCACAAGGTGGTATTTTACACATTGACAAATTCAATCTGCAGAGAATATAACCCAATAACATTCACACCAGAAAATTGGAATCGGCATTCAAATTTGAATTTATTATATTTGAAATTCAAATTTCTGAAGACTCTTATATTTGTTCTATTTAATTTTATTCTATTCTATTGCCCCCCCCCCCCCCCCATTCTATTCTTTTCTATTCTCTTATTTTCTACTCTATTCTTTTATTTTTTTATTCTATTTTAATTTATTCCAGTCTAATCTATTCTATTTGAAATTCTAATTTATTCTATTCGAAAATTCTAATCTATTCTATTCGAAATTCTAATCTATTCTATTTGAAATTCTAATTTATTCTATTCGAAATTCTAATTTGGGACGACGATTATATTCTTTTTATTTTATTCGATTGTATTCTAGTCTATTGTTTTTTTCTATCCTATTATTTTCTGTTCTATTTTTCTATTCAAAATTTGAAAGGCAGTTATATTCTATCTTTTTTTTTTATTCTATTATATACTTTTTTCGATTTTGTTCAATTATTTTCTATTCTATTCTATTTTATTCTAATCTATTCTATTCGAAATTTGAATGTATTCTATTCCAAATTCGAATTTTGGAAGACGATTACATTCTTTCTATTTTATTCTATTGTTTTTTTCTATCCTATTCTATTATTTGCTATTATAGTCTTTTCTATTCTATTGAATTCTAGTCTATTGTTTTTCTATTCTATTCTAATCAGTTATATTCTTACATTTAAAGGCAGTTATATTCTATCTCTTTTATCTTATTCTATTCCATTGTATTTTGTTTAATTATGTTCTATTCTATTCTATTCTTTTCTTTTATTCTCTATTTTGTTCACTTTTACTCTGTTATTTTCTATTCTATTCTATTATTTTCTATTCTATTCCTTTATTTTCTATTTATATTTTATTATATTCTTTTATTTTCTATTCTATTCTGTTTTACCCTTCTCTATTCTTTTCTGTTTTATTCTATTATTTTCGTTTTCATTCTTTTCTTTTCTATTCCATTCCTTTATATTCTATTATTTTCTATTCTATTCTATTCCTCTCTATTCCATTCTATTCTATTCCATTCTATTCCTTTCTATTCTATCCCATTCTATTCTATTCTTTTCTATTCCTTTCTATTATTTTGTTTTATTTTCTATTCTGTCCACTTTTACTCTGTTATTTTCTATTCTATTCTATTATTTTCTATTCTCTTCCTTTATTTTCTATTATATTTTATTATATTCATTTATTTTTTATTCTGTTTTACCCTATTCTATTATTTTCTGTTTTATTATATTCTTTTCTATTCTATTCCTTTCTTTTCTATTCTATTCCTTTATATTCTATTATTCTCTATTCTATTCTTGTCTATTCCTTTCTATTCTATTCTATTATTTTATATTCCTTTATTATCTATTCTATTCTTGTTTTCCAAATTTGTTTTCAAATTCAATTTAAATTTGATTTAAAATTAGCATTTCAGCAGAATTTAATTTCATTATTTCGAATTCATTTAAATATGTTGCTGTTGTAATTTGGAAATTCGAATACATCCAATTCCCCAAAAAATTCTCAGAATTTAGATTCGGAATGAAATGAACCGTACATGTCTACTGGCTTTACCGTTTCCCAAACTCTTGTATTCATGTCAAAGCAAGCAAGCCACAAATGCCCCACAAATGCCCCACAAATGCCCCTATGGCAATTACAGCGTGTTTGAGATGCGTTTTAAAAAGCGTTACTAACTGATATGATAGAACAAGAATCCACACAAAGCCAACACAGAGGAGGGGCGTGGCTAACAGTATTGCTCCATTAGCATTGGAGTTCCATGCTGAGCGTTGCTCACTTTCTCAATGAAAGCAAAGCTGATTGGATGGAGGGCAGATTGTGACATCACTGCCCCACCTCTCCACCTGGTTCAATCAGAGAATGCTTTGCATTCATTTAGAAAATGCAAAGTGTTCTCTAAATGGCGTCTGAGCAACCTCCTGGGAGTGGCGGCCCCTCCATTAGCCCCCCCCTGATCCATGCGCCCGGCCCCTAATCTACATCCAGGGTGCCGGACAAAAGGATTTCAAAAAGATTTTTTTTTTCAAGCACCTGATTAGAGCCAGAAGCTCTAATTGGCTTCAAAAAGGGTGGGCTCGGGGGACGCAGAGCACTGCGCCCCCAGCACACCCAGTTGTGTGACATTAGCGAATTGATGTTCGCTAATGTCTTCCTGCTTCTCCTCTGGGCCAATCAGGAAGCGGGTCCTGCGACCCGATTGGCTGGGAGTCCTAAGACCCGATTAGCCGCGAACCCTAAGTACTGATTGGCCCGGGAGGGGAAGTGATCGCTGGGACTCGGTAAGTGCGGGGATGATGGGGGGGCCTGACGGGCAAGTGAAGCATTGATCGAGCGATGGGGGGAGAGGTAATCAATCGAGCAAACGATGGGGGGGCCAGGCTGGCTGGGGGCCACGATCTCCCCCCCCCCCCCCCCCCCCCCCCAAGCAAATTAAGCACCAGCCGCCACTGCTCCTGTGTTAACTAAACATCAGGGCAGCTGCTTGGCAAGGAACCCCAAAACTAGCGGTGATACCTGTAGTATCGCTGCCTAACTGGTCCAAGTAAAAATATCCGTACTTGGCATTCTTATTTAGTTACTCTGTTGCACCTGCTGGAGTGTATTAGAGTGTAGTACCTCTGTCAGCCTGAAGAGGTCACTGCTGCCATTACCAATCACCCATCTCAATATTCATCAACATCAGAAATCCCTCTTCTGAACCAAATTCACTACATAAGGGGGGATATGATCTCCATGTATAAATACATAAGGGGGATATGATCTCCATGTATAAATACATAAGGGGGATATGATCTCCATGTATAAATACATAAGGGGGGATATGATCTCTGTGTATAAATACATAAGGGGGGATATGATCTCTGTGTATAAATACATAAGGGGGATATGATCTCCATGTATAAATACATAAGGGGGGATATGATCTCCATGTATAAATACATAAGGGGGATATGATCTCTGTGTATAAATACATAAGGGGGGATATGATCTCTGTGTATAAATACATTAGGGGGGATATGATCTCTGTGTATAAATACATAAGGGGGATATGATCTCCATGTATAAATACATAAGGGGGATATGATCTCTGTGTATAAATACATAAGGGGGGATATGATCTCTGTGTATAAATACATAAGGGGGGATATGATCTCCATGTATAAATACATAAGGGGGGGATATGATCACCATGTATAAATACATTAGGGGGATATGATCTTCATGTATAAATATATAAGGGGGGGATATGATCTCCATGTATAAATACATAAGGGGGAATATGATCTCCATATATAAATACATAAGGGGGGATATGATCTCCATGTATAAATACATAAGGGGGGATATGATCTCTGTGTATAAATAATACATAAGGGGGGATATGATCTTCATGTATAATACATAAGGGGGGATATGATCTCCATGTATAAATACATAAGGGGGGATATGATCTCTGTGTATAAATACATAAGGGGGGATATGATCTCCATGTATATATAAATAAGGGGGGATATGATCTCTGTATATAAATACATAAGGGGGGATATGATCTCCATGTATAAATACATAAGGGGGGATATGATCTCTGTGTATAAATAATACATAAGGGGGGATATGATCTTCATGTATAATACATAAGGGGGGATATGATCTCTGTGTATAAATAATACATAAGGGGGGATATGATCACCATGTATAAATACATAAGGGGGGATATGATCTCCATGTATAAATACATAAGGGGGGATATGATCTCTGTGTATAAATACATAAGGGGGGATATGATCTCCATGTATATATAAATAAGGGGGGATATGATCTCTGTATATAAATACATAAGGGGGGATATGATCTCCATGTATAAATACATAAGGGGGGATATGATCTCTGTGTATAAATAATACATAAGGGGGGATATGATCTTCATGTATAATACATAAGGGGGGATATGATCTCTGTGTATAAATAATACATAAGGGGGGATATGATCTCTGTGTATAAATAATACATAAGGGGGGATATGATCTCTGTGTATAAATAATACATAAGGGGGGATATGATCTCCATGTATAAATACATAAGGGGGATATGATCTCTGTATATAAATACATAAGGGGGGATATGATCTCAATGTATAAATACATAAGGGGGGATATGATCTCCATGTATAAATACATAAGGGGGGATATGATCTCTGTGTATAAATACATAAGGGGGGGGGATATGATCTCCATGTATATATAAATAAGGGGGGATATGATCTCTGTATATAAATACATAAGGGGGGATATGATCTCCATGTATAAATACATAAGGGGGGATATGATCTCTGTGTATAAATAATACATAAGGGGGGATATGATCTTCATGTATAAATACATAAGGGGGGATATGATCTCTGTGTATAAATAATACATAAGGGGGGATATGATCTCTGTGTATAAATAATACATAAGGGGGGATATGATCTCCATGTATAAATACATAAGGGGGATATGATCTCTGTATATAAATACATAAGGGGGGATATGATCTCCATGTATAAATACATAAAGATTCCTCTGGAATCTGTGGGTGAAGGATTGTGTATATGGGATTGTTTTAAACATTTTTTTATTGGTTGAACTGGATGGACTTGTGTCTTTTTCCACGCTGACTATGTAACTATGTTGTCATTATTATTGTGACAACATCAACATTTCCGGGAACATTCGTTGTCTCCTCGAGGGTCTCGGCTCACCACAATCTCACCAGGACTTGGTAAATAAACACAAATACAGAAAAAAAAAGAAAAAAAAAAAGAATCTAAAAATAACAATGTAATTATAGAGGAGAAAATGTTACTTTCCAGAGTTGTATTGTGACACGCGGAGACGAGTCCTTCCAGGAACCCGGGATCTCTCTCCGTCCCTGGAAGAGCGGGGGAGGGGGGGTGACACTGTGTGCCAGGTTTACTATACATGGCGGGTACCCCGGCGGGCGATCAGTCTGGCACTTTACCACCATAAAGGTGACACATAGAAGCTGGATTGGTGGCAGGAGGGCACACATGCCACACCTGGACCTGAGGGCACATGGCTTTGTGCCCAAATCTGTTCGCCAGGCCGGATCTGCCAGTTTTTTTAAAGCACTCTTCACCACGCTCTATTAACAATTAAACAAATGACATAAACCAAATGCCATTAAAAAAAAAAAAAAAAAAAAAAAAAAAAAAAAAATGTTTGATAAGTGCAAATAAAAACCTGACACCACTAATCCCTCCTCCGTACACCTCTCTGTATAGGAAGCTGCCCGGTGCCCATCAAGCAGCAATAAACCCAAAAATATAAATGCAATATATGGCAGCTTACCAATCATTCAATGCGGCGCTTGCATTCGTTTTCTTTTATTAGGCTTTTTTTCTTCTTCTTTTTTTCCGGTGATCCAGCCAGTAAGTCTGTTGTTTTTCAAAAGCACAAGCTCTCCAACAGAATGTATCAGTTAAAGGGATGAGACCAGTGGTGGCCCGTCCAATAGGGACATACGGGTGCCCCCCCCCCCCCCCCCGCTATCCATGTGTCCAACCCCATGATCTACATGCAGAGATGCCAGACAGCTGATGCATGGATTCCAATGGGGGGGGGGGGGTTAAGCACATAGTTAGAGCCAGAGGCTCTAATACATAGCTCCCAACTGTCCCTGATTTGGAGGGACTGTCCCTGATTTGGAGCAATGTCCCTCTTTCCTCCTCATTTGTCCCTAATTTTGGTCTGATCTATATAGATGTATATAAAAAATAACTTTTTTATCTTTCAAAAAGTGTTTCCCAGTGCTAAACCTTTTATCCGATTTCTAAATTGCTGCATTTGTACATTTTAATAGCCAATATAAAGGAATATTAGTGGTAAAAAAAAGCCCTTGTGGATTTAATTAACCTTTTTTTGGGGGGTTAATTCTCCTTTAAGGGGGTGTGGCAGGAGGCATGTCCTATGCCTACATACGCTTGCTGGTAGGTGTCCCTCATTCCCATCTCAAAATGTTGAGAGGTGTGATAATAGGCTTCAAAAAAGGGTGGCCCATCCAGTTTTGTTACAATAGCGAATTCATTTTCGCAGGGGTGGACTGACAACTCATGGGGCCCCCGGGCAATAGGAGATCATGGGGCCCCCAGGCAATAGGAGATCATGGGGCCCCCAGGCAATCAGAGATTATGGGGCCCCACAGTATACAATCACACAGTATACACACACACAGTATACAATCACACAGTATACACAGACATGTTTCTATTGGCTGAGAAGGTACTGGAGAGGTGGGGCAGCTATAATCTCTGGATTTTTAGACCAAAAGGATGTCGGTAAGGGACATTTCAGAGACAGATGTAAAAAAAAAAACACAGATTTTTACATACTGTCCCTGGTTTTACTGAGGCTGGCAACCCTGATGGGGCCCCCTAGTGGCCAAAAAAAAAAAAACACCAGCCGCCACTGGATGAGTACCAGGGGTGCTTACAGTGATCAGATTGTATTTGTTCATGTAAAACCTTTATCTCAAAAGGGACAAACCAGTTTGTTGTAACTGATTATAAAGTGTGAGCTGGAGTTTGGCTTACATTTTTGTTAGTGTATTCAAATCTGCTAATACATTTAACACTCCCCTCCCCCCCCCGGAACGTCCTTCAGAAGTAGAGGGATCGCGCGCGCGCGTGCCCGTGCAGCGGCGCGATCCCGATGCGGCCGTGTCACCCGGACACGGCGCATCTCGGATCGGCAGGAGGGCTCGGTGATTGGCCCTCCTGATCACATGACGGCCGTGTCAAATCACAGCCGTCATGTGATGTAAGCAAACAGCCGGTTGCTAGGCAATCGGCCCTCCTCTCCTCACACGGAAGTCGTCGGTGAGGAGAGGAGAGCTGATCGCTGCAGCCGGCTGGTGATCAGTGAGTTTTAGCTGTTTTTTTACAGCTTTTTACTCACTGATCACCAGCGTAGTGTCCCCACAGTGTAAACACACATGTCCCCACACGTCCCCAAAACATACATGTCCCCAAATAATAAAAACACATGTCCCCCACATATGTCCCAGTAAAATAACATGTGCCAATGATTAGCAGATGACGAAGCAGTGGATGACGGAGAATCATGTCTCCTGGTACTGTTGGACCTCAGCGCTGCGTTCGATACTGTGGACCACAATACTCTACTCATCCGCCTCACAGAAGTAGCAGGAGTCACAGACTCAGATCTACAATGGTTCGCATCCTTCCTAGGAAATCGCTCTCAGACGGTGAACCTAGGAGCTTTCACCTCTGAAACCCGGGCAATCTCTTGTGGAGTCCCTCAAGGATCACCCTTGTCGCCAGTGCTCTTCAATATATACATCCGCCCACTCCTCAACATCATCAGAAAATCGGACCTCTGCTTCCATTCATACGCCGACGACACGCAATTATATTTTCGTATCACCGGACAAAAAGACCATCATCAGCAACTAGAGAAATGCCTCACTATGATAGACGACTGGATGACCACTAGCTCCCTCAAACTTAATGAATCGAAAACAGAACTTCTTATTCTACATGCAAATCAAAACCCCCGAACCAAGATCCCTTGGACACCACCCACCATCTTTGGACAGACCATCCCCCCAAGGACCAAGGCCAAGAGTCTCGGAGTCATTTTTGACTCAGAAATGTCAATGGATGCCCAAATAGGCGCAGTAGTCAGTGGTTCTCACCATCTGCTCCGCCTGCTATGCAGACTCATCCCCTTCATTCCAAAGGAGGACAAAGCCGTGGTAGTTGGAACAGTCATCAATTCTCTACTGGACTACGCAAACTCCCTCTACATAGGATTACCCCAATATCAACTTGCGCGCTTACAACTTATCCAAAACACGGCGGCAAGACTGATAACAGGAAAAAAACCCTGGGAATCCATCTCCCCTTCCCTGAGGAGCCTACATTGGCTAACCGTAAGGAATCGGGTCACATTCAAGACCCTCTGCCTCACCCACAAATGCGCACATGGAAACGCTCCGCAATACCTTCGCGAGAAAATAAAACACTACACACCCAATCGTAGTCTCTGATCGTCTAACCAAAACCTCCTCCTCATTCCCAAATCCCGCTACAAATGGGGGAACGGAGATTCGCTGTCCAAGGACCATGGCTATGAAACGCTCTACCAACCGACATCCGCATGGAAGAAAACCATCAGGCCTTCAGGAAAAAACTCAAGACCCACCTCTTCTAGAAGATCGACAACCAAACACCAATACAGCGCCTTGAGGCGATTCAGTTCGCATTGTAGCGCTATACAAGTTATTTATTCATTAATTTATTCATTATCTGCACACATATGTCCGTGATCACACGAACCAATTATTATACACTTAACGTAATTTTTTATTTTACTAAAAACATGTAGCAGAATACATTTTGGCTTAAATTTATGACAAAATTTGATTTTATTGGATTTCGTTTAAAAAAGAAAGGAGAAAATAATGTTTTTTTTTCAAAATTTCCGCTATGTTTTCGCTTACATCGCAAAAAAATAAAAAACGGAGTCGCGAATAAATACCACCAAACTAAAGCTCTATTTGTTCAAACAAAATGATAAAAATTTAGTTTGGTTACAGCATTGCATGACCGCGCAATTGTCACTGAAAGTGCGAGAGCGCTGAAAGCTGAAAATTGGTCTGGGAAGGAAGGGGGCGAAAGTGCCCAGTATTGTAGTGGTTAAGGACCGGAAGATTTACCCCCCTTAATGACCAGGCCATTTTTTGCGATTCGGCACTGTGTCGCTTTAACTGACAATTGGGCGGTCGTGCGACGCTGTACCCAAATAAAATTCATGTCCTTTTTTTCCCCACAAATAGAGCTTTCTTTTGGGGGTATTTGATCACCTCTGTGCTTTTTGTTTGTGCTATAAACAAAAAAAGAGTGGCAATTTTGAAAAATAATATATACATTTTTAACTTTTTTGCTGTAATAAATATATTATAATAAATAATTTTATATAATAATAAATAATTTTAAAAAACTAATTTCTTTTTTTTTTGTTTTTGTTATGTAAGCTTGTATAATGTATTTGTAAATTGGCTGATGGTATGATTATGCCATTAATGTATGAATATTTGTCTATTTGTATTTATATTTATTTATATATTGTATTTGTATATTTTGTATAATTTTCTAATAAAATTAAGAGCATAAAATATATATATATATATATATATATATATATATATATATTATATATATATATATATATATATATATATATATATATATATAATATATAATATAATAATAATAATTATATATATATATATATATATATATATATATATATATATATATATATATATATATATATATATATATATATATATATATATATATAATATATATAATATATATATATATATAATTTCTTTCTCAGTTTAGGCCAATATATATTCTTCTACATATATTTGGTAAAAAAAAAAAAAAATCACAATAAGCGTATATTGATTGGTTTGCATCTACAAACTAGAGGATAGATTTATGGCATTTTTATTATTCATTTTTACTTTACTAGTAATGGCGGCGATCAGCGATTTTTAGCGGGACTGCGACATTGCGGCGGACACATCGGACACTTTTGACCCTTTTTTTCGTGTACAATGACCGAGGCTCGGAAATGCCGCAGCATTATCTAAAGAGGCATACAACCTCCCTGCGATCGATGTTACAAAGTACGGAGCTATCGGCGCTGGCCGTGGAAAGCTTTGTCAGCCTGTCAATATTTCAGAGGAACCTCCCCGAATACGGCGAAAAACAAACAATTCTATCACATTCCATCAATAGTCCTGCAGGGCGTCAGATAATGTTGGCTCTGTTTAGCGGTCAGTGGGTCGATTGGAAGGTTTAGAAAATGTTGGCGTCTTGCAGTGTTGCGGGGGGGTCGCAAGACAACCCAAAGGATTAAAATTAAGAACTGATACATTTTTTTTTTTTAATGAGGTAAATATGTTATTACATCTGTAGTCTTCTATATGGCCAGTAGGTGGTGCTGCAGATTCCTTTTCACATATTCAGCAGGATTTTTTTTCAGCTGTGCTCACTATTTACAGGACTCATCCCAGCAGCCATTTCTTCCTGAGGTGTCACAGATACCCAACGACGTGATTGCTGTTGGCCCCTCCCACCAGCCAGGAGGATCTGATGGCATTGCATAGAGAAGCACAGAGACCCAACACCGTGATCACTGTTGGCCCCTCCCACCAGCCAGGCTCTTATGGCACTGCATAGAGAAGCACGGAGACCCAATCACGTAATCACTGTTGGCCTCTCCCACCAGCCAGGTACTGATGGCATTGCATAGAGAAGCACAGAGACCCAATGATGTGATCATTGTTGGCCCCTCCCACCAGTCAGGATCTAATGGCATTGCAGAGAGAAGCACAGAGACCCAACGACATGATCACTGAAGACAGAGGGGATGGAGGGGGGAAGCCGCCGTCGGTGGGCACCATCCAACATGTCAGTCCAGGGGCAGCACAGGGTAAGTGAGCCGGGGGGGCGCGGTCCATCCGCCACCCCCCCGACCAATGGAGCACCAGCCCCCACTGGTCATAAGTATGTTGATGGGGAACCAGGGAAGGGAAAATATAAGCAGATTATTTGGCGCTGGATGGAAATGCATGGTGAGGAATCGCCTGTGATTGGGCGTCCTGCAGAGCGATTCTTCCGGGCAGATCAGTCGGGTTCTCTTTGTTGTGTATAAAGTGTATTTCTCCCCATTTGTCTGTGATGAGGACATAATTACACTCGGCTCTAATCCGAAATCTGATCTCATCATCCACAACATTTCCTCTCTGATTGTCTTCCATCGGCGCTCTGATTGGACGCGTTCCGACACGTTTCAACAAAAAATGAAAATAAACAAAATGCCTTTAAGTAATTGGCCGGATGATCACACCTGTAATTACGATCACACGGAAAATAAACCATCGTACTTTACATTGACAGTTTGTGCGACGAATCACCCCGCGGACTTACATTTCTTCCCTTCATCATTGAAGTATGAAATAAAAAGCTGACAGAGTTCTAGCACCCCCCCTACTTAAAGTGGTTGTAATATGAACAAAGCCTATCCCTCTATAGTGTGTACTTGTCTCAATTCAGAGCACTAAGTGTAATTTCTGTCTGCTGCTTTCCTTCCTCTGCTAACACCAAGAGATAAAGGGAGGGGAGGGACCTCCAGCACACAGCCTGTGATTGACAGCCTCAGCTCTGTTCCTCTTTGCTGTGTGAAAAGGGGGTGGGGGTGTCCCTTTTCTCCAATCAGCTCTCACTGAACTCTGCAGACTGTAACTTCACCACTCCCTGCTTTCTGAAAGCTCAGACAAGCTGTATAAATTCTGGACTTTGGCTGTAGAGAAGAGTGCAGATAAACAGGTACAACTTATGTAGGAGAATTTTTTTTTTCCATCTCTGTGTATCACCTGAGGTCAGTCACTACACTGGGTATATGGAAGGGTTCACACCCACTTCACCCCTTTCCCTAAGGTCTTCTCTCCAGACCATACGCAAGCATGCCCAGAACTGGTTCAGGTTAGGATTAGGGTTAGGGGTTAGGATTAGGGTTAATATTAGGGTTAGGGGTTAGTATTAGCGGTTAATATTAACCCCTAATCCTAACCCCTAACCCTAATATTAACCCCAAATCCTAACCCTTAATCCTAACAGATAATCCTAATATTGACCCCCTAACCCCCTACTCTAATCCCTAATATTTACCCATAATCCTAACCCTTAACCCTAATATTGACCCCCTAATCCTAACCCTAACATTTACCCCTTACCCTAATCCCTAATATTGACCCCCAACCCTAACCCTTAACCCTAATATTGACCCCCAACACTAATCCTAACCACTAACCCTAATTTTGACCCCCTAACCCCAACCCCAACCCTAATATTGACCCCTAACCCTAATCCCAACCCCTAACCCTAATATCAACCCCAAATCCTAACCTTTAATCCTAAGTAACCCTAATATTGACCCCCTATCCCCTAACACCAACCCCAATATTGGCCCCTAACCCTAATATGAACCCCTAATCTTAACACCTAATATTACCCCCTAACCCTAATATTGACCCCAAATCCTAACCCTTAATCCTAACAGATAACACAAATATTGACCCCCTAACCCTAATACTGACCCCCTAATCCTAATATTAACCCCTAATACTAATCCATTCCCAACCAATATCCCTAATAGTAACCCCTTTTATTAACACCTAATATTAACCCCTAACACTAATATTGACCACTAACCCTAATTCTAACACCTACCCTAATATTGACCCCCCTAATCCCAACCCTAATATCAACCCTTAATATTAACCCCAAATCCTAACCCTTAATTCTAACAGATAATCCTAATATTTAAATAAATAAAATAAGTAAATTAAAAAAAAAAAACCTTAACCATAACCTTTAACCCCTAACCCTGACACTTAACGCTTAAAAAAAAAAAAAAGTAATAATAATAAATAAATAATAAATAAAAGTGGAAGAAAAAGCTGAAAACCCTAGCAACAAATGATGAAACAGATGATATTTTCCTCTACTGGCTAATAAAAAACAAAAAAACAAACAAACGTCAAAGCTCAAAAACGCTTTAAACACGCTGTACACAAAAACGCGCAAACACCCAAAAATAAATGCCTGAATAAATGCTCAATACAACCCTCAGGTGTGAATGCAGCCTTACAGACCAGAAGGGAGCTGATCAGTGAAATTAATTTTCGGGGTGTACTTGCACTTTAATTGTCGGGGTGTACTTGCACTTTAATTGTCGGGGTGTACTTGCACTTTAATTGTCGGGGTGTACGTGCACTTTAATTGTCGGGGTGTACTTGCACTTTAATTGTCGGGGTGTACTTGCACTTTAATTGTCGGGGTGTACTTGCACTTTAATTGTCGGGGTGTACATGCACTTTAATTGTCGGGGTGTACTTGCACTTTAATTGTCGGGGTGTACGTGCACTTTAATTGTCGGGGTGTACGTGCACTTTAATTGTCGGGGTGTACGTGCACTTCAATTGTCGGGGTGTACGTGCACTTTAATTGTCGGGGTGTACATGCACTTTAATTGCCGGGGTGTACATGCACTTTAATTGTCGGGGTGTACTTGCACTTTAATTGTCGGGGTGTACATGCACTTTAATTGTCGGGGTGTACTTGCACTTTAATTGTCGGGGTGTACTTGCACTTTAATTGTCGGGGTGTACGTGCACTTTAATTGTCGGGGTGTACGTGCACTTCAATTGTCGGGGTGTACGTGCACTTTAATTGTCGGGGTGTACATGCACTTTAATTGTCGGGGTGTATGTGCACTTCAATTGTCGGGGTGTACGTGCACTTCAATTGTCGGGGTGTACGTGCACTTCAATTGTCGGGGTGTATGTGCACTTCAATTGTCGGGGTGTACGTGCACTTCAATTGTCGGGGTGTACGTGCACTTTAATTGTCGGGGTGTACATGCACTTTAATTGTCGGGGTGTACGTGCACTTTAATTGTCGGGGTGTACTTGCACTTTAATTGTCGGGGTGTACATGCACTTTAATTGTCGGGGTGTACTTGCACTTTAATTGTCGGGGTGTACTTGCACTTTAATTGTCGGGGTGTACGTGCACTTTAATTGTCGGGGTGTACTTGCACTTTAATTGTCGGGGTGTACTTGCACTTTAATTGTCGGGGTGTACGTGCACTTTAATTGTCGGGGTGTACGTGCACTTCAATTGTCGGGGTGTACGTGCACTTTAATTGTCGGGGTGTACATGCACTTTAATTGTCGGGGTGTACGTGCACTTTAATTGTCGGGGTGTACGTGCACTTTAATTGTCGGGGTGTACGTGCACTTCAATTGTCGGGGTGTACGTGCACTTTAATTGTCGGGGTGTACATGCACTTTAATTGTCGGGGTGTATGTGCACTTCAATTGTCGGGGTGTACGTGCACTTAAATTGTCGGGGTGTACGTGCACTTCAATTGTCGGGGTGTATGTGCACTTCAATTGTCGGGGTGTACGTGCACTTCAATTGTCGGGGTGTACGTGCACTTTAATTGTCGGGGTGTACATGCACTTTAATTGTCGGGGTGTACGTGCACTTTAATTGTCGGGGTGTACTTGCACTTTAATTGTCGGGGTGTACATGCACTTTAATTGTCGGGGTGTACTTGCACTTTAATTGTCGGGGTGTACTTGCACTTTAATTGTCGGGGTGTACATGCACTTTAATTGTCGGGGTGTACTTGCACTTTAATTGTCGGGGTGTACTTGCACTTTAATTGTCGGGGTGTACGTGCACTTTAATTGTCGGGGTGTACGTGCACTTCAATTGTCGGGGTGTACGTGCACTTTAATTGTCGGGGTGTACATGCACTTTAATTGTCGGGGTGTACTTGCACTTTAATTGTCGGGGTGTAAGTGCACTTCAATTGTCGGGGTGTACGTGCACTTCAATTGTCGGGGTGTACGTGCACTTTAATTGTCGGGGTGTACGTGCACTTCAATTGTCGGGGTGTACGTGCACTTCAATTGTCGGGGTGTACGTGCACTTTAATTGTCGGGGTGTACGTGCACTTTAATTGTCGGGGTGTACGTGCACTTTAATTGTCGGGGTGTACTTGCACTTTAATTGTCGGGGTGTACATGCACTTTAATTGTCGGGGTGTACTTGCACTTTAATTGTCGGGGTGTACTTGCACTTTAATTGTCGGGGTGTACGTGCACTTTAATTGTCGGGGTGTACTTGCACTTTAATTGTCGGGGTGTACATGCACTTTAATTGTCGGGGTGTACTTGCACTTTAATTGTCGGGGTGTACTTGCACTTTAATTGTCGGGGTGTACGTGCACTTTAATTGTCGGGGTGTACGTGCACTTCAATTGTCGGGGTGTACGTGCACTTTAATTGTCGGGGTGTACATGCACTTTAATTGTCGGGGTGTACTTGCACTTTAATTGTCGGGGTGTATGTGCACTTCAATTGTCGGGGTGTACGTGCACTTCAATTGTCGGGGTGTACGTGCACTTTAATTGTCGGGGTGTACTTGCACTTTAATTGTCGGGGTGTACGTGCACTTTAATTGTCGGGGTGTACTTGCACTTTAATTGTCGGGGTGTACGTGCACTTTAATTGTCGGGGTGTACGTGCACTTCAATTGTCGGGGTGTACGTGCACTTTAATTGTCGGGGTGTACATGCACTTTAATTGTCGGGGTGTACATGCACTTTAATTGTCGGGGTGTACTTGCACTTTAATTGTCGGGGTGTATGTGCACTTCAATTGTCGGGGTGTACGTGCACTTTAATTGTCGGGGTGTACTTGCACTTTAATTGTCGGGGTGTACGTGCACTTTAATTGTCGGGGTGTACTTGCACTTTAATTGTCGGGGTGTACGTGCACTTTAATTGTCGGGGTGTACGTGCACTTCAATTGTCGGGGTGTACGTGCACTTTAATTGTCGGGGTTTACTTGCACTTTAATTGTCGGGGTGTACTTGCACTTTAATTGTCGGGGTGTATGTGCACTTTAATTGTCGGGGTGTACGTGCACTTCAATTGTCGGGGTGTACGTGCACTTTAATTGTCGGGGTGTACTTGCACTTTAATTGTCGGGGTGTACGTGCACTTTAATTGTCGGGGTGTACTTGCACTTTAAGAAATGTGCACACAGTGAGTGACACAGGATCCCCACACATGGCGGGTATTACATATCCTTATACAATGTCATACATTGCCTGGGGATGTGATGCAGCGCGCATGCCTCCTGCCTATGTAAGCGCCATCCTTATAGCAATAAAGCTCATCCATCCCACAGAGTCACCCTATAAAAGTGTCAGCTCAGTGCTGGGAATAGATGAAAGCCTGTGATGAGTGCGCTGTATATATTATATATACTACACACAGTCACACATGTGCTCAGCCTGTCCCAGCCCTTGTCACCTCTCCCTTCCCTGAGTGACAGAAGGGAGGGGCGATAGAGTCCCGGGAGTGGATTGGCTGGAGCGCTGCAGGCCGCGCCCCCTCCCCACTCCCTGCACACACACAGCAGAGCCATGAGAGGTGAGCTGTCAGTGTGCGCTGCCTGCGCTGGGATCTATAGAGAGCTGGGACCTTGGTGAGACACTATGGATGCATGCTGACCGCCCTGCTCCCCCTGGATGGGGTCTGCTCATGGTAAGCACAATGTTCCTCTATCTGTGACAGCTCATGGGTTGGGTGACAGCAGGGGCACTTCCAGCAGGGCACGGTGGGGTTCCATGCCACCTGCACCCAGTGGTGTCCCTGCCTCTGGTTGGGGGTGTCCCTGCCTCTGATTGGGGGTGCCCCTGCCTCTGATTGGGGGTGCCTGCCTCTGATTGGGGGTGTCCCTGCCTCTGATTGGGGGTGCCCCTGCCTCTGATTGGGGGTGCCCCTGCCTCTGGTTGGGGGTGTCCATGCCTCTGATTGGGGGTGTCTCTGCCTCTGATTGGGGGTGCCCCTGCCTCTGATTGGGGGTGCCTGCCTCTGATTGGGGGTGCCCCTGCCTCTGATTGGGGGTGCCCCTGCCTCTGATTGGGGGTGCCCCTGCCTCTGGTTGGGGGTGTCCATGCCTCTGATTGGGGGTGTCCCTGCCTCTGATTGGGGGTGTCTCTGCCTCTGATTGGAGGTGCCCCTGCCTCTGATTGGGGGTGTCTCTGCCTCTGATTGGGGGTGTCCCTGCCTCTGATTGGGGGTGTCTCTGCCTCTGGTTGGGGGTGCCCCTGCCTCTGGTTGGGGGTGTCCCTGCCTCTGACCCCCCATCAGGAAGTGGTTATTATTATTTGCTGTGCTCAGACTGGTAATTCTATAGGGTGAGTCTTACATAACTGCCCCCTGGCAGTGCTTTCCTGTCCTGGGGGGGGGGGGGGGGGGGGTCCCTGCTGTTCTGGTGGGGGGGGGTCCCTCCTGTTCTGGTGGGGGGGGGGGGTCCCTGCTGTTCTGGTGGGTCATGGCAGTCCTGGCAGGTTGGATCCAGCAGCTCTTTATCTGATCTGCAGTTCATTGTACTTGTGATCCTGGGGGTGCAGAGGGGCAGGATTAGTGTCCCTGGGTATGGTAATAAAATGTTGGGGACACCTGGGGGGCAAAGGGGGGCACCCAGTCATTGGGGCACTCAGTACCAGAACTTGGCCATGTAGCTCCCAGGGCAAGGATCCAGAACCCCCCCCCCCCTCCCATGATAATACATGTTGTAGAATGGGTGTACTACCCTGTATCTAGTCTTTGCCTCCTTGCTTTGCTGTGCCCAGGGCAGTTCTCCCTCCTGCCCACCCCCTGTCCCTCCATGTAGGACTGCATAACACCTCCCTTGCTTCTCCAAACCAGGGGAAGGTGTATTGCAGACCTCAGAGATAGCAGGAAAGCACGCTAATGTATAACAAGGGGAGGTGTTCTGTAGTACATTGAGATAGCAGGTAACCATGCTAATGTGTAACAGGTGGAGGCGTTCTGTAGTGCATTGGGATAGCAGCAAACAATGCGAACATATAGGGATACTTACAATACTTACATATAACAGAGGGAGATGTTCTGTAGTACAAGGAGATCACAGAAGACCATGTTATTGTATAACAGGGGGAGGTGTTCTGTGGTACACTAAGATAGCAGGAAACCATGCTAGCTGATAACAGGGGGAGGTGTTCTGTGGTACATTGAGATAACAGGAAACAATGCTAACTGATAACAGGGGGAGGTGTTCTGTGGTACATTGAAATAGCAGGAAACCATGGTGGGGGTCTAACAGGGGGAGGTGTTCTGTAGTACACAGAGAATGCAGCAAACCATGCTAATATGTAACAGGGGGAGGTGTTCTGTAGTACATTGAGCTAGCAGGAAACAATGCTTACTGATAACATGGGGAATTGTTCTGTAGTGCACTGAGATAGCAGGAAACCATTCTAACTGATAACGGGGGAGGTGTTCTGTGGTACATTGAGATAGCAGGAAACCATGGTGAGGTTTAACAGGGGGAAGTGTTCTGTAGTACACTGAGAAAGCAGAAAACCATGCTAACATGTAACAGGGGAGGTGTTTTGTAGTAATAGCAGGGAACAATGCTAACTGATAACAGGCACTGAATGTGATCAGCTCTCGCTGAACAGACATAATAAAACACGTTCGATGGGATATTTAAAGTAGAACTAAAGGAAAAACGTATTTTTGTTCTTTTTTTTAGCTTTGGATGGAGCGGAGAGGGATTAGAACCCCTTTCAGGTTTTATAGCTTTCTGTGTCCCCGTTAGGGAGATTCCCCCCTCCAGGTGACCGTTGTCACCGAAAGTGGAAGAAAATCCCAAATTTTGGGTTGTCATTAGAACAGGAATAGAGAAGACATCCTCCAGCGGGGACACTAGTTTTTCATCACTTTGCAGGGATTCCCTCTGACTTCCTGTTTTGGCGATGGGACAGGAAGTGAAGGAAAATCTCCCCAATGGGGCACAGATGGCAAAAAAAAAAAAAACTAACAGAGGTTATAATCCTCTCTTACTCCAAAAAAACAAAAAAACAAACAAGAAAAAAAAAAAACGCTTTGTTCTACTTTAAAGTTTATGTAAACTCTAATAAACTTCTCGTATTCTCTCTATTTGGGTCTGTTAATTATACCATAGAAAGCGTTTTATTATGTCTGGTCATCAAAAAAAAAAGCTGTGCGTCCAGCCAAATCTTGTGAGCTGATAACTTCCTGTTCCTGTAGTTGCCATTGTTCCCTTTATCTCGGTGGACTACAAAACACCTCCCTCTGTTATGGACATGAGAAGGAGGTGTTATGTAGTCCTAACATAGGGGGAGATCTGACCGTCACTAGTCACGTGACTTCATCAGGGAATGATCAGCCACGTGACTCCCTGATGAAGTCACGTGACTCCCTGATGAAGTCACGTGACTCCCTGATGAAGTCACGTGACTAGTGACGACACGCGTAGGCATACATAGCAATACTAGGACACCGGAGGTGACGTACAGAAGCACGAGTGCGGCGCAAGATTTTAATGTTTTAAATGTGAGTGCCATGGATTCGTTTTTCGGTAAATAAATTTGAAATATTTTTACATACTTCACCATTGGGGTCCCTTCTTCCTTCTTTTATGGTAATTTATGATACATCGAATGAGTGCCTGGTGGAAACTTACCTGCAGGCTTGCAGAATCACAGATCCAGCTACAGCATTCACAGAGGACAGTGCCCACACACACAATCGGACCGAACGAACGGACTTGCCCACACACGCGATCGGACCGAACGGACTTGCCCACACACGATCGGACCGGACGAACGGACTTGCCCACACACAGTTAATTTCGAACGCGATGACGTACGACGGGACTAGAAAAGGAAGTTCAATAGCCAGCAGCTGCCCGGTTTTCCCGATAGGAATTGATTTAAAGATTTAAAGCACGTTCTATTTCTAGGTCCGTCTGAATTTTTTTTTAAGAAAAACGATCGGATCATCCCGCACACGATCGGAATATCCGACGGGATTTGATTCCGTCTGACCTTTTCTGACTGGAAAGTCCGGCCGTGTGTACGCGGCCTTATGCCCCCCGTACACGCGGTCGGAAATTCCGACGGAAAATGTCCGATCGGACTATGTTGTCAGGAAAATCCGATCGTGTGTGGGCTCCATCGGACTCGAAATTTGAGATCCTGCTCTCAAATTTTCCGACAACAAAGTCCGATCGGACTTTTTCCGATCGTGTGTAGGGAATTCCGACGGACAAAGTGCCACGCATGCTCAGATCAAATTACGAGACCAAAGCTATTGGCTACTAGCCTCTACGTAGTCCCGTCGTACGCAACGAACGTCACCACGTTCAGAATGATCGGATTTTCCGACAACTTTGTCCGACCGTGTGTATGCAACACCAGTGTCCGACAAAATCCTTCGGAAAAAAATCTGATGGATTTTGTGGTCGGATTTTCCGACCCGGGGCATAAGACTGGGATGCCATTAAAGTTCATGTAAAGGCAGGCGTCCCAATACTTTTGACAATACAGTGTATCCCCTGATGATATAATAATAATAATAATATTCTGAAATAATAATAACAATAAGCTATAATAATATAATATACATTCCTGTAATATAGATCTCACCTTCCTATGAGAACACCCACTAAGATCCATAGGATGATGAATAGTAAATATTATCCTGTAGAGGAGAAGCTGTCACTGCTAATAGAACTCTTTGTATTGTCTTGTTATTCTATTATTGTTACATTGTTATTATCCTATTTGTAACACTCTCCTCATAGTAGCGGGGTGATAGGATTTCCTTCTGGCACAACATTGATCATCGGGGTATGAAAACTTTGTGGTGTTAAAGTGACATTGTACAGAAATTCATTGTACTGATAGTGTAATCATTGTACACACAATGGGGTGTAGCCGGTATATTGGTATTTATAGGTATATATTGGCTATAGGGATGTCACAGGGGTTGTAAGGCTGTAGTAGAGGCGTTGTACTGTAATGAAAATGGCAAGCGATGTAATGCATTCTATTAATAATAATGATATTAAACATATAACAGAGGCATTATGCTGTTTGTAGTGGCAATGCGCCTGCAATAGACACATTTTGATGTTTACAATGGCTTTACACCTGTAGGAGATGAATTCCATTCCATACACCTGTACTACAGGCACTCTGATATTGATTATATCATAATATCTATAATAGAAGCAATGTATAAATGATGGAATTATATCTGTAGTAGATCTATTATATTGTTAACAGTGGCATTCTACTTGTAGTGGTAGAATTATGTTGTTACATGTGACATTACACCTGTAGTAGAGGTATTATGATGTGGCATTGTATCTGTAGTAGAGGCATTAGATTGCTAACTGTGGCAGCACATCTGTCATACAGACATTATGATGCGAACTATGGCTCTACGTTTGTAGTAAAGGCAATGCATTGTAGACTGTGGAATTACGCCTGTAGTAGTGACTTTATGTTGTTAGTAGATCGTTCTATCCTACCTGTAGGAGATCATTCTATCCTACCTGTAGGAGATCATTCTATTTTACCTGTAGGAGATCATTCTATTCTACCTGTAGCAGATATTCTCTCTACCTCTAGTAAAGCATTCTATTCTACCTGTACTATTTCATTCTATTCTTACCTGTAGCCAATCATTCTATTCTACCTGTAGTAGTTCATTATATTCTACCTGTAGCCAATCATTCTCTTCTACCTGTAGGAGAAGATTCTATTCTACCTGTAGCAGAGCACAATATGCCACCTATAGTAGATCATTCTATTCTACCTGTAGGAGATCATTCTATTCTACCTGTAGTAGATCATTCTCCTCTACCTGTAGTAGACCATTCTATTCTACCTTAAGCAGATTGTTCTATTTTACCTGTAGGAGATCATTATATTCTACATGTAGGAGATTTTCATATTCTTCCAGATCATACTATTCATTGTATTCTACCTGTAGTAGATCATTCTTTTCTATTTGTAGCAGATCATTCTATTCTACCTGTAGGAGAACATTCTATTCTACCTGTAGCAGATCCCAATATGCCAACTGTAGCAGATCATTCTATTCTTCCTGTAGGAGACCATTCTATTCTACCTGAAGAGATCATTATATTAGACCTGTAATAGCTCATTCCTCTCTACCTGTAATAAATCATTCTATTCTACCTTCAGCAGATCATTCTATTTTACCTGTAGCAGATCATTCTATTCTACCTGTAGCAGATCATTCTATTCTACCTGTAGCACATCATTCTATTCTACCTGTAGCACATCATTCTATTCTACCCGTAGCGCATCATTCTATTCTACCTGTAGCACATCATTCTATTCTACCTGTAGCACATCATTCTATTCTACCTGTAGCAGATTATTCTATTCTACCTGTAGCACATCATTCTATTCTACCTGTAGCACATCATTCTATTCTACCCGTAGCACATCATTCTATTCTACCTGTAGCAGATCATTCTATTCTACCCGTAGCACATCATTCTATTCTACCTGTAGCAGATCATTCTATTCTACCCGTAGCGCATCATTCTATTCTACCTGTAGCACATCATTCTATTCTACCTGTAGCACATCATTCTATTCTACCTGTAGCAGATTATTCTATTCTACCTGTAGCACATCATTCTATTCTACCTGTAGCACATCATTCTATTCTACCTGTAGTAGATTATTCTATTCTACCTGTAGTAGATCATTCTATTCTACCTGTAGTAGATCATTCTATTCTACCTGTAGCACATCATTATATTCTACCTGTAGCACATCATTCTATTCTACCTGTAGCACATCATTCTATTCTACCTGTAGCACATCATTCTATTCTACCTGTAGCACATCATTCTATTCTACCTGTAGCACATCATTCTATTCTACCCGTAGCACATCATTCTATTCTACCTGTAGCAGATCATTCTATTCTACCCGTAGCACATCATTCTATTCTACCTGTAGCAGATCATTCTATTCTACCCGTAGCGCATCATTCTATTCTACCTGTAGCACATCATTCTATTCTACCTGTAGCACATCATTCTATTCTACCTGTAGCAGATTATTCTATTCTACCTGTAGCACATCATTCTATTCTACCTGTAGCACATCATTCTATTCTACCTGTAGCACATCATTCTATTCTACCTGTAGCACATCATTCTATTCTACCTGTAGCAGATCATTCTATTTGCACACTCTGGCCGGTGACAGGTGATCTCCTCATACAGTTCAGGTTCTCCGGCTGGTTTCTGGTTCCTCGGCGTCATTCACTTCCCAATAAATTATGTATTAATGGTCTTTGTGTATTCATCACACACGTAGCCTCCTTGTGTCTCTGGGGCCCCCAGATCCTCGTACCCCCCCCCCTCCCCCAGACACAGGGGGGGTGTCCTCTTACACAACACCCCATCTTCTCATTGCTTATTCTCGTCTCCTGTGACATCACAATGACTAATCTCTCATCCACTTCCTCTCCTCATCCGAATCCTCAGAGAACAGAGAGAACCTTCCCATAAGAGGAGAAATCCGGGAAATGATTTATTAGTAAATATGGAGCTGTGTGAATTCTCATTTTCGTGTTTTTTCTGGAAGTGTGAAGTGGGGGGGGGGGTACGAGGAGCTGGGGGATACAAGGAGCTGGGGGGGGGGGGGGGTACAAGGAGCTGGGGGATGGGGGTACGAGGAGCTGGCGGGGGTACGAGGAGCTGGGGGGGGGGGGTACAAGGAGCTGGGGGGGTACGAGGAGCTGGTGGGGTACGAGGAGCTGGGGGGGGTACAAGGAGCTGGGGGGGTACAAGGAGCTGGGGGGGGTACGAGGAGCTGGGGGGGGGTACGAGGAGCTGGGGGGGGATATGAGGAGCTGGGGGGGGGTACAAGGAGCTGGGGGATGGGGGTACGAGGAGCTGGGGGGGGGTACGAGGAGCTGGGGGGGTACAAGGAGCTGGGGGGGGTACGAGGAGATGGGGGGGGGTACGAGGAGCTTGGGGGGGTACGAGGAGCTGGGGCGGTACAAGGAGCTGGGGGATGGGGGTACGATTAGCTGGGGGGGGACGAGGAGCTGGGGGGGTACGAGGAGTTGGGGGGGTACAAGGAGCTGGGGGGGGGTACGAGGAGCTGGGGGGGTACGAGGAGCTGGGGGGGGTACAAGGAGCTGGGGGGGTACAAGGAGCTGGGGGATGGGGGTACGAGGAGCTGGGGGGGATATGAGGAGCTGGGGGGGGTACAAGGAGCTGGGGGATTGGGGGTACGAGGAGCTGGGGGGGGTACAAGGAGCTGGGGGATGGGGGTACGATTAGCTGGGGGGGGTACGAGGAGCTGGGGGGGGTACGAGGAGCTGGGGGGGGATACAAGGAGCTGGGGGTACGAGGAGCTGGGGGGGGATACAAGGAGCTGGGGGGGTACGAGGAGCTGGGGGGGGGGGGGGTACAAGGAGCTGGGGAATGGGGGTACGAGGAGCTGGGGGGGGGGTGGGTGGGGGGGGGGTACGAGGAGCTGGGGGGGGGGGTACGAGGAGCTGGGGGGGGGGGGGTACGAGGAGCTGGGGGGGGGGGGGGGGGGGGTACGAGGAGCTGGGGGGGGGAGGAGCTGGGGGGGGGGTACAAGGAGCTGGGGGGGGGATGGGGGTACGAGGAGCTGGGGGGGGTACGAGGAGCTGGGGGGTACAAGGAGCTGGGGGATGGGGGGTACGAGGAGCTGGGGGGGTACAAGGAGCTGGGGGATGGGGGTACGAAGAGCTGGGGGGGTACAAGGAGCTGGGGGGGGTACGAGGAGCTGGGGGGGGGGGGGGTACAAGGAGCTGGGGGGGGGGGGGGGGTACGAGGAGCTGGGGGGGTACAAGGAGCTGGGGGGGGGGGGGATGGGGGTACGAGGAGCTGGGGGGGGTACGAGGAGCTGGGGGGGGTACGATTAGCTGGGGGGGGGGTACGAGGAGCTGGGGGGGGGATACAAGGAGCTGGGGGGGGGGTACGAGGAGCTGGGGGGGGTACGAGGAGCTGGGGGGGGTACAAGGAGCTGGGGGGGTACAAGGAGCTGGGGGATGGGGGTACGAAGAGCTGGGGGGGGTACAAGGAGCTGGGGGGGTACAAGGAGCTGGGGGGGGGGTACGAGGAGCTGGGGGGGGTACAAGGAGCTGGGGGGGGGGGTACGAGGAGCTGGGGGGTACAAGGAGCTGGGGGGGGGGTACAAGGAGCTGGGGGATGGGGGTACAAGGAGCTGGGGGATGGGGGTACAAGGAGCTGGGGGGGGGGTACAAGGAGCTGGGGGATGGGGGTACAAGGAGCTGGGGGGGGGTACGAGGAGCTGGGGGGGGGAGAAGTTGGGAGACGTCTCCCCCTCTCAGGATGGGAACTCAATCATCATTTATAGAAAGGCAGGATGTTATGTTACAGGGAGGGGCGCTGAAATCACAGAATCCCACTAATCAGCCCCCCCTCCTTCCTCTTCTTGTAATATGTGAACGGCTCGGCACTTACATCCTCAGTACCTGATGCCTTAACAAACTTTGCATCTTCTACTCCACGAGTGACAGCACAGCTCATGCAGGAGCAGAGCAGGGAGGCTCCAACTGACTCATTGTAGCTTATTATACAAAACTGCTGTCTTCTTATATTGATGCTTCAGAGCTTCTTCTCATTAACATGTGTGCAATGAATGTGACTGCAGGGGTCATATAGGGGGTCATAGGTGACTGAAGGGGTCATATAAGGGACCCTGGGTGACTGCAGGAGGTCAGGTAAGGGATCCCACCCAGGTGACCATAATAAGGGTCCAATAAGGGATCTCAGGTGACTGCAGAGGTCATATATGGGATCCCAGGTGACTGCAGGGGTCAAATAAGAGATCCCAGGTGACTGTAGGGGTCATAAAGGAGATTCCAAGTGACTGCAGGGGTCATATATGGGATCCCAGGTGACTGCAGGGGTCATATAAGGGACCCCAGGTGATTGCAGGGGTCATATATGGGATCCCAGGTGACTGCAGGGGTTATATAAGGGATCCCAGGTGACTGCAGGGGTCATATATGGGATCCCAGATGAATGCAGGGGTCATATAAGGGATCCCAGGTGACTGCAGGGGTCATATAAGGGATCCCAGGTGACTGCAGGGGTTATATAAGGGATCCCAGGTGATTGCAGGGGTCATATATGGGATCCCAGGTGACTGCAGGGGTCATATATGGGATCCCAGGTGACTACAGGGGTCATATATGGGATCTCAGGTGATTGCAGGGGTTATATAAGGGATCCCAGGTGACTGCAGGGGTTATATAAGGGATCCCAGGTGACTGCAGGGGTCATATAAGGGATCCCAGGTGACTGCAGGGGTCATATATGGGATACCAGGTGACTGCAGGGGTCATATATGGGATCCCAGGTGACTGCAGGGGTCATATATGGGATACCAGGTGACTGCAGGGGTCATATAAGGGATCCCAGGTGACTGCAGGGGTCATATATGGGATACCAGGTGACTGCAGGGGTCATATATGGGATACCAGGTGACTGCAGGGGTTATATATGGGATCCCAGGTGATTGCAGGGGTCATATATGGGATCCCAGATGAATGCAGGGGTCATATAAGGGATCCCAGGTGACTGCAGGGGTCATATAAGGGATCCCAGGTGACTGCAGGAGTCATATAAGGGATCCCAGGTGATTGCAGGGGTCATATATGGGATCCCAGGTGACTGCAGGGGTTATATAAGGGATCCCAGGTGACTGCAGGGGTTATATAAGGGATCCCAGGTGACTGCAGGGGTCATATAAGGGATCCCAGGTGACTGCAGGGGTCATATATGGGATTCCAGGTGACTGCAGGGGTCATATATGGGATACCAGGTGACTGCAGCGGTCATATATGGGATACCAGGTGACTGCAGGGGTCATATAAGGGATCCCAGGTGACTGCAGGGGTCATATATGGGATACCAGGTGACTGCAGGGGTCATATATGGGATCCCAGGTGACTGCAGGGGTTATATAAGGGATCCCAGGTGACTGCAGGGGTCATATATGGGATCCCAGATGAATGCAGGGGTCATATAAGGGATCCCAGGTGACTGCAGGGGTCATATAAGGGATCCCAGGTGACTGCAGGGGTTATATAAGGGATCCCAGGTGATTGCAGGGGTCATATATGGGATCCCAGGTGACTGCAGGGGTTATATAAGGGATCCCAGGTGATTGCAGGGGTCATATATGGGATCCCAGGTGACTGCAGGGGTTATATAAGGGATCCCAGGTGACTGCAGGGGTTATATAAGGGATCCCAGGTGACTGCAGGGGTCATATAAGGGATCCCAGGTGACTGCAGGGGTCATATATGGGATACCAGGTGACTGCAGGGGTCATATATGGGATCCCAGGTGACTGCAGGGGTCATATATGGGATACCAGGTGACTGCAGGGGTCATATAAGGGATCCCAGGTGACTGCAGGGGTCATATATGGGATACCAGGTGACTGCAGGGGTCATATATGGGATACCAGGTGACTGCAGGGGTTATATATGGGATCCCAGGTGATTGCAGGGGTCATATATGGGATCCCAGATGAATGCAGGGGTCATATAAGGGATCCCAGGTGACTGCAGGGGTCATATAAGGGATCCCAGGTGACTGCAGGAGTCATATAAGGGATCCCAGGTGATTGCAGGGGTCATATATGGGATCCCAGGTGACTGCAGGGGTTATATAAGGGATCCCAGGTGACTGCAGGGGTAATATAAGGGATCCCAGGTGACTGCAGGGGTCATATAAGGGATCCCAGGTGACTGCAGGGGTCATATATGGGATTCCAGGTGACTGCAGGGGTCATATATGGGATACCAGGTGACTGCAGGGGTCATATAAGGGATCCCAGGTGACTGCAGGGGTCATATATGGGATACCAGGTGACTGCAGGGGTCATATATGGGATCCCAGATGAATGCAGGGGTCATATAAGGGATCCCAGGTGACTGCAGGGGTCATATAAGGGATCCCAGGTGACTGCAGGGGTCATATATGGGACCCCCACACCTCAGTCTTCTCATATGGGGTCACTGTGTGCAGCACATGCAGAACCCCCACCAGCGGAGCACAGAGGTGAAATAAACTGAATGACTCCACAATACATGTAGGGGGGGGGGGGGTATTACCTGGAAGCCTCGATGGGTCATTATTACATTTGATTGGATGGAATGAATTCTCGGGGTAGAACACGTCACCGGCACATACATGTGAGGGGACTCTTCATAGGGGAGGGTGTCTTCCCGTGTCGGTGTGAATCTCACGCTCTCCTCGGATCGCATATTTCTCTCTATATGAAGTTATCTCAGGAATTCGCACCCCTTATACCCCTATCTGCCCCCCCCCCCCCCTCCCCCGCCTCCCATTCCCAGAAATGCTTCGTCTTCCTACGTCACCGAAACATATCATTACCAACCGCGTGATTTGTTCACCCGCAATGAATTCTGGGTAAAAGGGTCATCAGGGCTGAGGGTTCTAGAGAGGAGCACTGAGACAGGAAGCTATCCCCTCCCACCAGACATGATCTGCCTGCATTGTATAGAGAAGCATGAAGACCCAGTGATGAGACATTGCATAGAGAAGCAGGGAGACCCAGTGATGAGACATTGCATAAAGAAGCAGGGAGACCCAGTGCTGACGCATCGCATAGAGAAGCAGGGAGACCCAGTGATGAGACATTGCATAAAGAAGCAGGGAGACCCAGTGATGAGACACTGCATAGAGAAGCAGGGAGACCTAGTGCTGACGCATCGCATAGAGAAGCAGGGAGACCCAGTGCTGACGCATCGCATAGAGAAGCAGGGAGACCCAGTGCTGACGCATCGCATAGAGAAGCAGCGAGATCCAGTGCTGACGCATCGCATAGAGAAGCAGGGAGACTCAGTGATGACACATTGCATAGAGAAGCAGGGAGACCCAGTGCTGACGCATCACATAAAGAAGCAGGGAGACCTAGTGCTGACGCATCGCATAGAGAAGCAGGGAGACCCAGTGCTGACGCATCGCATAGAGAAGCAGGGAGACTCAGTGATGACACATTGCATAGAGAAGCAGGGAGACCCAGTGCTGACGCATCGCATAGAGAAGCAGGGAGACCCAGTGATGAGACATTGCATAGAGAAGCAGGGAGACCCAGTGCTGACGCATCGCATAGAGAAGCAGGGAGACCCAGTGCTGACGCATCGCATAGAGAAGCAGGGAGACCCAGTGATGAGACATTGCATAGAGAAGCAGGGAGACAAAGTTTTTATTTAAGAAAAAAATCACCAGGGAAGGTAAAATATAAGCAGATTAAAGTTCAGCTCTAAGTCTGAGTGTTTCAAAGTCACCGATCGAACCCGGCACACCCTCGTCCCTCCTCCACCAATCAGATAAGAGCGAAGGGCCCGGCGTTATCGCAGAGTCGTTGATTATACCTGAAAGCTGAGCAAAGTTCTGCACCGATCTACAGCCCGTGTGTCATACCTGAGTCACAGATATGAGGGGAGCTCAGGATCTGACATTTCATCCGTCTGATGCGACTTTCCGACACCATTCCAGATGTCGGTGATTCATTGGCTGCTGGTAATACGCAGCTGATCCCTTGTGGGATTATAATGAGAGATTTATCTGCTGTGCATCTACATTTTATCTCTCGTGTCCGGAGCGCCCCCCCTGCGCCCCCCCGCCTCCGAGACAGCAAAAGACAAGGAAGAATACCTACCAGAGGATTTGTAATCCTGACTATCCACTCCTGAGATTTACACAGCTCTGCCACACAGCACAGCCAGGCCAGTGACCAGGCTTCTGTCTGCTGCCAATAAGCAATACAGCTTGGTCAGATTCCAGCCCCCCAGCCTGTGATTGGACAATGCGGGAGCAGCAGTACTTCACATCTCATATACAGTACCTGGGCAACACATGTGCTTCCAAGACACCTGATTGGCTCCTGGTGCTGTCCCTCCCTCTCCCCATACCCTATAGGATGTATGAGAGCCACATTGTATGTTTTACAAATATTTACGGGCAAAAAAAAAACTGTTTTGCAAATGAACGAATGAACATGATCCAAGGAAACCCTCTTATCACATCAGAGACCCCTTTTTCACATTAGAGTTCCCCCTACATCAGGTGTCCCCATCAGAGCCCCCTCCAATCAGAGTCACCCCTTACATTAGGATTCCCATCAGAGTCCCCCTTAAATCAGGGTCCCCATTAGAGTCCCCTCTTATACCAGATTCCCCTTAAACATCAGGGTCCCCCATTACATCAGAGCCCCCCCCCCCTGCATCAAGGTCCGCATTAGAGACCCCCTTACATCAGACTCCCTATCAGAGCCCCCCATTACATCAGACTCCCCATCAGAGCCCCCTCTTACATCAGGGTCCCCATCAGAGTTTCCTTTATATCAGGGTCCCCATTAGATTCCCCTCATATCTGATTCCCCTTCAACATCAGGGTCCCCCATTACATCAGAGCCCCCCCTTGCATCAAGGTCCGCATTAGAGACCCCCTTACATCAGAGTCCCCCTTACTTTAGAGTCCTCCCTTATATCAGGGTCCCATCAGAGTCCCCTTTGCAGCAAGATCCCTGTCACAGCCCCCCCCCACCCCCCATACATCAGGGTCCCCATCAGACTCCAGCCTTAAATCAGGGTCCCCATCAGAGTTCCCCTTATATTAGGGTCCCCATTAGAGTCCCCTCTTATATCAGATTCCCCTGTAACATCAGTGTCCCAAATTGAATCAAAGCCCCGCCTTTCATCAAGGTCCACTCCCATCAGAGTCCCCTTACATCAGGTCCCTGTTAGAGTCCCCCTTACATCAGATTCCCCTCTAACATCAGGGTACCTCATTACATCAGCTTCCCACTTACATCAAGGTCCCCATCACAGTCCCCTCTAACATCAGGGTCTTCATCAGAGCCCCCCTATATCAAGGTCCCCATCACAGTCCCCTATAACATCAGGGTCTCCATCTGTGCCCCCCCCCCCCCTACATCAAGGTCCCAACCACAGTCCCCTATAACATCAGGGTCTCCATCAGAGCCCCCCTACATAAAGGTCCCCATCACAGTCCCCTATAACATCAGGGTCTCCATCAGAGCCCCCCTATATCAAGGTCCCCATCACAGTCCCCTATAACATCAGGGTCTCCATCAGAGCCCCCCCTACATCAAGGTCCTCATCACAGTCCCCTATAACATCAGGGTCTCCATCAGAGCCCCCCTACATAAAGGTCCCCATTACAGTCCCCTATAACGTCAGGGTCTCCATCAGAGCCCCCCTACATCAAGGTCCCCATCACAGTCCCCTATAACATCAGGGTCTTCATCAGAGCCCCCCTACATCAAGGTCCCCATCACAGTCCCCTATAACATCAGGGTCTCCATCAGAGCCCCCCTACATCAAGGTCCCCATCACAGTCCCCTATAACATCAGGGTCTCCATCAGAGCCCCCCTACATAACGGTCTCCATCACAGTCCCCTATAACATCAGGGTCTCCATCAGAGCCCCCCTACATCAAGGTCCCCATCACAGTCCCCTATAACATCAGGGTCTCCATCAGAGCCCCCCTACATCAAGGTCCCCATTACAGTCCCCTATAACATCAGGGTCTCCATCAGAGCCCCCCTACATAAAGGTCCCCATCACAGTCCCCTATAACGTCAGGGTCTCCATCAGAGCCCCCCTACATCAAGGTCCCCAACACAGTCCCCTATAACATCAGGGTCTCCATCAGAGCCCCCCCTACATAACGGTCCCCATCACAGTCCCCTATAACATCAGGGTCTCCATCAGAGCCCCCCTACATCAAGGTCCCCATCACAGTCCCCTATAACATCAGGGTCTCCATCAGAGCCCCCCTACATCAAGGTCCCCATCACAGTCCCCTATAACGTCAGGGTCTCCATCAGAGCCCCCCTACATAAAGGTCCCCATCACAGTCCCCTATAACGTCAGGGTCTCCATCAGAGCCCCCCTACATCAAGGTCCCCAACACAGTCCCCTATAACATTAGGGTCTCCATCAGAGCCCCCCTACATCAAGGTCCCCATCACAGTCCCCTATAACATCAGGGTCTCCATCAGAGCCCCCCTACATCAAGGTCCCCAACACAGTCCCCTATAACATCAGGGTCTCCATCAGAGCCCCCCTACATCAAGGTCCCCATCACAGTCCCCTATAACATCAGGGTCTCCATCAGAGCCCCCCCTACATCAAGGTCCCCATCACAGTCCCCTATAACATCAGGGTCTCCATCAGAGCCCCCCTACATCAAGGTCCCCATCACAGTCCCCTATAACATCAGGGTCTTCATCAGAGCCCCCCTACATAAATGTCCCCATCACAGTCCCATATAACGTCAGGGTCTCCATCAGAGCCCCCCTACATCAAGGTCCCCATCACAGTCACCTATAACGTCAGGGTCTCCATCAGAGCCCCCCCTACATCAAGGTCCCCATTACAGTCACCTATAACATCAGGGTCTCCATCAGAGCCCCCCCTACATCAAGGTCCCCATCACAGTCCCCTATAACATCAGGGTCTCCATCAGAGCCCCCCTATATCAAGGTTCCCATCACAGTCCCCTATAACGTCAGGGTCTTCATCAGAGCCCCCCTACATAAAGGTCCCCATCACAGTCCCTTATAACATCAGGGTCTCCATCAGAGCCCCCCTATATCAAAGTCCCCATCACAGTCCCCTATAACATCAGGGTCTCCATCAGAGCCCCCCTATATCAATGTTCCCATCACAGTCCCCTATAACATTAGGGTCTCCATCAGAGCCCCCCTATATCAAGGTTCCCATCACAGTCCCTTATAACATCAGGGTCTTCATCAGAGCCCCCCCCCTACATCAAGGTCCCCATCACAGTCCCCTATAACATCAGGGTCTCCATCAGAGCCCCCCTACATAAAGGTCCCCATCACAGTCCCCTATAACGTCAGGGTCTCCATCAGAGCCCCCCTACATCAAGGTCCCCAACACAGTCCCCTATAACATTAGGGTCTCCATCAGAGCCCCCCTACATCAAGGTCCCCATCACAGTCCCCTATAACATCAGGGTCTCCATCAGAGCCCCCCTACATCAAGGTCCCCAACACAGTCCCCTATAACATCAGGGTCTCCATCAGAGCCCCCCTACATCAAGGTCCCCATCACAGTCCCCTATAACATCAGGGTCTCCATCAGAGCCCCCCCTACATCAAGGTCCCCATCACAGTCACCTATAACGTCAGGGTCTCCATCAGAGCCCCCCTACATCAAGGTCCCCATCACAGTCCCCTATAACATCATGGTCTTCATCAGAGCCCCCCTACATAAATGTCCCCATCACAGTCCCTTATAACGTCAGGGTCTCCATCAGAGCCCCCCTACATCAAGGTCCCCATCACAGTCCCCTATAACATCAGGGTCTCCATCAGAGCCCCCCTATATCAAGGTTCCCATCACAGTCCCCTATAACGTCAGGGTCTTCATCAGAGCCCCCCTACATAAAGGTCCCCATCACAGTCCCCTATAACATCAGGGTCTCCATCAGAGCCCCCCTACATAAAGGTCCCCATCACAGTCCCCTATAACATCAGGGTCTCCATCAGAGCCCCCCTATATCAAAGTCCCCATCACAGTCCCTTATAACATCAGGGTCTTCATCAGAGCCCCCCTATATCAAAGTCCCCATCACAGTCCCCTATAACATTAAGGTCCCCATTAGAGTCCTTCCTAACATCAGGGTCCCCATTTAAACCCCCCTTACATCAGGTCCCCCCCTTCTGTGCACTGTCTATGTCTGAGGATATGCCACTGACCCTTGTGGGGGGGCAGATAAAATCTCACGATGGGCCACATTTGGAGACCTCTTGCTCACAACATCCTATGATAATGAAGTTGTGTCCCCCCCCCCCCCCCCCGCACCTCGTTGATGAATATCTTGGGCCCTTGGTGTAATGTTGGGGCCCCAGCCGATGGTTTCTGGTTCCATGTACTGAGCTGGGGGTGGGGCTTTAATAACTCAATCAGTTTGATTGGCTGCGTTGTCTCCACGCGGGATTTATTGGTTCACTCCCGGCGTCTGCAGAGACACCCGCTCATTACAAGTGACTCTTCATCCATAAAGCGCTGAAATTGTCAACAATCAAAGTACAAATTACATTTTATTTCAGCCTCACATTGGCGGCGGAGCGCGCTCGTGAAACGCGCCCCCCCCCCCCTTTCAAAGTTTCCGGATTGAACTATTAGAACTCTTCTGGTGACGTGAAGAAGGAACAGATTTTATAGATGAGCCGATTGTTAATACGGATCCGTCAGTCCCGCTGTCGGCTTTGGATGATGACTTTGTTCCTTTTTATATATCTGCCATTAACCTCCCACAGACTCATCTGTGGCCCGGTAGAGTCGGGCTGCGATGGCGTGGTGCGGTGGTGACATGTGCGGGCGTGTGGTTACTGCAATATTACTGGGTGAGTGTACAGAACGTTCTCTTTATAGGCCATGTGCACAGGAAGTCAGCGGAGGAGCTGCTTCATACCAATCCAAAATGAGTTTTTTTTTTTTTTTTAATGTACAAAGCGACTCTTAAAGGCGAAACTCCGGCGTTCCCTTCAGTCTTGCGCAGTTGTATCAGCTATTCTCCTCGACTGAAATGGCTAATGCCGCGTACACGCGATCGGACTAGGCGGCGGATTTGTCCGCTGGACTAGAGTCTGCCGGACAATACGACCGCGTGTGGGCTCTGGCGGACTTTTTCTTCCCAAAAGTCCGGCGGACTTAGAAAGAAGTTTTGATTTAAAATTGTCTGTCGGACTCAGCAGTCCGGCGGACAATCCGGCCGCCTGTGTGCTAGTCCCCGGGACTTTTGAAATAAACGAACTTGGCGACACACGGAGTAAAGTCCGTTCTTTTAGAACGTGACTCCTGGTAGACGGGACTAGCGAAGGAAGTCAATGTCGCTGCCTCGATTGGCGAGATTGACACCTTGCTAGCCCCGTCACCTGGTATGGATTTAGAGGGGGATCCATACGCCGAAAAAACGGCGTGGGGTCCCCCCCGAATCCGTATCAGACCCATATCCGAGCACGCAGCCCGACCGGTCAGGTTCTTAGAAGGTCTTGTTTTGGACTATAGAGACCACTGATATAGACAGATAGTCCCCCTGTTCTACAATGAGGTATGAGTCTTGTTTTGAACTATATGAGTATGCTCTACAATGGGCAGTGTTGGTCATCTCACAAAAAGTAATTAGTTAAGTTACAAATGACCTCCCCCAAAAAGTAATTGCGTTAGTAACTCAGTTACTACATTGGAAAAGTAATTAGTTACGCAGCAAAGTAACTGACTTTTTTTTTTAAATATTCTATACGTGTAACTAAGGGGCGGGTCTAGTATTACTGTAACCAAGGGGCGCATTTATTATTATTGTTATATATCGTGTAACCACAAGGGGCTGCTCTATTATTACTCTAACCAAGGGGCAGATCTGTTATAGCGTGTAAGCAAGTGGCGGGTCTATTATTATTATATCGTGTAAGGGGCGGGTCTATTATTATTATATCGTGTAAGGGGCGGGTCTATTATTATTATATCGTGTAAGGGGCGGATGGCTACAGAAGAGGGCGAATGTTAAATTAATGGGCAGAGCTCGATATATAACAATAATAATAAATGCGCCCCTTGGTTACAGTAATACTAGACCCGCCCCTTAGTTACACGATAGACGCCCCTTGCAGAGTAGCACGAGCATCGGGAGCGTGCGGCATCGCCTCATACAATTACATGTTAACTGCGCCTGCGCGGTGTAGAGTTCACTCAGAGCTGTTTAGGTTCGGCAATTTTCGTAAACTCCGTAGTCTTTCGTACTGCGCTAGCGCTGCGCCTGCGCAGTACAGGGGGTCCTTATCGGGCGGGGGAACTTTTTCAGCAGGACACCGGAATTACACTACACTACTAGATGTAATTGCGGTAACGCAGCCCAAGTAATGGGAACTGCGTTGCCATGAGGGGAAAAGTAATTAGTTAGATTACTCGTTACCCTCTAAAGTAACTGCGTTAAGTAACTCTGTTTATTTTAACTCAGTTACTTACATCACTGATAATGAGGTATGAGTCTTGTTTTGGACTATATGAGTATGCTCTACAATGAGGTATAAGTCTTGTTTTGGAGCATAGAGACCACTGATATAGACAGTTAGTCCCCTTGTTCTACAATGAGGTAGGAGTCTTGTTTTGGACCGTACGAGTATGTTCTACAATGAGGTATGAGTCTTGTTTTGGACCATAGAGACCAATGATATATCCAGTTAGTCCCCCTGTTCTACAATGAGGTATGAGTCTGGAAGTCGGCCAAGCTGAGAAGGTGTTCACTTGCTAGAATGATTTTGCAGAAAGATTCTTGTTTTGGACCATAGAGACAATTAGGTCCCATTGTTCTACAATGAGGTATTTGGGAATCTGGAGGTCGGCCAAGCTGATATGGTGTTCACTTACTAGAATTATTTGGAGGCAATATTTTATTGAAACAAATCGTCGTCCTCGGGAACCCAAGAACATCTTGACTACCATCCACCCATCAAGGCATTTTAATATTTGCATAAGATCCTATTGGAACTACATGTTGCTCTCAGGATCCTTGGAAGGTCTTGTTCTGGACCATAGAGACAGTTAGTCCCCTTGTTCTACAATAAGGTATTTAGCAATCTGGAGGTCGGTCAAGCTGATATGGTGTTAAGTTACTAGAATGACTTGGAGGAAATATGTTATTGGAACAAATTGTTGTTCTCAGGAACCTTAGAAAATCTTGTCCTGAACCAAAGAGACAGTTAGTCCCGTGGTTCTACAGTGAGGTATTTGGGAACTGGAGGTCGGTAAGGCTGATAAGATGTTCTTTTGCTAGAAGGATTTGCAGGAAATATGTTATTAGAACACATTATTATCCTTGGGAACCTTAGAAGGTCTTGTTGTTGTGGAACAATGAGACCGTTAGTCCCCTTGTTCTACAATAAGATATCCGGGTGTCTGGAGGTCGGTCAAACTTAAAAGGTGTTGGACTGGGACACAAATTTGGCCCTGGACTTCATCCAGACCGGCCCACTTTAATTTTGAGTGTCCCCATCAGCAGCCCCCTTCACATCAGTGTGTCCCCATCAGCAGCCCCCTTCACATCAGTGTGTCCTCCCTCTCCTCCCCCTCCCCCATGTACTCACAGTTCTGAAGGCATCTTGTTAAGATAAGGTGAGAGAGGGAGGAAAGTCTGCAGGCTGTCTATCTCCCCCTGCAGGCTGGAGGGAGCAGAAAGTCTAATCCTCTCTCCAGCAAGTGTCGGCAGCTGCTCATTGGTGACAGGAGTGAAGTCGCGATCACTCACTGTCAGAGAGGATTGCACCGGACCGGCCCACTGAGCCATCGGCCCACCGGGAAACTCCCAGTAGTCCCGATGGCCAGTACATGCCTGTGTTCACCTGCTAGGACAATGTTGCAGAAAGATATGATTGGAACAAATTATTGCTCTCAGGATTCTTGGAAGATCTTGTTGTAAACCACAGAGGCAGTTCCTTGTTCTACAATGAGATATTTGGAAATCTGAATGTCGGTCAGGTCGATGAGGTGTTCATTTACTAGAATGATTAGAAGGAAATGTGTTATTGGAACAGATTGTTGTCCTCAGAAACTTTAGAACGTCTTGTTGTGGATTGTAGGGACCATTCGTCCTCTTGTTCTTCAATGAGGTATTTGGGAGTCTGGAGGTCGATCAAGCTGATGAGTTGTTCCAAGATAACAGAAATTAATATTTCATGTAATTAATGATGTTCCGTTTATTCAAATTATTAAGTGAAGGATTCACAGATATGTTAAAGCGGAGTTCCACCCTAAAGTGGAACTTCCGCTTATCGGATTCCTCCCCCCCCCCCTCCAGTGTCACAATTGGCACCTTTTAGGGGGGAGGGGGGTGCAGATACCTGTATAATACAGGTATCTGCACCCACTTCCGGGACTAGCTGCCCCGCCCCTATCCGAAGATGCCCGCCCATATCCGAGGGTTCCCGTTGTGTCTTGGGAAACACACAGTTCCCAGGACACAACGGGGGCCAATAAAGACGCGCATGCGCAGTAGGGAACCGGGCAGTGAAGCCGTTGCGTCTTCACTTCCTGATACCCTGACAGAGGATGGCGGCGGGGGCAGCCGAGAGACGAGCGGTCGCTCGTCACATTCTGCCGACACCGCTGGAACCTGGAACAGGTAAGTGTCCATTTATTAAAAGTCAGCAGTATTTGTAGCTGCTGGCTTTTAATATTTTTGGTGCGGGTGGACCACCTCTTTAAATGTTCGTGTTGGCATGGGGTATCCTACATGGCAACTGTCCAGGATTGGAGCTTGTGATCAAGAGGTCAGATCCTTGGCACACCTGCCATCACTAATGCCGCGTACACACGAAGGGACAATCCCGCCGTTAGTAGGCTAGTCCGCCGGACTTTTGAAATGAACGGACTTGCCGCTCATCGGAAAGTCCGTTCATTCCCGCGGACTTTTTCCAGCGGATTGTCCGCCGGAGAAGTCCGGGCGTGTGTGGGCAAGTCACACGCTCGGAAGTCCGGGCGTGTGTGGGGAAGTCCTGCCGGACTAGGTCCTGCGGACAAAGTCCGAACGTGTGTACTCGGCATAAGGGTCTCCAATCTTTGGGAATGTGGATGTCGGTCGGGCTGATAAGGTGTTCATTTATTAGAATGATTAGGAGGAAATATGTAACTTTGTAACTCTTCTCTTGCAAACAAACATTCCAACCTTCACCACCATCAGAGGTTGCTGACTTCCTTATCTGTGGACATTGGTGGAATTCTAAAGCAAGGTGTGCATTGTGGACGATCACTTGCTGCTGTGACACATGATTGCCTTGTTTTGTATCCCGGGTCCTCTGATCCGGCAGGACGAGGCACGCTTCCATCGGCATCCTATAATTTGGGCTTCTGTCTGTCCTCGTCTCTTCTCACCGCAGGGTCTGTTATTCGTGTTTAAAGGCAGACATTCGAATCGAATGAGCAAAGGGCACAGCGGCACTGCCCAAAGCGATCTTTCTTTCGTGTCTCAGATATTCCTTACCGGCTGTTGGCCTCATTAGTTCTAACAGAAGATCACAATATTTCACCACTCCAGGAATTTCGAAAAACTGTGTCCTAGAGCAGGTCTGAGATCAATCGGTTTAAAGTGGACCTTTAAGGAACTTTAAAAGTCTGCAGGAATAAATTCCTGATGTGTCACCATAGACGGCAACAGGATCGTTTTTTGGAAAAGCTCCATCTAGCGTCTTGTGAACAAGTAATTTTGCGTGTATTTTTTTTTTTTGGCGCGTTTTCGCTCTACATGCATAGGGCAGCCTGTTCATTTCAGTGGGCTGCCATATCCGCAACAAAGAAGTTCCTGTAACTTTTTGCACATCGAGCCTCACATGTCTTTTAACCAGGGCCACTGTATGGCCACTGCCAATTTTAGGTCTCCGGGAACCCCTGCTAAAAATGATACCTACAGCTCATGGTACATTAGCCCAGGGCCGTTTTTAAGGCAGGGCAAAAGGGGCAGCTGCCCTGGGCCCTGTCATTGTTGTGGGGCCCAAAGCAGCTTCCTCATACTTGCCAACTATCCTGGTTTAAATTCCCTCGTCCCTTGAAGATTTACTCCTATGCTGTGTCCCAATATCTCAGTGTGAAGTGCTGCTACTAATGCTGCCCAGCTCTGCCCTATTGTTGTGTACAGATGACTCACCTGCAGACCCTGTGTTTACATGTAAATTAGCGGCAATCATATGTAAATAGCGACAGCATTCATATGTAAATAGCAGCGGCCGTTGGCATTGATATGTATATCATGCCCCCCTGAGGTCTTATCCACAGTAATCTCTAGCAACCAATCAACAAGCAGAAATCATGTGCTGTAACCTCTAGCAACTAATCAGTGAGCTGTAATGTGTGCTGTAACCTCTAGCAACCAGTCAGTGAGCGGTGATGATACACTGTAACCTCTGGCAACCAATCACAATAGCTGCCTGATCTTATTCAGTAAACTGATTTTGAGTCTAGCTGCTATGGATGGAGGGGGGCCCCAAGAAAAGTTTTGCCCAGGGTCCAATCAATATTAAAGACGGCCCTGCTTTTAACTATGTGTTTTTATGCATTTGTTGTGCATTTTAATGCCATTGCTTTTACTGTGCCATTACCAATGAATGGCGCTGTAAGCACGGCACGTGTGTTTTACACATTGTGAGTGCATGCAAACAGTGCTTATGCACACCTTCACAGAACACTTACGTGTGAATGGAGCCTAAAAAGCTTTCCAGTGACTGCCTGAGATGATATTATCAGTCTGCTGCAGGCAGGAGGAAGCATTTCCTTAGTCTCCCCTCCAGGGCCATTGATAAGGGGTTATCACTGGGGCCCCCTGTATGAAGCCCATCAGTTTAGAAGGGGGGCTGGACAGGAGGGGGTGATCGGCGCTCCAATCCACCTGTGTAGCTCTCCCTGCAGCAGCTGAAAGCTGGCTTCTCCTCCTCTCCCTCCAGCCAGCTTTTAGCTGCTGCAGGCAGACCCACACAGGGGGATTGGAGCAACAGTCACCCACGCCTGTCCGGGCCCCCCTGCTGAACTGATAGGGCCTGGGTCCTCTACAGGAGGTGCGGTGGTACCCTGTTATTGGTAGCCCTGTGTACTCTTTCCCTCTAAAGGTTTCCGGCTTCCTACCCCACCGGCTTTCAACTGCAGCAGGGGGAGCCGTACAGGGGATTTGGATCAGTTCCAGTATTTGGCCAATTGCACCCCTCTGTCAGGTAGGCTGTACGGGGCCTCAGGCCCATCGGTTTAGCAGGAGGGCCAAGACAAAAGGGGGTGACCGGAACTCTGATCCTTCTGTGTGGCTCTTCCTACAGTAGCTGAAAGTCGGCTTTTCCACCTCTGCCTCACGCCAGCTTTCAGCTGCTGCAGGGAGAGCCACACAGGGGGATCCGAGCACAGGTCACCCCCTCCTGGCCGGGCCCCCTGTTAAACTGATGGGGCCCAGGCCATGTACAGGAGATGTGGTGGTACCCTCTTATCAGCAGCCTTGCGTACCCTTTTCCCCGCAAGGCTGCTGGCTTCCTTCCCCTCCAGCTTTCAGCTGCTGCAGGAAGAGCCACATAGGGGAATCGGAGCGCCAGTCACTACCTCCTGTCCAGGCCCCCTGCTAAACTTTATGGGGCTCGGGTCCTTTACAGGAGTTGCAGTGGTATCCTCTTATCGGCCGCCTTGTGTACCCTTTTCCCCACAAGGCTGCAGGCTTCCTTCCCTTCCAGCTTTCAGCTGCAGCAGGGGGAGCCATACAGGAGATTTGGATCAGTTCCAGTATTTGGCCAATTGTTCCCCCCTGTCAGGTAGGCTGAACAGGGCCTCATCAGTTTATCAGGGGGGCACAGACAAGAGGGGGTGACCGGCACTCCAATTCTTCTGCTATCTCTCCCTACAGCAGCTGAAAGTTGGCTTTCCTTCCTCTCCCTCCCGCCAGCTTTCAGCTGCTGCAGGGAGAGCCACACAGGGGCATCGGAGCGCCAGTCACCCCCTCCTGTCCAGGCCCCCCTGCTGAACTGATGGGGCCCTGTACAGAAGATGTGGTAGTACCCTCTTATCAGCAGCCCTGCGTACCCTTTTCCTCACAAGGCTGCTGGCTTCCTTCCCCTCCAGCTTTCAGCTGCTGCAGCAAGAGCCACAAAGGGGGATCGGAGCGCCGGTCACCCCCTTCTGTCTAGGCCCCCCTGCTAGACTTATGGGGCTCGGGTCCTGTACAGGAGGTGCAGTGGTACCCTCTTTTCGACCACCCTGTGTACCCTTTTCCCCGCAAGGCTGCCGGCTTCCTTCCCCTCTGGCTTTCAGCTGCAGCAGAGGGAGCCATACAGGGGATTTGGATCAGTTCCAGTATTTGGCCTGGCCAGCCATTAGGCTGTACAGCAGCCCTGCTCCCCTCCCTCCAGGTTATGGTGGCCGCCATTAGTGAGGTTCTCTTTGAAGGAACAAGCTTAGGTATCCCTGAATTAGAATTTCCAGGAACTAGAGTTAGCCTTAGCAGAACTATGGCATTACCCCCAGCTGCTTTTTGTTCACAAACATTCAAGGCGTGAACTTCACAAAGGTCAGCTATTGCTTTAAAAGAAGACCTGTCATTTCTGGGGCGGAAACTATAAATCTTGTTCCTGTAGGACAACCGTCTCACGGTGTCCTTATCTCCGACCAATCCAGTAAAGCGAGCTTTGTAGTGATAGGCCGAAGGGGGGCGGTCCACAGACAGACAGGGCGATATTCTGACATGTTTACCTTCCATGGTAAAGTCCAAAGTCCTCTCCTGTCTAATATTTCCTAGAGAAAAGTGTGGAGGGGACTTATTGGAAATGGGCGATCATTTGAGCACGTGCAGAGACAGAAACAATTAGTCCAATCAGGGAGCTCTACGTCAGTCCAGCAACCCCTATCAACATACACACAACAAACTGCAACATGCACTGAGGGCATGGCAACACCATGGGGGTTACTTCATCTGTTACACGGAAAGCAAGCTCTCAGTGTTGTGGAACAGGTGGAAACGATAAATAGGCAGTCTTTCTGCTGTTGCTGAGTAATCAGCAGTGGAAAACATATATCCATTTATGACATCTTCTATTTGTTGCTGAGTAATCAGCAGTGGAAAAGCTATCTGTTTATGGCATCTTCTCTGTTTGTTGCTGAGTAATCAGGAGTGGAAAATAAATGATTAATTTATGTCATCTTCCGTTTAGGGAAAGATGCATGATGTTGGGCTGTGCACCCCAGCCCAAACTTCTTTATTTTCTTTTATTTTTGCATGGAGTCAGGACTGTCGGGTTTTTATTACTGTCTGTCTCCCAACTGGAGAGATTCTCCTTCTCTATTTGTTACCACTGGAGAAACAATAAGGGAAATCCAAAATTTTACAGCTGTCTCTGGAACAGATGGTGACTGGAAATCATCCAACGGAGACACCTGTTTCCAGTGACAACTGTCAAAGCAATTACTGTTTCTTACTTTAGGGAAACGTCCTTTTAATTTCTCCGGAACAGGAAGTGAGGGAAGATCTCCCCAGTGGAGACACAGCCAGCAAAGGAAGTTCTAACCATGAAAACAAAATCACATTGTATCACATTGTATAGCATTATATCATATTATATCATATTGTATAGCATTATATCACATTGTATAGCATTATATCATATTATATCATATTGTATAGCATTATATCATATTATATCATATTGTATAGCATTATATCACATTGTATAGCATTATATCATATTGTATAGCATTATATCATATTATATCATATTGTATAGCATTATATCACATTGTATAGCATTATATCATATTATATCATATTGTATAGCATTATATCACATTGTATAGCATTATATCATATTGTATAGCATTATATCATATTATATCATATTGTATAGCATTAAATCACATTGTATAGCATTATATCATATTGTATAGCATTATATCATATTATATCATATTGTATAGCATTATATCACATTGTATAGCATTATATCATATTGTATAGCATTATATCATATTATATCATATTGTATAGCATTATATCACATTGTATAGCATTATATCATATTATATCATATTGTATAGCATTAAATCACATTGTATAGCATTATATCATATTGTATAGCATTATATCATATTATATCATATTGTATAGCATTATATCATATTGTATAGCATTATATCATATTATATCATATCGTATAGCATTATATCATATTATATCATATTGTATAGCATTATATCCCATTATATCACATTGTATCACATTGTATAGCATTGTATCACATTTTATCACATTGTATAGCATTATATCATATTATATCACATTGTATAGCATTATATCACATTATATCCCATTATATCACATTGTATCACATTGTGTAGCATTATATCACATTTTATCACATTTTATCACATTGTATAGCAAGTGAATAAAGACAGGAGGCAGTTTTTGGCAATTCATTTATTAAAAGATACAAAATCAGTGTTCCCCATGTAGATCCATCGTCAATCATGACGCCTGCCGTAGCAACCGGACCCCAGAAAAAAAGCTCTGTTCTTGATGAACTCTGCCTGCTCTGCCGTGTGACATTTCCTAAATAGTTAAGGGCGGGGCCACCCGGTGACATCCCCTGGTGGCGATGCCCCCTTGTGACATCCCTGAAAATGGCATGCTTGGTTGTGACGTTACAATGGGGCAGTGGCACCAGGTGATGTCGTCAGGTGGCCCGGCCCCTTACCTATTTAGTGGAGCTTTTTTTTTGTGTCCAGTAGAGCGGTGGGCATCGTGATTGATGATGGATCTACATCAGGGGACACCGTTTTTTTATTTCTAATAAAGGATGTTTTTATTTCTTTTTGACACTTTTTGGTGAATGAGTAGGTGTACAACGTAAAGGGGGATTCCAGATCCCGATAAGCCCCCCGCCCACAGACCCCCGCAACCACAGCCCAGAGTTGTGGGGAAGAGGCCATTGTCATGGGAACAAAGTGCTTTGGGGTGGGGGGGTGCAGAGGCCCCCCCCCGCTCCAAAGCACCCCCCTATGTTGAGGGCATGTGGCCTGGTATGGTTCAGGAGGGGCGCTCACTCATCCCCCCCTGTCCTGACTTGCTGGGCTGCATAAGGGTCTGGTATGGATTTTGGGGGGGGACCCCAAGTCTTTTTTTTTTTTTTGGCGTGGGGTTCCCCGAAAGGCCTGGTAGGCCTTGGGGGGGACCCCTCACAGTTTTTTTTGATGAATCATCTGTTAAGGACGCAGCGGCCGGCTCCTTGGCAACCAGCTATTGGGGGGGGGGGGGGGCATGCTGTTTCTGACAAATACCACATGTGATATCGCCAACAAAACCCTGGTGATAAATATTCCAGCTTTTTTTACTTTGTTACATTTGTTAATTGAACTTAAGAGCTCACCACATATTTTTTTGACAATGTTTACTGGCACATTTTTCATTCGGCGGTAAATACTACATAATCGTTAATTTTTTTATTTATTTTTTTTTGTGAATTGGACTTTATTTACTGCATGCAATCATTTTTGCAAATAAGTCATGTGACAGTGTTATTGCATGCGGAAAACGTTTGTCAATTGACCCCTATATCTCATAGTATCTCATAGTATCACAATATGTCACACAGTATTACATTGTATAGCATTTTATCATTATTTTATCACATTGTATCATTTCCTCTCTGTGTTTTTCTTCCAGTGTTTCCATACACCTCTGTACAGTCATACATACATTGCTGATCTCTATGTACACTGGGCAATTAGTACCAACAACAGTAATTATTATGAGTAGATATTTTATTTGTTTATTATTCTTCTTTTTGTATCATCCGCAACATTTGTGAACTCCCCTCTACATGTGACAATATTCTTGTTCCACGACTGATCCTGGCGATGATCTGTGTCATATCAGATCCGATGTTTGATATTCGAATCACAAACTGTTAAAAGGGATCTTCACCCTAAGAAAACATGAAAAGTAAGCATTTTACAAATACTGTAGCTGCTGACTTTTAACCACTTCAATACCGGGGCACTTTTACCCCCTTCCTGCCCAGGCCAATTTTCAGTCACACTGTCGCTGTCGCAGTTTGAATGACAATTGCGCGGTCATGCAACACTGTACCCATATGACATTTTTATAATTTTTTTGAGACAGATGGAGCTTTCTTTTGCTGGTATTTAACCTCCCTGGCGGTAATCCCAAATGTGTGCCTCGGGGTGAATCTTTCATTACCAAAAGCGGTAACCGCGAGCCACACTCGGGATCGCATCGCAGGATCCAGGCAAACTTACCTTGTCCCCAGGATCCTGTGATGTCCTCCCGATGTGTGTGCGAGCCATGTCCTCCGCTCGATCTATCACTGTGTCGGGCTTCGTTCCCTGAGAGCATCGCGATGCAGGGGGATGGCACGCGGCGCCAAATTAAAAAAAGTGAAAAACACAAACAGTACACTGTAATCTTACAGATTACATTACTGTATCAAATTATTTCACATCCCTTTTGTCCCCAGTGCTTTGTCCAGTGCCCTGCCGTCAGTTTTATATTATATATACTGTTCTTTCTGCTTGGAAACTGGAGATTGTCCATAGCAACTAAAAAGTGTCCCTTTATGTAAAAATCGGTTTTAGACCAGCTAGAAAACAGCGATAATAAATTATAATCACTTGCAGAATTGCACAATAGCGATTTGTGGGGAAATTCGTCATCAGACACTGAAAGTGACGACAGCGACAATTTTGCGACTGAGCAAATTTCTGTGTTTTTGATTTGATTACATTATTGAATACATTTTATTATTGGAAGCAAAATAAAATGTTATTATTATTACATTATTATTTGTTATAATTATTTATAGTTATTTATTATATTATAATTTATGATTTCGTGATTCAAACATTATGATACTCGGGATGTCTACTGGACTCTTGTTTGGACAGATTTAATTGATTCATTTCTAATGCGGCGTACACACGGTCGGAATTTCCAATGGAAACAGTCCGATGGTAGCTCTTCATCGGATTTTCCGACCGTGTGTATGCCCAGCGGTCTTTTTCTGTCGGAATTTCCGACGGACTTTGAATTGGGAACCTGTTCTCAATTTTTCAGACGGAAAACCTTTCTATCGGATTTTCCGATCGTGTGTATGCAATTCCGACACGCAAAATTCCGACGCATGCTCGGAAGCATTAAACTTCCCTTTTATAGTGCTGTCGAACGTGTTTTATGCCGCTGTGTTATTGACCGTGGGAATTTGGTGTGATCGTGTGTAGGCAACACAGCTTGAGCGGAATTCCGTCGGAATTCCGTTGGAAAAACCGTCAAAGTTTTTTCCGACGAGAATTCCGATCGTGTGTACGCGGCATAAGAATTACAGGCCCTCTAATATATAAACGCCAAATTTTCATGCGCTTTGAGCATCGAAAATCAGACATAATCATACCTCTTGGGAGGGTAATCACCAGTAGGTTTTACATTTTTTGTTAAAAAAAAATAAAAAGACTGAATATTTTGAGAAAAAACTTTTTCTTAGTTTCTGTTAAAATTTTTTGTAAATGAGTAACTTTTCTCCTTCGCTGATGTGCGCTCATGAGACGACACTGAAGGGCACTTATAGGTAGCACTGATATGCGGCACTGATGGGCACTGATAGGCAGCACTGATGGGCACTGATGAGCACTGATAGGCGTCAGTGATATGCACCACTGATGGTCACGGAAAGGCATCACTGCTGGGCACTGTTGGGGCTGCACTGATGATCAGTGCCCTGATTATCTGTACAGATATCCCCTGATGAATCAGTCCTTCCTCACGTCCTTCCAGTGTGAGTAGAGGAAAGCCGATTTTACTTGTTTATATGTGATTGGACACAGCCCATTACATGGGTAAAGAGCCGCGCCATCCGCTCTTTACCGAGATCAGGGATGCGCCGTGTGTCCCAGGGACAGAATAATGGAGCCACCCCGCCACCGTGATTTGTCTATACAGAGGTGGTAAATAAAAGGACACACGGTCAGATTTTCCGATGGGAAATGTTCGATGGGAGCTTGTTGTCGGAAATTTCCGACCGTGTGTACACAGTTCCAATGCACAAAGTGCATGCTCTGAATCAAGCAGAAGAGCCGCACTGGCTATTGAACTTCAATTTTCTCGGCTCGTCGTACGTCAACGCGTTCTTGACGTTCGGAATTTCCAACAACATTGTGTGACTGTGTGTATGCAAGACAAGTTTGAGCCAACATCCGTCGGAAAAAATCCCATGGATTTTGTTGTCGGAATGTGCGAACGTGTCCAAGGATCCATCGCTGTCCTCACCCGTGTCGGTTCTTTGTCAGTCTTCGGGTCCCCGGCATGTTTAGCGTTGGAAGCCGCCTGTGACTCCTTGCAGCTTCACTTTGTGAATGTTCCCGCAGTCTTCTGGGACCTGTGATGTGTCCCGAGAGTCTGCGGGCTAAGAGGGCGGGGGTGAACTTCTTCTCAAATCACGTAAGCGATCTGAGAGGACGTGGGAGCGGGTACCCATCAAAACCAGGTACCCACTCCCTAAAAAAAATGTTTTCATGTGCCAAAAGAGGAGGGTAGAATTGGACATAAAGGCGGTACCTCCCCTTTAGGGTAAAGTTCAGCTCTAAGAAAAAGCTGACCTGTTCTTAAATCCTCCCCTCCAGACCTGCACAAGTTGTAGCGGCTCCTCTCCTGGACTGAAACGGCTTCCTCTGATTTCACTGCACACTGTGAGCTTCTCACAATGTGCATTAGAAGCTGCAGCCAGCCAGGTATATCCCGCCTCATTTATTGGATGACATTAATGGGTATAGCTAAGGTTTTTGTAATGAAAATGGAAAGGATTTATTAATATCATTGGCATGTTGATGAGAGGGGAGTGAGGAGCCAGGGAAGGGAAAGTATAAGCAGATTCAACTTCTGGTTTAAGCTGATCCTATGGCTTGTATTGATACAACAGGAGCTGTATCAGGGGTGTGCCGCATACAATGTATATATAATGAGGAATCAGCTTTATCATAACAATGTTTTTTTTTTTTGCTGAAGCAGTTTATTTATGAATTTTTTTTATTAACATTATCATTATGCAGTATTATCATTTGACCCGGGTCACAGGACTGAGTGCCAACATCCCGGGGCGTGTAGAAGAAGGATGGGACATGCAATCACCGATGACCTCATCCTCCCTGCAAGGCCTCCGATTGGCTCTCATTTTAAAAGATTTCTGCAGGCGAAGAAATCTACAGAATAGAAGTGGGGAGAGTTCTGTACTAAATCCTTACAGTATCTGCCGAGATTAGTTTGTATTACCAAGAAGAATTCCTTGTCAAACATTCCTCTTGTTGATGTATTTACCTAACCGGCATCTTACCACATAACCTGCATCTTACCACATAACCTGCATCTTACCACATAACCTGCATCTCACCACATAACCTGCATCTCACAGTTTTGTTGGTCTCCAAGCCTTACTCCACAGAAGCCATCATTTCCATACACTGCACTGATGAGGGCCAACAAGCCCAAAACAACTTCATGCAATTTGTAGTAAATGGCTCTATGATATTAGGCTATATCTACTCACCAGCTACTATATTAGGTACGCCTTGCTAGTAGTGGGTTGGACCCAGGGCTGGTGCAAGGATTTTTGACACCCTAGGCCAGTGATGGCGAACCTTGGCACTCCAGATGTTTTGGAACTACATTTTCCATGATGCTCATGCACTCTGAAGTGTAGTTGAGCATCATGGGAAATGTAGTTCCAAAAAGTCTGGGGTACCAAGGTTCGCCATCACTGCTCTAGGCGAAACCTCATTTTGCCGCCCTCCCCTGGCTTCACCACTGACTCCATCCCCTTTGCCCTGCCCATGTATACCCCACCTTTTTAATGAAGCGCCCATATATGAGGCTACCAGCGCCCATCAAATGCAGCCTCTTCAGCACCCATCAAATGCAGACCACCAATGCCCATCAAATGCAGCCCACCAGCGCCCATCAAATGCAGCCCACCAGCGCCTATCAAATGCAGCCCGCTAGCACCCATAAAATGCAGCCCCCCAGTACCTATCAAATGCAGCCCACCAACACCCATCAAATGCAGCCCATCAAATGCAGCCCACCAGCGCCCATCAAATGCAGCTTCACCAGCGCCCATCAAATGCAGCCTCACCAGCGCCCATCAAATGCAGCCTCACCAGCGCCCATCAAATGCAGCCTCACCAGCGCCCATCAAATGCAGCCCACCAGCACCCTTCAAATGCAGTCCACCAGTGCCCATCAAATGTATGCCCACCCAAGCGTATAACTCTTTTTACTTCCTTCTATGGGCTCTAGCCACAGATCTTTTGTAGACCTAACAACGCCCATCAAATGCAGCCCACCAGCGCCCATCAAATGCAGCCTCACCAGAACCCATTAAATGGAGCCCACCAGCGCCCATCAAATGCAGCCAACCAGCGCTCATCAAATGCAGCCTCTCCAGTGCCCATCAAATGCAGCCTCTCCAGTGCCCATCAAATGCAGCCTCTCCAACGCCCATCAAATGCAGCCTCACAGCGCCCATCAATTGCAGCCCACCAGCGCCCATCAAATGCAGCCCCACCAGCGCCCATCAAATGCAGCCTCACCAGCGCCCATCAAATGCAGCCTCACCAGCGCCCATCAAATGCAGCCCGCCGGCGTCCATCAAATGCAGCCCACCGGTGCCCATCAAATGCAGCCCACCGGCGCCCATCAAATGCAGCCCACCCGTGCCCATCAAATGCAGCCCACCGGGCCCATCAAATGCAGCCCACCAGCGCCCATCAATTGCAGCCTCACCAGCGCCCATCAATTGCAGCCTCACCAGCGCCCATCAAATGCAGCCCACCAGCGCCCATAAAATGTAGCCTCACCAGTGCCCATCAAATGCAGCCCACCAGCGCCCATAAAATGTAGCCTCACCAGTGCCCATCAAATGCAGCCCACCAGCGCCCATGAAATGCAGCCGCACCAGCACCCATGAAATGCAGCCCACCCGCGCCCATCAAATGCAGCCTCACCAGCGCCCATCAAATGCAGCCCACCAGTGCCCATCAAATGCAGCCTCACCAGCGCCCATCAAATGCAGCCACACAAGCGCCCATAAAATGCAGCCCACCAGTGCCCATCAAATGCAGCCCACCAGCGCCCATCAAATGCAGCCTCACCAGCGCCCATCAAATGCAGCCTACTAATGCCCATCAAATGCAGCCCACCAGCGCCCATCAAATTCAGCCTCACCAGCGCCCATGAAATGCAGCCTACCAGCGCCCATCAAATGCAACCTCACCAGCGCCCATCAAATGTATGCCCGCCCAAGCATATAACTTTCTTAACTTCCCTGCTATGCCCATCAAATGCAGCCCACCAGCGCCCATCAAATGTAGCCTCACCAGCACCCATCAAATGCAGCCTACTAATGCCCATCAAATGCAGCCCACCAGCGCCCATCAAATTCAGCCTCACCAGCGCCCATGAAATGCAGCCTACCAGCGCCCATCAAATGCAGCCTCACCAGCGCCCATCAAATGTATGCCCGCCCAAGCATATAACTTTCTTAACTTCCTTGCTATGGGCTCTAGCCACAGATCTTTTGTAGACCTAACAACGCCCCTGTGGTAGACTATGAGGGGGTTTGAAGCTCTGCAGCAAGCTAGGGGACTGGATGGCACTGTGGGAGATTGGGGGGCACTGTGGGGACCGAGGGCTCTCAGGGGGCATTGTGAGAGATTCAAAGCCACAGCAGGCCACTATGGGAGGTTGGGTGGAACTGTGGGAGGTTAGGGGACCTTCAACTGGCTGGAGGTCCAGGAGTCGGGAGGTTGTGAGTCGGTGATTGAGATCCAGGCAGCACATTGGGTGTAGACTGTTAGCTCACCTTTTCATTTTCTTTTTTCTGAAAAGGTGAACTAAACACTTCAAGTTAATCCTCAGCTGGAGACATTTAAATCTCAGTTCCTGTTGTGCTGAGAGCGTCCGGCGATAACCACTAAAGCCGGAATGTCAGCACTCCCTAGTAAAGCAGGTTTAGGTAGTTGTGGGAGGAGCCAAACTCCCAGGTAACTTTCATTGAGAAAAGTTCTGTTCTCAGACCGAGGAATCGCCTTTCCAGCCATTTATTATTAGGACATTTATTTTTTATTTTTTTGTAAATTTCCTTCTTTTATTTTTTTAAGCGAGAGATTATATTGACAAACATTATACAATAATGTATCATTGTACAGGAAGGAAGACATTATATTGACAAACATTATGCAACAATGTAACATTATATAGGACTGAAGAAAGCAGAGAATGGATCGCCTCAGTGGGGGAATTACACCAAGGTCGCACCATGGAGGGGGTGGGGGGGCCCACTGAGGGGCCATAAGGCTCGGTTCACACTGCTGCGACCCCAAAGTCCTGCGACTTGCATGCAATTTCCTTGAAACTTGCTTACAACTTTTGTGATTTAACAATGAAGCCTATGGCACTTAAATCACACCAAAGTTGCAGAAAAGTAGCGCAGGAACCATTTATTTTTTCGCTAGCACCCAGTGGTAGCCGCTCCATACCGGGCGCCCCTAATCCATGTGCCCGGCCCCTTATCTATATGCAGGGCGCCGGACCCATGGATTTTTTTTCCTATTTTGAAGCACGTCTTGCTGAAAGGTGAACCTCCGCCCCGGTCTCAAGTCTTTTGCAGACTCTAATGCCGCGTACACACGGTCAGAATTCTCGTCGGAAAAAGCTCTGATGGTTTTCCCGTCGTAATACAGACGGAATTTCGCTCAAACAGTCTTGCCTACACACGGTCACACCAAATTCCGACAGTCAATAACACCGCGCCTTAAAAAACGTTCAACTGCACTATAAAAGGGAAGTTTAATGCTTCTGAGCATGCGTCGAATTGTTTCAGAGCATGCGTCGGAATTTTGCGTGTCGGAATTGCATACACACGATCGGAAAATCCGATAGAAAGGTTTTCCGTTGGAAAAATTAAGAACAGGTTCTCAATCCAAAGTCCGTCGGAGATTCCGACAGAAAAAGACCGATGGGCATACACACGGTCGGAAAATCCGATGAAAAGCTCCCATTGGACTGTTTCCATCGGAAATTCAGGAAAGTCGCGCTAAGTTAGCGTGACTTTCCTGATTTCCTATATTTTTGTGTTATATCGCACTTGTTGTTGATTTCCTATATTTTTGTGTTTTTTTGTGTTTTTATTTTATTTTATTCTGTACGGTCCAGCGCCGTTTTCCTGGAAATAATTTCTTCTACGATTGCCCTGTATTTGGCTACATCCATCTTCCCATCAACTCTGACCAGCTTCCCTGTCCCGGCTGAAAAAAAGCATCCCCACATCATGATGCTGCCACCACCATGCTTCACAGTGGGGATGGTGTGTTCAGGGTGATGTGCAGTGTTAGTTTTCCGCCACACATAGCGTTTTTCTTTTAGGCCGAAATTTTCAATTTTGGTCTCGTGACCAGAGCACCTTCTTCCACATGTTTGCTGTGTCCCCCACATGGCTTCTCACAAACTGCAGGACATCTTATGACTTTCTTTCTCCAATGTCTTTCTTCTTGTCACTCTTCCATAAAGCTCAGATTTGTGGAGAACACGACTAATAGTTGTCCTGTGGACAGATTCTCCCACCTGAGCTGTGGATCTCTGCGGCTCCTCCAGAGTTACCATGGGCCTTTTGGCTGCTTCTCTGATGAATGCTCTCCTTGCCCGGCCCGGTCAGTTTAGGTGGACGGCCGTGTCTTGGTAGGTTTGCAGTTGTGCCATTCTCTTTCCATTTTCTGATGATGGATTGAACAGAGCTCCGTGAGATGTTCAAAGCTTGGGAGATTTTTTTATAATCTAACCCTGCTTTATACTTCTCCACAACTTGACCTGTCTGGTGTATCCCTCGGCCTTCATGATGCTGTTTGTTCACTAAGGTTCTCTAACAAACCTCTGAGGGCTCCACAGAACAGCTGTATTTATACTGAGATTAAATTACACACAGGTGGACTCTATTTACTAATTAGGTGACTTCTGAAGGCAATTGGTTCCACTAGATTTTAGTTGGGGGTATCGGAGTAAAGAGGGCTGAATACAAATGCCCCCCCCCCCACACTTTTCACATATTTATTTGTAAAAAATGTTGAAAATCATTTATCATTTTCCTTCCGTTTCACAATTACGTACCACTTTGTGTTGGTCTATCACATAAAATCCCAATAAAATACATTTACGTTTTTGGTGGTAACATGACAAAATGTGGAAAATTTAAGGGGTATGAATACTTTTAGGGCACTGTATTTGGTAAAACATTATAATTTTATTTTTTTGCTACTTTGTATCACTCAGTAAAGTTCTATAAACCAGATGAGTTTTTTTTTTTTTTTCCACCCCCCTCTAAGCTCCGGGTTTTCTGCCGCCCAGCCGGGGACAATCCGGCTAAATTTGTCGGCGCTCCCGGGGGCCCTACAGCTGCCGCGTAGATCTGCCCGTCTGGCTCCTGACACCGATGTTGTTCAGCCCACACCTGTTGTCAGCAATCTTCACATTCCGACCCTCCCGCAATCCGGCAGCCTGTGAGCGATCATGGATCGACGGTTCAACACAAACTTTCCACCCCGGTTTGTGGAATAAAAAATAAAAAAAACATTTTCCGTGTATATATTTATAGTCCTCTGTGCGCTGAAAATACACGACCGCGAGTTCAGGGGTTTCGTAGCTCGACATGCTTACCGGGTGTTGTGCTGGCGGTGCATGCTGGGAGTTCTACCTTCTTATCAGACCCGGTAAACCTAAAGTGACCCCCGTCAGCAGCTCAAGTCTGTATGAATCCATTCCTGACATATAAAATATACAGCGACTCTATAAAATATACATGTGCACAACAAAAAAAATTCGTTTATTTTCGTTTTTTTTCGTTTCCGAAAAAAATAGTTTTTTTTTGTTTCGTTTTTTTTCGTTTCCATCGATTCGTAATGTCGTAAGTCGTCGGTGTTCGTATTCGTAACGATTCGTACATTCGTAAGAGTTATTTTTTCATTGATTCGTTTTTTCGTTAGTTTAATTTTCGGACGCATTCGTATTTATTCGTACATTCATAACATTCTTAACATTCGTAGATTCGTAATCGGAGCATAAAGTCATAATTTTATGTAATGTGTATGCTATTATTACATTTTAATAATTTACGAATCGAAAAAAAAAGTTACGAATCGAAAAAAAAAGTTTACGAATGTACGAATTTTTCGTTCAATCCATTCGAAGCACGTTTAGCAGCGCCATTGTAAGGGACACGGAAAATTACCAATTCAACAAAAAAAAAAAGTTACGAATGTACGAATTTTTTCGTTCGTTTTCGTTTTTTTTCGGATTTTCTTCATTAGTACATTCGTTATTTATAACTTTTTCGTTGTTTTTCAGATTCGTTCTATTCGTTCCGATTCGTTATTCGGATTCGTACGATTTGAATGATTCGTTCATTCGTACGAAAACGAACGAACGAAAAAAACGAAAAACGAAAAAAAACGAAACGAATTGCACATGTCTAATATACAGCGACTCTATCATCAGACTGCAACAGTGTCATTTTGTAGCGAGTCACAAGGTGAGAGGTGAGGGGCTGATCTGTGTCAGACATTTGTGAAAACACCAGGATTTACATGATTGTGTTATCTCTGAGCCGACATCTCAGTGCAGGAAGTAGATGGCGACCCCGGAGGATGATCTCTGAGAGAGGGAACAAATACCTGATAGGATAAACTTTTAGTAAAACAAAACGAAGAAATTAAATGTGGGACCATCAGAGTTCCTCCCTACAGTCCTTATTAAAGTCCCCCCCCCCCATATCACAATTTTGAATTATATCAGAGTTCCCATCAAAGCCCCCATCATTCTCCCCTCTTACATCAGAGCCCCCATCAGTGTCCCCTCTTACATCAGAGCCCCCATCAGTGTCCCCTCTTACATCAGAGCCCCCATCAGTGTCCCCTCTTACATCAGAGCCCCCATCAGTGTCCCCTCTTATATCAGAGCCCCCATCAGTGTCCCCTCTTATATCAGAGCCCCCATCAGTGTCCCCTTCATTACATCAGAAGCCCCCATCAGTGTCCCCTCTTACATTACATCAGAGCCCCCATCAGTGTCCCCCTCTTACATCAGAGCCCCCATCAGTGTCCCCTCTTACATCAGAGCCCCCATCAGTGCCCCCCCATCAGTGTCCCCTCTTATATCAGAGCCCCCCTCAGTGTCCCCTCTTACATCAGAGCCCCCCTCAGTGTCCCCTCTTACATCAGAGCCCCCCTCAGTGTCCCCTCTTACATCAGAGCCCCCATCAGTGTCCCCTCTTACATCAGAGCCCCCATCAGTGTCCCCTCTTATATCAGAGCCCCCATCAGTGTCCCCTCTTACATCAGAGCCCCCATCAGTGTCCCCCTTACATCAGAGCCCCCATCAGTGTCCCCTTATACATCAAAGCCCCCATCAGTGTCCCCCCTTACATCAGAGCCCCCATCAGTGTCCCCTTATACATCAAAGCCCCCATCAGTGTCCCCCTCTTACATCAGAGCCCCCATCAGTGTCCCCTCTTACATCAGAGCCCCCATCAGTGTCCCCTTATACATCAAAGCCCCCATCAGTGTCCCCTCTTACATCAGAGCCCCCCTCAGTGTCCCCTCTTACATCAGAGCCCCCCTCAGTGTCCCCTCTTACATCAGAGCCCCCCTCAGTGTCCCCTCTTACATCAGAGCCCCCCTCAGTGTCCCCTCTTACATCAGAGCCCCCATCAGTGTCCCCTCTTACATCAGAGCCCCCATCAGTGTCCCCTCTTATATCAGAGCCCCCATCAGTGTCCCCTTATACATCAAAGCCCCCATCAGTGTCCCCCCTTACATCAGAGCCCCCATCAGTGTCCCCTTATACATCAAAGCCCCCATCAGTGTCCCCCTTACATCAGAGCCCCCATCAGTGTCCCCTCTTACATCAGAGCCCCCATCAGTGTCCCCCCTTACATCAAAGCCCCCATCAGTGTCCCCTCTTATATCAGAGCCCCCCTCAGTGTCCCCTCTTATATAAGAGCCCCCATCAGTGTCACCTCTTACATCAGAGCCCCCCTCAGTGTCCCCTCTTACATCAGAGCCCCCCTCAGTGTCCCCTTATACATCAAAGCCCCCATCAGTGTCCCCCCTTACATCAGAGCCCCCATCAGTGTCCCCCCTTACATCAAAGCCCCCATCAGTGTCCCCTCTTATATCAGAGCCCCCCTCAGTGTCCCCTCTTATATAAGAGCCCCCATCAGTGTCCCCCCTTACATCAGAGCCCCCCTCAGTGTCCCCTCTTACATCAGAGCCCCCATCAGTGTCCCCTCTTATATCAGAGCCCCCCCCAGTGTCCCCTCTTATATAAGAGCCCCCATCAGTGTCCCCTCTTATATAAGAGCCCCCCTCAGTGTCCCCTCTTATATAAGAGCCCCCATCAGTGTCACCTCTTACATCAGAGCCCCCATCAGTGTCCCCTCTTACATCAGAGCCCCCATCAGTGTCCCCTCTTACATCAGAGCCCCCCTCAGTGTCCCCTCTTACATCAGAGCCCCCATCAGTGTCCCCTCCTATATCAGAGCCCCCATCAGTGTCCCCTCTTACATCAGAGCCCCCATCAGTGTCCCCCCTTACATCAGAGCCCCCATCAGTGTCCCCTTATACATCAAAGCCCCCATCAGTGTCCCCCCTTACATCAGAGCCCCCATCAGTGTCCCCCCTTACATCAGAGCCCCCATCAGTGTCCCCCCTTACATCAGAGCCCCCATCAGTGTCCCCTTATACATCAAAGCCCCCATCAGTGTCCCCCCTTACATCAGAGCCCCCATCAGTGTCCCCTCTTACATCAGAGCCCCCATCAGTGTCCCCCCCTTACATCAAAGCCCCCATCAGTGTCCCCTCTTATATCAGAGCCCCCCTCAGTGTCCCCTCTTATATAAGAGCCCCCATCAGTGTCCCCTCTTATATAAGAGCCCCCCTCAGTGTCCCCTCTTATATAAGAGCCCCCATCAGTGTCACCTCTTACATCAGAGCCCCCATCAGTGTCCCCTCTTACATCAGAGCCCCCATCAGTGTCCCCTCTTACATCATAGCCCCCCTCAGTGTCCCCTCTTACATCAGAGCCCCCATCAGTGTCCCCTCCTATATCAGAGCCCCCATCAGTGTCCCCTCTTACATCAGAGCCCCCATCAGTGTCCCCCCTTACATCAGAGCCCCCATCAGTGTCCCCTTATACATCAAAGCCCCCATCAGTGTCCCCCCTTACATCAGAGCCCCCATCAGTGTCCCCTTATACATCAGAGCCCCCATCAGTGTTCCCTCTTACATCAGAGCCCCCCTCAGTGTCCCCTCTTACATCAGAGCCCCCATCAGTGTCCCCTCTTATATCAGAGCCCCCATCAGTGTCCCCTCTTACATCAGAGCCCCCATCAGTGTCCCCCCTTACATCAGAGCCCCCATCAGTGTCCCCTTATACATCAAAGCCCCCATCAGTGTCCCCCCTTACATCAGAGCCCCCATCAGTGTTCCCTCTTATATCAGAGCCCCCATCAGTGTCCCCTCTTACATCAGAGCCCCCATCAGTGTCCCCCCTTACATCAGAGCCCCCATCAGTGTCCCCTTATACATCAAAGCCCCCATCAGTGTCCCCCCTTACATCAGAGCCCCCATCAGTGTCCCCTCTTACATCAGAGCCCCCATCAGTGTCCCCCCTTACATCAAAGCCCCCATCAGTGTCCCCTCTTATATCAGAGCCCCCCTCAGTGTCCCCTCTTATATAAGAGCCCCCATCAGTGTCCCCTCTTATATAAGAGCCCCCCTCAGTGTCCCCTCTTATATAAGAGCCCCCATCAGTGTCACCTCTTACATCAGAGCCCCCATCAGTGTCCCCTCTTACATCAGAGCCCCCATCAGTGTCCCCTCTTACATCAGAGCCCCCCTCAGTGTCCCCTCTTACATCAGAGCCCCCATCAGTGTCCCCTCCTATATCAGAGCCCCCATCAGTGTCCCCTCTTACATCAGAGCCCCCATCAGTGTCCCCCCTTACATCAGAGCCCCCATCAGTGTCCCCTTATACATCAAAGCCCCCATCAGTGTCCCCCCTTACATCAGAGCCCCCATCAGTGTCCCCTTATACATCAGAGCCCCCATCAGTGTTCCCTCTTACATCAGAGCCCCCCTCAGTGTCCCCTCTTACATCAGAGCCCCCATCAGTGTCCCCTCTTATATCAGAGCCCCCATCAGTGTCCCCTCTTACATCAGAGCCCCCATCAGTGTCCCCCCTTACATCAGAGCCCCCATCAGTGTCCCCTTATACATCAAAGCCCCCATCAGTGTCCCCCTTACATCAGAGCCCCCCTCAGTGTCCCCTCTTACATCAGAGCCCCCATCAGTGTTCCCTCTTATATCAGAGCCCCCATCATTCTCCCCTCTTACATCAGAGCCCCCCTCAGTGTCCCCCCTTACATCAGAGCCCCCATCAGTGTCCCCTCTTACATCAGAATCCTCTGTTATATTAGAGTCCCCATTAGTGCCCTCCTTTATACCAGAGTACCCCTTATATCATTGGCCCCATTAGTGTCCCCCTTACATCAGAGTCCCAATCAGACCCCCCCCCCCCCCCCCCCATTACATCAGGGTCCCAATCAGCGTCCCTCCTTATATCTGAGTTTCCATTAGAGTCCCCTCTTACATCAGAGGGACAGATAAAATCTTGCTGTATGCCGGATTTGGCCACTAAACTGTAGTTTGGAGACCCCCAGCCCTAAATCAATAAAAACCTAACGGGGGTTCTAACCCTCCCCACTCCATCCAAAGCAAAAAACGATTGTTGGCCGCTGTGGCTCTTGTGATGGAATGACGTCACCCCGATGTGCATCCTCTGTGGTTTGATGTTGTGTAACGCGGAGCATATTTCTTCCTGTCTGTGCCAAGTTGAGCAACGCCTGGCATCCCGAGTACAAGTGTGAGCTGGCGGGGCCGGGCATGTTCAGTCAGCGGGTAACAATGAAGCGCCTCGCTGTGGAATGGGGAGGACGGATCTGAGCGCTCGCTAAGTGGCAATGCCAACGCACATAGCATTGGTGGCGGTAAGTTCTGGGGGATCGCTGAGCTCGCCTTTCCCGGTCCTTCACCTCTGACCTCACCGCTGTAGTTTTCAGATTCCCAGCGAGAGTCTTTCCTAAAGATTTGGATTTCTGTCCATCCAGTTCTGAGACTTAGACAGCTCTGCCACACAGCACAGCCCTGTCTGGCAAGAAGCCAGGAGATCTGATTTTCTCTACTGTAATTGCCCCTCCCCCAGCCTGTGACTGGATAGAGAAGCAGCAAATTGATGAGCTCATCTCTCTGTCACTCAGTTCTCTCCTCCTATCAGCGTGTTCCTTGTCAGCACTGCAGCACAATTGATTGGCTCGCTGTTCCGCTCCTCCCTCTTTCAATCTGAGCTCTGCTGTAGAAAGAGGCCAATACCGTGTCAGATTCAGGTACTTGCTCCACTTCTGTTACTGAATACAGAGGTGCGTTAAAAGGTGTACTTTTATATGTGCCTTGAGTTCAGATGTAGCGTTTTGCAATAATAAGTAAGGCTCAGTTTAACTAGAAGGTGCGGCCAAGTGCGTGCTTTACATCATTTGTGCGCTTCCGTGCGTTTCCGTGCATCGCGTGTAGGGCCGCCCATCGATTTCGATTTCCCTATGCATGAAAAATGTGCAAAAAAAGGCACCTGCACCATTTAAAAAAAATTGCGTTGCAACAAAACACGTGGCACTGCAGTATCATGCGTTTTGGCGCACGCATTAGCAAGGTTCATAGGGCTGCGATTAAGAAATAATGGCATCTGCGAAGGGGCAGCGCGTTTTTCTGCATCTCAGGAAAGCGCAGGATTTTGCGCACGTTCTCGCAACATTCTGGGATGAATAAGGTGGAGAGAGCCCGGAAACTCTTTATTTTCTGATTGGTTCTATCAAAACCGATTTGTTTGCATGGCAGCTCTGTGTTTAATCATAAATTATTATAAATATTTTTTTGTGTGATATATTTATTGTAACAAACTGCATTTGACTTGGTATCAAATTTTATTTTTTGATATATTTATTTTTTGATACCTTTTTTATTTTTTACATTTATTTTTTGATTCATTTATTTATTTTTTGATACATTTATTGTAACAAACTGCATTTGACTTGAATGTTTTGATACATTTATTTATTCTATTTATTTACATTTATTTTTTGATACATTTATTTATTTATTTTTTTATTTACATTTATTTTTATTTACATTTATTTACTTTTTGATACATTTATTGTAACAAACTGCATGTGACTTGGTATCAAATTTTATTTTTTGATAAATTTATTTTTTGATACATTTATTTATTTACAATTATTTTTTGATACATTTTTTTGATACATTTATTGTAACAAACTGTATTTGACTTGGTATGAAATTATATTTTTTGATACATTTATTTTTTGATACGTTTATTTATTTTATTTATTTACATTTATTTATACTTATTTTTTGATACATTTATTTACTTTTTGATGCATTTATTGCAACAGACTGCATTTGACTTGGTATCAAATTTTATTTTTTGATACATTTATTTATTTTATTTATTTACATTTATCTATTTACATTTATTTTTTTGATACATTCGTTTATTTTTTGATACATTTATTGTAACAAACTGCATTTGACTTGGTATCAGATATTTTGCAATCCCTGTACAGCTTGGGCTGGAAGAGATAATGGGCATTGAGAAGGAGCGAGGATAGCGAGTAGAGGAATAATCTTATCAGTCTACTGCTGCTCTTTCCCTGGCCAGCAGTGGTGGTCCATCCATTAGGGGAGCATGGGCGCTCCCCCCCCCCATCCATGCATCCGGCCCCCTAATCTACATGCGGGGTGCCGGATGCATTGATTCCAATGGGGGTCTTTTTTTTTTTAAGCACGTGATTAGAGCCTGAGGTTCTAATTGGCTTAAAAAAGGGTGGGTTTGGGGCGCAGAGCACTGCACCCTGAGCCCACCCAGTTATGTGACAATAGCAAATGGATATACACTGATTCTCCTCTTGGCCAATCGGGAAGCGGGTCCTGAGACTTTCACCCACTTGACTGAAAGGACTGGCGATCCTATTGGCTGCCTAGGAAGAGGAGGAGATGAATGGCTGCCTTGAGGAGACGCGTTGGGCAGCCGCCGCCTGTCGCCCCGAGGGAATCGATGCACGCTTGATGGGGTAAGTGCGGTGCTGACTGACCAATGGGGGGGGGGCTTTGCGGGTGACCCAACCGGCCAGAGGGGGTGGCTGTGGGTGGGTGCATCGTTTGCAGCCCCCCCCCCCCCCCCACCCAAAAAAAAACCCACCAGCCACCACTGCTGGTCAGTGAAAAAAAGAACACAACATTTGACTTGCTATCAGCCTTTTGCATTCCCTGTACAGTTTGGGCTCAGACAGGGGGAGGGAATGGGGCAGGACCGGGAGCCAATCAGGTGTGTTGAATGCAAATACATTAACAAGGAATATGCTGATAGAAGGACAAAGCAGAGTGAGCAGAGTGATGATCTCATCAGTCTACTGCTGCTCTTTCACTGGCCAGTGAAAAAAAGTACATTTGACTTGGTATCAGCCTTTTGCAACCCCCGTACAGCTTGGGCTCAGACTGGGGGAGGGAATGGGCAGGACTTCTGGAGGGAATGGGCAGGAACAGTGGAGGTAATGGACAGGACTGGTGGAGGTAATGGGCAGGACTGCTGGAGGGAATGGGCAGGACTGGTGGAGGGAATGGGCAGGACTGGTGGAGGGAATGGGCAGGACTGGTGGAGGGAATGGGCAGGACTGGTGGAGGGAATGGGCAGGACTTCTGGAGGGAATGGACAGGACTGGTGGAGGTAATGGGCAGGACTGCTGGAGGGAATGGGCAGGACTGGTGGAGGGAATGGGCAGGACTGGTGGAGGGAATGGGCAGGACTGGTGGAGGGAATGGGCAGGACTGGTGGAGGGAATGGGCAGGACTTCTGGAGGGAATGGGCAGGACTGCTGGAGGGAATGGGCAGGACTGCTGGAGGGAATGGGCAGGACTTCTGGAGGGAATGGGCAGGACTGGTGGAGGGAATGGGCAGGACTGGTGGAGGGAATGGGCAGGACTGGTGGAGGGAATGGGCAGGACTGGTGGAGGGAATAGGCAGGACTGGTGGAGGGAATGGGCAGGACTTCTGGAGGGAATGGGCAGGACCGCTGGAGGTAATGGGCAGGACTGGTGAAGGTAATGGGCAGGACTGGTGGAGGGAATGGGCAGGACCGCTGGAGGTAATGGGCAGGACTGGTGGAGGGAATGGACAGGAATGGAAGCCAATCAGATGTATTGAATGCAAATACATTAACAAGGAACATGCCGATAGAAGGAGAGAGCAGAGTGAACAGAGGGATGACCTCATCAGTCTACTGCTGCTCTTTCATTGTCCAGTGAAAGAAAAACTGCATTTGACTTGGTTTTATACTTCTGCAATCCCCATACAGCTTGGGCTCAGACTGGGAAAGGGAATGGGCAGGACTGGCGAGCCAATCAGGTGTGTTGAATTCAAATACACTGAGAAGAAACATGCTGATTGAAAGCGAGAGCAGAGTGATGACCTCATCAGTCTACTTCTGCTCTCTCACTGGCCAGTCATTAGGCTCGGGGTGGAAAGATGACACTACTACATTCCTGAACTGTAAACAGTGTCATTCACCTGGCTGTGCTGTGTGAATATCAGGACTGGATGGACAGAAATCCTTTTGCTAGTAATAGAGGATCTGAGGAGGGATAGGGATGGGGGTATCCTGAGAGCCTTGTCCTGCCTGCAGTGAGACGATCCGTCTGGATCTCATCCGAAATTTTATTTTAGTTTTGCTGAATTCACAGGCCACACCCTGCACCCGGCGCTGGGATCCTCCTCGATTCTGGGCCATCCCGGCCCTCCCTGGGATAATTAGGGAGATGATGAAAGGCTCTGCACATGAGCCATTCACACAGTAAACACCAATAGAAGAATGTTGTTACTCCATGTGAACGGCTTCCAGGATTACCTGATTGATTGTCTGATAAACGATTAATACATTTTACATATTCCGGTGTTGTCACCCTGTGCTAATGATACTTAATGATTATTAATTGCCGGATAATGTTGGTTGGAGGATCTGGCTGTGAAAAGTGACTTCATTGAAGGAGAGTGTGATATGATACATGTGGCCCCAGAACAATGACACTTGGGGGTCCAGAACAATGACACTTGGGGGTCCCAGAAAAATGACACACTGACACTTGGGGATCCAAAACAATGACAAACTGACTCTTGGGGGTCCCAGAAAATTACACACTGACACTTGGGGATCCAGAACAATGACACGCTGACACTTGGAGGTCTAAAACGATGACACACTGACACTTGGGGGTCCAGAACGATGACACACTGACACTTGGGGGTCTAAAACAAGGACAAACTGACACTTGGGGGTCCAGAACAATGTCACACTGACACTTGGAGGTCTAAAACAATGACACAATGACACTTGGGGGTCTAAAACAATGACACAATGACACTTGGGGGTCTAAAACAATGACACACCAACACTTGGGAGTCCAGAACAATGACACAATGACTCTTGGGGGCCCCGGAACAATGACCTACTGACACTTGGGGTACCAGAACAATGACACACTGACACTTGGGGGTCCAGAACAATGACACACTGACACTTGGGGGTCCAGAACAATGACACACTGACACTTGGGGGTCCAGAACAATGACACACTGACACTTGGGGGTCCAGAACAATGACACACTGACGCTTGGGGATCCAGAACAATGACACACTGACACTTGGAGGTCTAAAACAATGACACACTGACACTTGGGGGCCCTGGAACCATGACACACTGACACTTGGGGGCCCTGGAACCATGACACACTGACACTTGGGGGGCACACAACAACGACACACTGACGCTTGGGGATCCAGAACAATGACACACTGACACTTGGGGGTCTAAAACAATGACACAATGACACTTGGAGGTCTAAATCAATGACACACTGACACTTGGAGGTCCAGAACAATGACACACTGACACTTGGGGGGCACACAACAACGACACACTGACGCTTGGGGATCCAGAACAATGACACACTGACACTTGGGGGTCTAAAACAATGACACACTGACACTTGGAGGTCCAGAACAATGACACACTGACACTTGGGGGTCTAAAACAATAACACACTGACACTTGGGGGTCCAGAACAATGACACACTGACACTTGGGGGTCTAAAACAATAACACACTGACACTTGGGGGTCCAGAACGATGACACACTGACACTTGGGCATCCAGAACAATGACACTTGGGGCCCCCGGAACAATGACACACTGACAATTGAAAGGCCAAGAACAATGACACGCTTGAAGGTCCAAAACAATGACATACTGACATTTGGAGGTCCCAGAAAATTACACACTGACACTTGGGGGTCCAGAACAATAACACACTGACACTTGGGGGTCCAGAGCAATGACACACTGACACTTGGGGGTCCAGAGCAATGACACACTGACACTTGGGGGTCTAAAACAATCACACACTGACACTTTTTGGGGGGGGGGGGGGGGTTTGGTTTGGTCTGGTGTTATTTTGTTTTTGTGGTTTTGACTTTATTGTTTTAAATGTTGTTTCCATATAACATAATAAAAAGGATTTGATCATAGGGACACTTGAGGTCCTAGAATAATGAGACACTGACACTTGGGGGTCCCAGAACACTGACAATTGGGGTTCCCAAATGAATGTCCCACATAAGCCACATACTGGAGTCTGGTTTTCCTACGGCTTTGAAGTTTTCACAGTTCATTTTGTCATCGTTCCTGAGCATTATAATGTGTCACTGCAGAGTTTGTATAGAAATTTGGCAGCCATACCCCGAGGCCACCACAAGAGACTTAATGCAAAGACAAAACAGGTCATTAATTCATTTTCTAGGCTCAGAAGAATGTTTCCTGGTGAAAGTTTATACTTCAAATCTGCTGTGAATTCTAATCTACCTAATTAGCCGTAATGCTTGTTTAGGCATTCAGACGTGCAGTATGTATACACGGCCCTTCATGCTCTGGATCAGCGCCCTCGCTCTGGGCCGTGACTGCTCCTGGATGGAGTGAGTGGTGCGGAGGAGCTGACACCTCAGTAATAGCCACTGCTTACATCTTTCCTATGACATGGGAGGTTAGAAGAATGAAGATGAGGTTGTACTAAATCCCCTACCATTTACATATGTGGGTACCGGAGCACTACAGAGGGAAACAGCCGACTCTGCTGAGCACCGGTAACCCTGGAACTGCTCAGTGGCTTAGTCCAGTGGCTGTGATTGGTGGGTGCCCCAAGCTGGACAACTCCACCAGTAGGCAGCTCGGAGGGGGTCCATATGGTCTCCACCTTCCGGATGACTGAAAACTTTATTGAAATGTCAAAATCTCTATAAATCTCCATATGTCTATAGCCTCATACACACGATCTGACCGTGGACCAACTTTCCTGTGGATTTTTGTCCAAAGGGCGTTGGCCCCAAGTTGGTATTGCATACACACGGCAGGAATTTTTCAGCCAACTTTCACCAAATCACTTGGTTTTTCTGCTCTTTACCGCCACCTTTGGTCAACTTCTGTATTGTTGTCTGATCTTTTGCATTGGTTCTGCATTGGTTTGTACAAAAGTCTGTTGGTTTTGTGTACACACGGTCGGACTTTGGTCCATCGGACTTTTGTTGGCAGAAAGTTGGTCCGTTCGCACAGCCAACAAAAGTCCGATGAAACCTGGAAAAAGTTGGTCCGATGGAGCGTACACACGGTCGGATGTTGGTCCAAAACAGCTAATTTGCATGTTGGTTGTCAAAAAGTCCGATCGTGTGTACTGCCTTATGAAGGACATGGTAGTCACGTTCAACTGGACTTGTTCTGAAATGTTGAAGAAATTTTGTAGCTTCTCCAAACCACTAAAAACATTGATATCCACACAGGTGTCACTGATACCTTCATTCAACCATGGAATGTTTAGATGTTGATTGTCCATGAACAGTATGGAAGGTGTGAAAATTGTGGAACCGCCCTTTTATTAGTTACATCATCTTGTCTTTGGTGGATATAAACGTTGGGTATGTTCCCGACACTTACTGGAATTAGAGAAGTGGCTTGGACAACCCACAAGACATCTTCAATGTTACAGAACAAGTCCAGTTGAATGTGATTAACTGTTACTACCTAAATCGTCATTCTTTTCCCAGTTTGAAGAACTTCATACCTTGCAGGAGTCTAATTTGAAGGCTATCCCCAACAGCCTACCCTGAATGAGCTAGCGATGACCCTGGAGTAAGCTCCTAGATTAGTTGAAGTGACTTTAGCGTTTACAGTGATGGTAGATGTGTGTGTAGGCAGGTGCGGTCTATTGTCTCCACTGTAGGTGGCGCTCCTCTGAAGCGGTACTGCAGTTGGAGGGGAAGTGAAGGGAAACTTGGTTCCTCTATGGTTCCCTCAGTCCGCAGTAGCAGCATTCTGGTTGTCTACGATGCTTTCGGGCGACCCCGGCGGCCTTTGGAAAAGTGGCTAGTTTAGGGAGAGCATTACCATCTGTCAAGGACAGTTCTAGCGGTAGGGACAGGTTCTGTAGGGCCAGTTTAAGGCCTACGTCTGGACTCCAGCAAACTCCCTCTTGGGATGGACTGACCAAGCCGCAGTCTACCCCCCCTCGGCAGGTGCTGACTTTAACTCAGACCTACTACCGCTACTCTCCGCTGCATTTACTGTTCCTGGCTCAAGAACGGGATAGAAGGAAGAGGTGTAACTACAACTTTCAGGGCCCTGGTGCAAAAAAACTTGAAGGCCCCCATACTCTCCAAACCCAGGGCACTTCCTATTCATCCTAGGGTCCTTTAGTCCCATGGTGGAGCCCTTTATTGTAGCCCTGCAGTGGGACCCTTTCACATGTTCTGCAGCCGGCGCCCTTCCTGCCATCTTGGGTAGCTTTGCCACTTTTTCTTCAAGCCAAACCCGAACTCTTTAGCGGCGCATGGCAAATTTGTTTTTTTTTTATACACTATACATATATTTTGTGATGAAATAACATTTCTAATCGCATGGATTTAATAACAAGAGTTCATCTTACATCAGAGTCCACAGAGTTCCTCCTTTACATCTAAATCCGCAGAATCCCCTCTTACATCTGAATCCGCAGAGTTTCCCCTTACTTCTGAATATGGTTCCCCTTACATCTGAATCCATAGAGTTCCCCTTTACATCTAAATCCGCATAGTTCCCCTTGACATCTAAATCCGCATAGTTCCCCTTAACGTCTAAATCTGCATAGTTTCCCTTTACATCTAAATCTACAGAGCTCCCCTTTACATCTAAATCCGCAGAGTTTCCCATTACATCTGAATCTGCAGAGATGCCCTAACAATCTGAATCTGTTTCCCCTTACATCTGAATCCATAGAGTTCCCCTTTACATCTAAATCCACATAGTTCCCCTTAACATCTAAATCCGCATAGTTCCCCTTTACATCTAAATCCGCATAGTTCCCCTTAACATCTAAATCCGCAGAGTTCCCCTTTACATCTGAATCCGCAGAGATCCCCTTACATCTGAATCTGTTTCCCCTTACATCTGAATCCATAGAGTTCCCCTTAACATCTAAATTCACATAGTTCCCCTTAACATCTAAATCCACATAGTTCCCCTTTACATCTAAATCCGCATAGTTCCCCTTTACATCTAAATCCACAGAGTTTCCCCTTAACATCTGAATCCGCAGAGTTTCCCCTTAACATCTGAATCCGCAGAGTTTCCACTTACACCTGAATTTGCATAGTGGTTGTTCTGCCACTGAAGGTGTGAAAATTATGAAACCACCCTGTTTTAGTTGGGTCATCTCATCCTTGGTGGATATAAAGGTTGGGGTATGTTCCAATCCTGACACTTCCTGCATTTAGAGAAGTGGCTTGGACAACCTACTAGACCTCTTCAACATTATTGAGCAAATCCAGTTGAATATGACTAACTACTACTACCTAAATCTCCATTATTTTCCCAGTTTGAGGAACTTTATATCTTGCCAGAATCTAATTTGAAAACTATCCCCAAAAGCCCACCCTGAGTGAGCTAAAGGTGACCCTGGAGTAAGCTCAGCGGATCTGATGATGGATGTGTGTGTGTAGTCACATTTAACTGGACTTGTTCTGAAAGGTTAAAGGCAAGACATGTGAACCATGAAATGCGTCGGCTATAGTTTTTGACCTCTTGCTTGTGTAAAAACGATGTTGGAGCTCTCATCCTTTGATAGACTCTTCAGCTCACAGGAAGCGACAAGAATACTGCATTTCTGGCAGGATCAACAGGTCTCTTGTTTACTTCCCGAAAACGATCTTAGTCTAAAAAAAAATTGAAGAACTGGTCAGCTGCAATATATTACATTTTTAGTTTTATTATTTTTTTATGAGTCAATACATATAGAAATATACCTCCCAACTTTCTGAGATGGGAATGAGGGACACCTATCAGCAAAAGTATGCAGGCATAGGACACACCCCTTGCCACACCCCCTTAAAGGATAAATGTACAAAAAATAAGATTGGTTAAACCCACAAGTGTTTTGTTACCACTATTATTCCTTTATATTGACTTTTGGAATCTTCAAATGAAGCAATTTTGATAGATAAAAAGTTGTTTATATACATCCTATATAGATCAGTGAAAAAAATGTAGCGCTAAAACAAATAATACAGTTGTGATTCATACAAAGTACTGAACATTCTAATATCCAAAAAAATTTAAATTAATATTGAAGTCCCACATAGTGAAATAAATAAATATGTGGAACAGAAACTGTTATTTCAGTCCTATAAGATAAATCCAATCCTGTTATGCCCCGTACACACGGTCGGAAAATCCGACCACCAAATCCATCGGATTTTTTCCGACGGATTTAGTCCGACACTGGTGTTGCATACACACGGTCGGACAAAGTTGTCGGAAAATCCGATCATTCTGAACGTGGTGACGTTTGTTGCCTACGACGGGACTACGTAGAGGCTAGTAGCCAATAGCTTTGGTCTTGTAATGTGTTCTGAGCATGCGTGGCACTTTGTCCATCGGAATTCGCTACACACGATCGGAATTGGTGTGATCGGACTTTGTTGTCGGAAAATTTTTAGAGCAGGAGATACAACTTTGTCCGTCGGACAATCCGATGGAAAATGTCCGATGGTGCCTACACACGGTCGGAATTTCCGACAACATTGTCCGATAGGACAGAATCCATCGGAAAATCCGACCGTGTGTATGGGGCTTAAAGAAGAAAGTGTAGAAGTTCGCAACAGTGAAGTGAGGTTCTTCCAATATAAAATGTAATCCAAAACTGGTGAATCCTTAAAGTGAGTAAAATTAAACACTCTTACCGGAACAGGTGGATCCGGATGTCAGCGACACCAAATCAGACAAGCCTGAATACCCAGATAGGTGGCTCTCCCGAATGAGGGCGAGGACCCCGGATCTCCAATGGCATCTCCTCTTGGCTGGAACTACCTCATAGGTATCGACCAAACTGGAGGGGCATCTATCCAATGGGAACAAGGCAACAACTCTTATCCAACCATAGTGTATGGGGAAAAAAAGAGGAGTGCTCCCAGATGCCCCTGTGGATGTCCCATTAGGACGAAACGCCTCGGGCAAGGCTCATCGCTCCCCACATTGCTTTTATTTTCACTGTGATCACAATTTTAACCATTTTATGCTTGCTGGTTTCAATAAACCTACTTTTTTTTACCTGCACTATCAGAGCACTCCATCTCTTTTTTTTCCCCATACACTATGGTTGGATGAGAGTTGTTGCCGTGTTCCTATTGGATAGCTGCCCCTCCAGTTTTGTCGATAGCTATGAGGTCGTTCCAGCCAAGAGGAGATGCCATTGGAGATCCGGGGTCCTCGCCTTCATTCGGGAGAGCCACCTATCTGGGTATCCAAGCTTGTCTGATTCGGTGTCGCTGACATCCGGATCCACCTGTTCCGGTAAGAGTTTTTTAATTTTACTCACTTCAAGGATTCACCAGTTTTGGGTTACATTTTATATTGGAAGATCATCACTTCACTGTTGCGGACTTCTACACTTTCTTCTTTACAGGATTGGATTTATGTTACAGGACTGAAATAACAGTTTCTGTTCCACATATTTATTTATTTCCCTATGTTGGACGTCAATATTCATTTTTCTTTTTTTTTGGATGTTAGACTGTTCAGTACTTTATATGCATCACAACTGTATTATTTGTTTTAGCGCTACATCTTTTGCACTTTCCTATTTGAATCTTTTTCATATTCCTGTGTAGCCGCTGTTTAGTTAGTTTTTTATTGGTTTGCGCCGTATTATTACACTTTCCACTTATCTACCCTGTTTCCCCGAAAATAAGACCTAGCGTGATTGTCGGTGATGGCTGCAATATAAGCCCTACCCTCCAAATAAGCCTTACCTTGTTTCCATGAAAATAAGCCCTACCCTGAAAATAAGACCTACAAGGACCGTCACCGACAATCACGCTAGGTCTTATTTTCGGGGAAACAGGGTATATAGATCAGACTAAAATGAGGGACAAATGATGAGGAATGAGGGACAGAGGGACATTGCTCCAAATCAGGGACAGTCCCTCGAAATCCGGGACAGTTGGGAGGTATATAGAAACAATCTGGTCACTAAGCACAGGAGGTATTTATTCCAGCCATAGAAGCCATAAGAAATAAAGGGAAGGACCTGGTTGGGGAGATCACCCACCAATGGCCATAAAGATAAAGAACAGTCATTTATGTTCTCATATAGTTTCAGATTCTGGAAGACGCACACACACACCTACACAATGTAATATCTGAAAATATTAAACCGATTCTGTTTTTTTTTTTTCTTGTGATGAAGAATAACAAGTCTTGTTTTGGCAGAGACCGCAGTACAATAGGATTTGCAGGGGCTGACAATAGGTCCATTGTTGAGGAAGCGAATGTTGTGATATTAGTGCGGATGAAATGGTTCGCTGTGATTGTTACCTTATTAGTGTCTCCTCCATAATCCCGCATAATACCCAGTCGCTTCTGTCTGCCAAGCTTTGAACCCGGCCTCCTCCGATGGACGACGCGCTGTGTTATGTTTGATTCGGGATTATTGCTGCCTCCGTCCTCTGGTGCGTAGTCTGCAGTTTGTCCTTTAAAGCTGAAGTTTAACCTGCTTGTATTTTTTCCTTACCTGGTTGTAAATTTTGTTCATCCTTATTACATACCATATATACTCGAGTATAAGCCGACCCGAGTATAAGCCAAGGCACCTAATTTTACCACAAAAAAACTGGGTAAACTTATTGACTCGAGTATAAGCCTAGGGTGAGAAATGCGCAGCTAATGTAAGTGGAAAAGAGGGTCAACAATGCCCATTTGCAGCCTCACTGTGCCCATTTGCAGCCATAGGTCCCCCGAACTTCAAACTCGGTAGTTAAGGGTTCCTAGATGCCCCCTAGCTGCAGCCAAAATTTGAGGTCTCTGAACCCAAAGGGTCCCGAAATGACATTGCTACAGATGGACACAGTAGACCGACTTTGGTGCCCCGTATATCGGGGCCACTGGGTGCTAGGAACCTCAATTTGTTTTTCAAACTCAGTGGAACTATATCTACAACATATCCAAAGATGGGGTTCCTAGCACCAAGTGGCCCCGAGATACGGGGCCTCAAAGTTGGTTCGGAAAATGTCAAGCACTTTTCTGCAGCAGAGAATGACATTTTCTGAACCGACTTTGGGGCCCCGTATCTCAGGGCCACTTGGTCCTGAGGCAGTGGGAGGGGCCTGCAGGGTGCTGTTCGGTACATAGCTTCCTGAAATCATCCCAGCTCTCTGCCTCAGTGCTTAAAGTGGTTGTAAACCCTTTACAACTACTTTTTACTACAGGCAAGCCTATAATTAGGCTTACCTGTAGCTACCCTGGATGTTTCTTAAACCTGCACGTTTTAGGTGATATCCCCTGTATTTGCATGTGCCGGCGTCATCGGCACATGCGCACTTAAGCAAACAGAACCAATTGCTTCAGTTAGGCTGTGTCGTTACCAGGGGCGTTGCTAGGTCTACAAAAGATCTGGGGCTAGAGCATATAGCAGCGCTTGGGCGGGCATACACATGTATATACAGTAATATACGCCTGTGTTTGTGTGTATATATCCCCAGAGAGGCCCCCACTCACATCAGGGTCCCCAGAGAGCTCCCTCTTACATCAGAGTCCCCAGAGAGCCTCCCTTACATCAGGGTCCCAGAGAGCTCCTACTTACATCAGAGTCCCCAGAGAGCTCCTTCTTACTTTAGAGTCCCCAGAGAGCCTCCCCCTTGCACCAGGGTCCCCAGAGATCCCCCCCCCCTTACATCAGGGTCACCAGAGAGCTCCTTCTTACATCAGAGTCCCCAGAGAGTTCCTTCTTACATCAGAGTCCCCAGAGAGCCTCCCCCTTGCATCAGGGTCCCCAGAGAGCCTCCCCCTTGCATCAGGGTCCCCAGAGAGTCTCCCCCTTGCATCAGGGTCCCCAGAGAGCCCCCCACTTACATCAGGAGTCCCCAGAGAGCCCCCCCTCCCCTTGGGGACCCCTGCAGGGACTCTGGGCTATGGGCCCCAGATTCGGGGCTAAAGCCCCAAAACCCACCCCCTAGCGACGCCACTGGTCATTACCAATCACAGCGCCAGAGCCGCGATACCCGGAAGTAACCCCCGGGGACGATGTCGGCCACCGGAGCGGTGAAGGAGGACCGATCTCAGGTAAGTAATTCATAATGAGCTAGTATGCTATGCCTTTGTCTTGCAGGTTTTTTTTTTTTTATTAGGGTTTATATTAAAGGGGTTGCAAACTGTAAAGGAAATTAGTAAGTTCTGTATATAATTGTATTCTATTTTGTATGTATTGCCCTCACTGTGCACACAGCACTAATAATGTTTTCATTACATGTTTGCATTTTTTTGAGTCCTGATTAGAATTAGCCTGCCTATGTTACGCCCCTTGTTACCATAAACATACAATTGTAATATTAATGTGATACCTACGTAATCATGTGTATAAAAACCTTCAATTGCATCATAATAAAGCAGAACAGTTATTTGTAAAGAGGCATTCTATGCATTGAGGTAAAAAGCCTCCTGCAGCAGCCCCCCTCCCCCCCAGAGCCCCCCTTTTACTTACCTGAACCCGTTCTTTCCAGCGACGGGGACGAGCACACATTCTCCAGCCGGTGACTCGGGTCCTGATTGGATAGATTGATAGCAGCGTAGCCATTGGCTCCCTCTGCTGTCAATCAAATCCAATGACGGGGGCGGGGCTGAGTCCTGCTGTCTGTGTCAATAGACTCAGCAGCAGGACACGGGAGCACCGACACCCTTGCCCTGAGGGAGAGCGGCTCTCCAACAGGGCACTCGAGAAGAGGAGGATCCAGGAGCGCCACTGAGGGACCCCAGAAGAGGAGGATTGGGGCCAACTGCACAGAGGTAAGTATGTGACATGTTTGTTATTTTTTTTTTTTTTAGATATACTTTAAAGTGTTACTAAACCCAGCACCCTGCAGTCACTATATCTGGTCTCCCCCAGTACACAGAACATGGAATTGAAATTATTTTTGTAAATATAAACTGCTAAATACCTTTTCTCATCAGCAGTCTATAGCAGTCTTGTGACGTCTATCAGTGTCTGGGTAAAGCTTTTAGGAGGAGTTTTCATTCTCCTCTGATTGTCCTATGAGGCGGCAGGACCCCTGACCCTCTGTCTGGACAGTGCTGATTGGCCCTGTGCTGATCACATGCACCCTCCCAAGAAAAAAAAAAAAACTCTCTAGCAATACACACCAAACTGTGCATGTGCAGAGGGCCCCCTAGGCTCTGTTCTATCAGGAGATTGATGGGGGACAGTGGAAGAAGGGGAGGATCAGAGAAGACAGGATCAAACCGCCTTTTTACACAATGCAGAGGACTAACCCCTTAGGTTCCACAGTGAGTATAACAAGCATGCTTTACTGCATATACAGACTGATTTTACTGTTGTGGTGTGGGTTCAGTAACACTTTAAGAGCCCTCAACCATGATGCAAGCAGTGGGCTGGCTCTTGGGAGGAGTTATGCAAATATCTAAAAAACGCCTTGATGGGTGGGTGTCCGTCTGGAGAAGTGGGCGTTCCTAGGCGGGCTGCATATGCGTGCAGGCCACCCTAGGTCAGTGATGGCGAACCTTGGCACCCCAGATGTTTTGGAACTACATTTCCCACGATGCTCAACTACACTGCAGAGTGCATGAGGATCATGGGAAATGTAGCTCCAAAACATCTGGGGTGCCAAGGTACGCCATCACTGCCCTAGGTAGTGCCTGCACAAAACCTCAAACCCAATGAATGAAAGGGGCAGGCCATTGACTGTCAGACCAGGGAGGATCTCCAGCCAGGAAAGGAGATAGGCTTTATCCAGGGGCGGACTGAGAACTCATGGGGCCCCCGGGCAATAGGAGATTATGGGGCCCCCAGACAATCAGAGATTATGGGGCCACACAGTATACACACACACAGTATACAATCATACAGTATACACAGACATGTACACACAGTATACACATACATGTACATACAGTATACACAGACATGTTTCTATTGGCTGAGAAGGTACTGGAGAGGTGGGGCAGCTATAATCTCAGGATTTTTAGACCAAAAGGATGTCGGTAAGGGACATTTCAGAGACAGATATAAAACAAACACAGATTTTGACATACTGTCCCTGGTTTTACTGAGGCTGGCAACCCTGATGGGGCCCCCTAGTGGCCCGGGGGCCCTCGGGCAGTGCCCGAGTGGCCGAATGGTCAGTCCGCCCCTGGCTTTATCTTACTTGCACATTGTGAGAAGCTCACAGTGTGCAGTGAGACCAGAGTAAGCATGTTCAGTACAGGACAGAATCCTGTGCAACTGTGCAAGACTAGGAAAAGTTGGAGTTCACTTTCAAGCCTACTCAGATAAAAATGGTGTCCTGATGTCTTCTAATTCTGGAGCAAATTTTGCACTGGGCACAATTTTTGTGAATTTTCGTTCCCCGGTGGGAACTGAACCCAGGGCCCCCGGTGCTGCAAGGCCACCTCTGGAGTAGAAGAAAGAGGAGGAAGCAGGCCCGATTCGGGACTATTACAAAAAGGCGTGAGCGTTCTCAAACATTACCTACATCAGGCTGACCTTTGGAGCGGCTCTCGGCGATAATAATAGCACAATAAATCACGCTCAGGAGGAATGATAATTATACGAAACGCATTACAGGCAAATATGCTTCTAATTATTTTCTGCCACATGGAGGAGCCAAGTTCGAGGTTCTTGCCGGCTGCATTTGCCAATTAACACAGACGGTTCCCTTTTTTATTTTTTATTTTTATTTCTTGAGGCTGAAATCAAATCCGCGTCGAGCCATCTTTGGTTCAAAGTGCTTGGAGTTAAGTGTTTTTTTTTTTTTTCCAGGAGTATGCGGTCATAAAAAAAAGAAGGCGCGTATGGATCCTGAGAGATAAGCTCACTCTTATCTGATGGTCTGCTTTATTATTAACTATAAATCACGATTACCTAGAAGGCACACAGGATCATCTAAGGAAAAGTTACCTGAGTTTAGGAGATGGTGAGCAAAGTACAAAGAGAGGCGATAGGTCAGCCAATCTCACATTTTGAGGAACCCTTGAAATAATTGAACCCCTGCTAAAAATTATACCTACAGCTCATGGTACATTAGCGGCAGGGCCGTTTTTAAGGCAGGGCAAAAGGGGAAGCTGCCCTGGGCCCTGTCATTGTTGTGGGGCCCAAAGCAGCTGCCTCATACTTGCCAACTATCCTGGTTTAAATCCCCTCGTCCCTTGAGGTTTTAGTGCTGTGCTGTGTCCCAATATCTCAGTGTGAATTCTTCTTCTTACGTTGGTGGTTATTGTAATTCCTCTATATTATGGAGGTCAGTGGGAAGAATTCTCCTTACATTGGTGGTCAGTTTAGTTCCTCCATACTTTGGAGGTCAGTGTGAGGAATTCTGCTTATGTTGGTGGTCATTGTATTTCCTCTATACTTTGGAGGTCAGTGGGAAAAATTTTCGTTACATTGGTGGAGTTCCTTCTAATGCCCTGTACACACGATCGGACTTTCCGACGGAAAATGGGCGATCGGAGCTTGTTGTCAGAAATTCCATCCGTGTGTAGGCTCCATCGCACTTTTTCCGTCGGAATTTCCGACACACAAAGTTTGAGAGCTGGATCTAAAATTTTCCGACGAGAAAATCCGTTGTCGGAAATTACGATCGCGTGTACACAATTTCCCGACGCGCAAAGTGCCACGCATGCTCGGAATCAAGCAGAAGAGCCGCACTTGCTATTGAACTTCATTTTTCTCAGCTCGTCGTACGTGTTGTACTTCACCGCGTTCTTGACGTTCAGAATTTCCCACCAACTTTGTGTGAGCGTGTGTATGCAAGACAAGTTTGAGCCAAGATCCGTCGGAAAAAATACGATTGGATTTTGTTGTCGGAATGTCTGATCGTCTATACAGGGAATTACTTTGGAGGTCAGTGGGAAGAATTCTCCTTACATTGGTGGTCAGTGTGAAGAATTCTCCTTACATTGGTGGTCAGTGTGAAGAATGTTCCTTACATTGGTGATCAGTGAGAAGAATGTCCCTTACATTGGTGATCAGTGAGAAGAATGTTCCTTACATTGGTGATCGGTGAGAAGAATGTTCCTTACATTGGTGATCAGTGAGAAGAATGTTCCTTACATTGGTGATCGGTGGGAGGAATGTTCCTTACATTGGTGATCAGTGAGAAGAATGTTCCTTACATTGGTGATCAGTGAGAAGAATGCCCCTTACATTGGTGGTCAGTGGGAAGAATGCTCCTTACATTGGTGATCAGTGAGAAGAATGTTCCTTACATTGGTGATCAGTGAGAAGAATGTTCCTTACATTGGTGATCAGTGAGAAGAATGTTCCTTACATTGGTGATCAGTGAGAAGAATGCCCCTTACATTGGTGATCAGTGAGAAGAATGTTCCTTACATTGGTGATCAGTGAGAAGAATGTTCCTTACATTGGTGATCAGTGAGAAGAATGTTCCTTACATTGGTGATCAGTGAGAAGAATGTTCCTTACATTGGTGATCAGTGAGAAGAATGCCCTTACATTGGTGGTCAGTGGGAAGAATGCTCCTTACATTGGTGATCAGTGAGAAGAATGTTCCTTACATTGGTGATCAGTGAGAAGAATGTTCCTTACATTGGTGATCAGTGAGAAGAATGTTCCTTACATTGGTGATCAGTGAGAAGAATGCCCCTTACATTGGTGGTCAGTGGGAAGAATGCTCCTTACATTGGTGATCAGTGGGAAGAATGTTCCTTACATTGGTGATCAGTGGGAAGAATGTTCCTTACATTGGTGATCAGTGAGAAGAATGTTCCTTACATTGGTGATCAGTGGGAAGAATGTCCCTAAAGCCCCATACACACGCGCGGACAATCCGTGGACCAGGTCCGTCGGACCATGTCCGTCATACTTTGTCTGATGTTGGTTTTGCGTACACACGATCGGACAAAGTTGTCGGAAAATCCGATCATTCTGAACGTGGTGACGTTTGTTGCCTACGACGGGACTACGTAGAGGCTAGTAGCCAATAGCTTTGGTCTTGTAATGTGATCTGAGCATGCGTAGCACTTTGTCCGGTCGGACAAGCGTACACACGCTCGGATTTGGTGTGATCGGACCGGGTTGAAGGGAAATCTTTCCAGCAGGAGATAAGACTTTGTCCGACGGACAAACCGACGAACACTGTCCGATGGTGCCTACACACGGTCTGATTTTTCAACAACCTTGTCCGATCGGACCAAATTGATGAAAAAGTCCGACCGTGTGTATGGGGCTTTACATTGGTGATCAGTGGGAAGAATGTCCCTTACATTGGTGATCAGCAGTGGCGTCACTAGGGTTGGTGTCACCCGGTGCGGTAAAACATGGTGTCACCCCCCCATACCCCCCTTTTTTTTTCGCGGTGGCAGCACAGCGCTGGAGATCGTTGGTGCACGTTGGATCGGTCAGAAAGGCCTACAGGCAGTATTAGGGCTAGAGGATAGCAGGTTAGGCAGTTCCTAATTGCTCATTCCCTAGGATCAGTAATGGATAATGGCCGATAGGCCCACTTACCAGACCCAGCGAAACAGCGCAGTGATCCCTCCGGCTGAACAATTGCTCACTCTGGGTTGCCCCGGGGCGAATCTGGTCAGAAGTGTAGCACGTCTGTACCTTGGCACTGGCTTAGTCTTTCTCTCTCTGGTGGTGCTGGGCAGTGTGGTTCTCTCTGTGGTGGTGCTGGGAAGTGTGGAGTTCTCTCTGGTGTCGCTGGACAGTGTGGAGTTCTCTCTGGTGTCGCTGGACAGTGTGGAGTTCTCTCTGGTGTCGCTGGACAGTGTGGAGTTCTCTCTGGTGTCGCTGGACAGTGTGGAGTTCTCTCTGGTGTCGCTGGACAGTGTGGAGTTCTCTCTGGTGTCGCTGGACAGTGTGGAGTTCTCTCTGGTGTCGCTGGGCAGTGTGGAGTTCTCTCTGGTGTCGCTGGACAGTGTGGAGTTATCTCTGGTGTCGCTGGACAGTGTGGAGTTCTCTCTGGTGTCGCTGGACAGTGTGGAGTTCTCTCTGGTGTCGCTGGACAGTGTGGAGTTCTCTCTGGTGTCGCTGGGCAGTGTGGAGTTCTCTCTGGTGTCGCTGGACAGTGTGGAGTTCTCTCTGGTGTCGCTGGACAGTGTGGAGTTCTCTCTGGTGTCGCTGGACAGTGTGGAGTTCTCTCTGGTGTCGCTGGACAGTGTGGAGTTCTCTCTGGTGTCGCTGGACAGTGTGGAGTTCTCTCTGGTGTCGCTGGACAGTGTGGAGTTCTCTCTGGTGTCGCTGGACAGTGTGGAGTTCTCTCTGGTGTCGCTGGGCAGTGTGGAGTTCTCTCTGGTGTCGCTGGGCAGTGTGGAGTTCTCTCTGGTGTCGCTGGGAAGTGTGGAGTTCTCTCTGGTGTCGCTGGACAGTGTGGAGTTCTCTCTGGTGTCGCTGGACAGTGTGGAGTTCTCTCTGGTGTCGCTGGACAGTGTGGAGTTCTCTCTGGTGTCGCTGGACAGTGTGGAGTTCTCTCTGGTGTCGCTGGGCAGTGTGGAGTTCTCTCTGGTGTCGCTGGACAGTGTGGAGTTCTCTCTGGTGTCGCTGGACAGTGTGGAGTTCTCTCTGGTGTCGCTGGACAGTGTGGAGTTCTCTCTGGTGTCGCTGGACAGTGTGGAGTTCTCTCTGGTGTCGCTGGACAGTGTGGAGTTCTCTCTGGTGTCGCTGGGCAGTGTGGAGTTCTCTCTGGTGTCGCTGGACAGTGTGGAGTTCTCTCTGGTGTCGCTGGACAGTGTGGAGTTCTCTCTGGTGTCGCTGGACAGTGTGGAGTTCTCTCTGGTGTCGCTGGACAGTGTGGAGTTCTCTCTGGTGTCGCTGGACAGTGTGGAGTTCTCTCTGGTGTCGCTGGACAGTGTGGAGTTCTCTCTGGTGTCGCTGGACAGTGTGGAGTTATCTCTGGTGTCGCTGGACAGTGTGGAGTTCTCTCTGGTGTCGCTGGACAGTGTGGAGTTCTCTCTGGTGTCGCTGGACAGTGTGGAGTTCTCTCTGGTGTCGCTGGGCAGTGTGGAGTTCTCTCTGGTGTCGCTGGGCAGTGTGGAGTTCTCTCTGGTGTCGCTGGGCAGTGTGGAGTTCTCTCTGGTGTCGCTGGACAGTGTGGAGTTCTCTCTGGTGTCGCTGGACAGTGTGGAGTTCTCTCTGGTGTCGCTGGACAGTGTGGAGTTCTCTCTGGTGTCGCTGGACAGTGTGGAGTTCTCTCTGGTGTCGCTGGGCTCAGCTACCTTGTTACTGTGGACACAATACCCCCCCCCCCCCCCCCCATGAGACCAGCTTGCTCAGGGTGGGTGGATGTGTCACTCAGCTACTGTGCCTATTATATCTAATATATATCTGTGTCCAGCAGCACCCCCCCCCCCCCCCCCCCCCATCATCATCAACAGACCAGCTCAGGGTGGGGGTGGCTCAGTCAGCTAATATATAGTGAGTGTTGTCTGTCTGATGGGGGGGGGGGGGGGTGCTGCTGGACACAGATATATATTAGATATAATAGGCACAGTAGCTGAGTGAGCTGGTCTGGTGGGGGGATGGGGGCGGCTGGACCAGATTTCTCTCTCCCTCTCTCAGGTCAGCCAGGGCGCCAGACACTGAGAGTCCTCCCATATCAGCTCTCTTTGGTACTGTCGGTACCATGGCAAGCACCTCACCCTGGGCTTGGGCCGGCTGTGGACACCAGGACCCCCCTCCCCCCCCCCGCACCTGTTCCGAATCTGAGTCTCTAGAGGAGACGACAACCCCACCCCCCCACCCCCGGCGGCGGCGGCCGCCCCACCGCACACACACAACTGAACAACCAGGCTGGGACAGCAGGACACCGGGACACCCCCCCAACCCCCCCCCCCCCCCCGCACCTGTTTACAATGCGGGCATCTGGAGAGGAGGGCAGCTTCACAACTTCCAGCTGCCGTGCCGCCCGAGCGGAGACACTGTGTTGTGACGTCACGTCTGCACTCTGTGAGATGTGACAGGGCCGGCTGAGGCTGGAAGAAGGAGGAGGACAACAGGCGCGCGCTGCTGCGGTGTGTTTCAGCCCAGCGGGCTGAACGGCGGCTAAAAAAAAAAAAAAAAAAATCCAAAAAAAAAAAAAAAACAGGGAGGGTGTCACCCCTCTAGCGGGTGTCACCCGGGTGCGGACCGCACCCCCCGCACCCCCCTAGCAACGCCTCTGGTGATCAGTGAGAAGAATGTTCCTTACATTGGTGATCAGTGGGAAGAATGTCCCTTACATTGGTGATCAGTGGGAAGAATGTTCCTTACATTGGTGATCAGTGGGAAGAATGTTCCTTACATTGGTGATCAGTGAGAAGAATGTTCCTTACATTGGTGATCAGTGGGAAGAATGGTCCTTACATTGGTGGTCAGTGGGAAGAATGGTCCTTACATTGGTGATCAGTGAGAAGAATGCTCCTTACATTGGTGATCAGTGAGAAGAATGTTCCTTACATTGGTGATCAGTGAGAAGAATGTTCCTTACATTGGTGGTCAGTGGGAAGAATGTTCCTTACATTGGTGATCAGTGGGAAGAATGTTCCTTACATTGGTGATCAGTGGGAAGAATGTTCCTTACATTGGTGGTCAGTGGGAAGAATGGTCCTTACATTGGTGATCAGTGAGAAGAATGTTCCTTACATTGGTGGTCAGTGGGAAGAATGTTCCTTACATTGGTGGTCAGTGGGAAGAATGGTCCTTACATTGGTGATCAGTGAGAAGAATGTTCCTTACATTGGTGATCAGTGGGAAGAATGTCCCTTACATTGGTGATCAGTGAGAAGAATGGTCCTTACATTGGTGATCAGTGAGAAGAATGCTCCTTTAAATTGGTGGTCAGTGGGAAGAATGTTCCTTACATTAGTGGTCAGTTGGAGAGGGGGAGGGGGCAACACTAGGAGCCAATAAGACTGTTCCTCCATATATTAGAGGTTAGTGGGAAGAATTTTCTTACATTGCTGGTCAGTTTAGTTCCTTTTATACTGTGGAGGTCTGTGGGAAGAATTTTCCTTACATTGGTGGTCAGTTTAGTTCCTCCATACTTTGGAGGTCAGTGGGATGAATTCTCCTTACGTTAGATTTACATGTCCCATTACATGTTTCCTACCAGAAGTCTGAATGTGGACTTGTTTTTATTGCTGTCTGTGGGGAGATCCACCCTCTTGTTTAGTCCTGAGGACCATTGTCTCCAGTACAAACAGTGGGGGAAGTTCAAAGTTTTCAGGAAGTAAAGAGCGTTTGTCCCAGTGGGGTCCCACCGAGGGAAACATAAATGCTACAAAATAACTAAAAAAAAATAAAAAATGCCCTTACATAAACGTTAAAAATGTGTCCGTTGAAGAAGATGGCGGTAGATTGGTTGACAGATATTTTCTGGGTTGTTGTCTAAACACATCATTGGCAGCTCTCTTGTGTTACAAAGTATCATTCATGAGAAAGTATCCTGTGTGTGAACTCTGGAGATCCGGAGACGTTAATATCCATGTAATAGCTGTAAATAACAGGACCCAGTGATATTACAATACACATATCGCTCCCCGCTGTCCGCCTGTATCTCGCGTTCCCAGGATTCCCCGGGAGCTCGTTAAGATTTGGAATCAGACATAATAGAATTTCTTTGTTGATGTAAATCTGGGCTCCGGGACAAAAATCATATTTAAAGCTGAACTCCAGGATAAGCAAATATCCTCGAAATTCATTTATCATCCATGTTGTAAAGCGCTGCGCAAACTGTTGGTGCTATATAAATCCTGTATAATTATAATAATAATACTAATCATGAGTGTTTCTCCTGAATCTCGGTGTGATTTGTGTATTTCTTCCTGATCTGTGCAGTAATCCAGTGTGAGACTTTTCCTTCCTGTAATAAAGACCAATCAGTGCTGCTCTCTCTCCTTGTGCAGGGCGACTGGTCTTGTCTCCGCCCCTCCTGTCATTTTATGAAGTGGGTGGGGCCTGCTGGGCTCCTCCCACAGCTCTGCTCTCTCTCCTTTGTGCAGGGTGACTGGTTTTGTCTCCGCCCCCTCCTGTCGTTTTCTGAAGTGGGTGGTCCTGCTGGGCTCCTCCCACAGCTCTGCTCGCACTCTCCTTTGTGCAGGGTGACTGGTCTTGTCTCTGCCCCCTCCTGTCGTTTTCTGAAGTGGGTGGGGCTGCTGGGCTCCTCCCACAGCTCTGCTCTCTCTCCTTTGTGCAGGGTGACTGGTTTTGTCTCCGCCCCTCCTGTATTTTTCTGAAGTGGGTGGGGCTGCTGGGCTCCTACCACAGCTCTGCTCTCTCTCCTTTGTGCAGGGTGACTGGTTTTGTCTCCGCCCCTCCTGTCATTTTATGAAGTGGTGGGCCTGCTGGGCTCCTCCCACAGCTCTGCTCGCACTCTCCTTTGTGCAGGGTGACTGGTCTTGTCTCTGCCCCCTCCTGTCGTTTTCTGAAGTGGGTGGGGCTGCTGGGCTCCTACCACGGCTCTGCTCTCTTTCCTTTGTGCAGGGTGACTGGTTTTGTCTCCACCCCTCCTGTAGTTTTGTTGAAGTGGGGGGCCTGCTGGGCTCCTCCCACAGCTCTGCTCGCACTCTCCTTTGTGCAGGGTGATTGGTTTTGTCTCCACCCCTCCTGTAGTTTTCTGAAGTGGGTGGGCCTGCTGGGCTCCTCCCACAGCTCTGCTCGCACTCTCCTTTGTGCAGGGTGACTGGTTTTGTCTCCGCCCCCTCCTGTCGTTTTCTGAAGTGGGTGGGCCTCCTGGGCTCCTCCCACAGCTCTGCTCTCTCTCCTTTGTGCAGGGTGACTGGTTTTGTCTCTGCCCCTCCTCTAGTTTTCTGAAGTGGGTGGGGCTGCTGGGCTCCTCCCATATCTCTGCTCTCTCTCCTTGTGCAGGGGAACTGGTCTTGACTCCACCACCTCCTGCAGTTTCCTGCAGGCAGCTGGTAGTGGGTGGAGCCTGTTGGGCCCCTCCCACAGCTTTACTTTTTGCACAGACTATGAATGATGACTTCATGAATGATGATGTCACTGCTACCTTGCAAGGTAATGTTTGAGCTGGCAAAAGCATTTGGTGCACCCAAAGTGGATTTTATTCTTTGTGACTTTACTTTACACACTACTGTCACTTTGCCCTGAATAAGTATGTTGTTGACATGGTCTCTTACTGTGCTTTTTATTAGTACATCCATGTACCGTCTGTAGGCATAAGGGGTTAAGTACTATTTAAACATCCTGTTTACAAAGCCGTACTGCGGTCGCTACTGCTCTCAGTTCTTCCTAAATGCGGAAGTAATATTTGTTCCACATTTACTGCCATCCGACTAAATTAGCGCTTCCTTCAAATTTTTGTATTTATTAACCTGTACTGAGAGCCTGCCGGAGCAAAGAGTACTATGTAATACTAATAAAAGTTTTATATACATAAAATTCTAAAAATATATTAAAATATAAATATTATTTATTTTTAAATATGGTACAGTGTGTATATATATATATATACTGTATATTATTTAAAAATATATAATATTTATATTCTATTTTATATACATATATATATATATATATATATATATATATATATATATATATATATATATATATATATATATATATATATATATATATATATATATTTATGGTCTAGAGCCCTACGGACGACATGAGTAACAATGACACATAGGAACAACACAAAACTCACCAACATGAAATAGACCTGAAAGTGTGCCTTGGTCTACCGTATGGTACGCCAAAATAAGGGGGCATACCCTAGATAAAGAATGATAAGAAGTAGTTATGGAATGATGTGGAATGAGTATTCAGTCTGGGGTAAGAATACTTGGAAGAGGCTTTTAAAAGGGGAGGGTGGGTGGGTATCACGCACAGGAAACCGACAAAGACCGGCGGCCTTTGGGCTGCTTAAATACCCTCCGGGCTCCTCCCATAACTTCAGGCCGGTACCCGGCCTTCCAATTTATGGTCTAGAGCCCTACGGACGACATGAGTAACAATGACACATAGGAACAACACAAAACTCACCAACATGAAATAGACCTGAAAGTGTGCCTTGGTCTACCGTATGGTACGCCAAAATAAGGGGGCAAAAACCTTCAGGTAGGGGATAATTATTTATTAGAGGTAATGTCACTGAGTGAGTCGAGCAAAGGCCTGGGCCATCTCTAACTGTGGGTTAGGAATGTAGCGAGAGAAGCAGGCCGACTTCCACCGACCCAGTTTCTTGATAACGTGGTCCGGAACCCCCTGTCTTGAGGCCGTCGTGGCCGCCCCGATCCGGAACGAATGCCCGGAGTACTGGCTGGGGTCCAACTGTAGATGGCCGAGAAGGACCCGGACATGTTCCACGAACTGCGACGAGTTAAGGGGTTTCACCGGAAAGGGTAGCAGTGGACTGGCCCCTGGGCAGTCGGACAGCAGTGCCGTCAGGCGGTCCAACACGGCAACTGGGCACCAGTTGTTGTGAGTCCTGTACAGGTGAATATCTACTCCGGAACCTCGCTGTTGGGTTTTGGATGTCGTCAAGTGAAGGACGTAGTGATCCTGGTGGCGATAGAGATTATTTCTACGCAAGACTGGACCGGCTGGGTGGCTGCGAGTGAACTCGCTGGGTCGCAGAAACCCGTAAAACGCCATGTGAATCGCAGCCTGCAGGACGGTACTGAGAAGGAGACCGAAAGGGGACCTATCCAGGATGTCAGACATCCCCTTAAAGATCTCCCCCGTGATAGGCAGCCGCTTTGGGCTGACTGGCGGCTGGTGTTTCTGAACTCCACGTAGTAGAGCCCTCACCGCGTGGCAGGAGAACACCGAAGGCCTTGCGGGGTCTTGAAGTGACAAATAGTGCTGCACCCCGGCCACGTACTGGCGTATCGTGCTGTGTGACAGTGCTAGGTGTGAATGGCAGTAGGCGATGAACGCCAAGACCTGCTTGAGGCTGGAAGACTCGCGAGGCCGCTGGGGCAGGAACTTGTTAAACGCCCTCCAGGCCGTCTGGTAGGCCCGACGGGTGTTGCGGGCGAGTGAGGCGTTAATGATGTCGGTAGCTGAGCTTAGATGTGGGGCTAGTCCAAGGTCAGTTGTGACCAATCCGGGATAGTGGCTGAATGACGGCAGGCTCCTGGCACCTGTTCAAAGAAAGAATTAAAGTTAAAACGGGAGAGTGCGTCCGCTGCTGCGTTGAACTTCCCTGGAATAAAGGAGCAGTACACATTGAACTGACGCTGTAGGGATAGCTGGACCAGTCTGCGGAGGAAGGACATGACGGGCCTGGACTTAGACCTGCCCTTGCTGATGATCTCGGCTGTGGCTTGATTGTCTGTCGAGAAAGCCACCGTCTGTCCAGACCAAAGGTGACCCCATAGGTGGGCGGCTGCTACAATAGGGAAGAGCTCAAAGAGGGCTGACGTAGTAGTGAAGCTCGGTGTGGCTAGTGCTTGAGGAGGCCACGGGGCGGCGAACCACAAATGGCCAAAAATGGCGGCGCATCCTGTGGATGCCGCCGCGTCGGTCACCACCTGTGGTGACTGCGTGGACACGACTGGGATAAACAGGGACACACCGTTCCAATCACTAAGAAAGTGCTCCCACATGGCCAGATCTGCCCTGGCTGCAGAATCCAGCCTGATGACGTGGTCTGGGTCCTGCGTGTAGGACAGGAAGACCAGCAACCGGGACACAAAGGAGCGGCCCTGGGGGATGATCCTCACGGCAAAGTTCAGCATCCCGAGGAGAGACTGAAGTTGCTTCTGAGTACCTCCCCCCCCCGGGTGAATTCTCGCAGAACCGTCCTGATACGGTCCAACTTATCTGCCGGAAGGCTGGCCTGCATGGCCAACGTGTCAAGGTCAACGCCCAGGAACGTGATCTTGTGTGCCGGGCCGTCAACCTTGTGCTCCGCTATGGGGACGTTCAGATTGTCGAAAACCGTCCTCAACTTTCCAAGGTCCCCTGGGGGAGCCCCGGGCGGCTCTATCAGAAGGAAGTCATCCAAATAATGGATGACCTCGTGGCACTGTGCCTCATGGAGAAGGATCCACGCCAGGGTCTCGGCGAACTTGTCAAATAGCCAAGGACTACTTTTAGACCCGAAGGTCAATTTGGTCGCGAAATAATATCGCTCCCTCCACTTGATGCCGTGCCAGCACCACAAGGAAGGATGGATGGGCAGCAGCTTGAAGGCGTCGGATATGTCCGCCTTCGAGAGCCACGCACCCACCCCTGCCCTGAGGATGGCCTGGATAGCCATGTCTACCGAAGCGTACTTCAGCGAGAACTCCTCGGAGGGGATGAGCGAGTTGAGACTGGGAACAACGGAAGAATGAGGCGCTGACAGATCATACACCAGACGTTTTTTATTTGAAAACTTTCCCTGCACAAGCCCGATAGGGCTAACCCTCCAGATGCTGAAGGGGGATTGACAGAACGGGCCTATCATGAAGTCCCGATCCAACTCCGTCTGCAAAAGGACATCAATCGCTGGCTCGTCTGTTGCTGCTGAGCGTAAATTCGGACATTCGTGGGTGGAGTGGGGCAGGGTGATGAGCCCGGTATGGAACCCCTCAGTGAAGCCTCGGATGAGGTAGCTGGCGAGTGACGGAGTGGGGTGTGAGGTCAGGTAAACGCCGAGCCAAAGGACATTGACCCGGCTTAGTCATGGCCTCTTCTGTTTGACCTCACACAGGATCCTGGGGTGCGCCCTCTGGCACAGGGTGCAAACGTGCAAGAGCCGGCACTGGCTGAAATTGCAGGAGCCGTAATTAAAATTGTTGCAAATGGCGGCTCCCCCAACCATCCGCACCGGACGTCCCAATTTGTCCACCTTCCGCCCTTGCACCGGGGCCTGCTGAGCCTGGCTCGTGCTGGCAGAGGCCGTGCTAGCTATCGGATGGACAGAGGCTACGTTGGCACACCAGACCGTGGTGTGAGACGCTGACTGACAGACAGCACATAGCGGGGAGCGAAGGCCTGCAAAGTGGCGGCAGAACAATTCCGTGTCCACTACGCTCCAGTCCGTTGGCAAATGGAACTGTGTGAATCTGGCTGCGGCTTTGGCCGAGAAGGACCGATGGTAGTCGTAGAACGCTGAGCCACCGTATTGTGGCCCAGGTCTACGACCAAATGGAGGTAGAGGTCCAGCTCTTCCCGTCTGCCGGGGGAGGCTGAGCACAGCACGTCTCTAAACATGCCGAAAGCGAGCGTGAATTCGGGCACCGTGAGCTTCCTGTTGAGCCTCGGATCCTTCGCTTTCAACACCACCGAGACATCCCCCCAGGTGTAGGCCTTGTTCTCGGCCAAGTCATGGACCGAGATCAAGAGTGAGGCCAGATTGACGTCTTTGCCCTCTAGAATGTCCTTCCTTACGCTGGGTGGCACCAGGTGGGAAGGGTGAACGGTAGGCGTGGCAAGCTCACTACCTGCGGTCGGTGCACTGATGGCTGAGACCACCGCGTGGTCCGGAACCGTGGCAGCCGGGCTGGCCTCTAGCCGAGACACCCTGTCCTGGACCTCCACGATTGAGGAAGACAGGGAAGACACGAGGGTGTGTAGCTGGGCAACGGCGGCCGAAATCGATTCCAGAGAGGCCTGCTGGCTGCTGGGGCTTGCTGCGGCCGGTGGTGGGAAGAGAAGCCTGAATAGCTCCGCCTTCCTGGCCGTGGACGAGAAGGGTATCCCTCTGCGTCTCAGCTCGGCGGACAGCCTGGGAATTGTCCATGCCCTAAGAGACTGGACACTGCCAGCCTCGGAGGCTGACGCCGGAGATAGTGGGGTGGTGAGGTCATCGCTGCCAACTGACGACATGGCGGCTGCCAAGACCTGTAACTTGGTAGACTGGTCGCGTGTCTGCAGGCTGGGCCTAAAAGGTGACAAGAAATGAGTTTGGACGTGTCACCTATGATATACGTACCTGCCACAAGAAAGCAGGAGCCCCCCGTGCCCCTGTGTTTTTTTTTTTTTTTTTTTTTTTTTTTTTTTTTTTACCTGCTGGAACCCTGATCAAGTTGGCGCAGGTGGACCTACTGAATCCGACTGACCTGAGAGAGTGTGAGAAAAAATACCTATTTAAGAGCCTAAAACTGCTGCCGTCCAGAGCGACGGAACCCAACGCAGATGATAACAACAGGCGATAGTGACTTGAGTCGACTGCCGAGATTGCTGTGGGATCAACTGACAGATGACAACACGAACGACTGACTTGACACGTTGCCTTACTGAATGAACTTGCCGTGACAGGGCCCGGCCCGTTCGTACCGTATGGGGGTGACAGTGGGCCGGACTCTGGAGCACGTGCAAAATGAGGCCACCATGAACTAGGCCGACTGCCTAGGTATGCTGAGGCCGAACTGTGACATCCAGCTGCCACCGAGTCCGACTCCAAGCTCCCCCCCTTTTTTTTTTTTTTTTTTTTTTCTTTTTGAAATGCGGCCGGCCTAGGGCACGCCGGCGCGAATTCGTACAAGCGGGTGACCAATTAACACCGGGCGTGGTAAGGTGACACAGAAATGATATAACATGACAAGGGCAAGAATCAAAAAAAATTTTTTTTTTTTTTTTTTTTTTTTTTTTTGCGACTCCGCCCCTGGCGCATGTATTGAAATGAGGCCGAACCTAGGGCACGCCGACACGAATTTAGTGCGAAGAAGTGACTCCATTCATGCCGGGCGTGGTAGGGTAACAGAAATGAGATACCATGACAGGGGCAAGAATCAGGAATGTACGCAAACCAGTGATGCGATTCTGCCCTTGGCGCATGTATTGAAATGAGGCCGTGCCTGGGGCACGCCGACATGAATTCAGTGCGAAGAAGTGACTCCATTCATGCCGGGCGTGGTAGGGTGACAGAAATGAGATACCATGACAGGGGCAAGAATCAGGAATGTACGCAAACCAGTGATGCGATTCTGCCCTTGGCGCATGTATTGAAATGAGGCCGTGCCTGGGGCACGCCGACATGAATTCAGTGCGAAGAAGTGACTCCATTCATGCCGGGCGTGGTAGGGTGACAGAAATGAGATACCATGACAGGGGCAGGAATCAGGAATGTACGCAAACCAGTGATGCGATTCCGCCCTTGGCGCATGTATTGAAATGAGGCCGTGCCTAGGGCACGCCGACGCGAATTTAGTGCGAAGAGGTGACTATATTCACGCCGGACGTGGTAAGGTGACAGAAATGAGATACCATGACAGGGGCAAGAATCAGGAATGTACGCAACCAGTGATGCGATTCCGCCCTTGGCGCATGTATTGAAATGAGGCCGTGCCTAGGGCACGCCGACACGAATTTAGTGCGAAGAAGTGACTACATTCACACCGGGCGTGGTAAGGTGACAGAAATGAGATACCATGACAGGGGCAAGAATCTGGAATGTACGCAACCAGTGATGCGATTCTGCCCTTGGCGCATGTATAGAAATGAGGCCGTGCCTAGGGCACGCCGACACGAATTAGTGCGGGGAAGTGACTGCATTCATGGCGGGCGTGGTAAAGTGACAGAAATGATATGCCATGACAGGGGCAAGAATCAGGAATGTCAGCAGCCAGTAAAGTGATTCCGCCCTTGGCGCATGTATCGAAATGAGGCCGGGTAGTCGTGCATCTGGATCGCCCCGATCGGAGCATGCGTGGATGCGACCGGACCAGGATCGAAGCGATGGCATGAACGCCCTGATTAACTGATGCGAAATGATTTAGCATGACCGAATGGCCTGGTACGTTAGCCACGTTTGAAATGATGAAATGATTGTCATGCTAATTCGTGAAATGTTTCGACACGGTCGAAGTGATTCGTACAACTAGAATGCCAACGGTGCTTCGGAATATAATAGCGATACGGCACGCTCGCTAGCGCCACAAATTCGGAAAATGGTAGGACATGAACGATACGTGTGAGTGCGAACGGCACCCGTGCGTGAGTTTATGTTGGACGATTCGGAGACTGTGTAGCCCGCTCGTGTAAGGGAACCTTAAGTGCCGGACGCGGCATCGGTCGGAGTGTCTGTGGCGGGCGGCCCTGAATGTGCGTGCCGTTTAGATGGCTCCCGATCGGGTACAACAAAAAACGTGCGAGTAAGTGTTTAGGTTTTCGAGACAAGCAGCGCGTGGCTCGTGAGCTACGCAGATCACAGTTTAGTGACATGAAAAGCAGTGCATGAGAACGTAAAACATGGGAGCCGAAGCCCTACCTGCGACAGCCGAACCAGACTCTTTGTACGAACTGCGACTCGACGACACGAGTGCGACACGAAGGGGCGACACAACTTACGAACACGGAACACGGGACTGCAACAAGAGAAGACGGATAGACGAAAAACGGAGCTCACGAGCCGGCACCAAGAGCGCTTGTCACGAACGAGTCGGTCCTAGATGTCTGACGTATCAGATATCACGCACAGGAAACCGACAAAGACCGGCGGCCTTTGGGCTGCTTAAATACCCTCCGGGCTCCTCCCATAACTTCAGGCCGGTACCCGGCCTTCCAATATGTACATATAATATAATTATGCGTTTGGGGGGATTTACTAAACCTGGAGCACTCAGAATCTGGTGCAGTTCTACTTGGTATCCAATCAAATTTTGGGACACACCGGACCTCCTGCTGTGAGCCGCTGCGTTCTCTAGTGTGCGCCCAGCCTCAAGTGGTTGTAAAGTCAGAAGGTTTTTTATCTTAATGCATTCTATGAATTAAGATAAAAAGCATTCTGTGTGCAGCAGCCCCCCCCCCACCCCCCCCCCATAATTACCTGAGCCAATCTCTATCCAACGATGTTGCAGGAGTGTCTCAGCTGACCGAGACTCTCCCTCCTTGTTGGCGGAAACAGCAGCGCAGAGCCCTTGGCTCCCACGGCTGTCAATCAAATTCAGTGAGCCAATGAGGAGAGAGAGGGGGCGGGGTCACGGCTCCGTGTCTGAATGGACACATGGAGCTGCAGCTCAGCTCGGGTGCCCCCATAGCAAGCAGCTTGCTGTGGGGGTTACTCAACAGGAGGAAGGGGCCAGGAGAGCCGAAGAGGGCACTTGCCCCCCCTTGCTCCTACCTGCGGATGCCAATGCCTGTGTCCCGACTCTCGAATGAATGGAAGCAAGCAAACATTCATAATGGGCACTGGTAGGCTGCATTGATGAGCGCTGGTGAGGCTGCATTGATGAGCGCTGGTGAGGCTGCATTGATGAGCGCTGGTGAGGCTGCATTTGATAGGCGCTGGTGGGACTGCATTTGATGGGCGCTAGTGAGGCTGCATTTGATGGACACTTCATTAAAAAGGTGGGGTATACATGGGCAGGGCAAAGGGGGTAGAACCAAGGGGGGGTGGCAAAATTAGGTTTCACCTAGGGTGTCAAAAATCCTTGCACCAGCCCTGCAGAGGAGGTAAGTATAAAATAACTAGACTTTACAATCACTTTAAGCTTTGCCAATAATACCTAGAAGCTGATTGGTTACACCAGATTCTATGTGCACCAGCTTTAGTAAATCTCCCCCATTATATAACATTAGAATAATAAGTTATACGGCCTTTTCATCTGCTCTCTAGACTTAACAAGCATTTTACCCTTGTAATGCGGGAGGGCCCACTGTGTGGGTATTTTATGAGCTGTCTTTAGGCTAAGTGGCTTTAAAACCATTAATACAAGGGTTACAAAGTGCAGTGCCTATTAAAATTTAACTTTTGTTATTTCAATGCAGAAGGACAAGATTACTGCAGATGTGTTCAGAGTAAGAAAGTATATATTGGGTTTCGAATAGAGAAGAGTTCACACAAAATGGTGCTAAATAAGACAAGCAAATATCAATAGGGTCATTGATGACACACAAAACACATGTTATAAAATATTATGATAAGTCAAGGTCCATGGTCATAAAGGAGTAGGTATCCTGAGTCCAAGGAACCGCATGAGTTCCTGGAGTTGGTATGACTTGGTTGTCTATGTGTTCCTCCTGAGCTGGGATCTGCTTCTATGTTGTAGAACTGAAGCTGACTGTGGGGGTTAGAAAATTGTCTGGAATGGAATAGGATTAGTAGAGTGGAGCTAGTTATCTGTAAGTGAGTATGTACCTTAATGCCAAGGATATGGATAACATAAGAGGGGTTAGAAGTACGGGGAAAAATTAACATTTGGGGGTTGAAGACTGAGAGGAAATGGTAGAAAGATAAGAGAGAAAGGCCTAGGACCAGATGCATCGTCCCATATCTAGGTAATAGGCATAGTTAGGGGGTCACAAGTGATGGTTTAAAGTTCACTGGGCCACAGTAGGTCACCCAAGGCCACAATGAAGTCCCAGGTAGAATTGGAGGGGTGAAGAGGGGGAATGAGAAAAGGAAGAGGTAGAGGAACAGGTAGAGAAATAAGAGAGAACTGGAAAGTTTCTGGACCAGGCATACCTCCCCATATCTAGGTAATCTTAAAGAATAGTTGGGAGGTCACAAGTGTTGGGTCAAAGTTCACTGGGCCACAGTAGGTCACCCAAGGCCACCATGAAGTCCTGGGTAGAATTGGATTTGAGGGGTGAAGAGTGGGAATGAGAAAAGGAAGAGGGAGAGGAACAGGTAGAGAAATAAGAGAGAACTGGAAAGTTTCAGGACCAAGCATACCCCCCAATATCTAGGTAATCTTAAAGAATAGTTGGGAGGTCACAAGTGTTGGGTCAAAGTTCACTGGGCCACAGTAGGTCACCCAAGGCCACCATGAAGTCCTGGGTAGAATTGGATTTGAGGGGTGAAGAGGGGGAATGAGAAAAGGAAGAGGGAGAGGAACAGGTAGAGAAATAAGAGAGAACTGGAAAGTTTCTGGACCAGGCATACCTCCCCATATCTAGGTAATCTTAAAGAATAGTTGGGAGGTCACAAGTGTTGGGTCAAAGTTCACTGGGCCACAGTAGGTCACCCAAGGCCACCAAGAAGTCCCAGGTAGAATAGGATTTGAGGGGGGAAGAGGGGGAATGAGAAAAGGAAGAGGGAGAGGAACAGGTAGAGAAATAAGAGAGAACTGGAAAGTTTCGGGACCAGGCATACCTCCCCATATCTAGGTAATCTTAAAGAATAATTGGGAGGTCACAAGTGATGGTTTAAAGTTCACTGGGCCACAGTAGGTCACCCAAGGCCACCAAGAAGCCCCGGGTAGAATTGGATTTGAGGGGTGAAGAGGGGGAATGAGAAACAGGAAGAGGGAGAGGAACAGATAGAGAAATAAGAGAGAACTGAAAAGTTTCGGGACCAGGCATACCTCCCCATATCTAGGTAATCTTAAAGAATAGTTGGGAGGTCGCAAGTGTTGGGTCAAAGTTCTTTGGGCCACAGTAGCTCATTCGTGCTGGGAAACCACGCTGGACTGACTTGATCAGTCACTGGTCATGGGTGGGTGATTATGTGGGTGAGTAGGAAAAAATCCCTTCTGGTAGCTTGTGCCTGCTAATGGATAGTGTCGGTGAGCCCTTTTGGACTTTGGGCTGCTGCCTTTTGGTACAGCCTTATGGTAATTTTCCGCATGTCATTCCACTCGAAAAAGTATAGAGGAAGAAGCGCCCAGTGTCCAAAGAAATGTAAGTGTGAAGGTAGGTTAAAAGGCGTTTATTGAAAGTAGCAAGAAAGTATATCACGCCAACATGTTTCGGGAAAGGGACTCCCCCTTCCTCAGGGCTCTTGCTGCATGCTAATAGAAGGGGTTGGTTCCCGGATTGGGTGCGTTAACAAAATTTTGGAAAGAGATCTGTCAGCAGCTGTAGTATTAAAGGCAGTAGTTGCTGCCTCTGCAACTACATCCGACACTCTGACAGCGCTCTTTCCAATATTTTGTTATTAATGCACCCAATCCGGGAACCATCCCCTTCTATTAGCATGCAGCAAGAGCCCTGAGGAAGGGGGAGTCCCTTACCCCGAAACACGTTGGCTTGATATACTTGATCGCTACTTTCAATAAACGCCTTTTAACCCACCTTCAAACTCGCATTTCTTTAGACACTGGCCGCACCCTTCCTCCGTACTTTTTCTGGGCCACAGTAGGTCATCCAAAGCCACCAAGAAGTCCAGGATAGAATAGAAATTCCAGGGGTGAAAAGGGCAGAATGAGAAAAGACAGAGGGAAAGGTAAATGGAAAGAGATAAAGTGGGACTGGCGTGTCACCAGTGATGGGTCAAAGTTCTCTGGGCCATAGTAGGTCACTCAAGGTTGCCAAGTTTTCATAAATTTGTTATGAACATCATTGTGCAAAGCCGTATAATATAAGCCTTTCCGTTCTTCCAAATCTGAATATTCTTGCAGAAAACCAAAATGTGACCGGTTCTCTTCACGCCCGCTCAGCACCGGCTTTGGGAGAAGAGGCCCAGTTGTCAGTTTCAGTAATACATAGCTGCTGACTCTCCAGATAAAGCCACTATTTATTCACTTTAATTGAGTCATCTTGGCTGTGATTTGCCCCGTGGGAGCGGTAAATTAAGGATTTGAAGAGCTGCGAGCAAAGTTTAGTGAAGTGCTGCGATGACAGATTGCAGACGTGTGTGTGGACACCTCACTGCGGCCTTCCCCCCCCCTACGAGCCTGTGGGGTGTTTACCTCCCAGGAAAGAGAGAGGCAGCCTGAAGCGCAAAGATTTTTTTTAGGACATAACTTTGTCACACTTTCCTCCAGGCAGGCCATGAAGAATTAGGAGCACGAGACACACAATTAAAGTGACATCGTCAACATCGCCAAAAAAAAATGCTGGCATTTGAAAATAAGTAGCAAATCCGAGCTTGGACAAAAGGTTTAGAATAACGTAATAGCCCGAGTACCGTACTAAGTACATACATAATAAGCCATTTGTAAAGGCCCGTACACACGATAAGGCCCCTTTCACACTGGGGCGGGAGCGGCGGCGACCGTAAAGCAGCGCTATATTTAGGCGCTGCTTTACCTGCGTTTTAGCCACGGTATTCGGCCGCTACCGGTGCGGTTTTAACCCCCGCTAGCGGCCGAAAAAGGGTTAAAATCCCCCGCAAAGCGCCGTAGGCGGTATTGCCGCGGTATTACCGCGGTGTCCCATTGAAATCAATGGGTAGGAGCGGTGAATACACGGCTCCTATCCCGCTCCAAAGATGCTGCTAGCAGGACTTTTTTTTACCGTCCTGCTAGCGCACCGCTCCAGTGTGAAAGCCCGCCGGCTTTCACACTGGAGTGAATGGGGCCGTTTTTTTCAGGCGCTATTTTTAGCGCTGTACCGCCTGAAAAACGCCCCAGTGTGAAAGGGGCCTAAGAAAATCACACGATAAGTAAAATTTCGTACGACTAGCGGTTGGTTGATAATCCGATCGTTGGTATAGGGCTTTCGGCAGCCGAATCTGACTTTTTGGACGACAAAAACTGAAGGTGCATGCTATAAAAAATTTTACGTACGTGAACGTCCGATTTTCATTTAATTACCGTATATACTCAAGTATAAGCTGAGTTTTTCAGCACATTTTTTTGTGCTGAAAGTGCCCCCCTCGGCTTATACTCGAGTCAAGCACTTTTCTGCAGCAGAAAATTACATTTTCTGACCCGACTTTGGGGCCTCATATCTCGGGGCCACTTGGTGCTAGGAACCCCAATTTGGTGTGCAAACCCAGTGGAACTAGCAATACAACATATCCAAATTTGGGGTTCCTAGCACCAAGTGGCCTTGAGATACAGGGCCCCAAAGTCGGTCAACTGTGTCCATCTGCAGCAATGTCATTTCAGGACCCTTTGGGTCCAGAGACCCCAAATTTTGGTTGCAGCTAGGGGGGCATCTAGGAACCCTTAACTACCAAGTTTGAAGTTTGGGGGACCTATGGCTGCAAATGGGCATTGTTGACCCTCTTTTACACTAATGCCGCGTACACACGGTCGGAATTCTCGTCGGAAAAAGCTCTGATGGTTTTTTCGCTCAAGCTGTCTTGCCTACACACGGTCACACCAAATTCCGACGGTCTGTAACACAGCGGCATAAAACACGTTCGACAGCACTATAAAAGGGAAGTTTAATGCTTCTGAGCATGCGCCGAATTGTTTCCGAGCATGCGTCAGAATTTTGCGTGTCGGAATTGCCTACACACGATCGGAAAATCCGATAGAAAGGTTTTCCGTCGGAAAAATTGAGAACAGGTTCTCAATCCAAAGTCCGTCGGAAATTCCGACAGAAAAAGACCGATGGGCGTACACACGGACGGAAAATCCGTTGAAAGGCTCCCATCGGACTGTTTCCATCGGAAATTCCGACCGTGTGTACGCGGCATTACAGTAGCTGCGCATTTCTCACCCTAGGCTTATACTCGAGTCAATACGTTTTCCCATTTTTTTGTGGTAAAATTAGGTGCCTCGGCTTATTTATCGGGTCGGCTTATACTCGAGTATATACGGTAGTACAGTTTTAGTTCGAAAAAAATCGTAAGAGCAAAATTCCGCATGCTTGGAAACGAAAGAATACAAAACTATTCAACACATTACATCACTTCCAAAGTTGTATTCTGTCTTTGTAAGTTTATTACCCTCTTTACTTTTGATATGAGACTAGCATGCAACCAGTGGCGGCCCGTCCTTTAGGGGCGTCCCGGGCGCCGCCCCCTTTCTCCACGCCACCCGCCTATATGCAACGGATAGATTCACACATAGCATGAATCTATCCACGGCCACCGCGGCCACCCCCTTATCAATACGTGCGGCAACTTTCAGGATCTTTTTTTTTAAGCACCTGATTAGATCCAGAGGTTTTAATAGGCTTCAAAATGGGTGGGCTCGGGTGGCAGAGAATGCGCTCCGATCCTACCCAGGTGTGTTACAACAGCGAATGAATATTCCAATATTCCAACCAACCTTTTTTGCACCTGAACCCCTCAGATCTCCTTGGACCACCACACCCCGAATCCCTGTCTCAATCTGAAAGGCCGGGACTTGCACTTCCTCCATATACCCAGAAGATCGATGGTTGCTCAACCTGACCAATGCATCCTTTGGCCAACCTGGATAGGAATATCACCACTTGTGGTAAAGGATTGCTTCTAGGCTAGGCAGGTCTGTCAGCAGAACAAGGCCAGCAAGCTCTGCCCTAGCCTGAGGAAACACAGCTATGGAAGGGTCAGTCCTGCTGGGCAGAGCTGCACTTGTCAGAATTGTTTCATGCCTGGAATATCTCACATTCCTCCAGCAAAACTGCCAGATAAGAGGAAGCGTCCAAGTGCAGAGAGCACAATGGACCAAGTCCCTGCACACAGCCATACTTGGCAATACTGTGCCTGTGGACTCGGCTCTCTCCGCAACAAGGACCCCCTTCTGACATTGAACTAAAGATAGCCTGTCTGAACAAAGCCGGCTCTCCTCTGGGATAGGGATCCACCGTACAGACCTGAAGAATGATACTGAAATACACCCTGGTGTTTGGACATTACTAAGGCGCTACTACGTAGGGCAGCGACTGGTCAACCAAGCTCACGGGGGGCGTCCAACCGTGAGTCTGCGGTGTACAGATATCACTGGATTGATGGCGAGTTGTGAGTATACCCAAATCCCCATTTCCTTCTTTATTCCATGACTGTAGTTCTTCATGCTGGTGTTGAGGTAAGTTAATATATGTGTTATAGGGAACCCGTTATAGGATGAAAATGCCTTTTTTTTTTTTGGTGGAGTGGGGACTAATTTTGAAATTCAGTCTGGTTTTTGTTCTGTCTGTGACCCAACTGAGGGATTTTCCTCACTTCCTATTCATGTGTCACCAATTCAAGAAATGGGGCTGAGAGGGGAAAGTAATGGTGGGATTGCCACTTGTCATTTGGCAAGGACAACCTGGAAGACAACCAGGACACAGGACAACCTGGAGGACAACTTGGACAACCTGGAAGACAACCAGGACACAGGACAACCTGGAAGACAACCAGGACACAGGACAACCTGGAGGACAACCTGGACAACCAGGACAACATGCAAGACAATCTGGACAACCAGGACAACCTGTAGGACAACCTGGACAACGAGGACAACCTGTAGGACAACCTGGACAACCAGGACAACATGGAAGACAATCTGGACAACCAGGACACAGGACAACCTGTAGGACAAACCGGACAACCAGAACAACCTGTAGGACAAACCGGACAACCTGGAGGACAAACTGGACATCCTGGAAGATAAGGGCATTAATAAAAATATTGTTCAAAGTTCTATCCTTTCCCCACTCTACTAAAAATGTGTTTTTTGTCTGTGTCCCCCATTGGAGAGATTTTTCATCACTTCCTGTCCTGTATGTTTCCCATTGGTTAGCGGGATGGTGGGAGTGTCCTAGAGCTTCAAAGTTTGGAGGGTAGTTGAGGTCTGCTTGTAGTTTGGGTGCAAACGATCCAAGGTGGTACAAAAGAATGGTTAGCCGAATGGATGTTACTTGCATGCACCCTGCGATTTTTCTGATCTTATATTCTATGTATAGCCCAGACTTTATTTTTTTTATTTTGGATGGAGTAGGAAAAAATTTGAACCTCTGTCAGGTTTTAATTTCTAATATATGAATCTGAGATTAAAGCAATACATCATGAATTAATAGTTCAGATACTAATTTATTGCTGTGTGAAATCAAGTGGAAGACCAAACAAGAAATCCAACGTGTTTTGGGGGGACAAAAACTTCCCTTCTCCATCGGGGCTTAAGGATAGGAAATGATGTATAAAGAAGGAATAGAGGATACAATGTATATGGACTGAAATCAGTATACAATGTATATGGACTGAATTGAGGATACAATGTATATGGACCGAATTGAGGATACAATGTATATGGACTGAATTGATGATACAATGTATATGGACTGAATTGAGGATACAATTTATATGGACTGAATTGAGGATACAATGTATATGGACTGAATTGATGATACAATGTATATGGACTGAATTGAGGATACAATTTATATGGACTGAGTTGAGGATACAATGTATATGGACTGAATTGAGGATACAATGTATATGGACTGAATTGAGGATACAATGTATATGGACTGAATTGAGGATACAATGTATATGGACTGAATTGAGGATACAATGTATATGGACTGAATTGAGGATACAATTTATATGGACTGAGTTGAGGATACAATGTATATGGACTGAATTGAGGATACAACGTATATGGACTGAATTGAGGATACAATGTATATGGACTGAATTGAGGATACAATGTATATGGACTGAATTGAGGATACAATTTATATGGACTGATTTGAGGATACAATGTATATGGACTGAATTGAGGATACAATGTATATGGACTGAATTGAGGATACAATGTATATGGACTGAATTGAGGATACAATGTATATGGACTGAATAGAGTATACAATGTATATGGACTGAATTGAGGATACAATGTATATGGACTGAATTGAGGATACAATGTATATGGACTGAATAGAGTATACAATGTATATGGACTGAATTGAGGATACAATGTATATGGACTGAATTGATGATACAATGTATATGGACTGAATCGAGGATACAATTTATATGGACTGATTTGAGGATACAATGTATATGGACTGAATTGAGGATACAATGTATATGGACTGAATTGAGGATACAATGTATATGGACTGAATTGAGGATACAATGTATATGGACTGAATTGAGGATACAATGTATATGGACTGAATAGAGTATACAATGTATATGGACTGAATTGAGGATACAATGTATATGGACTGAATTGATGATACAATGTATATGGACTGAATCGATGATACAATGTATATGGTCCGAATTGAGGATACATTGTATATGGACTGAATTGATGATACAATGTATATGGACTGAATTGATGATACAATGTATATGGTCCGAATTTAGGATACAATGTATATGGACTGAATTGATGATACAATGTATATGGACTGAATTGATGATACAATGTATATGGACTGAATTGAGGATACAATTTATATGGACTGATTTGAGGATACAATGTATATGGACTGAATTGAGGATACAATGTATATGGACTGAATTGAGGATACAATGTATATGGACTGAATTGAGTATACAATGTATATGGACTGAATTGATGATACAATGTATATGGACTGAATCGATGATACAATGTATATGGTCCGAATTGAGGATACAATGTATATGGACTGAATAGAGTATACAATGTATATGGACTGAATTGAGGATACAAAGTATATGGACTGAATTGATGATACAATGTATATGGTCCGAATTGAGGATACAATATATATGGACTGAATTGATGATACAATGTATATGGACTGAATTGATGATACAATGTATATGGACTGAATTGATGATACAATGTATATGGACTGAATTGATGATACAATGTATATGGACTGAATTGATGATACAATGTATATGGACTGAATAGAGTATACAATGTATATGGACTGAATTGATGATACAATTTATATGGACTGAATTGATGATACAATGTATATGTATATGGTCTGAATTCAGGATACAATGTATATGGACTGAATTGAGGATACAATTTATATGGACTGAATTGATGATACAATGTATATGGACTGAATTGAGGTATATGGACTGAATAGAGGATACAATGTATATTGAATAGAAGATACAATGTATATGTTATTGTAACACAGTGTTTGTAAGCAGCTGGTTTGAAGTCTGAGTCTGTGCCTGGTTGAATACTATGATGAGTCACTATATTAGCCCTGGGTGCGTCCATTTTTTAATGCATACCTGCGGCTTGTGGCCATAGAGCAGCATCCAGAGTTCATGGCAATATGCCTCTTCCGGCTGTAGCCATGGAGGTTCAAACAGAAAAGAGCCCCTGATTTTTCACTGCAGATTACTCGGCACGGATGGTGTTCTCCTGCAGGATCTGACTTGTGCTGAGGTCTCTTTAAGTGTCCCAGTGATATAAATAGAAGCCCCCACACACTGGATAAGACAGAGGCGGCAATTGTTTGCTAGATAAAGAGAGCATTGATTGGCTCAAGAGCGTGGCGCAAGGCAAAAGAAAAATAAAATGTAATTTACATTTGTAATGGGAGAAATTCTGATTCTTGGAAGTTTTGTAATTTATGGGCAATAAGAATCTGCCTGGCAACCCGACTTCCAACCCAAATCTGTAGGATCGAGTGGCAGTTCTATGTTGGTGGGTATCAGTGCCGGCCAATGAAGACTGTCCATACTAATTTATTATATTTTTAGAATTATTAATATTACTGAAAATATTATTATTATTATTATTATTTTTGTTATTTTGTTACACTATTTGCATGAAGACGATGTGGAGGTGTCTATCAAAGTATGTGTGGCCACTATAAGACTCATCAGACGATCGATTCCTGGATATGTGGTAGGAGCGCCGAGTACAAACATTCATCTCACTTAGAATTCCATTTAAAATATTTATTGATCATAAACATCAGATACAGCCAATGCATTCCGGAGGAAAGGCCTCATTCTTCATCGGCTAGCCCTGAAGAAGTGAAGCTTTCCCCTGAAACGCATTGTTTATATTTGAGGTTCATAATCAATAAAGATTTTCAATGAATTCAAAGTGAGATGAATGTTTGTATTAGGCGCTCCTAACCACATATCCAGTGTGTCAGGGGTCCAGGATGATTGAGGGTGGGAGCTGGGCCAGCTTGGAGCGGTAGCATGCGGTAACATTGATAGTATGGAGAGATGATGGGAGGGAGGTGTGGGAGGGGTGTAGTGCAGGTTCCCGGAATTACTGGGGGGGTTATAGGGCCTCGGAGGAGAGCGAGTCTGATGTAGTGAGACTGGAATTTTATCACATAGGTGTAACCTGAGTGGGTGAGAGATTTGGAGGGATTGCCAAAAAAAAATCTTAAGTGTGATTCATCCCGGGATGATCTATGAGGTCTTCCTACAAAGATGTCCATTTTTCTTCTGGGATCTGTAGATCTTAATATATATTAACATACACATATTTTACAATTTATTATTACAATTTATTTACAATTTATTATTATTATTATTATTTATTTACAATATTTACAATTTAATATTATTAATAATAATATAATAATAATAATAATAACAACATATACACATAAAGATTAATATTAAGATATTTCTACATAATCACCATCGTCATAATCATAATAATATTATAAATTGTATTATTTTTAATAAATATTAATATAAAAAAAGCCCATCATTTATTAATAATAATAATAATAATAATAATAATAATAATAATAAATGATGGGATATTTTTATATTAATATTTATTAAAAATAATACAATTTATAATATTATTATGATTATGACGATGGTGATTATGTAGAAATATCTTAATATTAATCTTTATGTGTATATGTTGTTATTATTATTATTATTATTAATAATAATAACAATCATATATTTAATAAATATTAATATTAAGATATTTCATCATCATATAATTCTTCTTATTATTATTTAAACATTTCTAATACATTTTAATATAAACACATTCCATTCCATTAATTCATATTTTTATCATTTTTAAAAATAATAATACTAGTATATATAATAATTATTGCTATTAAGATATTTCAGCATCATCGTATTATTATTAATAATATATTTAATAAATATTACTATTAAGATATTTTATCATGATCATCATATAATTATTTTTATTATTTTTAAAATAAATATCAATCTTTTTTTTTTTAATTCAGTACTTTTTTTATTTTTTTTATTTTCATAACAATACAAGTTTAAAAAATAAATATCAATCTAATTAATCTGGTATTATTCTTATGGAGTCACAAGGAACTATTAGCAGCCATGAATGAGGCACAAGGTGCCCGGAGCCTCGGCGCTGTCACTAGCTTCTCCTAAATCCTCAGGCTGAACCCGAGATGATCCCACAAAGACGTTCTGGAGATACAATTTTTTTATTCTGCTGGCAGCAGATGAAGCGATAACTCCTCCCGGGCTCTGAAAACATCTCTCCTCAAAGAGACAAATTGGAAACATCGAATTCCCCCGGCTTCGGTTTGTTCTCTTCTTGAAAATAATAATTTTCCCTTCCCGTGACCCGCAGGACGGCACAGAAGTTCTCCCTCCCCCGGTACTTCTGCAGCTTATAATTTAATAAGACTTCCTGCCAAGTTTAAACAGACAGATTAAAGTGTTTGGGATCAAGTAAGCCTCAGACCTGGCCTTCGTTCACCTCACTTAAAGAGCACCTACCATGGAAAAAAAACGCACAGAATACGCCATATAAACGCACCCATCATGAAATTTATACGTCTAAATCATTTCCGGACATGTAACCATAAAAAGCAACAGTATCATTTTTTTTTTTTTTAAATCCATCCTTGAGCTCCAGTGACTTTGCCTAGGCTCAGATAGTGTCATGAGTCTGCTGCAGGAAGGAAGAAACATTTCCTCAGTCTCCTCCCTCCCATTGATCAGATTGCAACATTGTAACTTTGTAGCAAGTCACATGGTGAAAGGCTGCAGCAGGGGTTGATCTGTGTCACACATTTGTGAACACCAGAAACCAGGATTTTTGGCACCTCTGAGTCGGCATCTCAGTCCAGGGAATAGATGGTGACCCTAGATGATGCCTGGACAAAGGTGGTGCCATCCTGGCTGGCTCAGAGGTGACACATAAAGGTGTTCAGTGGGGTTGAGGTCAGAGCTCTATGAAGGTCACTAGAGTTCCTCTACAACAAACTCATCAAACCATGTCTATGTTGGATAAGAAGACCCAACTCCTTCCATATCATTCCAAAGGTGTCAAGTAGAGTTGAGGTCAGAGCTCTCTGAAGGCCATTTGAGTTCCTCCACATTAAACTCATCAAACCATGTCTATATAGAGATTGTTGGATGAGAAGACCTGGCTCATTCCATATCATCCCAAAAGTGATCAGTTGGGTTGAGGACAGAGCTTTGTGAAGGCCACTCGAGTTCCTCTACAACAAACTCATCAAACCATGTCTTTATGGAGATATTGGTTTAGAAGACCGGGCTCATTCCAATTCACTCCAAGGGTGTCAAGTAGAGTTGAGGTCAGAGCTCTCTGAAGGCCATTCGAGTTCCTCCACATTAAACTCATCAAAGCATGTCTATATGGAGATTTTTGGATGAGAAGACCTGGCTCATTCCATATCATCCCAAAAGTGATCAGTTGGGTTGAGGACAGAGCTCTGTGAAGGACACTTGAGTTCCTCTACAACAAACTAATCAAACTATGTCTTTATGGAGATGTTGGTTGAGAAGACCGGGCTCATTCCAATTCACTCCAAGGGTGTCAACTAGAGTTGAGGTCAGAGCTCTCTGAAGGCCATTCGAGTTCCTCCACATTAAACTCATCAAACCATATTTATATGGAGATTTTTGCATGAGAAGACCTGGCTCATTCCATATCATCACAAAAGTGATCAGTTGGATTGAGGTCAGAGCTCTGTGAAGGCCACTCGAGTTCCTCTACAACAAACTCATCAAACCATGTCTTTATGGAGATATTGGTTGAGAAGACCGGGCTCATTCCATTTCACTCCAAGGGTTTCAAGTAGAGTTGAGGTCAGAGCTCTCTGAAGGCCATTCGAGTTCCTCCACATTAAACTCATCAAACCATATTTATATGGAGATTTTTGCATGAGAAGACCTGGCTCATTCCATATCATCACAAAAGTGATCAGTTGGGTTGAGGACAGAGCTCTGTGAAGGCCACTCGAGTTCCTCTACAGCAAACTCATCAAACCATGTCTTTATGGAGATGTTGGTTGAGAAGACCGGGCTCATTCCAATTCACTCCAAGGGTTTCAAGTAGAGTTGAGGTCAGAGCTCTCTGAAGGCCATTTGAGTTCCTCCACATTAAACTCATCAAACCATGTCTGTATGGAGATCAAACCATGTCTTTATGGAGATATTGGATGAGAAGACCTAGCTCATTCCATATCATCCCAAAAGTGGTCAGTTGGGTTGAGGACAGAGCTCTGTGAAGGCCACTCAAGTTCCTCTACAACAAACTCATAAAACCATGTCTTTATGGAGATATTGGATCAGAAGACCTAGCTCATTCCATATCATCCCAAAAGTGGTCAGTTGGGTTGAAGACAGAGCTCTGTGAAGGCCACTCGATTTCCTCTACAACAAACTCATCAAACCATGTCTTTATGGAGATATTGGATGAGAAGACCTGGCTCTTTTAAATTAGTTTCATAGGTGATCAGTAGGCTTGAGGTCAGGTCTATGAAGGCCACTGCAGTTCCTTCACCCAAAACTGGTCAAACCATGTCTTTATGGAGCTGGCTTCGTACACAGGGGCACAGTCATGCTGGAACAGGAAAAGGTTATCTCCAAACTCTTACTACAAGGTTAGAAGGGCACAATTATCTAAAATGTCTTTGTATATGGTAGTATTATCAGTGCCCTTCACTGGAAACACGTGAACTCCATCATTTAGAAGGGGTCAATGTACTTTTGGCCGTATACTAGGTGTCATGGCGAGGACTCACCAAATTTTGGCCATATTGTATCATTTTTTTTGTACATTTAACGGAGATTGTACCATCATATTGTAAGGTGAATGGTCAACTTTAGATGATAAATGAGGTATTTTTATAACTAATGGCCTAACTTCGTAAAGGACTGCTTCTACTCTTCCCACGTATGCCTGTCTCATACTGACACACACGTGTTGATAACACGATCATACGTCGGAGAATGTACATAGGAACAGACCTGGCTGAGGATCAACCAGAACACGCCTGGAGCTTATCAACCCCAATCACTGCTCTGACCCCCTCTGGGACTTCTCACTTCTTGTTAAATGATGTTCTTGGCTGGAGATCACATCAAACTACGAGTTACTCCGTCTACCTTGTATTACATCTATATGGCTGTTACAACTGCCGATTTCCACCTTTTCTTTGTTATTTCATACAATGTCTGCTTTTCGTCTACCTCGTTCTTACAACATCAGATAGATGTCACGTCTATTTACAAAGACAGTGCCAGGAGATGTGTCGAAACTATAATACAATAGCCAGGCGCAGGTTTCGTTGAACAATTTAATCTGCAAAGTACTCTATCAAAAAAAGGCTTCCATATATGGCTTGACCAACCCTCAAAACCTAGCCGTTTGGTCATGTGATCTCTGCTTGAAGGGAATGTATAGATTCTTTTTTGGATATACTGTACATATAAGTGATCAGCTTGATGCAAGTATTCTGTATTATAGTTTGTAGTTATATATAAGCACCCATAGATGCCAACTGTTCCGATTTGCCAAGAGGGTCCCACATCCCCGACCACTATACTGATGACACTGTATACCGGCATCACAGCACCTGGCTCATTCCAATTTATCCCAAAAGTGTTTAGTAGAGTTGAGGTCAGGGCTCTATGCAGGTCACATGAAGTCCTCCACACCAAACCATGTCTTTATGAAGATGTTGGATGAGAAGAGTGGTCAGTAGGGTTGAGGTCATGGCTCTATGCAGGTCACTTGAGCTCCTCAACACCAAAATCACCAAACTATGTCTATATGAAGATGTTGGATGAGAAGAGTGGTCAGTAGGGTTGAGGTCATGGCTCTATGCAGGTCACTTGAGCTCCTCAACACCAAAATCACCAAACTATGTCTTTATGAAGATGTTGGATGAGAAGAGTGGTCAGTAGGGTTGAGGTCATGGCTCTCTGCAGGTCACTTGAGCTCCTCAACACCAAAATCACTAAACTATGTCTTTATGGAGATGTTGGATGAGAAGAGTGGTCAGTAGGGTTGAGGTCATGGCTCTATGCAGGTCACTTGAGCTCCTCAACACCAAAATCACCAAACTATGTCTTTATGAAGATGTTGGATGAGAAGAGTGGTCAGTAGGGTTGAGGTCATGGCTCTATGCAGGTCACTTGAGCTCCTCAACACCAAAATCACCAAACTATGTCTTTATGGAGATGTTGGATGAGAAGAGTGCTCAGTAGGGTTGAGGTCATGGCTCTATGCAGGTCACTTGAGCTCCTCAACACCAAAATCACCAAACTATGTCTTTATGGAGATGTTGGATGGGAAGACCTGGCTTGCTCCAATGTAATGCCAAAGGTGTCCAGTAGGGTTAAGGTCAGGGCTCTCTGAAGGCCACTTGAGTTCCTCTACAACAGGGCTAGGAAACCGCAGCCCTCCAACTGTTTTGAAACTACAAATTCCATCATGTCACTGCCTCTAGGAGTCTTGCTTGTGATTGTCAGGGTCTTGCAATGCCTCATGGGATTTGTTGTTTCAAAACAGCTGGAGGGCCGAGGTTGCCTACCCCTGCTCTACAACAAACTCATCAAACCATGTCTTTATGGAGATGTTGGATGAGAAGACCTGGCTCATTCTAATTCATCCCAAAAGTGGTCAGTAGGGTTGAGGTCATGGCTCTATGCAGGTCACTTGAGTTTCTCAACACCAAAATCCCCAAACTATGTCTTTATGGAGATGTTGGATGAGAAGAGTGCTCAGTAGGGTTGAGGTCATGGCTCTATGCAGGTCACTTGAGCCCCTCAACACCAAAATCACCAAACTATGTCTTTATGGAGATGTTGGAAGAGAAGAGTGGTCAGTAGGGTTGAGGTCATGGCTCTATGCAGGTCACTTGAGCTCCTCAACACCAAAATCACCAAACTATGTCTTTATGGAGATGTTGGATGAGAATAGTGGTCAGTAGGGTTGAGGTCATGGCTCTATGCAGGTCACTTGAGCTCCTCAACACCAAAATCACCAAACTATGTCTTTATGGAGATGTTGGATGGGAAGACCTGGCTTGCTCCAATGTAATGCCAAAGGTGTCCAGTAGGGTTAAGGTCAGGGCTCTCTGAAGGCCACTTGAGTTCCTCTACAACAGGGGTAGGAAACCGCAGCCCTCCAACTGTTTTAAAAACTACAAATCCCATCATGTCGCTGCCTCTAGGAGTCTTGCTGGTGATTGTCAGGGTCTTTCAATGCCTCATGGGATTTGTAGTTTCAAAACAGCTGGAGGGCCAAGGTTGCCTACCCCTGCTCTACAACAAACTCATCAAACCATGTCTTTATGAAGATGTTGGATAAGAAGACCTGGCTCATTCTAATTCATCCCAAAAGTGGTCAGTAAGGTTGAGGTCATGGCTCTATGCAGGTCACTTGAGTTTCTCAACACCAAAATCATCAAACTATGTCTTTATGGAGATGTTGGATGAGAAGACCTGGCTTGCTCCAATTTAATGCCACTGAAGGCCACTTGAGTCTGAAAGGTAAGGCTGTAATTCACGTGCCCGGCGTCCTGAAAGGGGCCGGACGCATGAATAGGGGGGTGGCGTTGTCCTGCAAAATAGATAGAGCATGGGGGGGTGGCCATGGATAAAGGGGGCGGTGCTGCAGCGCCCCTAATGGATGGCCGCCACTGTGTTTGGTAATAATAAAATAATACCTTTTCAATCACTGTTTGCAGTACAGCGGATGTTTTTTTTCTCCGGTCTTTTAGAGTGTAAGAAGACAATGACTTTTCTAAGCCCTATCTCTGAGTAGTACTAACACTGACTGAGGGAACGTGGGAGAAGCAGACAGGGTGAGCTAGGAATTAACTAACTAGCATTAGACAGGAGGGGAGGACAGAGGGAAATATCAAATCACTTAAGTAAACAATTTGCAGTGGCTCTATTTCGCCACTAGATGTCAGCATACTACAGAACAATAATAACCTGATGCAGTTCAATACAACGCAGAATAAATACATATCAGTTGGGCAGAAGGAACAGCTTTGGGGGGGGGGGGGGGCGGCCACACAGAGAGGAGGAATAAGATATTTAACCCTTGCAGCACTTGAGAAGCCCCACTGTAAGGGTAGTTTTGTATCCCCCCCCCCCCCCACCCACGGAGTTCAGCTTTTTAGCCAAAACAAGCTTTTGTATGAAGTTGAAGGAACGTGTGAAATCATTTGTTGAATCGAGGACACGGCGTTCTCTGCCGGCGGATTGTTTAGGTATGAGATCCTGGAATAATAACCGTGGTGGATATCGCGGGATAACGCAGCGGGCGGTGGTGACTTTGTTACCTGCCGGCGTATATATCTAGACGCGGAGAGAATTCTTGCAGACGGATCGTCTTCTTATTAGATTATAAAGGAGTTCATGTCCTCCTCTCTGGTCACTGGGTGTCCTGCCAGGCGCTTCTCCGCGTCCGCCGCGCACGTCGTTATTAAAGGAAATATTCCAGGCGTGTTACGCGTCCAGTTATTACACAACATCCCTACATCTCCCAATGCTGTGCTTGCTGCCCGCCACTCACTGTATGTTCGATCTTTTTCGCCGCGGGTGCTAAGCATCGTGACCCCGGCATGTGAATACCCCTCCCCCTCCCATTTGCTGCCATTCCGCATACCTCCCAACTGTCCCGGATTTTGAGGGACTGTCCCTGATTTGGAGCAATGTCCCTCATTCCCCCTCATTTGTCCCTCATTCTGGTCTGATCCATATAGATGTATATAAATAGATATAAAAATGCACTTTTTATCTATCAAATGTGTTTCCCAGCGCTAAACCTTCTAATCTAAATTCTAAATTGCTGCATTTGTAAATTCCGAAAGCCAATATAAAGGAATAGTAGTGATAAAAAAGCACTTGTGGGTTTTACCAATCTTGTTTTTTTTTTTTTTTTTTACAATTCTCCTTTAAGGGGGCGTGGCAAGGGGGTGTGTCCTATGCCTGCATACTTTTGCTGATAGGTGTCCCTCGTTCCCATCTCAAAAAGTTGTGAGCTACGTCATTGCAGCCACTTCAGCTCCGGAAGATTTACCCCCGGGAAGTGGACCTTCAGTCATTTTTTGTTCATCTATTAAATCTTCTGCCCTTGTTGTTGTTTTAACTTTGGATAGTAAAACATTTTTTTTCTGCCAGTAAATCCCTTATACAGCCCACTTCCTGTTTCTTGTCTGGTCATTAGCCTAGGCTTATGACATCATACACGAAGGGTGGGAAGGGGGAGAAGTCATAAGAGGGTCAATGAGAGCGGCAGAGCTGGAGGCGTGCCTCTGCGTAAATCCAGGAAGTGAACAGGCGGCAGCTTCAGCTGCCCACAGTTAAAATGGCTGCAGCCAGACTCAGTGGAGGGAGATTTCTGCAGCATATTTGGCAAGTACAGAATTGCAGTAAACAGTGGAACCTTGGTTATAACGAGTAACGCTGTTAACGAGCGTTTTGAAAGACGAGCAACTTTTTTTAAAAAAATTCTGACTCGGTTTGCGAGTGTTGTCTCGCTAAAACGAGCAGAATTCAAGCTAATGGGCGGTGCAGTACCGCATTTGGCCAGAGGTGTGGGGGGCGCCGGGGACACTCGGAACGGTTCGGAGCCGTTCGCAAATACTCGGAAACACTCGGAAATACTCCGTTCCTGAGTGTTTCTGAGCCTTTCCGAGTTCAGCCGAGCTGTCCCCCGAGTATTCTCCGGCGCCCCCCCACCTCTGGCCACATGTGGTATTGCATGTAATAGAAGTCAATGCGGGACAAATTATCTTTGTTTCCATTGACTTCTATGGGGTAACTCGCTTTGATATACGAGTGCTTTGGATTGCAAGCATTCTCCTGGAACGGATTATACTCCTAATCCGAGGTTCCACTGTATATAAAATAATATGCAAAGGGGTTGGAGGGAAGATTCAGAATGGCAAAGATGTTTTTATTACAAATCTTTAAAGAGTAACTTCACTTTTGTTGAGAAACCCCTCCCCCTCTGGGTAATCTCTGTACATTGCAGGGATTTTACCAAACTTTGTCACAGAAAGATACCCTTTGTTATTCTGAAGAAATCACTGTTTTTGTTTCTCTGTGTCCATGAGTGCAGAGTGAATGTGAATGGGAGTGACTTTACAATTATCAATCAGCTGCTGCATCTGCAGGGCTCCAACGAGGAAAGTGGCAGGGTCTGCAACCCTTTAGATGTAATTTCCTATTGGGAGTATCTCACTAAAAAGGACATTTGTGTTGCAGGGGATGCCCCAAAATCTGACTTGTATCTTAGTGCAGACTGCTGGGGAAATCAGTGAGCCAATCACACAAGCAGGAAATTACATATCTGGGGGGGGGGGGGGGGTGGGGTTGTGTTATACACCATCTGTGTACAGGCGGCCATATTTTATTTTACAGAAAATTACAGCTCAGTTATTTTTTAATAACCTTCGATTACAATGACTTGTGTAACAGTTGTAGACGCTATATTGTTTATTTTTTAAATTTATTTATGTACTATTTTTTTTCTACAAAAGTGGAGTTGCCCTTTAAGGGGGTGCTAAAAATGGGGCTAAGCCATGTGCTTTAAACACCCCCCAATTGTTAGTTTAAACAAGCCCCTAGTTAGATGGAGGGTGCAGGTGGAGAAGGGACAGGTCCTCTTTAGTTGTCCCGTTTCCCGGCTCAGTGTCAGTCCTGAATATCCTCCTATACAGGATCTTGTAGTACCGAGGACTTGGCCTGTTTTCCCAAGGAGTGTCCTTGCTGTGGTTTGGAACGCGCGGCTCGGCTCGGGAGGCGCCCCCCACAAAACAACTTATTTAAAATCTCTTTTTGGAAGAACGCTGAGCTTTTCTTTATTTTTTTTTTCGTCCTCGGCACAAATTCCAGCAACTAAGTTTACATAACAAGCAGGTGCAGAACGGACTATATACAGTGTACGGGAATCCACCAATCGCGTGCTTGCTGTGCGCAGACAATAAAGGGAACCTTGAAGTGGTTGGAAACCTCGGACATGAAATATGAACAAAGCCTATCCCTCTATACTGTGTACTTGTCTCAGTCCAGAGCACTAAGAGCCCTTTCACACAGAGCCGCGCCGGGAGCTAGCGGCGCTTTACCATCATTTTAGGGGCACTTTTCGGCCGCTATCGGCCGAAGAAAGGGCTACATGCGCTTGAAACGCGACGCTGCCCTATCGCTTTTCAGGCGCTTCGGCAGCGATGCCCATTCATTTCAATGGGCAGTGGCGGTGGAGGAGCACCGCTCCAGTGTGAAAGGGGTCGAGTAGAGCTTAAATCATCAAGAATCGTTATCGCGATTTTTTCCCGTTGTGATCTTGACAAAAAAGTGTTTCACGATTCTTTCTATGCAGAGAATTCTCTCTGCTCTTCTAAAGCCACAGCTGTCAAAAGACACCAAGAGATAAAGGGTGACAGGCATAAGTGTGCGCACAAGGTGTGCCAGGCAGTGGCGGCCGGTGCTCCTTTTTTTTGGGAGGGGGGGTGGGGGCGGCACACAAACCCCCCTTTGGTCATCCCCCCTCCCCCGTCACTTGGTTGCTCGGCAATGCAACACACAACCCCTTCCTTTTCTGAATGATGAATGAACACAGTGAGTGATCTGTACTGACCTGTGTTCATTCTTAACTGAAGCATAGTAAACTATGCCGTATCTAAACGATTGGAACGTAACAAATTAATAATAATAAATAACAATAATGATGATAAAAAAAAACGCTTTATTTCCCTTCCCTCCAATTAGCTCTTACTGAGTTCAGAGTGTAATGTTAGCTCCCCGTCCCCTGCTTTCTGAAAGCTCAGACAAGCTGTATAAATTCTGCCTGTAGAGGAGTGAGGGCTGCAGATAAACAGGTACAACTTATGTAGGAGGATTTGTTTCATCTCCGTGTATCACCTGAGGTCTTCTTCACTTCACTGGGTATATGGAAGGGTTTACAGCAGTGGCGGCTGGTGTTCAAATTTTTTTTGGGGGGGCAAAAGAGAAAACTGAAAAATACTGAAAAAAAAACATCAATTACAGCCACTGTGCCCATCAAATGCAGCGTCTGTGCCCATCATATGCAGCGCCTGTGCCCATCATATGCAGCCTCTGTGCCCATCATATGCAGCACCTGTGCCCATCATATGCAGCGCCTGTGCCCATCATATGCAGCCTCTGTGCCCATCATATGCAGCGCCTGTGCCCTTCATTTGCAGCCTCTTTGCCCATCATATGCAGCCTGTGCTCATCATATGCAGGCTCTGTGCCCATCATATGCAGCCTGTGCCCATCATACAGCCTCTGTGCCCATCATATGCAGCCTGTGCCCATCATATGCAGCCTCTGTGCCCATCATATGCAGCCTGTGCCCATCATATAGCCTCTGTGCCCATCATATGCAGCCTGTGCCCATCATATGCAGCCTCTGTGCCCATCATATGCAGCCTCTGTGCCCATCATATGCAGCCTGTGCCCATCATATGCAGCCTGTGCCCATCATACAGCCTTTGTACCCATCATGTGCAGCCTGTGCCCATCATACAGCCTTTGTACCCATCATATGCAGCCTGTGCCCATCATACAGCCTTTGTACCCATAATATGCAGCCTCTGTGCCCATCATATGCAGCCTTTGTGACCCCCCCCCCCCCGCCGAGCTGTGGGACATGCTGCGGGTCAGGCGACGGCTCCTGTGTCCTCCATGGTCATCTGTCCTTCTGTGCGTCTCTTCTTCCGTTCCGTTCAGAGCGCCTGTGCCTTCAGCCAATCAGGTGACGTGTATTAGATCCGAGCCTCCTGATTGGCTGAGAGGAGGTTCAGTGTTAGCAAAGCAAATATTCATTTACTTTGCTAACACACCTGGGTGGACTGCGAGCGCAATGCTCTGCGCTCCAAGTCCACCTTTTTTTTTTTAAGCCTATTAGAGCCTATGGCTCCAATCAGGTGCTTTAAAAAATACACCCCCGCCGCTGGAATTCAGGCACCCAGCATCTGAAAAGTGGCCGGACGAGTGAATTGGGGGTGGCCATAGTCTATCCATTCTACACTGAGGGGGGTGGCTGGAGAGAGGGGGCGGCGCCTGTGCGCCCTTAATGGACACACCGCCACTGGTTTACAGCCATATTAAAAATCCACTAAAAAGAAAAGAAAATTCAGACGTAAGCACCTAGATAATGAAAAAACACAGACTACTGCCATCGGCAGGGATCCCCAAGGGCCACACCGTAAATACCAAAGGGGCAGCATTTGGCCCTGTAACTGCAGAATGGGTACCAGGGGGGCACAGGGGCACGACTCTCTCTTCACCACAATCTCCCAGACTCTGATCTCTCAGTACAGAAATGGAAGGGATCGCACCTTTTGCTATTATAGAAAACATGGCGGCTGAGCTCTATGAGGGTGAAAGTGAAGAAGGCGAGAAATTCGGCATTACAACAAAGACTTCCCTTTCACAGGCAGTCAGGGGAGAAGGAGCTTTGCTGTCTACAAATGTTGCTAATCCGCATAGCCGGCTTCATGATCCCTGCGGTTTTCTGGTGCGCTAATCTCAGAGCGGTGTGTGTATATATACGCGTTTTTATGTCTGTATATATACTTTTGTCCCTAGAAGTCATTATAAGTTTACATTTATTTAAAAAAAAAAATCTTCCCATATGGTTACAGCGGTGAAAAACCCCAAAAGCAAACATTAGACTTAGATGTGACGGCTGCATTCGTTTTCTTTGTTAGGCTTTCTTTCCTTTATCTTCATCTGATGACTCTTCAAAGGGGGCTGAGGAGCTGGGCCAGTACAGGCAGTCATTAAGAAAACTCCCAGAGGAAGAGAGGGCTGTAAGTTGGAGGGGGAGGGGATGTTCTCTAGGATATTGATTTTTTTTTCTTGGAGTAGTCAAATTTTCTGGCAAGTTTAGAGATACATTGAAAGTGAATAAAAAAAAATGATTCATGGAAAGAGAAAAACATAAGCAAATAAAATAATTTTTCTGTGCTTTTATCTGTCATTCTTTAAGTTGGTGACAGGGTCTCTTTAACTAGTGATGGGCACTGAGCATTCTTCACACAAAAAAATGTCATTAAGATACACGGGGCTTGTGTAGTACACCTTGTCCTTCTGCCCCTCTGCCCTTGCTGGCAATTGCCAACTGTCAAAGCGACAGCCGGGAGTTGTTGTTTAAATATAATAAGGACCATCTGATGCAATGTTTACAAACACTATTCTGATGTGACATAGGAAAATACAAAAAATCATTGTTTGTAAACATTGTTCAGATGGGATATATAGGCACACTGGATGTTTACCCAGCTCTCCTAAACACCTATTTTTTTTTCTTTTAATAAATATATTTTTTATTTAATAAATATAATATTTATTACACATTTTTATATGTGTGTGTGTGTGTGTGTGTATATATATATATATATATGATTAGATATTTTTATTTAATAAATATAATATTTAATATTATAATATTTTATATATATTTTTTATATTACTATTAAAAAAAAATATATATATATATATATATATATATATATATTTTTTTTTTTTTTTTTTTAATAGTAATATAAAAAATATATATAAAAAATATTATAATATTAAATATTATATTTATTAAATAAAAATATCTAATCATATATATATATATATATATATATATATATATATACATACACACACACACACACACACACACACACACACACACACACATACATATATATATATATATATATACATATATATATATATATATATATACATATATATATATATATATATATATATTATTTAGAGTAATAGTGCTAGTAATACTAATAATAATAGTAATTTTACTATTATAAATCCTGTATAATAATAATAATAATAATAATATTTAATGATAATATAAAAATATATAAACATATTATATTTATTAAATAAAAAACATATAAAAATTGATAATATATATATATATATATATATATTATATTATATTATTTAGAGTAATAATAATATTGATAATAATATAAAAATATATAAAAAATCTAAATATTATATATATATATATGTATATATATATATATATATATATATATATATATATATATATATATATATATATATATATACACACACACACATTATTTAGAGTAATAATAAAATTAACAATAATATACAAATATATACTAAATGTTATATTTATTAAATAAAAAATATATAAAAATCTTGATATTAGATTTTACATATTAGATATATATTCATGAATGTAATTTATTATATAGATTTTTTTTTTTATATTAAATATTTAATTATATAAATATATATAGATTTTTTATAAAGCGTAAAATACCAAAATACATGACAAAAAAATAAATGCAGAGTTAGCAACCCAAAGTGATCTGCTTTTTTTGTCACAGTACTTTAGAAATGAAGAAACATGCCAGTATTAGGGAAATAAAACATGGCATATACGGGTCAGATCAGGGACAGGATGGGGCTGATATATACTGTAGAGCAGGGGTCTCAAACTGCTGGCCCTCCAGCTGTTGCGGAACTACAAGTCCCATCGTGCCTCTGCCCATTGGGAGTCAAAGCTTGTAACCATCAGCCTTGCAATGCCTCATGGGAATTGTAGTTCTGCAACAGCTGGAGGGCCACCAGTTTGAGACCCCTGGTGTAGAGGAATGATGACAATAGATGGGTGGATGTCAGTGTATCTGGCAGCGGTTATACTTTTATTGTTTTTTTTTAATCGGATCAGAAACCTCCTTGTCATCTCACACCGCCATCGCTGTGTGAGATGAAAGTGATAGCAGCTGCTAACCGCAGCCCGTGTAAACAATGTGTGATCACTGTGATTTTTCACAGCAAGCACATGGTACAGGGCCACTCTGATTGGCTCTGTACATTGATTTAGTAAACTACACTGGACAGTGCAGACAGCAAGTGGTTAGGTAATGACAGTCATTGCTGAATAAACAGGCCCAAAGCAGTAATATAAATGTTGCTCTGATCCATAGGGGGCGCCCAAGTGTCAGAGCTGAACTGACTAAAAACCTGGATTGTCTTTGAATTCCTAAACACTTTGTTAACACATGATTCAGTGAGTGTCCGCCGTCCTCATTCATGATTGATTTTTCTGATTGCAGGTGTCACAGTCACGTGCGGTCGAAGCCTTCTCCTGCTTCATGTAGAGCCCCGCAGACCCGGCCGAACCATCCAGACGCTTTGAACGATGGGAGAGAACGATGACGAGAAGCAGAGCCAGGCCGGGCAGCTCTTCGAGAACTTTGTCCAGGCCACCACATGTAAAGGAACCCTGCAGGCCTTCAACATCCTCACCCGGCAGCTGGAGCTGGACCTCCAGGACCACCGGCACTTCTACAGCAAGCTGAAGTCCAAGGTGACCAGCTGGAAGGCCAAGGCCTTGTGGAATAAGCTGGACAAACGCAACGGCCAGAAGGAGTACAAGAAAGGGAAAGCGTGCCTCGGCACCAAGGTGAGGACATTCAACAAGGACATTTCATATTACTTGTAGACCTTTCTAGAGCCACCTGTTAGAAATGTGCTGTAGATATAACCCTTACCAGGCAAGATGGTGCCGGACACGGGGCTGAGCCCTTCTTGCTTTATTAAAACAACAGGAAATGACATCATAACTATGTCATTCCTTCACATCACAGATCCTCCTCTTTTACATCATAGCTCCGCCTCCATTACATCAGTGTCCTCAAACCCCCTTCACATCAAAAGCTCCCCTTTTACATCAAAGTGCCCCCTTTATATTATATTCCCCCCTTAACATCACAGTATCCTTTTTAGACATGTGCACAACAAAAAAATTTGTTTATTTTCGTTTCGTTTTTTTTCGTTTCCGTTGATTCGTAACGATTCGTACATTCGTAAGTCGTCGGTGTTCGTATTCGTAACGATTCGTACATTCGTAAGAGTTATTTTTTCGTTGATTCGTTTTTCCGTTAGTTTAATTTTCGTTTATTCGTTTATTCGAAATTCGGACACATTCGTATTTATTCGTACATTTGTAACATTCGTAGATTCTTAATCGGAGCATAATTCATAATGTTATGTAATGTGTATGCTATTATTACATTTTAAGAGACACGGAAAATTACGAATTGAAAAAAAAAAGTTACGAATGTACGAATTTTTTCGTTCAGTCCTTTCGAAGCACGTTAAGCAGCGCCATTGTAAGAGACACGGAAAATTCTGATTCGAATAAAAAAAAAAAAAAGTTACGAATGTACGAATTTTTTCGTTCAATCCATTCGAAGCACGTTAAGCAGCGCCATTGTAAGAGACACGGAAAATTACGATTCGAAAAAAAAAGTTACGAATGTACGAATTTTTTCGTTCAATCCATTCGAAGCACGTTAAGCAGCGCCATTGTAAGAGACACGGAAAATTACCAATTTAATTAAAAAAAGCTCCCCTTTTACATCAAAGTACCCCTTTATATTATATTCCCCCCTTAACATCACAGTATCCTTTTTAGACATGTGCACAACAAAAAAATTTGTTTATTTTCGTTTCTTTTTTTTGGTTTCCGTTGATTCGTAACGATTCGTACATTCGTAAGTCGTCGGTGTTCGTATTCGTAACGATTCGTACGTATTTTTTCGTTGATTCATTTTTCCGTTTTTCGTTTATTCGAAATTCGGACGCATTCGTATTTATTCGTACATTCGTAACATTCGTAGATTCGTAATCGGAGCATAATTCATAATTTTATATAATGTGTATGCTATTATTACATTTTAAGAGACACGGAAAATTACGAATCGAAAAAAAAAGTTACGAATGTACGAATTTTTTCGTTCAATCCATTCGAAGCACGTTAAGCAGCGCCATTGTAAGAGACACGGAAAATTACCAATTCAATAAAAAAAAAAGTTACGAATGTACGAATTTTTCCGTTCATTTTCATTTTCGTTGTTCCTGTTTTCGTTTTTCGGATTTTCTTCTTTCGTACATTCGATGTTTGCAATTAGTTTTTTTCAGATTTTCGTTATTTTCGGATTCGTTTGATTCGAACGTTATTCGTTAAAAATAACGAAGAAAAACGAAAAAAAAAAAAAACGAAACGAATTGCACATGTTAAGCAGCGCCATTGTAAGAGACACGGAAAATTACGAATCGAAAAAAAAAAGTTACGAATGTACGAATTTTTTCGTTCAATCCTTTCGAAGCACGTTAAGCAGCGCCATTGTAAGAGACACGGAAAATTACGATTCGAAAAAAAAAAAAGTTACGAATGTACGAATTTTTTCGTTCAATCCATTCGAGGCACGTTAAGCAGCGCCATTGTAAGAGACACGGAAAATTACGATTCGAAAAAAAAAAAAAAATTACGAATGTACGAATTTTTTCGTTCAATCCATTAGAAGCACATTAAGCAGCGCCATTGTAAGAGACACGGAAAATTACGAATCGAAAAAAAAAAAAAAAAAGTTACGAATGTACGAATTTTTTCGTTCATTTTCATTTTCGTTGTTCCTGTTTTCGTTTTTCGGATTTTCTTCTTTCGTACATTTGATGTTTCCAATTAGTTTTTTTCGGATTTTCGTTATTTTCGGATTCGTTTGATTCGAACGTTATTCGTTAAAAATAACGAAGAAAAACAAAAAAAAAAACGAAACGAATTGCACATGTTAAGCAGCGCCATTGTAAGAGACACGGAAAATTACGAATCGAAAAAAAAAAAAGTTACGAATGTACGAATTTTTTCGTTCAATCACTTCGAGGCACGTTAAGCAGCGCCATTGTAAGGGACACGGAAAATTACGAATCGAAAAAAAAAAAGTTACGAATGTACGAATTTTTTCGTTCAATCACTTCGAGGCACGTTAAGCAGCGCCATTGTAAAGGACACGGAAAATTACGAATAAAAAAAAAAAAGTTACGAATGTACGAATTTTTTCGTTCACTCCATTCGAGGCATGTTAAGCAGCGCCATTGTAAGAGACACGGAAAATTATGATTCGAAAAAAAAAGTTACGAATGTACGAATTTTTTCGTTCAATCCATTCGAAGCACGTTAAGCAGCGCCATTGTAAGAGACACGGAAAATTACGATTCGAAAAAAAAAAAAAAAGTTACGAATGTACGAATTTTTTCGTTCAATCTATTCGAAGCACGTTAAGCAGCGCCATTGTAAGGGACACGGAAAATTACCAATTCAATAAAAAAAAAAAGTTACGAATGTACGAATTTTTTCGTTCATTTTCATTTTCGTTGTTCCTGTTTTAGTTTTTCGGATTTTCTTCTTTCGTACATTTGATGTTTCCAATTAGTTTTTTTCGGATTTTCGTTATTTTCGGATTCGTTTGATTCGAACGTTATTCGTTAAAAATAACGAAGAAAAACAAAAAAAAAAACGAAACGAATTGCACATGTTAAGCAGCGCCATTGTAAGAGACACGGAAAATTACGAATCGAAAAAAAAAAAAAGTTACGAATGTACGAATTTTTTCGTTCAATCCATTCGAAGCACGTTAAGCAGCGCCATTGTAAGAGACACGGAAAATTATGATTCGAAAAAAAAAGTTACGAATGTACGAATTTTTTCGTTCAATCCATTCGAAGCACGTTAAGCAGCGCCATTGTAAGAGACACGGAAAATTACGATTCGAAAAAAAAAAAAAAAAAAGTTACGAATGTACGAATTTTTTCGTTCACTCCATTCGAGGCATGTTAAGCAGCGCCATTGTAAGAGACACGGAAAATTACGATTAAAAAAAAAAAAAGTTACGAATGTACGAATTTTTTATTTCAATCCTTTCGAAGCACGTTAAGCAGCGCCATTGTAAGAGACACGGAAAATTATGATTCGAAAAAAAAAAAAAAAAGTTACGAATGTACAAATTTTTTACGTTCAATCCATTCGAAGCACGTTAAGCAGCGCCCATTGTAAGGGACACGGAAAATTACCAATTCAACAAAAAAAAAAAAGTTACGAATGTACGAATTTTTTCGTTCATTTTCATTTTCGTTGTTCCTGTTTTCGTTTTTCGGATTTTCTTCTTTCGTACATTCGTTGTTTCCAATTTGTTTTTTTCGGTTTTTCGTTATTTTCGGATTCGTTTGATTCGAACGTTATTCGTTAAAATTTTTAGCGAATCGTTCGTTCATTCGTACGATAACGAAAATAACGAAAAAAAATGAAAAACGAAAAAAAACGAAACAAATTGCACATGTCTAATCCTTTTTACATTATATTCCCCCCTTTACACCCCTTCACAAATGGAGCTTTCCTTTGGTGGTATTTGGTCACCTCTGCTGTTTTTTTTTTTTTTTTTTTTTGTGCTATAAACAAAAGAAGAGCGACAATTTAGAAAAAAACAAAAATATATATATATATTTTACTTTTTGCTATAAGAAATATCCATAAAAAAATAAAAAATAAAAAAGAAACAGATTTCTTCATCAGTTTAGGCCAATATGAATTTTTCTACACATTTTTGGTAAAAAAAAATCCCAATAAGGCATATATTGATTGGATTACGCAAAAGTTATCGTGTCTACAAAATAGGCGATAGATTTATGCCATTTTTATTATTATTATTATTTTTTTTAACTAGAAATGGCGGTGATCTGCGATTTTTAGCGGGACGGCGACATTGCGGAGGACAGATCGGACACTTTTGACACTTTTTTGGGACCAGTGACATTTATACAGCAATCAGAGATTTTTGCTATAATTAATATACAAAAAAAAAAAAAAAAAAAAAACGAATTTCTTCATCAGTTTAGGCCAGTATGTATTCTACATGTTTTTGGTACAAAAATCCCAATTAGCGTATATTGATTGCTTTGTGCAAAAGTTATCGCGTCTACAAAATAGGGGATACATTTATGTAATTTTTATTATTATTACTTTTTTTTTTTTTATATTAGTAATGGCGGCGATCTGGAATTTTTTAGCGGGACTACGACATTGCGGCGGACAGATCGGACACTTTTAACACTTTTTTGGGACCAATGACAGTTATACAGCGAGCAAAGCTATAAAAATGCACTGATTACTGTATAAATGACACTGGCAGGGAAGGGGTTAACACTAGGGGGCGCTCAAGGGGTTAAATGTGTTCCCTAGGAAGGTGTTTCTAACTGTGGGGGGGAGGGGACTGAATGGGAGTAGAGAGAGATCGCTGTTCCTGATCACTAGGAACAGACGATCACACTACTCCCCTGACAGAACGGGGATCTGTTTTTTTTTACACTGGCAGATCCCCGTCCTGCTTCTCTGTGGAAGCAATTGTGGGCGTGACCCGCCGATTGGCTCTCCTGCTAGCGAATGGGCACTTCCGCCTCCGGGCAGCACACGCTGCTAGACGTTGCTGCCATGCCGTACCATTTCACAGTCCATGACTGCCAATCGAGTGTCTGATTACCTTCTCCGCTTCCATTTATGTAGAAAGTACAAAACATGTCAATCCCTCAGATCGCCTCGGAACGCCTCACAGCGCCAACGGATTTCACAACATTTTTCCAGTGACCAGTGACAATTATACAGCGATCAGAGCTATAAAAATGCACTGATTACTGTATAAATGACACTGGCAGGGAAGGGGTTAACAATAGGGGGGCGATCAAGGGGTTAAATTTGTTCCCTAGGGAGGTGTTTCTAACTGTGCGGGGGAGGGGACTGAATGGGAGTAGAGAGAGATCGCTGTTCACTATGAACAGGCGATCACACTCTACTCCCCTGACAGAACGGGGATCTGTTCATTTACACTGGCAGATCCCCCTTCTGCTTCTCTGTGGAACCAATCGCGGGTGTGACCCCCCGATTGGCTCCCCTGCTAGCGAATGGGCACGTGCGCCTTTGGCGGCACACGTGCGCCTCGCTGATTGGCTCCGCTGCTGGCGAAAGGGCACGTGCGCCTCCGGGCAGCACACGCGTGCCTCGCTGATTGGCTCCCCTGCTAGCGAATGGGCACGTGGGCCTCCGGGCAGCACACGCGTGCCTCGCTGATTGGCTCCCCTGCTAGTGATTGGGCACATGCGCCTCCGGGCAGCATGCGCGTGCCTCGCTGATTGGCTCCCCTGCTGGCGAATGGGCACGTGCGCCTCCGGGCAGCACACGCGTGCCTCGCTGATTGGCTCCCCTGCTAGTGAATGGGCATGTGCGCCTCCGGGCAGAACACACGCGCGCCCACAGAACGCCTTGTGCGCGCCCCGACGTACAATGATGCCGATTCGCGCAGGAGAGCCAACCTGCCATGGTACAACTGCGGTGGCTGGGTCGGGAACCGGTTACAGTACGACAGCGCCGAAAGCTCAAAATTGGCCCGGGGCAGGAAAGGGGGAAAAGTGCCACAGTATTGAAGTGGTTAACCGCGTTTGCCGCACTTTTCCCGCACGTAGGGCAAGCATTCAAAAGAATGGAAGTAGAGAGAGATCGCTGTTCCTGATCACTAGGAACAGACGATCACACTACTCCCCTGACAGAACGGGGATCTGTTTTGTTCACACTGGCAGATCCCCGTTCTGCTTCTCTGTGGAAGCAATCGTGGGTGTGACCCGCCGATTGGCTCCCCTGCTAGTGAATGGGCACGTGCGCCTCTGGCGGCACACATGCGCCTCACTGATTGGCTCCCCTGCTGGCGAATGGGCACGTGCGCCTCCGGGCAGCACACGCGTGCCTCGCTGATTGGCTCCCCTGCTAGTGAATGGGCACGTGCGCCTTTGTCAGCACACGCGCACCTCGCTGATTGGCTCCCCTGCTAGTGAATGGGCACGTGCGCCTCCGGGCAGAACACACGCGCGCCCACAGAACGCCTCGTGCGCGCCCCGACGTACAATGATGCCGATTCGCGCAGGAGAGCCAACCTGCCGCGGTACAACTGCGGTGGCTGGGTCGGGAACCGGTTAAAGTACGACAGCGCCGAAAGCTCAAAATTGGCCCGGGGCAGGAAAGGGGGAAAAGTGCCACCGTATTGAAGCGGTTAGCCACATTTGCCGCACGTTTGCCGCACGTTTGCCGCACATAGGGCAAGCATTCAAAAGAATGGGCTGCCGCGTTAAAATCACGCCAAAAAAAAAAAAAAAAAAAACGATACGGTGGAGTGAATGGGATTTTATTCTTCAGTAAAAGATACTTCTAGAGGACGGGGGGAAGGCCCAGATCTTTTCGTTTTTTTGCTTTTATAACATCCTGACGTTGAGGGCGCTGCGGGTACGCCGCCGCCAATGCCACGCCGCTTCACGGTCTATGACTGCCAATCGGGCGTCCGATTTACCTTCTCCGCTTCCATTTATGTAGAAAGCACAAAACATGTCAATCCCTCGGATCGCCTCGGATCGCCTCGCAGCAACATTTTTCCAGAATGCGTCCAAAACGTTAAACATGCATTTTTTTGGGGTTGAGTCACCTTCTCGTGCCAATGGTAGGAATACATCATCTTCATTTCCAAGGGGGGGGGAGTCAATCTCAGCCGCTTAGACTGGTTCCGTCTTGCTTGGCCGGGGCGGCACGTCAGCCCTTAACGGGTCACTTGGTAGTCGCTTCATCATCTGGAGTGAGCGGTTGACTCAAGCAGACACTTTGTGTGTTTTTAGAAAAGTACATTCCTCCGCCTCAACGTAATCCGTGTAAAGCTCCACTTCCTATTATTTTAAGGACGACTGTTTGTCGAGGTTCTTAGTTCAGGTTGGTATTTGACGGGACGGACCAAAAAAAGGAAACTTTAAAAGGGAACTCCGGGCACAAAAACTTTTGAATATACACATTTGTGTGCACCAACCGCCCTTTGCAAACCCAGATATGACCTTGTAAAAGTAGCAGTGACATCATCACTGGGCTGTGCGTAGCCTGTGCAGAGAGTGGAGAGCTGTGGGAGGGGCCAACAGGCTCCACCCTCTATAGATTTCCTGTAGAGAACTACAGGAGGGGGCGGAGACGAGACCAGTCACCCTGCACAAGGAGAGAAAGCAGAGCTGTAGGAGGGGCCAACAGGCTCCACCCACTATAGAGTTCCTGTAGAGAACTACAGGAGGGGCGGAGACGAGACCAGTCACCCTGCACAAGGAGAGAAAGCAGAGCTGTAGGAGGGGCCAACAGGCTCCACCCATTATAGAGTGCCTGTAGAGAACTACAGGAGGGGGCGGAGACAAAACCAGTCACCCTGCACAAGGAGAGAAAGCAGAGCTGTAGGAGGGGCCAACAGGCTCCACCCACTATAGAGTGCCTGTAGAGAACTACAGGAGGGGGCGGAGACGAGACCAGTCACCCTGCACAAGGAGAGAAAGCAGAGCTGTAGGAGGGGCCAACAGGCTCCACCCTCTATAGATTTTCTGTAGAGAACTACAGGAGGGGGCAGAGAGGAGACCAGTCACCCTGCACAAGGAGAGAAAGCAGAGCTGTGGGAGGGGCTCGGAAGGCTCCACCCACTATAGATTTCCTGTAGAGAACTACAGGAGGGGGTGGAGACTAAACCAGTCACCCTGCAGAAGGAGAGAAAGTAGAGCTGTGGGAGGGAGCAACAGGCTCCACCCACTATAGAGTGCCTGTAGAGAACTACAGGAGGGGGCGGAGAGGAGACCAGTCACCCTGCACAAGGAGAGAAAGCAGAGCTGTAGGAGGGGCCAACAGGCTCCACCCTCTATAGATTTTCTGTAGAGAACTACAGGAGGGGGCGGAGACGAGACCAGTCACCCTGCACAAGGACAGAGAGCAGAGCTGTAGGAGGGGCCAACAGGCTCCACCCTCTATAGATTTTCTGTAGAGAACTACAGGAGGGGGCGGAGAGGAGACCAGTCACCCTGCACAAGGAGAGAAAGCAGAGCTGTGGGAGGGACTCGGCAGGCTCCACCCACTACAGAAAACTGCAGAAAAGGGCGTAGAAAAGAAAGAAATTGACCTGAACCCATTAATAGAACATCATGAAAACCCTTTTTTTTTTTTTTCTAACCAAATTTTTACTGTTTTTTGGCCAACTTTCGAGCTTCTTCCATCTCCTTGAATCCGGTTGGGTTTTTCCTTTCCGGCTGATGGAGGTTTCTCATCTACAAAGCGGTGGTTGGACCACCCAGAGGATGGGCGGAGGTCAGCGGCTCGGGACGGGTTCTGCTTATTTTTTCTGGGGATTTGAGCAGCTGCTGGTCATTTGTGGTGGAATAATTCAGCCTCTTAGGTTTCAGTAGCAGGGAACCCGATCGGGGATCTCCGATGTTCCGCCTCAGGGCCCCGCCACCTGCAGCAGAGGGAAATGGTGGCGAAAAGCTGAAGGTTAATCTGCTTCTATTTTTCAGAACTTAACTTATTTTAGATCCAACAGTTTCATCGCTGGATCTCTGTGCTTCTCTATGCAATGCAGGCAGATTGTGGCTGACGAGAGGGGACCACCAGCTAAGTCATGCCTGTATTGCATAGAGAAGCACAGAGATCCTGTGATGACACTGGCTTCCTGAAAGCATCACAGCACCCCTCCTCAGTTCCCCTCTCCGGAGCCTGTTGGCCCCTCCCACAGCTCTGCTCTCTCTTCTTGTGCAGGGTGACTGGTCTGGTCTCCGCCCCCTCCTTTAGTTCCCTACAGGCACTCTATAGTGGGTGGAGCCTGTTGGCCCCTCTCACAGCTCTGCTTTCTCTCCTTGTGCAGGGTGACTGGTCTGGTCTCCGCCCCCTCCTTTAGTTCCCTACAGGCACTCTATAGTGGGTGGAGCCTGTTGGCCCCTCCCACAGCTCTGCTCTCTCTCCTTGTGCAGGGTGACTGGTCTGGTCTCCGCCCCCTCCTTTAGTTCCCTACAGGCACTCTATAGTGGGTGGAGCCTGTTGGCCCCTCCCACAGCTCTGCTCTCTCTCCTTGTGCAGGGTGACTGGTCTGGTCTCCGCCCCCTCCTTTAGTTCCCTACAGGCACTCTATAGTGGGTGGAGCCTGTTGGCCCCTCCCACAGCTCTGCTCTCTATTCTTGTGCAGGGTGACGGGTCTGGTCTCCGCCCCCTCCTTTAGTTCCCTACAGGCACTCTATAGTGGGTGGAGCCTGTTGGCCCCTCCCACAGCTCTGCTCTCTCTTCTTGTGCAGGGTGACTGGTCTGGTCTCCGCCCCCTCCTTTAGTTCCCTACAGGCACTCTATAGTGGGTGGAGCCTGTTGGCCCCTCCCACAGCTCTGCTCTCTCTTCTTGTGCAGGGTGACTGGTCTGGTCTCCGCCCCCTCCTTTAGTTCCCTACAGGCACTCTATAGTGGGTGGAGCCTGTTGGCCCCTCTCACAGCTCTGCTTTCTCTCCTTGTGCAGGGTGACTGGTCTGGTCTCCGCCCCCTCCTTTAGTTCCCTACAGGCACTCTATAGTGGGTGGAGCCTGTTGGCCCCTCTCACAGCTCTGCTTTCTCTCCTTGTGCAGGGTGACTGGTCTGGTCTCCGCCCCCTCCTTTAGTTCCCTACAGGCACTCTATAGTGGGTGGAGCCTGTTGGCCCCTCCCACAGCTCTGCTCTCTCTCCTTGTGCAGGGTGACTGGTCTGGTCTCCGCCCCCTCCTTTAGTTCCCTACAGGCACTCTATAGTGGGTGGAGCCTGTTGGCCCCTCCCACAGCTCTGCTCTCTATTCTTGTGCAGGGTGACTGGTCTGGTCTCCGCCCCCTCCTTTAGTTCCCTACAGGCACTCTATAGTGGGTGGAGCCTGTTGGCCCCTCCCACAGCTCTGCTCTCTCTTCTTGTGCAGGGTGACTGGTCTGGTCTCCGCCCCCTCCTTTAGTTCCCTACAGGCACTCTATAGTGGGTGGAGCCTGTTGGCCCCTCCCACAGCTCTGCTCTCTCTTCTCGTGCAGGGTGACTGGTCTGGTCTCCGCCCCCTCCTTTAGTTCCCTACAGGCACTCTATAGTGGGTGGAGCCTGTTGGCCCCTCTCACAGCTCTGCTTTCTCTCCTTGTGCAGGGTGACTGGTCTGGTCTCCGCCCCCTCCTTTAGTTCCCTACAGGCACTCTATAGTGGGTGGAGCCTGTTGGCCCCTCCCACAGCTCTGCTCTCTCTCCTTGTGCAGGGTGACTGGTCTGGTCTCCGCCCCCTCCTTTAGTTCCCTACAGGCACTCTATAGTGGGTGGAGCCTGTTGGCCCCTCCCACAGCTCTGCTCTCTATTCTTGTGCAGGGTGACTGGTCTGGTCTCCGCCCCCTCCTTTAGTTCCCTACAGGCACTCTATAGTGGGTGGAGCCTGTTGGCCCCTCCCACAGCTCTGCTCTCTCTTCTTGTGCAGGGTGACTGGTCTGGTCTCCGCCCCCTCCTTTAGTTCCCTACAGGCACTCTATAGTGGGTGGAGCCTGTTGGCCCCTCCCACAGCTCTGCTCTCTCTTCTTGTGCAGGGTGACTGGTCTGGTCTCCGCCCCCTCCTTTAGTTCCCTACAGGCACTCTATAGTGGGTGGAGCCTGTTGGCCCCTCTCACAGCTCTGCTTTCTCTCCTTGTGCAGGGTGACTGGTCTGGTCTCCGCCCCCTCCTTTAGTTCCCTACAGGCACTCTATAGTGGGTGGAGCCTGTTGGCCCCTCTCACAGCTCTGCTTTCTCTCCTTGTGCAGGGTGACTGGTCTGGTCTCCGCCCCCTCCTTTAGTTCCCTACAGGCACTCTATAGTGGGTGGAGCCTGTTGGCCCCTCTCACAGCTCTGCTTTCTCTCCTTGTGCAGGGTGACTGGTCTGGTCTCCGCCCCCTCCTTTAGTTCCCTACAGGCACTCTATAGTGGGTGGAGCCTGTTGGCCCCTCCCACAGCTCTGCTCTCTCTTCTTGTGCAGGGTGACTGGTCTGGTCTCCGCCCCCTCCTTTAGTTCCCTACAGGCACTCTATAGTGGGTGGAGCCTGTTGGCCCCTCTCACAGCTCTGCTTTCTCTCCTTGTGCAGGGTGACTGGTCTGGTCTCCGCCCCCTCCTTTAGTTCCCTACAGGCACTCTATAGTGGGTGGAGCCTGTTGGCCCCTCCCACAGCTCTGCTCTCTCTTCTTGTGCAGGGTGACTGGTCTGGTCTCCGCCCCCTCCTTTAGTTCCCTACAGGCACTCTATAGTGGGTGGAGCCTGTTGGCCCCTCTCACAGCTCTGCTTTCTCTCCTTGTGCAGGGTGACTGGTTTTGTCTCCGCCCCCTCCTGTAGTTCTCTACAGGCACCCTATAGTGGGTGGAGCCTGTTGGCCTCTCCCACAGCTCTGCTCTCTCTTCTTGTGCAGGGTGACTGGTCTGGTCTCCGCCCCCTCCTTTAGTTCCCTACAGGCACTCTATAGTGGGTGGAGCCTGTTGGCCCCTCCCACAGCTCTGCTCTCTCTCCTTGTGCAGGGTGACTGGTCTGGTCTCCGCCCCCTCCTTTAGTTCCCTACAGGCACTCTATAGTGGGTGGAGCCTGTTGGCCCCTCCCACAGCTCTGCTCTCTCTTCTTGTGCAGGGTGACTGGTCTGGTCTCCGCCCCCTCCTTTAGTTCCCTACAGGCACTCTATAGTGGGTGGAGCCTGTTGGCCCCTCCCACAGCTCTGCTCTCTCTTCTTGTGCAGGGTGACTGGTCTGGTCTCCGCCCCCTCCTTTAGTTCCCTACAGGCACTCTATAGTGGGTGGAGCCTGTTGGCCCCTCCCACAGCTCTGCTCTCTCTCTTGTGCAGGGTGACTGGTCTGGTCTCCGCCCCCTCCTTTAGTTCCCTACAGGCACTCTATAGTGGGTGGAGCCTGTTGGCCCCTCCCACAGCTCTGCTCTCGCTTCTTGTGCAGGGTGACTGGTCTGGTCTCCGCCCCCTCCTTTAGTTCCCTACAGGCACTCTATAGTGGGTGGAGCCTGTTGGCCCCTCCCACAGCTCTGCTCTCTCTTCTTGTGCAGGGTGACTGGTCTGGTCTCCGCCCCCTCCTTTAGTTCCCTACAGGCACTCTATAGTGGGTGGAGCTTGTTGGCCCTTCCCACAGCTCTGCTCTCTCCTTGTACAGGGTGACTGTTCTTGTCTCCACCCTCTCCTGTAGTTCCTTACAGGCAGTCTGTAGTGGGTGGAGCCTTCTTGGCTCCTCCCATAGCTCTGCTCTCTGCACAGGCTATGTACAGCACAGTGATGAGATCATTGCTACTTTTACAAGGAAACATCTGGGTTTGCATAAGTATTTGGTGCACACAAATTGGATTTACATACCAGTCCCTCAAAATCAGGGACAGTCCCTTGAAATTAGGGGCAGACTCTCAAAATAAGGGACAGACTCTTTTATATATTAGTACAGACTGTCGAAATCAGGGACAGTCCCTCAAAATCAGGGACAGACCCTCAAAATCAGGGACAGTCCCTCAAAATCAGGGACAGTCCCTTAAAATCAGGGACAGACTTTTGAAATCAGGGACAGACCCTCGGAAAAATCAGGGACAGACTCTGGAAATCAGGGACAGTCCCTTGAAATTGGGGGCAGACCCTCGAAATCAGGGACAGTCTCTCCAAATCAGGGACAGACCCTCAAAATCAGGGACAGACCCTCAAAATAAGGGACAGACCCTTAAAATAAGGGACAGTCCCTCAAAATCAGGGACAGACCCTCGGAAAAATCAGGGACAGACTCTGGAAATCAGGGACAGTCCCTTGAAATTGGGGGCAGACCCTCGAAATCAGGGACAGTCTCTCCAAATCAGGGACAGACCCTCAAAATCAGGGACAGTCCCTCCAAATCAGGGACAGACCCTCAAAATCAGGGACAGTCCATTAAAATCAGGGACAGACTTTTGAAATCAGGGACAGACCCTCGGAAAAATCAGGGACAGACTCTGGAAATCAGGGACAGTCCCTTGAAATTGGGGGCAGACCCTCGAAATCAGGGACAGTCTCTCCAAATCAGGGACAGACCCTCAAAATCAGGGACAGACCCTCAAAATCAGGGACAGTCTCTCCAAATCAGGGACTGGCCCTCAAAATCAGGGACAGTTGGGAGCTGTGGGTTTATATCCTATGTGATTATTGAGGAATATATTTGATGAAACTTTTTGTGTCTGGAGTTCAGCTTTAAAGCAGAAAAACATTTCGCATTGCATAGAGCAGAACGGTGACGAAGGGACTGAGCGCGCTCACTGGCGCTCGGATAAATCCTTCCAGGCAGGTAAGGAGAATGACCCCCTTCAGGATAATCCTTTTTATAGAAGCAATAAGAACCTGATCCAAAAAGGAAAGTGCTGAGGTTCTGTATATTGCCGGGAGGTGGGGGGTGGGTGATACAGTTACAGAGCGAGTTCCCAAGCGACTGATTGGCTCCTCAGTGACATCAGGTCAGATCATCTTTCATCATATAGAGCCTGGAAATAATGAGCATTACAGGGACATCACGCCGACAACCCCGGTCACCGGAGAAGGGCGGTAATGGGAAGTTTTAAGCCGAATTCACCACAGCTGTACAGACACTGACAACCACTTCGCTGACAACTATCTGTAACCTGACCGCTTAAAGCGGAACTCCAGACTCTAAAACTTTTATATAAATATATTCCTTAACAGCCACAAAGGATATAAATTCTCTTTGTGTGGACCATCATCGCTGTACTACAGGCTTCCTGCAGAGAACTACAGGAGTGACATCATCGCTGTACTACAGGCTTCCTGCAGAGAACTACAGAGCTGAACTGTGGGAGGGGCCAAGCAGGCTCCGCCTACTAAAGGCAGACCGTAGAAAACTGCAGGAGGGGGGGGCGGAGACTAGACCAGTCACCCTGCACAAGGAGAGAGAGAGAGAGCTGAGCTGTGGGAGGGGCCAAGCAGGCTCCGCCTACTAAAGGCAGACCGTAGAAAACTGCAGGAGGGGGGCGGAGACTGGTCACCCTGCAGGCTCCACCCACTACAGGCAGCCTGCAGAAAACTGCAGGAGGGGACAAGCAGGCTCCACCTACTAACGGCAACCTGTAGAAAACTGGAGGTGGGGGCGGGACCCAGCAGGCTCCACCCACTACAGGCAGCCTGTAGAAAGTGCGGGAGGGGGCGGAGACAAGACTGGTCTCCCTGCAGGCTCCACCCACTACAGGCTGACTGTAGAAAACTGCAGGAGGGGGCGGAGACAAGACTGGTCTCCCTGCAGGCTCCACCCACTACAGGCAGTCTGTAGAAAACTGCAGGAGGGGGCAGAGACAAGACCAGTCACCCTACACAAGGAGAAAGAGCAGAGCTGTGGGAGGGGCCAAGCAGGCTCCACCTACTACAGGCTGACTGTAGAAAAGTGCAGGAGGTGCGGAGACAAGACCAGTCACCCTGCATAAGGAGAGAGACCAGTCATCCTGCAGGCTCCACCCACTACAGGCTGACTGTAGAAAACTGCAGGAGGGGGCGGCGACAAGACTGGTCACCCTGCAGGCTCCACCCACTACAGGCAGCCTGTAGAAAACTGCAGGAGGGGGTGATGACAAGACCAGTTATCCTGCCTAAGGAGAGAGTAGAGCTGTGGGAGGATCTCAGCAGGCTCCACCCACTACAGGCAGCCTGTAGAAAACTGCAGGATGGGGCGGAGACAAGACCAGTCACCCTGCCTAAGGAGGGAGAGCAGAGCTGTGGGAGGGACCCAGCAGGCTTCACCCACTACAGACTGGCTGTAGAAAACTGCAGGAGGGGCGGAGACAAGACCAGTTATCCTGCATAAGGAGAGAGCAGAGCTGTGGGAGGATCTCAGCAGGCTCCACCCACTACAGGCACCCTTTAGAAAACTGCGGGAGGGGGCGGAGACAAGACTGATCACCCTGCACAAAGGGAGAGGGCCCATCAGGCTCCACCCACTACAGACTGACTGTAGGAAACTGCTGGAGGGGGCGGAGACAAGACCAGTCACCCTGCACAAGGAAAGAGCAGAGCTGTGGGAGGATCTCAACAGGCTCCACCCACTACAGGCTGGCTCTAGAAAATGACAGGGGGGGGGGGGGCGGAGACGAGACCGGTCACCCTGCACAAGGAGAGAGAGCAGCAGTGACTGGTCTTTATTACAGGAAGCTCCTTTAATGAACTGTCACTTTGTATTGTCCTTTGGTCACGCACTAAGCAAGCGGCCAGCGAGTCGTTTTGTTACATTGAACGATCGCGCCTTTTACAAGGCGGTGGTCCGGCATCGGCTCATTCATGTGCTGCGGCCGTCGCCGGCTCGTCCGTAATCCACCTTCAAGCTCCCATTGTTCCAACATGAGCCGGCACTAAAGCTGAACCCGCGTTGCATCACTGACATTTTTGGCGCTCCGCTCAACAAATAAATTCTTTTCTCCCCCCCCCCCCGCCTCAATGTTTCCAATATAGAGATGACAGTGTCCTGCCAGCGGCTTTCTGCTGATCTGGGAGGATATGGGGGGGGGGGAGGGGTGGGGGGTTCCATGACGGGACGCGTCAGAGGGCCGAATCGCATATTTCAATTATCGCATCACCCGCTGATTGCGTGCGGAGTTTTCCGCCGCTGCCGGGTAATCTGGTCCAGTTGGGAAAAAAAAGTCTCGGGGACTGTGTGATAGGGAACTGGTGATGAAATGTATTACAGGAGATCGCGGGGGGGGGGGGGGGGAGGGGAGAGTATATTGGATTATTGGAGCAGTTGTTGGAACGGCAGCTGCGTTTTAATGCCTCTCTTATAGCTTTATTTATTTTCTCTAGTGGCTTGTAGAGCACTGGAAGGATGAGAGCGGCCCCAAAAAGTAATCGTTATATTTCTGGCCAAAGGTAATCAAAAAGCCAACGCGTTTCGGAGGCTCAAAAAAAAAAATCCACCTTTTATCATCACAAAAATCTGAGGTCCAGTGACTTTGCCTAGGGTGACGTGATCAGTCTGCTGCAGGCAAGGGGAAGCATTTCCTCAGTCCCCCCCCCCCCCCCAGAGATCAGACTGCAACATTGTAGCTTTGCAACAAGTCACAAGGGAGGAGGTTGCATCAGGGACTGGACTACAAGAACTACACAGGCATCAGGATTTACATCAGTGTGTAATCTCTGAGCCGGCGTCTCAGTCCTGGTAGTTGATGGGGACCCTGGATGATTCCGTAACAAAGATGGTACCATGCTTCTGGAGCGGAAAAGCAGGTGATGGCATTTTTTTTTTTTTTTTTTTTTAGCCTGATTAGATTTAAAGTCGCAATCCCAGCCACAGAAGGCCGTGTTGCTAACGGTTATGGACGCAAATAGCAATCTCCTTTCCAGATGTTTCTAGATCTAGAGTTTCTTGCTATATTTAAAAACTGGTCATTGAGACCACAAGGAACAGATATAGTTTACAGGATGTGATATATATGTATGTATATATATATATATATATATATTATATATATATATATATATATATATATATATATATATATATATATATATATATATATATATATATATATATATATATGTATATATATATATATATAGTAGATATATATATATATATATATATATATATATATATATGTGTGTGTATAGATATATAGATAGATAGATAGATAGATATAGATAAACAGTAGACGTGTGCACAACAAAAAAATTAGTTTATTTTCATGTCCGAAAAAAATTAGTTTTTTTTCGTTTCGTTTTTTGATTCGTAACGATTCGTAAATTCGTAAGTCGTCGGTGTTCGTATTTGTAACGATTCGTACATTCGTAAGAGTTATTTTTTCGTTGATTCGTTTTTTCGTTAGTTTAATTTTCAGACGCATTCGTATTTATTCGTACATTCGTAACATTCGTACGAGCATAATTCATAATTTGATGTAATGTGTATGCTATTATTACATTTTAATAATTTACGAATCGAAAAAAAAAGTTACGAATCGAAAAAAAAGTTACGAATGTACGAATTTTTTGTTCAATAGAGACACGGAAAATTACAAATCGAAAAAAAAATAAATAAAAAGTTACGAATTGAAAAAAAAGTTACGAATGTACAAATTTTTTTGTTCAATAGAGACACGGAAAATTACAAATCGAAAAAAAAAAAAAAAAAAAGTTCCGAATCGAAAAAAAAAAGTTCCGAATCGAAAAAAAAAAGTTCCGAATCGAAAAAAACGTTACGAATGTACGAATTTTTTTTTGTTCAATAGAGACACGGAAAATTACAAATCGAAAAAAAAAAAAAAAAAAAAACAGTTACGAATCGAAAAAAAAAAAAAAGTTAGGAATCGAAAAATTAAAGTTACGAATCGAAAAAAAAAAAGTTACGAATGTACGAATTTTTTGGTTCAATCCATTCGAAGCACGTTTAGCAGCACCAATGTAAGGGACATGGAAAATTACCAATTCAACAAAAAAAGAAGTTACGAATGTACGAATTTTTTCGTTCGTTTTTGTTTTTCGGATTTTCTTCATTTGTACATTCGTTGTTTCTAATTCGTTTTTTTCGGATTTTCGTTGTTTTTCGGATTCGTTCGGTTCGAATGATTCGTTCATTCGTACGAAAACGAACGAACGAAAATAACGAAAAAAAACGAAAAACGAAAAAAAACTAAACGAATTGCACATGTCTAATAAACAGTATCTCAAAAGTAAGTACACCCCTCACATTTTTGTAACTATTTTCTTCTATCTTTTCATGTGACAACACTGAAGAAATGACACTTGTCTACAATGTAAAGTAGTGAGTGTACAGCTTGTATAACAGTGTAAATTTGCCGTCCCCTTAAAATAACTCAACACACAGCCATTAATGCCTAAACCGCTGGCAACAAAAGTCAGTACACCCCTAAGTGAAAATGTCCAAATTGGGCCCAATTAGCCTTTTCCCTCCCTGGTGTCATGTGACTCGTTAGTGTTACAAGGTCTCAGGTGTGAATGGGGAGCAGGTGTGTTAAATTTGGTGTTATCGCTCTCACTCTCTCATACTGGTCACTGGAGGTTCAACATGGCACCTCATGGCAAAGAACTCTCTGAGGATCTGAAAAAAAAATTAATTGTTGCTCTACATAAAGATGGTCTAGGCTATAAGAAGATTGCCAAGACCCTGAAACTGAGCTGCGGCACGGTGGCCAAGACCATACAGCGGTATAACAGGACAGGTTCCACTCAGAACAGGCCTCGCCATGGTCCACCAAAGAAGTTGAGGTCACGTGCTCAGCGTCATATCCAGAGGTTGTCTTTGGGAAATAGACGTATGAGTGCTGCCAGCATTGCTGCAGAGGTTGTAGGGGTGGGGGGTCAGCCTGTCAGTGCTCAGACCATACGCCGCACACTGCATCAAATTGGTCTGCATGGCTGTCGTCCCAGAAGGAAGCCTCTTCTAAAAATGATGCATAAGAAAGACCACAAACAGTTTGCTGAAGACAAGCAGACTAAGGACATGGATTACTGCAACCATGTCCTGTGGTCTGATGAGACCAAGATAAAGGTATTTGGTGTCAGATGGTGTCAGGCGTGTGTGGGGGCAACCAGGTGAGGAGGACAAAGACAAGTGTGTCTTGTCTACAGTCAAGCATGGTGGTGGGAGTGTCATGGTGTTGGGAGTGTCATGGTGGTGGGAGTGTTATGGTGGTGGGAGTGTTATGGTCTGGGGCTGCATGAGTGCTGCCGGCACTGGGGGGGGCTACAGATCATTGAGGGAACCATGAATGCCAACATGTACTGTGACATACTGAAGCAGAGCATGATCCCCTCCCTTCAGAGACTGGGCCGCAGGGCAGTATTCCAACATGATAACCACCCCAAACACACCTCCAAGACCACCACTGCCTTGCTAAAGAAGCTGAGGGTAAAGGTGATGGACTGGCCAAGCATGTCTCCAGACCTAAACCCTATTGAGCATCTGTGGGACATCCTCAAACGGAAGGTGGAGGAGCGCAAGGTCTCTAACATCCACCAGCTCCGTGATGTCATCATGGAGGAGGGGAAGAGGACTCCAGTGACAACCTGTGAATCTCTGGTGACCTCCATGCCCAAGAGGGTTAAGGCAGTGCTGGAAAATAATGGCGGCCGCACAAAATATTGACACTTTGGGCCCGATTTCGACATTTTCACTTAGGGGTGTACTGACTTTTGTTGCCAGCGGTTTAGACATTAATGGCTGTGTGTTGAGTTATTTTGAGGGGACGGCAAATTTACACTGTTATACAAGCTGTACACTCACTACTTTACATTGTAGACAAGTGTCATTTCTTCAGTGTTGTCACATGAAAAGATAGAAGAAAAGATTTGCAAAAATGTGAGGGGTGTACTTACTTTTGTGAGATGCTGTGTGTGTATATATATTTATATATATATTTATATATATACATATATCTGTAACATTGTCAGTATTATATGCAGTGCGGACACATCATATCAGGACAGGATTTCCCAGGTCACGGCGTAAGGCGCGATTTTGTTGTCCGTAACCTGGAAACGCTCTTTATTTCTTTATTTTTCTTCCGATAAGTGAGGAAGTTGGCAGATCTGAGAGCCCCGTCTGTCTGTCCGCGGCGCACACTGTAGACATGGTGCAATTTCCTGGCTGGGGTGGCCGGGTGCCCCTCCCGCGGCGGATCACTCGCCAGTTACATGGTGTAACTTGTGACACTGTCTGTCTGTCTGTGAACACCAGAAGCTTATTCACTATTCAGGAAGGCAACGTGCAAAGTAAAATCTGCAAAGTTCAATATATAAAAATGAAAGTGCATCTCCAGGCAATTTTTTTTTTGGATAGACCCCTAGATTCCGCCTCCTGTGCCAAGCGGCTGCCCTGCTGCATTGTTGGCAACTGGGCACAAGCACCATTCAGAGATCGCTTAGCATTTTCCTAATGAATGCAAAGCGTTCTCTGATTGGAAGAAGTCGAGAGACAAGGCAGTGACATCACAATCTCCACCTCATCCAATCAGAAATTGCTTTTTATTCATTAAAAAAAAATGCAAAGTGTTCTATGAATGGCCCAATGGCTGACCTCCTATGTTCAGCATGTGATCCAGAAATGAATGGAGATCAAAGGCATGGCGCTGCCTATTTCAGTGATTTCCAGCTTCTAGGGCAGGGGGCTCTAGACTTTCCAAGCAAAAGGTCTAATCACTGTCCTTCAGACTTTAGTGGGGCCGGATTGTGGCAAGTGGGAGTAGAAAATGGCGTGGCATCAATGGCATTAAACAATGCCCCAGACTTTGTTGTCAGTGGGAGTAAGAAAATTACATAGGCCTGTGGTCAGTAGAAAAATAAATAATGGCCCATCATTGGTGTCAATGGAGGAAATAGTGCTCCATCATTGGTGTCAATGAAAGGAATAGTGCCCCATCATTGGTGCTAGTGGGAAGAATAGTGCCCCATCATTGTTATCAGTGGGAGGAATAGAACCCCCTCATTGGTATCAGTGGGAGGAATAGTGCCCCATTGTTGGTGTCAGTGGGTATAATAGTACACCAAGGGCCAGATAAAAGAAAAATAAAGAGCCACATCTGACCCATGGGCCGTAGTTTGGAGACCACTGTTCTAGAGGGATCACATGGGTATTGTATGGTCCATCATTGGTGTTAGTTGGAGGAACAGTGCCCTAACATTGTAGTCAGTGGGAGAAATAGTGCTCCATCATTGGTGTCAATGAACGGAATAGTGCCCTATCATTGGTGCTAGTGGGAGGAATAGTGCCCCATCATTGTTATCAGTGGGAGGAATAGTGCCCCATCATTGGTATCAGTGGGAGGAATAGCGCCCCAACATTGGAGTCAGTGGGAGGAATAGTGCCCTATCATTGGTATCAATGGAGGAAATAGTGCTTCGTCATTGGTGTCAATGAAAGGAATAGTGCCCCATCATTGGTGTCAATGGAGGAAATAGTGCTTCGTCATTGGTGTCAATGAAAGGAATAGTGCCCCAACATTGGAGTCAGTGGGAGGAATAGTGCCCTATCATTGGTATCAATGGAGGAAATAGAGCTTCGTCATTGGTGTCAATGAAAGGAATAGTGCCCCATCATTGGTGTCAATGGGAGGAATAGTGACCTATCATTGGTATCAATGGGAGGAATAGTGCCCCATAAACGGTGTCAATGGAAGGAATAGTTATCCATTGTTGGTGCCAGTGGGAAGAATAGTGCCCCATCATTGGTGTCAATGGAAGGAATAGTGCCCCATCATTGATATCAGTGGGAGGAATAGTGCCCCATCATTGGTGTCAATGAACGGAATAGTGCCCTATCATTGGTGCTAGTGGGAGGAATAGTGCCCCATCATTGTTATCAGTGGGAGGAATAGTGCCCCATCATTGGTATCAGTGGGAGGAATAGCGCCCCAACATTGGAGTCAGTGGGAGGAATAGTGCCCCATCATTGGTGTCAATGGAGGAAATAGTGCTTCGTCATTGGTGTCAATGAAAGGAATAGTGCCCCATCATTGGTGTCAATGGGAGGAATAGTGACCTATCATTGGTATCAATGGGAGGAATAGTGCCCCATAATCGGTGTCAATGGAAGGAATAGTTATCCATTGTTGGTGTCAGTGGGAAGAATAGTGCCCCATCATTGGTGTCAATGGAAGGAATAGTGCCCCATCATTGATATCAGTGGGAGGAATAGTGCCCCATCATTGGAGTCAATGGAAGGAATAGTGACCCATTGTTGGTGTATAGTATAGTACACCAAGGGCCAGATAAAAGCAAAATAAAGAGGCACATCTGGCCCATGGGCCGCAGTTTGGAGACCACAGTTCTGGAGGGATCCCATGGGTATTGTATGGTCCAAGCTGGACCAATGTAACTATGTAAGATAATCCATACCTGGAATTCTTCTTCAAGATCAAAGGTGGTAATTTATAAGATATCGAATGACAACCAATTTAGGAGCCGGATGGAACTCCATCCATGGAAAAAACCTCTTCTGTGTGACCACATTTGGTTCGGTGAAGATAGGTGTAGACCTGTTGAGTTGACCTCATGCACCCATTAATTCTGCTTCCATGTTTCTCTTCTAAGATTGGAATTTTGACATCATATTTGGTGTATTTTTGTTCAACTCGCTGTTTTTTTTTCCAAGTCGCTCTGTTTGTTATTATTTGGAGGTGGGACGTCTTTGTTCAGCTGTCTTCACAGGGTCTTTGCAGGAACCTTTGAACCATCTCCTCTCCCGTCTTTAGGCAGCTCCGCTCTTCAAAGACCAAACCAAATCCACCTGTCCTTTATTTTGGCGGCAGGTTTTTGGACAATCTGCATCCAATCTGTTGGAGTTATGGATTAGTTTGTTTGGACAGGTTAATTTGTCAGGCTTTGGGCCTCCTAAGCTGAGGGTGGCGGGAGGGCGTCCATCTTGCGCGAGGGCAGAAAACAGGCCGTCAGCACTTCGGCTTCTGTTTGCTTTCAGTGATTAAGATATTTTGTCAGCTGGTTGTCATCCAGGAATCTGGGTTGGGTCTTCTCCAGAAATCTTCCCTAGTAGAGATCCGGAGACACCAGCTAGCTTCTCATATTTAGAGTATGAAAGATGGGGTATAAAAAAAGGAGCTGCTGTCCAATGAAAAGGCTGGATGCTCAGCTCTGCACATATATTAATAAATGATTATACAGTTATCTGTCCATTAAAAAATAATGAGCTGTTTTTGTAAATGCACCTAGTGTAAGTTCCTGAAGGAGGCACCATCCCAGTAGGTATGGAACTTTGAGGAGGAGGTCAGGCTACTTCTGCCCAGGGAAATGGGGGCAAAGCGGCAAGGACACCGTGTTTGAACGTTTCCTTACCTTTGAAGGCTCATTTAGAAATGACCGGAGTTATTTCACTTCAAGTCCTTTATGTTAACCCTAAAGCTAACTCTAATGCCTCGTACACACGAGCGGACTTTCCCGCGGGAATGTCCGCCGGACAATCCGCCCGTGTGTGGGCGCCGGCGGACTTTTTGGCGCCAAAAAAAAATGGCGTGGGGGCCCCCCCCCAAATCCATCTTAGACCCTTATCCGAGCACGCAGCCCGGCTGGCCAGGAAAGGGGTGGGGACGAGCGAGCGCCCCCCCCCCTCCTGAGGCCGGGGTGCGTGCTCAGATAAGGGTCTGAGATGGATTGGGGGGGCCCCCACGCCGTTTTTTCGGCGTGGGGATTCCCTTTAAATCCATGCCAGGTGACGGGGCTAGCGGGGCGGCATTCACTGCCTTTGCTAGTCCCATCTACCTGCAGTTACGTTCTAAATGAACGGACTGCTCCGTGTGTGGGCAAGTCCGTTCATTTTCAAAAGTCCCGCTGACTTTTTCCCGTGGATTGTCCGCCGGAGAAGTCCGGGCGTGTGTGGGCAAGTCCACAGCTCGGAAAGTCCGGCGAAGCCCCGCTGGAAGGTCCGGCGGTTTGTCCGCTGCACTAGGTCCGGCGGGCAATCCCGCCGGAAAGTCAGAGCGTGTGTACGGGGCATAACCCTGATGCCAACCCTATCTCTAACCCTAATGTTAACCTTGATGTTAACCCCAACTCTTATACTAACCCTTACTCTAACCCCAGGGTTAACCCCAACTCTAGGGTTAGAGTAAGGGTTAATGTTAGGGTTAGAGTTAGGGTTAGCTGTAGAGTAAACATTAGGGTTAGAGTTATAGGTGAATTAAATTCACTCATCCTTAAACAGGTGTTCAAAGTTCCCTTACCCTAACCTTAACAATAAAGTTAACTTATATGCTAACCTAAGTACCAACATCAATGTTAACCTTGACGCCAACCCTAACACTGATACCAACCCTTACTCTAGCCCTAAGGTTATCCCTAGTTAGTGTTAGGTTAGCATCAGGGTTAACATTAGGTTTAGAATTAGGGTTCCTGTATGGTTAGGATTAGCAGTAGGGTTAAGATTAGGGTTAGAGTTAGAGATGAAATAACTCTAATCCTTCTTAAATTAGACTTTAAGGGTAAAGAGCCAGGGTTAGCATTAGGATTAGAGTTAGGGGATCTAGAGTCTAGGGTTAGAGTAGGGGTTAGTGTTAGGGTAAATATCAGGTTTAACATTAGGTTTACAGCTAGGGTCAGCTGTAGGGTTAACATTAGAGTTAGGGGGTCTAGAATCTAGGATTAGGGTTAGGGTCAGATTAAGGGTTTGTGTTAGTTTTAGCATTAGGTTTGGAGTTAGGGTTAGCTGAAGGGTTAACATTAGGGTTAGAGTTAGGGGGTCAAGAGTCTAGGGTTAGCATCAGTTAGGGTTAGCATCAGGGCTAACATTAGGTTTAGAGTTAGGGTTAACATTAGGCTTAGGGTAAGCTGTAGGGTTAGGGTAAGCTGTAGGGTTAGAGTTAGGGTTAGCTGAAGGGTTAACATTAGCGTTAAAGTTAGGGGGTCAAGAGTCCAGGGTTAGATTAACAGTTAGGGTTAGCATCAGGGCTAACATTAGGTTTAGAGTTGGGTTAACATTAGACTTAGGGTTTCCTGTATGGTTAGAGTTAGGGTTAACTGTAGGCTTAGAGTTAGGGTTAGGTGTAGGCTAATGGGTTAGCTGAAGGGTTAACATTAGGGTTAGAGTTAGAAGGTCAAGAGTCTAGGGTTAGATTAACAGTTAGCATCAGGGCTAACATTAGGTTTAGAGTTAGGGTTAACATTAGGCTTAGGGCTAGGTGTAGGGTTAGCGTTAGGGTTAGCATTAGGTTTAGAGTTAGGGTTAGCTGAAGGGTTAACATTAGGGTTAGAGTTAGGAGGTCAAGAGTCTAGAGCAGGGGTCTCAAACTGGTGGCCCTCCAGCTGTTGTGAAACTACAAGTCCCATGAGGCATTGCAAGGCTGACAGTTAGAAGTATAACTCCCACAGGCAGAGGCATGATGGGACTTGTAGTTTCACAACAGCTGGAGGGCCACCAGTTTGAGACCCCTGGTCTAGAGTTAGATTAACAGTTAGGGCTAGCATCAGGGCTAACATTAGGTTTAGAGTTAGGGTTAACATTAGGCATAGGGCTAGCTGTAGGGTTAGCGTTACGGTTAGCTGTAGGCTTAGAGTTAGGGTTAGCTGAAGAGTTAACATTAGAGTTAGAGTTAGGGGGTCTAGGATTAGGGTTAGATTAAGGGTTTGTGTTAGGTTTAGCATTAGGTTTAGAGTTAGGTTTAGCTGAAGGGTTAACATTAGGGTTAGAGTTAGGCGGTCAAGAGTCTAGGGTTAGATTAACAGTTATGGTTAACATCAGGGCTAGCATTAGGTTTAGAGTTAGGGTTAACATTAGGCTTAGGGTCTCCTGTACAGTTAGGGTTAGCTGTAGGGTTAGCATTAGGTTTAGAGTTAGGGTTAACATTAGGCTTAGGGTCTCCTGTACAGTTAGGGTTAGCTGTAGCAATAACATTGGGGTTAGAATTAGGGTTACCATTATGGTTAGAGTTTCCTGTACAGTTATGCCCCGCACACATGGTCGGAATTTCCAACGGAAAATGTCCTATCGGACCATGTTGTTGGAAAATCCGATTGCTTCATCTGACTTTTTCTGTCGGAAATTCCGACGGAAAAAATTTGAGACTTTTTCCGATCGTGTGTAGCGAATTCCGACAGACAAAGTGCCACGCATGCTCAGATCACATTAGAAGACCAAAGCTATTGGCTACTAGCCTCTACGTCAGTGGTTCTTAACCTCAGTCCTCATTACCCCCCACCAGGCCATGTTTTGGGAATTTCCCTTAGATAAAATAGCTGTCCAAAATACCAAGCCATTGACTTAGATTTAAAGCACCTGTGCAAGGGAAAAGGAAAGCCTGCAAACATGGCCTGGTGGGGAGGTAATGAGGACTGGGGTTAAGAACCACTGCTCTACGAAGTTCCGTCGTACGCAACGAACGTCACCACGTTCAGAATGATCGGATTTTACGACAACTTTGTCCGACCGTGTGTATGCAACACCAGTGTCGGACAAAATCCGACGGATTTTGTGGTCGGAATTTCCGACCGTGTGTACGGGGCATTAGAGTTAGGACTAGCATTAGGGTTAGGGTTTCCCGTACATTTAGGCTGCATTCACACCTGAGCGTTTTGTAGCTTGAAGCCTGAAGCTACAAAACGCTAGAGGGGAAAAAATACATTATTCTCTATGGAGATGGTTCACATCTCCACTCCAAAACGCCTGAAGCCCTACCCCTGAAGCTCAAACAAGTTCCGGACCCTTTTTTGTCGCGCGAATCGGGCAGATTTGGGCGTTTTTATTCTTTTTACATTGGTGAACTTTTGCTCTGCACATAATTCGCGGCAAATCGCGGTAAAAAACGCTGCAAAAAACGCCGCAATTCGCGCGATTTTCTGCCTGAAAAGCTACGCTCAGGTGTGAATGCAGCCTTAGAGCTAGGGTTAGCTGTAAGCTTAGAGTAAAGGTTAGCATCGGGGGTTAACATTAGGTTAAGAATTAGGGTTAAGGTTAGGCTTAGGGTTTCCTGTATGGTTAGAGTTAGGTTAGGTAGGTTTAGCTGTAGAGTAAACTTACTAAACTAACACTAAAGCCAACTTAAATTTTAATCCAAGTGCCAACCTCAATGTTGAACTTAAATGCTAACCCTATTGTTAACCTTAACAGTGTCTCTAACCCTAACCCTTTGTTCATAAACAAAGTAATGTGATGGCCACATCTCACAGAGGTTTCATAGTCCTGGAACAGGTTCACTTTATGGATAAGGCCATTTGCCACTATCACCTTCCTTCCAGTACCCGGCTATTTACTCTCAATATAAAATTCAGGTCTCAGTAACATTTGCCACGTTTATAATACACACACATCCGTAATGACTAGATCAATATGAAAGTGAACCAATAAACCTCATTTGCCTATATGCAACCAAGTGCCAGCCAATGAGATTGGATCCAGGTACACGAATGTGTCTGGCTTCAAACCCTTAATAAGTACTATACACGTTTCTCCAGGTATGGGTGAACTACAACTCCCAGCAGGCTTTTGTTTGTACAATACAATCTGATGATAAATAATTACAGCTATAGTGTTTCTGCACAAAGTAACTCTTCCTCCATCCCGTCCCATCCTCAGTCTATGGAAGGAGCTCAGGACATCCTGTTCTTTCTGCTGGTAATGTTTTATGTTTCTGCTGGCTGAAGAGTCCTCCGGGGCGGCTGGGAAAATGTGACAACCAGGAATCAGAATTTCCACCCGGCGTTCAAGGGTTCAGCTGAGACAGCCAGTTAATGGGCTCTGAGAGGTCTGCGGGAAAGTTTTTAATTTCATATTTAGTCCAAGTATGTTGAAGGAACAAAGATGTTCATGAGCCGGAAAATAACAGAAGTTCACATGTTCAGTGAGATCACAGAAGGTGATGAAACGATGCTGAGTGTTATTTTACTGGTTTATATTCTTGTGTGACTCAGTAATCAGCGGTGGAGAATGGATAGCTTCTAAAATGTAAGCTTTCATATAGCAGAAAGCTTGGAGGATTCAACACCGGTGGACTTTGTGATGTGATCAACCGTAACCCTAAAGCCAACCAGAATTCCAAGTCTAATGCTAACCCTAACTTTAACCGTAACCCTAACTTAGATGCTGACCCCAATCGTATCTTTAGGGTTAATGTCAGGGTTAGCTTAAGGGTTAGTATTGAAGTTACGGCTGGCACAGGTCTACAGTTAGGCCCCTTTCACACTGGGGCGTTTTTCAGGCGGTACAGCGCTAAAAATAGCGCCTGTTCACCGCCTGAAAAAATCCGGCCCCGTTAACTCCAGTGTGAAAGCCGGCGGGCTTTCACACTGGAGCGGTGCGCTAGCAGGACGGCAAAAAAAAGTCCTGCTAGCAGCATCTTTGGCCGCTCCTATACCGCTCCTTCCCATTGATTTGAATGGGAAACCGCGGTAAAACCGCGGCAATACCGCCGCAAAGTGCTGCTACGGCGGTGCTCTGCGGGGGTCTTTAACCCTTTTTCGGCCGCTCGCGGGGGGTAAAACCGCACCGCGAGCGGCCGAATACCGCGGTTAAAACGACGGTAAAGCAGCGCTAAATATCCGTCACCGCGGCTCCCCGCCCCAGTGTGAAAGGGGCCTTAGGGTTAATGTCAGGGCTTAAAGTGTTAGGGTTAGCATCAGGATAACCTTAGGGATAGAGTTGGGATTAGCATTAGGTCAGAGTTACTGTTAGGCCCCTTTCACAGTTGTGCGACTTCAAAGTCGCGTGATTTTACCGCGATTTTGCCGTGATTTTTGCCGCGATTTTTCCGCGATTTCAAGGAATGTCTGTGTAAGGGGCATCAAAATCGGACCAAAGTAGTGCAGGGGCTACTTTGAAGTCGGAACGACTTGAAGTCGTACTAATATGAATGGCTGTCATTGGAAATCATGGGGAACGACTTGTCATGCTACTTTGCAGTCCCAAATCGTGGGGCAAGTTCTATAAGTGTGAAAGGGGCCTTAAGGTTAGTGTTATGCGGCGTACACACGAGCAGATTTTCCGTCGGAAAAATCTTGGATGTTTTTTTTCCGACGGAATTCCGCTCAAGCTTGGCTTGCATACACGCGGTCACACAAAAGTTTGCTGAACTTTCGACCGGCAAGAACGCGATGACGTACAGCACTACGACGAGCCAAGAAAACGAAGTTCAATGCTTCCGAGCATGCGTCGAATTGTTTCCGAGCATGCGTAGGAATTTTGCGCGTCGGAAATTGGTACAGACGATCGGATTTTCCGATCGAAACTTTTTCCGACCGAAAAATTGAAAACCTGCTCTCAATCTTTTGCTGGCGGGAATTCGGCCAGCAAAAGTCCGATGGAGCCTACGCACGGTCGCATTTTCCAACCAAAAGCTCTCATCGGTCTTTTGCTGGCCTAATTTCCGATCGTGTGTACGCGGCATTAGAGTAAGTGTTAGGGTTAGTGTTGACATTAGGGTTAGAATTAGGGTTAGCATTTGGATTAGGATTAGCATTAGAGCTAAAGTTAGGGTTAATGTTAGGCTTAGCATAAGAGTTTATTTTAGAGTAAGGGTATTAGAGTTAGGGTTAACATTTAGATAGAGTTACTTTGAGCATTAATATTATAGTAACGGTTAGCATTAGAGTTAAGCCCCATACACACGGTCGGACAATCCGCGGACCAGGTCGGTCGGATCCTGTCCGTCATACTTTGTCTGATGTTGGTTTTGCGTACACACGGTCGGACAAAGTTGTCGGAAAATCCGATCATTCTGAACGTGGTGACGTTTGTTGCCTACGACGGGACTACGTAGAGGCTAGTAGCCAATAGCTTTGGTCTTGTAATGTGATGTGAGCATGCGTAGCACTTTGTCCGGTCGGACAACCGTACACACGATCGGATTTGGTGTGATCGGACCGTGTTGTCTGCAAATCTTTCCAGCAGGAGATAAGACTTTGTCCGTCGGACAATCCGACGTACACTGTCCGATGGTGCCTACACACGGTCTGATTTTTCAACAACATTGTCCGATCGGACAGAATCCATGAAAAAGTCCGACCGTGTGTATGGGGCTTTAGTGTTGACATTCGGGTTAGAATTAGGGTTTACATATGGCTTAGAGTTAGGGTTAGAATTAAGGCTAAAGTTAGGGTTCATGTTTGGCTTAGCGGAAGGGTTTCAAATTTTAGGTTAGAGTTAAGATTAGCATTAGGGTTAGCGTTATGCTTAACGTTAGGGTTGGAGTAAGGGTTAGTATTAGAGTTAGGGTCAGAATCAGTGTTAACATTAGGGTTAGTATTAGATCTAGAGTTATGCGGTGTACACACGGTCAGAATTTTCGATGGAAACAGTCCAATGGGAGCTTTTCAACGGATTTTCCGACCGTGTGTATGCCCATCTGTCTTTTTCTGTGAGAATTTCCGAATGACTTTGGATTGAGAACCTGTTCTCAATTTTTCAGACGGAAAACCTTTCTATCGGATTTTCCGATCGTGTGTATGCAATTCCGACACGCAAAATTCCGACGCATGCTCGGAAACAATAAACTTCACTTTTATAGTGCTGTCGAACATATTTTTATGCCGCTGTGTTACAGACCGTTGGAATTTGGTGTGACCGTGTGTAGGCAAGACAGTTTGAGCGAAATTCCATCCGAATTCCGACGGGAAAACCATCAGAGCTTTTTCCGACGAGAATTCCGACCGTGTGTACGCGGCATTAGGGTTAGCGTAGAGGTTTAGAATTAGGGTTAGCATCAGATTTAATATTATTCTTATGCCCCATACACACGGTCGGATATTCCGATGGAAAAAGTCTGATCGGATTATGTTGTCGGAAAATCCGATCATGTGTGGGCTCTAGCAGGCTTTTTCTGTAAAAAAAAATTTGAGAGCAGGACCTTAAATTTTCCGACAACAAAATCCGATCAGACTTTTTACGATCGTGTTTAGAGAATTCCGATGCACAAAGTGCCACGCATGCTCATAAGAAATTTAGAGATGAAAGCTATTGGCTACTGGCCTCTACGTAGTCCCGTTGTACGTTTTTTACGTCACCGCATTCAGAACGATCGGATTTTCCGACAACTTTGTCCGACCGTGTGTGTGCAACACCAGTTTCGGACAAAATCCGTCGGAAAATATCCGACGGATTTTGTGGTCGGAATGTCCGACCGTGTGTACGGGGCATTAGGGTTAACATTAGAGCTAGAGGTGAAATAACTCAACTCATCCCTAAATGAGGCTTCAAGGGTAACATTCAAGCTTTCACCCACCTGAGCATAACTCTCCCGCTCTTCCCTCTCAAAGCTCCATATTTGCCCAGCTCTTGCCCTCCGAGGCCCATGACATCTCTTCCTATCAATATCTATACATGCACAGTAAAGTCACTGCCTGCATACCGGCACAATTATTAATAGTGCATTACAACTTTAATCCAGACACAGGACAGGTTACTTTAAATAGTGAACTGCTTCATGCCCAAACGCTCTTTATTTAGGTATATGATACCAGAACAAAGATGGGGCCGTTCTTCTGGTGAGAAAAGCAGATGATGGCATTGTCAGAGGGAGGGGGGGGGGGTTCTATGAGCTCTGTGAGAGGTAATAAACACCTGAAAGTGTTACACTGACACAATACTGCGCATGCATGGAATTAGCTTGAACTATATGCTTGATGACAGGTCCACTTTATTGCATTGTGAACATGCCGTTCCCTGATCAGACGCAGCGCCTGCCAGCCGGTGTCCTCTCCTCAATGATAACATCTGCTGTGGATTTTGTGCTTTGCGGACCCGGCCGGGTTGATGTTTTCTTTGTGTATACAGAACGGCATGTCATCAGTGATTTTGGAAGGAGGAATGTATTTTTAGGAATGAGTAATCCAATCCCGTCTGCCCAACGCAGATGAGGAAATGGTTTTGTCTCCGGCTAGCTTATTTTTTATTTATTTTTTATTTTTTTTAGGTTGTTTTATCACTATGGCAATGCCAACATCACTTAATAAAAGGGCCATTCCGCTGTCTACTTGTATTTTTAATTTAAGTGTCTTCTGATGGGCCGAATAACCAGCTAGCTTTATTTTCTGTTTCTGGAGGAGACATTTCCGTCTGATTTCTCCATAACATAAAATGAATGAATGGGGCTGAGAGTTCCTCCGACATTCCGCAGCAGGTGGGCGGAGCTGGGAACCTGGTCGCAAAAATCTCTTTACCGGCATCCACTAATATTCATAAAGGGATATTTGAATGTGTGGCCAGAGTCATCTTCTAGCTTTTATGTCTTGGATACTCCAACAGTGAGATCTTCCAACCATAATTCCAAAATGTTGTTACTGTCCATCTGGGAGTTTTGAGGAATCTTGACCTGACCTTGATCTTGTGTGTTCTAGTGCCTTCTTCTAAAATATAATATGTATAAAAACGTGGGGATGGTGGGAACCCCTCATAATGAGCACAGTGGGTGTACAGACCCGGGAACTCAGCACAGGGATGGTGGGAACCACTTATAATGGGCACAGCAGGTGTACAGACCCGGGAACTCAGCACAGGGATGGTGGGAACCCCTCATATTGGGCACAGCAGGTGTACAGACCCAGGAACTCTTTACAGAGATGGTGGCATCCCCTCATTTTGGGCACAGCAGGTGTACAGACCCAGGAACTCTTTACAGAGATGGTGGCACCCCCTCATATTGGGCACAGCAGGTATACAGACCTGGGAACTCAGCACAGGGATGGTGCGATCCCCTCATAACGGGCACAGCAGGTGTACAGACCCGGGAACTCTTTACAGAGATGGTGGCACCTCCTCCTATTGGGCACAGCAGGTGTACAGACCTGGAAACTCAGCACAGGGATGGTGGGAACCCCTCATAATGGGCACAGCAGATGTACAGATCCGGGAACTCAGTCCAGAGATGGTGGAAATTCCTCATAATGTACACAACAGGGGTGCAAAGCGGGGAACTCAGCACAGAGACCTCACTTATAGAGTATCAATTAGATTCTAATGATTAGAGTAACAATTTTGGGTGGACTGGTCCTGTTGTGTCTAACCAATAGCTCCTCAATCAGTCAAGCGCATTGCCCCCTGTTGACTGGAAAGCTCTGGCCCTGACTCTGCAGGAGGTGTATTAGACCTCTGCAGCAAGACCACTGCTTCCACATGGAGCAAAGGTTCTCCTCTGTAGTACAATGGCGGGGGAAAGGCTTTTCTATTCAGGCTGTGGCTGCTTCATAAAGAAAAAAGAAATTGTATGGCTTTGCATACCTTTTGTTTTGAGGCACCTGGAATGTCTTGAGTTGGTTTAAACGGAAAGCCCAGTTAGGCCTTAATAATCTCCTTTTGGCTTTTGAAGCTGAGAGGACTAATTGTAAGCAAATTAGCCTACTGCCTAATTTAGACACCTAGAAAATATTTAAGATCAAAGGGAGTCAATGCATCATTATTTTACAGGAAAAACAGGAATGACCATAGGAGGAAAATTTGTAGTTTTCTTTGCAGATTTAGGCCTGCTAACTTGTAGTGCTTAGATCCTCAGCACCACTACCTGCTGCCCTAATCTCCACTACCCAGATCTCCAGACCACTGAACATGGCCACAAGAGAAGTGGTGGTGAAGCAGGGTGGACAACAGCTGCAGGATTATTGGAACCCACGGCAGGCTGGAAGCATGGTCAGGCACAGGCAGTGGTCTACAGATAGCAGGAAAGGCAGAAGGCAGTGTTGTAGTTAGAAGGCAGGCCAAGATCACAGTGGAAGATCAGCCAAAGTAAAGTGGTAGTCAAGGATCATGGCAAGGTCACACCAGAAGGTCATCAGAGATGAGCTGTGGTAGGGAACAAGTTGAATGAGCAACAGGCAGGCAAATAAAGATGGGGCAGGATCAGGCCAGGTCAAACCAGAAAGTCAGCAGAGATGGGTCATGGTCAGGAATGGTCAGGAATAGTCCAGTGGTGGTCAGGAACTAGCCAAGTCAACAACAGGCAGGCAAAAAAGATGGGGTCAAGACCAGTCCAGGTCACACCAGGATGTTAGCAGAAATGAGCCGTGGTCAGGAACTAGCCAAGTCAGCAACAGGCAGGCAAACAAAAAATGGGTCAGGATCAGGCTGCATTACACCAGGATGTCAGTAGAGATAATTTGTGGTCAGCAACTAGCAGAATAAGCAACAGGCTGGCGAACAAAGACAAGGTCAGACCAGGCCACACCAAGAAACTAGCAGAGATGAGCTGTGGTCAGGAACTAGTATAGTCAGCAACAGACAGGCAAACAAAGGTGGAGTAAGTTTCGGGTCAGGTCCCAACAAAAAGTCAGTAGAAGTAGGCCAAGGTCAGGAACTAGCCGACTCAGAAATAGGCAGGCAAACACAGGCAAGATCAGGATCAGGCCAGGTCACACCAGGAAGTCACAACAAACAAGTCCAGGGGTAGGCCAAGTCAGCAAGGAGTAAGCAGAAATAGGTGTGGGTTCAGGTGGCAGGGTAACAACTGAAGACCATCCAGCAACTCTGTGGCTCAGCTTTGTTTCTTAACTAGTTCAAGGTCACTCCAGGAAGTCATCAGAGATGAGCCATGGTCAGTAACTAACCAAGTTACCGGCAGGCAAAAAAAGACAGGGTCAGGATCAGGCCGAGTCACACCAGGAAACTAGCAGAGATAAGCTGTGGTCAGGAACTAGCAGAGTAAGCAACAGCCAGGCAAACAAAGGCAGAGTCAGGATCAGGTCGGGTTCCAATGGGAAGTCAGCAGAGATGGGCTGAGGTCAGGAACTAGCAGAGAAAGCAACAGGCAGGCAAACAAAGGCAGAGTCAGGATCAGGTCGGGTTCCAAAGGGAAGTCAGCAGAGATGGGCTGAGGTCAGGAACTAGCAGAGTAAGCAACAGGCAAGCAAACAAAGGCAGAGTCAGGATGAGGTCGGGTTCCAACGGGAAGCCAGCAGAGATGGGCTGAGGTCAGGAACTAGCAGAGTAAGCAACAGGCAAGCAAACAAAGGCAGAGTCAGGATCAGGCCGGGTTCCAATGGGAAGTCAGCAGAGATGGGCTGAGGTCAGGAACTAGCAGAGAAAGCAACAGGCAGGCAAACAAAGGCAGAGTCAGGATCAGGTCGGGTTCCAAAGGGAAGTCAGCAGAGAGGGGCTGAGGTCAGGAACTAGCAGAGTAAGCAACAGGCAAGCAAACAAAGGCAGAGTCAGGATGAGGTCGGGTTCCAACGGGAAGCCAGCAGAGATGGGCTGAGGTCAGGAACGAGCTGAGCCAGCAACAGGCAGGCAAACAAAAGCAAGATCAGGATCAGGCCGGGTCACACCCGGAAGTCAGAGAGCAGAGACAAGTCCAGGGGTAGGCCAAGTCAGCAACGAGTAAGCATGTTACAGTAATAGGCGTGGGTATGGGTGGCAGGTTAACAATCGAAGACAATCCATTGTTTCCTAAATAGGCCATCTGACACTAAGAATGGGCTTAGGTGGGCGTGCTCATATGTATTCCCTCAAATGTACGCGCAACAGGCTGGCAGTGACCCCTTGTTCTGCACATTGGGGCGCAGGCACATCGTCTTCAGATGCCGCCCTGACAACACCAAAGGTTTTTTTTTTCTAATCACCTTGGGTTGTGATGAGGATGAATGAGACCAACCAACGTCTCAGGGACTGTCCTCTTCCTTTTTCACCAGTTAAAGAAAAAAAAAAAAAGAAACAATGTATGTGGATCAAAGATAAATGAATACCAAATAATAAAAAGCTACACTCCCCTTATTCTTTACTGCTGTCTTTATGTCTATTGGAATTTTTACTTCACTTCCTATCCTGGTGACAACAGGAAAGAAAGTGAGGAAAGTGAGCAGTAATAGCTGCCAGAAGTTGTAACCTTTCCTTGCTCTCTGTGTGAAATGAACAAAATAAAAAAAAGTTTTGGCTTGAGATACACTTTAATGACAGATTTGCTATAAAACAGTTGAGTTACATAATCAGAGTATATCACGGTGCAGCGCGATATGAAGCAACACGCAGCCCGCACCCCTCCTGAGGTCGTATCGCGGTGCGTTGTGGGGTGCCTCCGCTATCAGGGATGATGTAATGACTCAGAAATGTCATGACCGACCCCCTTACCTCATCCAGCCATTGTACTGATGATGTCTAATGTCAAAGATTAATTAGCACAACACCCAGCTGTGTTTTAACAGGCCTGGAATTCTGGGCAGATCTGCGCACATAGGATGGGGGGTGCGGGACAGCGCTTCCAGCCTGCGTTCAAAAGTGCACTCCGGTCTCACGCCAAAATGAGCACGGACGCGCTCATTGGATTTCAGCTTCTTACAGCTTGTGTCCTGCCATTATATAAAACGACTATATTTTTTTATAGATATATAGTATATAAATATATCATTTAGGGCTGTGGAAATTAAAGATTAATTCCTCGATTAATCGTTAATTTTTTTGATCGATTACATTTTTTTTGATCGATCAAAATTATTTTGATTCAGTACTCACCTCTCCGCCGGCTTCCAGGTCTTCAGGGAGTTCCGTTGACGTCACGGACATCGACGTCACCGGACTCCTCCCCCCTTCCCCAAGTGACGCCATCTGCTAATGAAGGGAAGGTGGGAGGAGTCCGGTGATGTTGAAGTTCTGATTGAACCTAACGCATACGGGGGAGGAGCTACGCATGACGTCACCCGCTGCTGCCCTACGGAACTAACACGATTGTCGGCTTTACATGCTGTGTTTTTATCATCTTTATGTGAGTAGTTTGTGTTTGAACACAAAAATGTAATCTTATACTTAAAGCCGTTGTATATCCGTTTCTGCTATTTTTTTTTTTTTTAAACTACCTGCAAGACAAAGTCATAATGAGCTAGTATGACTAGCATACTAGCTCATTATGCATCACTTACCTTAGATCGGGGCCCCCGACGCCGTCCTCTTCTCCCCCTCCAGCCACAGCCATCTCACTTCCGGGTATCGCCGCTCCGGCCAATCACATCGCCGCTGACGTCGCTCTGCGCATGCGCGCGGGACACTTCAACTGCGGCGATCCGTAGTTCTGAATGGGGATTAACCCTGTAAATGCACCGTTGTCTATTGCGCGCATGCGCCGTAGACAACGTTGTAAAACGTTGTGTGCAAATATCTCCTAAACCGTGTAGGTTTAGGAGATATTTCTTATACCTACAGGTAAGCCTTAATCTAGGCTTACCTGTAGGTACAAGTTGTAATTGAGAGTATACAACCCCTTTAAGCGGTGAGCACTTAGATCTTTTCTTTCTACCCATGACCTGCGTCCTTGCTGAGATCTAAGGAGACATGAGAAAAGTTTATGGTCCGTGTTATACCCTTTTGATACCCGCTTGTATGACCACCTGTTTGCACAGGGGTCCATGCCATAAGGTGAGAGTGATTAGTTAGACCGGAGGTGGAGGGATTGTCGCGCTACTGTGGGGAAAAAAATGACTTACGTCAGTGCTACAGTTTGAATTTAAAACGTATTTGTGTGAACTGTGAAGTTAAGTCATGGATTGTGGAAACTAACTAGTGTCGGGTGATTGTATATAGTGTATACCACATTTACCACTGACTAATGCAGAGTTGCAATGCAAGGAGATCAGCTAAAAGTAGTTGGATCTGTATGTGCGTTATAACTAAGCGAAATTAGTTGATTAATCGATTTTAAAAAAAATCGATTAATCGAACACGAAAATTTCAATCAGTAACAGCCCTAATATAATTGTATTATATTACTGTTTAATATAATAGATATTATAATAATATATCATCAATAATAATAATATATTATAATATACAAATGTGTGCATGTATATATATATATATATATATATATACACATATATATATATATATATATATATATATATATATACACATATATATATATATATATATATATATATATATATATATATACACATATATATATATATATATATATATATATATATATATATATATATATATATACACATACATACATACACACATATATATATATATATATATACACACACACTATATTAAAAGTATTGGGAGATCTGCCTTTTACACGCACATGAACCTTAATGGCATTCCGGCCTGAGCCCACGTTCACATTGGGCTGACATGTCAAATCGCATGCCAGATCGGCGTAGTTCCTGTACTACTTTTGGCGACTTCGGGGGCAATTTGAATAGACATCTGTGCACCAAGATGTTAGCAGAGATGAGCCGTGGTCAGGAACTAGCCAAGTCAGCAACAGGCAGGCAAACAAAAAATGGGTCTGCGTTACACCAGGAAGTCAGTAGAGATCATTTGTGGTCAAGAAATAGCCGAGTCAGCAACAGGCTGGCGATCAAAGACAAGGTCAGGCCAGGTCACACCAGGAAACCAGCAGAGATGAGCTGTGGTCAGGAAGTCAGGAAGGGGTAGGCCAAGTCAGCAAGGAGTAAGCAGGTTACAGAAATAGGTGTGGGTTTAGGAGGGAGGGTAACAACTGAAGACCATCCAGCAACTCTGTGGCTCAGCTTTGTTTCTTAACTAGTTCAAGGTCACTCCGGGAAGTCATCAGAGATGAGCCCGTGGTCAGTAACTAACCAAGTCACCAGCAGGCAGGCAAAAAAAGACAGGGTCAGGATCAGGCCGGGTCAGCAAACTAGCAGAGATGAGCTGTGGTCAGGAAGTAGCAGAGTAACAGATTTCATATTTCTGTCAAATCGTGCCCCGAAGTCGGACTGCATTGCCGGGTTGAAATTGTGATTGCTGAACTCACGCGACTTCAAACCCGCCCTTAATGTGAACCTGGGCTGAGTCCGTAGGGTTCAATATTGAGTTGGCCCACCCTTTGCAGCTATAACAGCTTCAACTCTTCTGGGAAAGCTGTCCACAAGGTTTAGGAGTGTGTCTATGGGAATGTTTGATTATTCTTCCAGAGGAACATTTGTGAGGTCAGGGACTGATGTTGGACGAGAAGGCCTGGCTCACAATCTCTGCTCTAATTCATCCCAAAGGTGTTCTATCGAGTTGAGGTTGCAGGCCATTTAAGTTCCTCCACCCCAAACTCGCTCATCCATGTCTTTATGGATCTTGCTTTGTGCACTGGTGCGCAGTCATGTTGGAACAGGAAGGACCATCCCCAAACTGTTCCCACAAAGCTAGGAGCATGAAATTGTCCAAAATGGCATGCTGACACCTTAAGAGTTAAAGAGTTACACCCCCCCCACACTTCCTGTACATGTGTCACCGAGAATAGGAGGGTGCAGGTGTCACCGGGAATATGAGAGTACAGGTGTCACTAGGAATAGGAGAGTGCGGGTGTCACCAGGAATAGGAGAGTGTGGGTGTCACCAGGAATAGGAGAGTGTGGGTGTCACCAGGAATAGGAGTGCAGGTGTCACCAGGAATAGGAGGGTGTGGGTGTCACCAGGAATAGGAGGGTGCAGGTGTCACCGGGAATATGAGAGTACAGGTGTCACCGGGAATATGAGAGTACAGGTGTCACTAGGAATAGGAGAGTGCGGGTGTCACCAGGAATAGGAGAGTGTGGGTGTCACCAGGAATAGGAGAGTGTGGGTGTCACCAGGAATAGGAGTGCAGGTGTCACCAGGAATAGGAGGGTGCAGGTATCACCAGGAATAGATGAGTGCAGGTGTCACCAGGAATCTGAGGGTGCTGTTGTCATCATGAATAGGAGAGTGCAGGTGTCACCAGGAATAGGAGGATGTAGGTGTCACCAGGAATAGATGAGTGCAGGTGTCCCCAGGAATCTGAGGGTGCCATTGTCACCATTAATAGGAGAGTACAGGTGTCACCAGGAATAGGAGGGTGCAGTTATTGCCAGGTATAGATGAGTGCAGGTGTCACCAGGAATAGGAGGATGTAGGTGTCACCAGGAATAGGAGGATGTAGGTGTCACCAGGAATAGGAGGATGTAGGTGTCACCAGGAATAGGAGGATGTAGGTGTCACCAGGAATAGGAGGATGTAGGTGTCACCAGAAATAGGAGGATGTAGGTGTCACCAGGAATAGGAGGATGTAGGTGTCACCAGGAATAGGAGGATGTAGGTGTCACCAGGAATAGGGGGATGTAGGTGTCACCAGGAATAGGAGGATGTAGGTGTCACCAGGAATAGGAGGATGTAGGTGTCACCAGGAATAGGAGGATGTAGGTGTCACCAGAAATAGGAGGATGTAGGTGTCACCAGGAATAGGAGGATGTAGGTGTCACCAGGAATAGGAGGATGTAGGTGTCACCAGGAATAGGAGGATGTAGGTGTCACCAGGAATAGGAGGATGTAGGTGTCACCAGGGCACAACAAGCAATACAAACCAGACAGGAATTCTCAACTTTCCCCAGTCTATATATATATATATATGTGTGTATTTGTTGCTCCCAATGCACTAATGTTACCTGTTTTTTATTCTAGTGCCTAATCATTGGTGGGGGCCCCTGTGGACTTCGGCTTGCCATTGAGTTGGCCTGTTTAGGAGCCAAAGTGGTTGTGGTGGAAAAGAGAGACACCTTCTCCCGAAACAACGTCCTACACCTCTGGCCCTACACCATCCACGACCTCCGATGTCTCGGGGCCAAGAAGTTTTATGGAAAGTTCTGCGCTGGAGCCATCGACCATATAAGTGAGTGTCTATGGCTATGGCGGAGCTGGCTTGTGCCATGTCGGAAAGCCGATTAAGGTGGATCTAGTATCAGATATATTTTTTGTGTGTCAGATACAGTGTAACATTTCCGGAGATATGCCATGTCCAAAGCTTGTGAACACTTGACCTTCACACAAATTCCAAAAATTTGGGAGGAATAGTTCCCAATTGTTGGTGTCAGTGGAAGAAATGGTGCCTCATGGTTGGTGCCAGTGAAAGCAATAGTTCCCCATTGTTGGAATCAGCGTTGAGGAATGGTGCCCCATCGTGGGTGCCAGTGAAATGAATAGTGCCCTTATTGTTTGAGTCATTGGGAGGGATAGTGCCCCATTGTTGGAGTCATTGGGAGGAATAGTGCCCCACTGTTGGAGTCATTGGGAGGAATAGTGCCCCATTGTTGGTGTCAGTGGAAGAAATGGTGCCTCATTGTTGGTGCCAGTGAAAGGAATAGTTCCCCATTGTTGGAATCAGCGTGAGAAATGGTGCCCCATCGTTGGTGCCAGTAAAAGGAATAGTGCCCCATTGTTGGTGTCAGTGGAAGAAATGGTTCCTCATTGTTGGTGTCAGTGGAAGGAATAGTGCCCCATCTTTGGTGTCAGTGGAAGGAATATGGACTTGCATCAATGGGTTCCTCCCTCCAACCTCCATGTTACCATTGTATCCTATATTGATGTGAGGTTGGAGGGAACTACCAGTGAGTGCCGAGGGGTGGACCCAGGAGACCGGCACCCCCCCGGAAATATCAGTTTACCAGGTGACATTGGTGGGACCAGCCCTCTGCAATGGAGCAGCTTTAGGTGCTCCTCATCCCTACTGATGATCTCTATTTCTCTATGTAGGATTGTATTGTGACATCATACAGTCTGATGTTTCCTATTGGTCGATGTCTTTTGCAGGTATCTGGCAGCTGCAGCTCATGTTGTTTAAGATCGCTCTCCTGCACGGTGTCGAGATCCACGTGAATGTCGAATTTGTGAAACTTCTGGAGCCACCGGAGGATCAGGAGAACCAAAGTATGTTTTTGTTATAATAAATACAATTGTGTATTGTATCCCGCATCGTTTCCCTGGCTGGAGGACATCCAACATCATCTAGCGCTTACCTTTCCAGTCTGGCCCCACCCCTTTTGGATTACAAGGGTGCGGCAAAACACATGGACAAAATGCACAAAGCAAAATGCGGGGGAAAAAAATGCACAAAGCAAAATGCGGGGGGGGGGGGGGGGGGGGGGGGGGATGCACAAAGCAAAATGCGGGGGGAAAAAAATGCACAAAGGAAAATACGGGGGAAAAATGCACAAAGCAAAATGCGGGGGAAAAAAATGCACAAAGCAAAATGCGGGGGAAAAATGCACAAACCAGAACGCGGCAAAAGAGCTACTTTGCTGCATTTGTCGTGTGTAGGTCAGACCATTGAAATCAAAGGGCCATACGTGTCGCACAAAAAAAACACGTGGAAAAAAAACCACGCTTTTTACATACGATAGGTGTCCTTAGTCCACTGATGTCATCTAAGGCGAAAGTTCTAAGAAGGAGCCAATCTGCGGTCACGTCATCTATAAACTTGGACGCGGCTCCCGGCACAGCTCGGTGCCTTTCCCCATCTCATGGTAGCCCCTGGTGCGTGCCTGGATAAACGCGGCGATTAATCCTCCGCCTGCTCGCGGTTGGCGGGATAATTTTAGCCGGGACGGGGGAAGACGGTCTAAGGTTTCATCATGGTCACAAAGTGATGACAAATTGGAATTTTGGAAGATTCTGAAACCCGAGAGAATGAAAAAATGAGACGGCGACAATAAATTATAGCCTGTTAAGTCAGCGGAGAGCCGGTGTCATATGCTGCCGGCGGCTCTCCCCACCCGTACCGCGCGACGCGGCGATTTGTAAACTGTCCGCGGCTTGTTGTGTTGGGGACGAGTTTAGTAAATAATGAGATTCAGGGACTGACACAGATCAGCCCCTGCTGCAGCCTCTCATCTTGTGATTTGCTACAAGGTTGCAGACTGATCACTGAAGGAGGGGAGACTGAGGAAACGCTTCCTCCTGCCTGCAGCAGACTGATGACATCATCTCAGCCTAGGCAAAGTCACTAATTTTAGCTTAGACTCTGTTCACACCCATGCAGGTGGTGTTTTTTTGGTGCTCCCCGTTTAGGGCAGCTCATTCAATGGGCTGCCCTATGTGTGAAAATCAAACATAAAAAAGCGCATGGACCTTTTTTTTTTTATTATTGTGCTGCACCAGAACGCAGGGGACTTTGTTAACCATTTTTTTTTGGCTCGTGCTCATTAGCAAGATGGGTGCCGTTAAGAATTACTGACTTTGGTCAGTAATTTGGAGAAGTGGGAACACCTGTTTGCTACAAAAGTGAAATATTCCCGGACACGCTCACTGCATTCCCAGACACGCCCACTGCATTCTCGGACACGCCCACTGCATTCTCAGACACGCCCACTGCATTCCCGGACACGCCCACTGCATTCCCAGGCACACCCACTGCATTCTCGGACACGTCCACTGCATTCCCGGACACACCCACTGCATTCCCAGATACGCCCACTGCTTTCCCGGACACGCCCACTGCATTCCCGGACACACCCACTGCATTCCCAGACACGCCCACTGCATTCCCAGACACGCCCACTGCATTACCGGACACGCCCACTGCATTACCGGACATGCCCACTCCATTCCCGGACACGCCCACTGCATTCTCGGACACGCCCTCTACATTCCCGGACACGCCCTCTGCATTCCCAGACACGCCCACTGCATTCCCAGACACGCCCACTGCATTCCTGGACACACCCACTGCATTCCCAGACACGCCCACTGCATTCCCAGACATACCCCTCCCTGTTTCTCCCATACAGAAGATGTGATAAAGTGTCAGCACTGAGATGTTTCTCGCAGCTGCCAGTTATTATAATTTATTATTATTATTATTCTTTTGCTATTATTATTATTATTGTTGATGTTGTTATTATGATTATGATGATGATGGTATCTTATTATTTTGTTATTATTGTTGTTGTTTTTATTATTATGATTATTATCATGACTGAAACTATCAACCATAACCCTGTTTTTTTTTTTTCAGCTGGTGATTGTCTTTCTTATGAAAGCGGTCCAAGCGACTAATTAGCTTCTGGGTCACTTTCAGAAGCAGCGAGGGGGGTTGTCGCCCCCCCCCCCCCGTCTTCACGCCCCTTACCAGTGTTTCCCAGTATTCTGCAGAGAAAGGTCCCCCGGGCAGATAAGGCCCCCCCTGTACTGCGCAGGCACAGCGCTTGCGCAGTACGAAGCAGAACGGAGCCGCCGGAAATAGCCGAAGCTGAACACAGTGAGTCAGCTCTACACAGCGCCTGCGTTCCAACACAGTTTAGGGCCCCTCGTCACGCTTCGCGCACGGCCTCGCTCCGCTCTGCATCTTTTTATTCTACCTCTATGTCCACTTGGATGGTGGGGTTTGAACCTGGACTAGAGCTAGAGCTCACGATCAACTGTTCACCTTCGGCTATTTTCGGCGGCTCCATTGTGCTTCGTAGTGCGCAAGCGCTGCACCTGCGCGGTAGAGGGGGGACCTTATGCGCCGGGGGACCTTTTTTGGCAAGACACCGGGCTTACTGCTATTACTGGCGAGCCCAGGGAAACGATCCGATTGGGTCGTGCGGCTGACCATAGAGGTGAACAGAGACCAGATAGTCTCTGATCAACTCTATGATCTAGGAGGACCAGAGCAAAGTTATGACGTTACTTCCGGTCTAGGGCGGCAGCAAACAATTTTAAATTTTTTTTTTTTAAAACAAAAGATCACATTTTTTATTTCTTCTTTTGCTTTTAAAGATAGAGGAGAGATTTGGAGTCTTATAGATCCCAGATTTCTCCATAAAGAGGACCTGTCATCTCTTATTTCTAATATCAAAAAAGATGCAGCGCTAAATAAACTCATAAATCATATTGAATAAATGTGTAAATATAGATATACATGAAAAATTACCAAAGTGAAAAAAAAGGAAAAACTAAAGCAAAGTCCCATCACAGGAAAGATCCATAAATTCTTATATAACAGTGTCCAGCCAGATAAAATTGCAAGAAGAAAGTCGTGACAAAATCTTCAAAACAAACGAAGTGCATCCAGATCGCCGCCCAAAGTGTATGAATAACCTGCTTACCGGAAAGCGATGACCGCCACAGCAGTCTCGCCGAGCCTAGGGAAGTAAGGTCTCCCTCAACCCTTAGAGAGCTGTTGCTAATAGTACTCAAAAACATAAAGCGAAAAAGACTTCCATGGTGTAGTATGTTGATAAAATAAGGTTTAATAAAAGAATAAGTTTGCACTTACAAGAAGTAGACCATCTTTCAGCAAAAAGAAACAGTACGGATTCGATCCACCAGAGTTGCGATATCACCATTCGTCTCGCTATACTTCCTATGTCGAGTGTCCATCCACCGTCTCGAAAGGGACGAACGTGATGACGTCACCCTCAAAGGCTCCACCCTACGTGTTTCGTCAGCAATTAGACGTCGTCCTCGTAATAGGAATATAAGTGATCAAAATCATTTGATTTTTATTTCACATAGCTCACATATTTTAATGATTTTTTTTCAATTTTAAAGCATGACATGTTAGGTGTCTATATACTCGTCATAACATTATTCTTTTATAATTTAACAATATTTTAGTTATTTATTGTGTTTTTTTTTTTGCATTAACATTCATTAAAGTGTATTTTTCCCCCCAAGAAATTGCATTTAAAAAAACACTGCTCAAATACTGTGTGATATAAAAACATTACAATGATCGCCATTTTATTCTCTAGGGTCTCTGCTGGAAAAAAAAAATAATAATGTTTGGGAGTTCTAATACATTTTCGAGCAAAAAATACAGATTTTTACATCTGTGAATAAAAAGTGCCATAAAAAGGCCAAGTTATTATTATTATTATTATTATAGATGATTTGTATAGCACTGACAGTTTGCACAAGCAGCAGCCAATCAGATTGCAGCCATGTCTGACCTGGATTGGGGGGTCTTACCCAGAACAGATTGATAAAACAACCGCCCCGTGTCTTGTTCTTGCACCCCTGACTGTAATGTCTCCCCCCCTATAACATACATTACTCAATGACCTCTTCATTTTCCTTCCCCAGAAGTTGGTTGGAGGGCGGAGTACCTACCCCAGGATCACCCCTTATCGGACTATGAATTTGATACGATCATCGGGGCGGACGGCCGCAGGAACACCCTGGAAGGTATTGTAATTGTTAACGGGGCCAATCTCATGTTAGCTCGACTGAAAGTGAACCTCTACTTCACCACTTACCTAAATCTGAACCCCCGGCCTACCCTTAAGTCTTGCACAGTTGTACCCACTCCCAGTGGCGGCCCATCCATTAGGGGCACCCGAGCGCCGCCCCCTCTATCCACGGCTGCCACCCCCATGCTCTATACAGTCCACAGCCGCCACCCCCTATTCATGTGCTCGGCCCCTTTCAGGACGCCGGGCGCTTGAATTACAGCGGCGGGGGAGTTTTACTGAAGCACCTGATTGGAGCCAGGGGCTCTAATAGGCTTCAAAATAGGGTGGGCTTGTGGGGCAGAATATTTGCTGTTCTAACACTGATCCTCCTCCCGGCCAATCGGGAAGCGGGTCTGATATCCATCAACCGATTGGCTGAAGGACAGGCGATCCTATTGGATGCCTAGGAGGAGGGGAGGAGATGCACGGCGGAAGCGAGGAAGGAGAAGACACAGGAGTCTCTGCCCAATGTGCCCGCCAATGCCGATCCCTGCCACTGCCCGATGTGCCCACCAATGCCGATCCCTGCCACTGCCCGATGTGCCCGCCAATGCCCAATCCCCGCCACTGCCCGATGTGACCGATCCCTGCCACTGCCCAATGTCCCAATCCCCGCCGCTGCCCGATGTGCCCGCCGCTGCCCGATCCCTGCCGCTGCCCAATGTGCCCGCCGCCTAGATGAGGTAAGTGCCAGACAGCGAGGGAGGGGGTTTGAGGTTCTGCGGGGGGAGAGTTGTTGTTTGCCGCCCCCCTCAACAAAAAAAACACCAGCCGCCACTGCCAGCTCCTGTCCTGGACTGTAACGGCTTCCACTGATTTCACCGCACACTGTGAGCTTCTCACAATGTGCATTAGAAGCTGCAGCCAGTCAGATAGCCCCGCCTCATTTTCTGGCTGGAGGACATCCAGCATTATCTAGAGCTTTCCTCCCCAGCCTGACTGTCCCGGCCCGCCCCTTCTATTCATTGGATTTCAGTTCTTTCAGTCACGGAGCCTTGACGACACACATGAGTATTAAAGTGTTACTAAACCCAGTAATATGAAAATAGTTCACCCCTGCCCCCATCCACAGTGCCCACAGCTTATAAATATTATTTTTACATTAGAATACTGCCACTATATACCTTTTTGGCTGATCTGTATACCACGGTCACATGATAAACTGCAGCATCCGCCAGAGTGCTGGGTGTTCAGGTAGGAGGAGATTTCCACTACAGCCTGTGTCCTCATTCTGTTATGGGAGGCGGATCATCCATCAATCAAGATGTGACATCCCGCCCACTGTGGAGGGAGGGACTGGGCTGTCATTTTGGATCTGTATACACGCCCACATGTGTGATGTCATTATCATGTGACCTGGCTAGCTCTGATCAACAAGGAAATGTTCTCTCCAGCAGTAGAGACCAAACTGAGCATGTGCAGCAGGACTACCCTCACTGTGTCTTATCTGGCCTTGCCAAGAGAGACCCTGCAGGAGGGGGAGGATCTGTCCATACAGAATCAAACAGCCTTTTTACACAATGCAGAGGATTAACCCCTTAAGTTCCACAGTGAGTACAACAAGCATGCTTTACTGCACAGACTGATTTTACTGTTGTGGGTTTAGTAACACTTTAAACTCTGTAAATACAGGCTGCCTAAGAATGCCCACTCCTCCAGACTGGCATCCACCCATCAGGGCATTTTGATATTTGCATAACCCCTCCCTCAGGGCTGAAACTGGGGGGGGGGGGCAAGGGGGAGATCTGCCCCCGGGCGCCGCATTGAGAGGGGCGCGGTGGCTCACTCCTCCTTCCCCTTACCCCGGGCTGTGTTCTCCCCGTGACGCCGCTGCCAGCTCCTGCTCACTACTGGCAAGGCAAGGGGCAGGGAAGGCGAAATATAAGCAGATTAGACTTAAAGGGTAACTCCAAGTTCGAGGGAAAAAAATATCAAATAAAAAATAAATGCATAGCCTATACAATTGCTACACATGTGATTGAATGTTATTAAAAATAACATTTCCCTTTTAATCTGCAGCCGCTGTAATTTTCTGTAAAATGCAACATGGCCACCTGGAGGCGTTCTGTACAGAGGTGGTGCAAGGAACACCCCCCCACAGAAATGTCACTCCCTGCTTGTGTGATTGGCTAGCTGATTTTCCCCAGAAGTCGGCACTAAGATACAGGTCCGATTTTGGGCATCCCCTGCAACAAAAATTTCATTTTTAGCTGAGATACTCATTAGAGCCCTGCAAGTGCAGCAGCTGGTTGATAACTATAAAATCACTCCCATTCATTCTACACATAGACACCGAGAAACAAACAGCTATTTCTTCAGAATAACAAAAGAGATAATAAATTAATTGAAGTGTTGAACTGACACGTTACTTATAACGAACGACTATATCTGACGCTGGATTCACAATTCCTGCCCTTTGTGCTTCGCACTCATTCCTAGACGACGTTCTCAGATCCTATGACTCAGGATTAGTCGCCTTTTAAGTATCTGGAGACAAATCATCGCTATTAAGAGACAATCAGAAAATAATTAGTACTGTGCAGGGAGGAGCAGCGCAGGGCGGAGCAGAGGCAGCCATTGGCTGGGTGGAGGCGCTCATCTCAATGTGAAGCCGTGACTCCACCCAACACGGCAAACAATGGAGGCCGCTGATCTGCTGAGCTAAAATTGGTAACAATTCTAAAAATAAAAAAGTATTTACCGTATATACTCAAGTATAAGCCATGTTTTTCAGCACATTTTTTTGTGCTGATAATGCCCCCCTCGGCTTATACTCGAGTCAAGCACTTTTCTGCAGCAGAAAATTACATTTTCCGACCCCAATTTGGGGCCCCGTATCGCAGGGACACTTGGTGCTAGGAACCCCAAATTTAATATTCAAACACAATGGAACCAGCACTAAAACATATACAAAGATGGGGTTCCTAACACCAAGTGGCCCCGAGATACGGGGCCCCAAAATCGGTCAACTGTGTCCATCTGCAGCAATGTCATTTCGGGACCCTTTGGGTCCAGAGACCCCGAATTGCAGCTAGGGGGGCATTTAGGAACCCTTAACTACCAAGTTTGAAGTTTGGGGGACCTACGGCTGTAAATGGGCACAGTGAGGCTGCAAATGTTGACCCTCTTTTCCACTTACAGTAGCTGCGCCCTAGGCTTATACTCGAGTCAATAGGTTTTCCCAGTTGTTTGTGGTAAAATTAGGTGCCTCGGCTTATATTCGGGTCGGCTTATACTCGAGTATATACGCTATGTCTTTAGTTAGAAATCGGGATGGGATCAATTATTTATGATGCCGGGACTAGAGGGTGTCCTGAATAAATCGTATTTAAAATGTCATTCAGCCTTTGGGGTAAAATCTTCATCCTTAGATTGGGTGAACAAGGGGTGCAATTGTGCGACTAAATCTGTCCTCAATTAACCACTTCAGCTCCGGAAGATTTACCCCCCCCCCCCCTACACGACCAGGCCATTTTTTGCTATACGGCACTGCGTTACTTTAACTGACAAGTGCGGAGCCGTGCGACGCTGTACCCCAATAAAATGTATATAATGTTTTCCCACAAATAGAGCTTTCTTTTGGTTTTATTTGAGCACCTCTGCGGTTTTTATTTTTTGTGCTATAAAAAAAAAAAAAAAAAAAAAAAAAAATATATATATATATATATATATATATATATACCGTATATACTCGAGTATAAGCCGAGTTTTCAGCACATTTTTGTGTGCTGAAAATGCCCCCCTCGGCTTATACTCGAGTCAAGCACTTTTCTGCAGCAGAGAATTACATTTTCCGACCCGACTTTGGGGCCGCCGTATCTCAGTGCTAGGAACCCCATCTGGATATGTTGTAGTGCTGGTTCCACTGGGTTTGCACACCAAATTTGGGGTTCCTAGCACTAAGTGGCCCCGAGATACGGGGCCCCAAATTCGGTCAACTGTGTATATCTGCAGCAATGTCATTTCGGGACCCTTTGGGTCCAGAGACCCCAAATTTTGGCTGCAGATAGGGGGCATCTAGGAACCCTTAACTACCAAGTTTGACGGGGGACCTATGGCTGCAAATGGGCATTGTTGACCCTCTTTTCCACTTACAGTAGCTGCGCATTTCTCCCCCTAGGCTTATACTCGAGTCAATACGTTTTCCCATTTTCTTGTGGTAAAATTAGTTGCCTCGGCTTATATTCGGGTCGGCTTATACTTGAGTATATACGGTGTATATTTTTTACTTTCTGCTATAAAACATTTCCAATAAAAAAATGGAAAAAATTGAATTTCCTTATAAATTTAGGCCAATATGTATTCTGCTACATGTTTTTGGTATAAAAAAAATCCCAATAAGCTTATAGTGATTGGTTTGCGCAAAAGTTATAGCGGGACTGCCATATTGCGGCGAACGGTCAGACACTAACTGACACTTTTGACACTTTGTGGGAACCAGTGACACTAATGGCGCGTACACACGACCGGACTTTCTGCCAGACTAGGTCCGACGGAATCAGTCCGTCGGACAATCCGATCGTGTGTGGGCTAATCCGATCGTTTTTCATTTTAAAAAAATCAGACGGACCTAGAAACAGAACATGTTTCAAATCTGTCCGACGGACTCAATTCCTATCGGGAAAACCGTTCGTCTGTGTGCTGGTCCGACGGACCAAATACGACGCAAGGGCAGCTATTGGCTACTGGCTATTGAACTTCCTTTTTTAGTCCCGTCTTACGTCATCACGTTCAAAACGTACGAACTTTCGTTCGTGTGTGGCCAAGTCCATTCGTTCGGAAAGTCCGTTGGAACTCCCCTGAAAGTCCGTCGGGAAGACCGTTGGACCTAGTCTGCCGGAAAAAGTCCGGTCGTGTGTACGCGGCATAATACAGTGATCAGTGCTTAAAAAATATGCACTGTCACTGTACTAAGGACACGAATGGCTGGGAAGGGGTTAAACATCAGGGGCAATCAAAAGGTTAAATGTGTGCCTAGCCAGTGTTTTACTGTACTATGTGTGCTGCTTTTACTCAGGGAAGTGATGTATTTCATTACCTGCTTTGCATGGACACAAAATCCATCCCTCCCCCCCTTGTAAAAACAGAGATCTGCCTTGTATACATAGGCAGTGCTCCGCTCTGTGTCTCTGCCCGATGATCGGCGGGTGCCAGCAGACATCCAGTGCCCGTCACCCGCAGATCAGCTTCTGCCCCATAGGAGATATACTGCTACAGGGCGCCCCCTCCCTGTGCAGAATCACCTATATATATATATATATATATATATATATATATATATATATATATATAGGTGATTCTGCACTTTCGGCTAGAGAGTGCGTGCGTGCCACCGGCGGGCAGATCCCCCGCCCTCTAGCTGGAAGTGCAGAATCACCTATATATATATATATATATATATATATATATATAGGTGATTCTGCACAGGGAGGGGGCGCCCTGTAGCAGTATATCTCCTATAGGGCGGTCCCCAAGCAGTTAAAGAGTAACTCCACTTTTGTTGAAGAAAGAAAAACCTTCCCCTCTGGGTGATCTCGGTACATTACAAGGATTTTCACAAACTTTGTTGCAGATTCCTACCTTTTTGTTATTCTGAAGAAATATCTGTTTGTTTGTCTGTGTCCATGTAAATGTGAATAGGAGTGACTTTATAATTATCAGTCAGCTGCTGCACCTGCAGGGCTCTAATGAGGAACGCGTCAGCGTTTGCATCCCTTTAGATGTGATTTCCCTTTGGAAGTATCTCACCAAAAATTGAATTTTTTGTTGCAGTGGATGCCAAAAATCTGACTTGTATCTTAGTGCTGCAGACTTCTGGGGAAATCAGTGAGCCAATCGCACAAGCAGAAAATTATATTTGGGGGGGGGGGGGGGCTCTGTGTACTATCTGTGTACAGAATGCCTCCAGGGGGCATTTTACCAAGAATTACAGCACTACACATTGAAAAGGAAAGGTCATTTTTTAATAACATTCGATTACAATGTGATTTGTGTAGAAATTGTATATGCTAGATTCTTTTTATTTTTCTTTTATTTTTATTTATTTGCTATTTTTTTCCCACGAAAGTGGAGTTACCCTTTAAGTCTCCTTGCAATGTCCTCTCTATCAGTCCTCTGTGGTGTGTCGGTGTTGTCAGCTGTTCCTCCGGAGGTGAAGGTTGTTATTTACTAAGGTGTTTCCTGGGTGGTACAATCCACGGGTGTATCCAGCCACCAGTGGCGTCTCCAGCTTTCATATTTAGGGGGGGCACATGGGGGGACAGGGACAAAAGTAGGGGGGCAACTATAAAATGCAAATTTACTACGATCCCCAGGGTGGCAGAAAACAAGAGATATATGTCACCAGCATACCAAGAAAATATAAGGGTCCAAAGCAGTGGGAGAACTATCGGGGTTGCAAAGGTTGTCTTGCCACCGGGCCTTGGTGTTCTGCCACTGTGGTGTTCCCCAGCCTCCTCTTGCTGTCCTGCCCCTGCTATTGACAGTGCTGGTCTTGCATCTGTGTCCTTGGCAGTGGCAGCAGTCTATTAGGACCTAGTGCTGGTGACATTATGGGTGCATGCAGGGGAAGGCTGGCACTATTGGTTGTAGAGAGCCGAGCCCCCAGCTGGTCACCTAGCAGCAGTAATGCTGTACAACCTTCTCTGTTGACATGCTGATCGGGATGTGATCCAGGTGATGCTCCCAGTCAGATCTAATAAACACAGTATTTATTAGCATCAAGAGTACAACCACATCCACCGTATGTTCAGCAGCCATGTGGGCTCTATGCCTGTAAGGTGTGGGTTCTATGCCTGTAAGGTGTGGGCTCTATGCCTGTAAGGTGTGGGTTCTATGCCTGTAAGGTGTGGGTTCTATGCCTGTAAGGTGTGGGCTCTATGCCTGTAAGGTGTGGGCTCTATGCCTGTAAGGTGTGGGTTCTATGCCTGTAAGGTGTGGGTTCTATGCCTGTAAGGTGTGGGCTCTATGCCTGTAAGGTGTGGGCTCTATGCCTGTATGCCTGTAAGGTGTGGGCTCTATGCCTGTAAGGTGTGGGCTCTATGCCTGTAAGGTGTGGGCTCTATGCCTGTAAGGTGTGGGCTCTATGTCTGTAAGGTGTGGGCTCTATGCCTGTAAGGTGTGGGCTTTGATCAATAAAATCACTATGATATTTAACACTAGGATTTAACTAGGAGCATCACCTGGATTGCATCACCATCAGCATGTCAGAGAAGGCTGCACTGCTGCTAAGCAACCTGCAGGGAGGTCAACTGTCTACAACCATTAGACATGGGCTCGGGTGTGTTTGAAATCCCACTTGCCCGATCCCGCCAGGAAGCCGACACTGCACACGGCTAATCACAGGCAGTGAGACATTCCTGATCTGTGCAGCTGCGGACCAGGAAATGTCTCACTGCTTGTGCTTAGCGCCGTGCAGTGTGGGCTTCCTGGCGGGATCGGGCATGTGGGATTTTGAACATGCCCTGCCCATCTCTAACAACAAATTGTGCTGGCTCTCCTGTACATTAGCCACATAAAGTAACCAGCACTGGGTTCCAATGTGCCACTGCTGCCATGGAGACAGAGACCAGCGCTGTGAATAGCCGGGACAGCAACCCTGGTAGTTCCACCACTGGTCCACACTGCAAGGTTTCCCCCATCCACCTATAATGTGTAGATGGGAGAATTGGATCATTTCTTTTTTTTTTCATGCAACATACTAGTTAAATGAAAAAAGTGATCAATGTATGGGCTGCCTAAGTGCTAAGACCAGCCATAGGCAGTTTAAATCTCAGCTGGTTGAGGTTTGAACCATTAATGAGCAGGCTGAATGTACCAAGTTGATCGATCAAATTGGGAACAACCAGCCTGCCAGATTCTCTTATGATTATCACTAGTGGTTGCTATAGCCACTAGTGATAATGACTGTTTGTTGGGAGAATACAATTGCTGGGCAGGAAGGATATTCCCCTGTCACCACTGTCTGTGTTAATAGGGGAATCATGCAAGTTTCTTTCCTGCACTCTGTGGATGCAGGAAAGAAATTTGCATAGTCTATTACCTGCCTAACTGAAAGTGAAAGTAAGTTGTGAAGGTCTTGAAAGAACAGGAGAGGGGGAGCGACAGATGGGGGAGAGAAGGGATGGAGATAATGCAGTTCAGTGATTACAGTGTACTGCAGTGCACACACTTACCCACGCGTCCAGGCTAGAAGAATACTCCCCCTCTCAATAGAGACTGTGTTACTCCAGCGGCAGCCTGAGTAAGATGTGGCGCATCCGCTACGGATGCAAACAAAAAGACATTGCCTTTTTGTAAAAAAAAAAAAAAAAAAAAAAAATTTTTTTTTTGGTGTTTTTTTTGGGGGGGCACATGGTGGGGCACAGCATCATTTTGGGGGGGTCAGGGCCCCCTCTGGCCCCCCCCTAGGGACGCCATTGCCAGCCACCTCTCTGGATGACGGCGTCGATCAAACATCAGCTGATGGTATAAAGCTGAATCCAGCCCGGGGATCCTATAAAACACAGAACTTCCTACAAAGAGAAGCCGTACCATTTGTCACATTTGGGATTTCCTTTTAATGGCATTTAACTGGCGTCTTTAGTGTTTTAAAGGCTTTCTTTAGCTTTACAGTGTATGTGATCTTTCATAAAGATCATGTATAATATATATACTATATTACCAAAAGTATTGGGACGCCTGCCTTTACACGCACATGAACTTTAATGGCATCCCAGTCTTAGTCCGTAGGGTTCAATATTGAGTTGGCCCACCCTTTGCAGCTATAACAGCTTCAACTCTTCTGGGAAGGCCGTCCACAGGGTTTAGGAGTGTGTCTATGGGAATGTTTGACCATTCTTCCAGAATTGCATTTGTGAGGTCAGGCCCTGATGTTGGACGAGAAGGTCCGGCTCGCAGTCTCTGCTCTAATTCACCCCAAAGGTGTTCTATTGGGTTGAGGTCAGGACTCTGTGCAGGCCAGTCATGTTTCTCCACCCCAAACTCACTCACCCATGCCTTTATGGTCCTTGCTTTGTGCACTGGTGCGCAGTCATGTTGGAATAGGAAGGGTCCATCCCAGTGGCGGCTGATGCTCAAAATTTTTGGGGGGGAGGCAAACAAACTGAAAAAAAAAACATCAATTGCAGCCACTGTGCCCATCAAACGCAGCAACTGTGCCCATCAAATGCAGTCACAGTGCCATCAAATGCAGCCACTGTGCCCATCAAACGCAGCCACTGAGCCCATCAAACGCAGCCACTGTGCCCATCAAGCGCAGCCACTGTGCCCATCAAGCGCAGCCACTGTGCCCATCAAGCGCAGCCACTGTGCCCATCAAACGCAGCCACTGTGCCCATCAAACCCAGCCACTGTGCCCATCAAGCGCAGCCCCTGTGCTCATCAACCGCAGCCACTGTGTCATCAAACGCAGCCACTGTACCCATAAATTTCCGCCACTGTGCCATCAAACGCAGCTACTGTACCCATCAATTAATGTAAAAAGGGGGGTAGTAGCGCGCAGATGTATAAAACTACACTAAAAGCAGGTAAGAGAGATAAGTAGATAAATCCAAGTGAGGTAGTGAATAGAACGGATAAAAGAATTCACATAGTGGTGTACCAGTGATTGTGAAGGTAAAATCACAGATAAATAAAATACATCAATACATAGTTAAAAGCAAAATCAGCTTGATAAAAAGTATGGTGAATGGTGACTGTGATTTAAAATCAACGTGAATCTTCAATAAAATTCGAATAACGTGCAGTCAAAAATTTGTGAAAGAAAAAACGCAGCGGCAGGCGATAAACGCAATGCCAAAAAGAGGAGAACTGCTGTGAAAATAGCTAGTAATAGACTAGATGTCTATACACTGACTGAGGTGAATAAATAAACATAACATAAAATGACTGAGGTGAAAATCAATTAAAATTAAATTTGAGTCGCAAGCTAAAAACGCATCACAGCAAGTGTAAATAAATAGTCCATATAAAGCATTGGTGCAAAGAAACAGTTTGTTTCCAAAGTGAAGTGAGTTCCTGTTGGGTGTGGGATGATTTTGTGGCTGTGACTATTTTGTGCGATTATAGCAACGCTCTGTGATCCTGGTGGGGGTGGTATAACTGGCCCCTTACCTTACGGCTGTAAGGTTACAGCATTGGTTTGTTAGGTCTTTGTGGTCCCTGGTGACCTTCCTCCTTTAGTGGCTCCAATCTGTGTCCCGGTTCTTATTGGTGCTTAGATTGCATCCAGTTATGGGAGGGGGGGGGGGGGGGGCTCACATCAGTATAAAAAAGAGGAAGGAAGTAGCCTCATGGTGTAGTATGTTAACATCAAATAAGGAGTTTATTTCAATCAAGTAAAACAATGTGCATTAAAGCAGGGGGGTACTCACATTCTACTACTATGCTGAGGTCCCGACGCGTGTTCGTCACCGATCACGTGACCCCTGAAGAAGTCACGTGATCGGTGACGAACACGCGTCGGGACCTCAGCATAGTAGACCAACCGGAAGTGACGCAAAACCGAGCTCGCCGCTCGTTTGTACATTGCTGTTTGACTCATTGTAAGAATGTGAGTACCCCCCTGCTTCAATGCACATTGTTTTACTTGATTGAAATAAACTCCTTATTTGATGTTAACATACTACACCATGAGGCTACTTCCTTCCTCTTTTTTATACTGATGTGAGCCCCCCCCCCCTCCCATAACTGGATGCAATCTAAGCACCAATAAGAACCGGGACACAGATTGGAGCCACTAAAGGAGGAAGGTCACCAGGGACCACAAAGACCTAACAAACCAATGCTGTAACCTTACAGCCGTAAGGTAAGGGGCCAGTTATACCACCCCCACCAGGATCACAGAGCGTTGCTATAATCGCACAAAATAGTCACAGCCACAAAATCATCCCACACCCAACAGGAACTCACTTCACTTTGGAAACAAACTGTTTCTTTGCACCAATGCTTTATATGGACTATTTATTTACACTTGCTGTGATGCGTTTTTAGCTTGCGACTCAAATTTAATTTTAATTGATTTTCACCTCAGTCATTTTATGTTATGTTTATTTATTCACCTCAGTCAGTGTATAGACATCTAGTCTATTACTAGCTATTTTCACAGCAGTTCTCCTCTTTTTGGCATTGCGTTTATCGCCTGCCGCTGCGTTTTTTCTTTCACAAATTTTTGACTGCACGTTATTCGAATTTTATTGAAGATTCACGTTGATTTTAAATCACAGTCACCATTCACCATACTTTTTATCAAGCTGATTTTGCTTTTAACTATGTATTGATGTATTTTATTTATCTGTGATTTTACCTTCACAATCACTGGTACACCACTATGTGAATTCTTTTATCCGTTCTATTCACTACCTCACTTGGATTTATCTACTTATCTCTCTTACCTGCTTTTAGTGTAGTTTTATACATCTGCGCGCTACTACCCCCCTTTTTACATTCTTGCTTTTGGGTTCAGATATTACCCCCAGTGTGCGCTGCATTAGATTAGTCTTATTCTTTGTGTAAGCGCGAGATTACCTATTTTATTCATGTACCCATCAATTGCTGCCAGTGTGCCCATCAATTGCCTCTACTGTGCCCCATCAATTGCTGCCAGTGTGCCCACCAATTGCTGCCAGTGTGCTCCATTAATTGCCACTAGTGTGCCCCATCAATTGCTGCCAGTGTGCATCGCCCGGGAGTCGGACTTACCTGTCTCACAGTGGGTCTCGGTTGGGCGTCCTACACATCCACACTCCTCAATGCCTCCGGTCCTCTCAGGCATCCAATCACAGCGCCTGTTGTTTCAGCCAATCAGACACAGGAGCTCACAGAGTTCACTGGGGTCCCTGGAGGCACAGTAGCTTACATAGGACACTGGGGTTACTGTGGACACAGGGACGCACAAAGGACACTGGGGCCATTGGAGTGCACAGGGGTCACATAGGTCACTGGAGACACAGGAGTGCACAGGTGACATTGGGGTCACTATATACAAAAGAACGAACAGAGGTCACTTGGGTCACTGGTAACATAGGCATGGAATAAGGCTGTTGTATACAAAGGAGCTTAAATAGGACACTGGGGTCACACACAGAAGCTCACAGAGGTCACTGGGGTCACTGTAGACACAGGGGCTTACATAGGACACTGGGGTCATTGGAGACACAGGAGCCTACATAGGACACTGGGAGCACTGGAGATACAGGAGCACAAAGAGGTGAATAGGCACACAGGAGCTTACAGAGGTCACTGGGGTCACTGGAGACACAGGAGCTTACATAGGACACTGAGACCACTGGAGATACAGGTGAGCACAGAGGTCACTGGAAACACAGGAGCATTAAGTGGTCACTGGAGACACAGGAGCGCACAGAGGTCACTGGAGACAAAGGAACTCACAGAGATCACTGGGGTAGCTGGAGACAGAAGAGCTTACATAGGACACTGGGGTCACAGGAGTGCATAGAGGTCACTGGCATTACTGGAGACACAGGAGCTTGCATAGGACACTGGGGTCACCGGAGCACAGGGGTCACTGGAGACATAAAAGTGCACAGAGGTCGCAGGAGTGCACAGGGGTCACAGAGGTCACGGGGGGACACAGAACATACTGCAGCAGGGGTCTTGGCTTCGGTGTATCCACTCGTTGGTTGAATACCGAGCTGCATAACGATTTGCCATGTAAAGTTGGCACCAAGCAGGAGAGTTGGCAATTTGCCAAAGTAGAGACCCAGCTCTGAAACAAAGAAGAGGTGAGTGTGACCTTGCAAAGGTTTTCTCCTTCCCCACCTTATCCAAAACCAAAAGTATTGATGTGATTCAATATACAGTTGACCCTTTAAACATTCGCACTCCTTTTTCCCACAGGATTTCGAAGGAAAGAATTCCGGGGAAAGTTGGCCATCGCCATCACAGCCAACTTTGTCAACAGAAACACGACGGCGGAAGCCAAGGTGGAGGAGATCAGCGGCGTGGCCTTCATCTTCAATCAGAAATTCTTCCAGGACTTGAAGGAAGAAACAGGTTGGTCCTGATTCTCTGAGCCGTCGGTAAACGGCAGCACATGACATGAGAACGCCAGCTCCAGGTCATTCGCTTTGTTTTCAGGGGTGACGAATAGTTCAGGAGGAAATCAGCCTGACATAAATAGATCCTACCTGACAAAGGAACTTTCAATGCAGCTGTTGAATAAATAACAGGGCCATGTGTGTAAGTCTTAAAGCAAATCGAAACCCCAACACTAGCATCTCGTAGAAGCTCCACCAATTTAATCACCTACCCTCCGGAAGATTTTACCCCCTTCATAACCAGGCTGTTTTTTGCTATTCAGCACTGCGCTACTTTAACTGGTAATTGCGGGGTCATGCAACACTATACCCAAATAAAATGCATATAATTTTTTTCACAAAAATAGAGCTTTCTGTGGTATTTGATCACCACTGTTCATTTTCTTTTTTGCTATATAAAGGAAAAAAGACCAAAATTTGGAAATAAAAAAAAAAATTTCTGTTATAAAACATATACAATAAAAAAAATAAAAAAAAATGAATTAAATAATAAAAATTTAATTAACCATCTCAATACAGTGCATTTTCACCCCCTTCCTGCCCAAGCCATTTTTCAGCTTTCAGCGCTGTCACACTTTGAATGACAATTGCGTGGTCATGCTACACTTTACCTAAATGAAATTGTTATCATTTTGTCCCACAAATAGAGCTTTTTTTTTGGTGGTATTTGATCACCTCTGCGGTTTTTATTTTTTGCGCTATAAACAAAAGAAGAGTGACAAGTTTGAAAAAAATATAAATTTTTTACTTTTTGCTATAATAAATATCCATTTTTTTTTTTTTTTAAACAAATTTTTGCCTCAGTTTAGGCCGATACGTATTCTTCTACATATTTTTGGTAAAAATTGCATTAAGCGTATATTGATTGGTTTGCGCAAAAGTTATAGTGCCTACAAAATAGGGGATAGATTTATTGCATTTTTATTATTATTTTCTTTTTTACTAGTAATGGCGGTGATCTGCAATTTTTATCGTGACTGCTATATTGCGGCGGACATATCGGACACTTTTGACACATTTTGGGAACCATTCACATTTATACAGCGATCCGTGCTATGAAAAAACATTGATTACTGTATAAATGTGACTGGCAGGGAAGGGGTTAACCACTAGGTAGGCGCTGAAGGGGTTAATATGTTCCCTGGGAGTGATTCTAACTGTAGGGGGAGGGGATTGACAAGGGGAGGAGACCGATCGGTGTTTCTCTGTACTGAGAACACACCATCTGTCTCCTCTCCTCTGACAGGACCGTGGATCTGTGTGCTTACATACACAGATCCACGGTCCTGCTGTGTTACCGGGCAATCGCGGGTGCCCGGCGGACATCGCGGCCGCCGAGAACGCGAATCCAGTCCCCAGTAACACGGCGAGCATTTGCGCGAACCGCCGGCAGGGCGCGTGCCCCCCTGGTTGGCCAAAAAGGCGAGGGCGTCATATGACGGCCCTCCCGCCACGAGAGCTGCGCCGCCTGGCCGTCAATTGACAGCCGGCGGTCAGCAACCAGTTAAATAAAAATAATAATTTCTTCATAAATGTAGGCCAAAATGCATTCTGCTACATGTCTTTGGTAAACAAAATCCCAATAAGTGTATATTGGTTTGTATGAAAGTTCCAAATGACCCTTTTTTGGAAAGTAGACTGTCCGAGGTATTTAGTAAGAGGCATGGTGAGGTTTTTTTTTTTTAAAGTTGTAATCTTTTTGTCACAATTTTTTTGTAAAAATTAAGAAATTTACTAAAATGTGTTTCTTTTTTCATATATTATGCGGAAAAACATGTATCTGCTTGTTGCTTTGGGGGTGACTATGACTGGCACCACAAACACGATGTGTGTTTTTTTATGAGTTTCATAAATGCACACAAAATTGCACAATTTTGCACGCGTTTATGAAATGCTCAGATGTGCGCGGGGCCTTAGTGGAGAAAATCAATTATCCTTTATTCATCCCTTACTGTATTCAAGATTACAAAAAAAAAACCTCTGACAATAGATCCAATGTTATTGTAGCTCAGGATCTGTGGGCAGTGTGTAGTCATACACTTCTTGTAATTTCTCATTGAAATAAACACAGAGGGCGCTTTTCCAAGAATCGCAGCTGCAGAAGACAACACTGGAGGCTTTTCATGGACAATAAACTTTTTTTTTATCTCTTTTCTACTTCCAGGGATCGACCTCGAGAACATTGTGTATTACAAGGACAGCACACATTACTTCGTGATGACTGCAAAAAAGCAGAGTCTGCTGGACAAGGGGGTCATCCTGAACGTAGGTGGATTTTGCTCATTCATTGACTCTGATTCAGCATTTAATTCACCTCACAGGCCCTTACATAAAACACACATTTGTGGCGAGGGACGTTAGATTATCAGGGAATATTTAAAGGGTGTATCAGTGTCAACTGGTGGCTCTATTTGTCTCAGGACTTCCATAGATGGTTCTTAGGAAGAAGTTGATGTAGGATAAGGAACAGAAGCAACACTCTATGAATAAAAGTCCAGAATTATATTTTATTTAAAATGGGCGAGGAAAAGCCAACACGTTTCGGAAGTTATGAAAGTCACACTTCTTCAGGGATACAAAACTCAATATAATAAATGCGTTATTTAAACAATATTATAATATTATATAAAAAGAAAAAAATATGGATTAGTACATATAAATGAACTCAGAAAATATATTATTAATTAATTATAAATTAAAAATTAACCGTGAATTAATTATAATAACAACTGTAGTTATAATCAATAATTAATATTAATAAATACATGATTAGGACAAGACACCCACAAGATGTTTCTGATCTTTAATATACGTGTTATATATTGATCGCTGTATAGCTGACCTAAGATGGTGGTTTATACACCCTTGATGACTATATTCAGTTATGGCTGTATATAAGGATGTACCTGATTATTTTTCTGACTCAATAAAACTTTTATTGCAAAAAAAATTAAAATAATAATAATACATGAATTAATACATAAATGAATTCATATAATACATTTTTAACAACTGTAGCTATACGGTAATTAATAATAATGAATTAATAATTATATTTTATTTTTATATTTATGGTCATAAGTTAAATGTATGTTTATAAATAATATTTATATTTAATTATAATTTATATTTACATTTATTATTTATTACTTCATAAATTAATAATAATTAATACTAATAATAATCATGTGTAACTAATTTGTAATTTATAACTCATTTTTATGATATGTTCTGAGATCTTCATAATAATAACAACCTGGCTCATTTCCTGGCTGGAGGATGTCCATTATCATCTATTTTTTTCCTCCACAGCCTGACTGTCACTGGCCCACCACTTTTATTCATTACATTTATTTCTTTCAATCATGGAGGCTCAGTATCACAATATAGGATTTGTTTTGTATGTTCTACAGGATTATGCTGATGCCGAGGCGTTGCTTTGTACCCAAAATGTGGATCAGGACAACCTGCAGTCCTACGCACGGGAAGCTGCAGACTTCGCCACAAACTACCAGCTGCCGTCTTTGGACTTCGCCATCAACCATTACGAGCAGCCGGACGTAGCCATGTTCGACTTTACCTCGATGTACGCCTCGGAAAACGCTGCCCTGGTCAGAGAACGGCACGGACACCATCTTCTGGTGGCCCTTGTCGGAGACAGTTTACTTGAGGTAGGTCCACTTATGAAGCATGGTGTCCACTCAATGGTCCAGTGTATGTGGGTTTTATTGTGGGTGAGGTTATTGTCTCATCATCATCTAAGTTGTAAAGCTGTGGCTGAAAAACTTTTACCTTCTTCTCTCTTTTTGAACGCACCTTTTGGAAGAAGGTTTACGTTTTATGGAGTTTCTGGCCTTTCACGAGAAGAGAAATATGCTTTTATGTGTTGGAAATGTAGACAGCCATGGCACAAAATCAGATCAAGGTCCGATTCTTCAGACATGGTGGGTCACTGTGCCTGAAGAAGACCTTGAGCCTCGAAACACGTAATACATTTACATTTACCAGCAGATAAATCCCTCCTCATGAAAATGTTATCACATATATGGATATGACTGCTGATACTTATCAAGGACTTCAGAATACTATAAATAGTATATGTACTGTATATGTGGTAATTCTTTAAATGGAGTGTCCCTGTAATCCAACTTGGATAGGTTGGACTGTAGGGACACTCCATATAGTCCAACTTGGATAGGTTGGACGGTAGGGACACTCCATATAGTCCAACTTGGATAGGTTGGACGGTAGGGACACTCCATATAGTCCAACTTGGATAGGTTGAAGAATTGGATATTATTAATTGGGATAGTGATACCTTTATGTGTGAAGAAATAGAGATTCCTACTTAAAATACCAATCTATTACTTGAGATGGTATCGGGGTATAATGTCTGGACGGTGGGTTGGCAGGTTCTGCTCCAAAGGGGTTCCGTGGTCACCTTGGGCTGTGACTGTAATGAGTAGGACTGGGATTGAACCCCTACACTTTAATAATGAAGTCCAGCACAAGTGTATTCCAAAAATCAACGCATTTCGGGTGTTCAAACATCTTTATCTGGGAATTTAACAAAGGGTAGGGCAGGGTGGTGTATTGAAACTCAGTTGGCACATGACTCATAACCAGGGGGTAGTGACAGCAAACTTTGCCAAGGTAGAGAGGCTGTCATGTCATTAAAGAGACTGTCACACTAGAGAGACTGCTATATTATTCCAGAGGCTGTCACACTATTAAAATTGCTATGTTGGAGATATTGCCATAATATTACAAAGACTGTCACATATTAGAGACCCTCCTATTATCACAGAGACTGTCACATCAGACAGAATGCTATGTTGGAAAGACCACCATATCATTACCCAGGCTATTACATTAGAAAGGGTACTGTGTGGGAGAGACTGCCATGTTATTATGGGGGCTGTCACATTAGAGAAGGTTCAATGTTGGAGAGACTGCCAGGTTATTATGGGCGCTGTCACATTAGAGAAGGTGCAATGTTGGAGCGACTGCTATGTTATTATGGGGGCTGTCACATTAGAGAAGGTGCAATGTTGGAGCGACTGCTATGTTATTACAGAGACTGTCACAGCAGAGAGCGCTATGTTGGAGAGGCTGCAATATTATTACAAAAACGTTCACATTATATATGCCATGTGGTTATGGAGACTGTCACATCAGAGAGAGTGTTATGTTGGAGAGACTGCCATGCTATTATGGGGACTATCAGATCATAGAGACTGCCATGTTGTTACAGGGGTTATCACATTAGAGAGAGTGCTATGTTGTTATGGAGGCTGCCACATTAGAGAGAGCATACCATGTTGTTATAGAGACAGCCATGTTGTTACAGATACTGTCACACATAGAGAGTGCAATGTTGGAGGGATTGCTCCGTTATTATAAAAGATGTCACATCAGAGAGGGTTCAATGTTGAAGAGACTGCTATGTTAATAAGAAGCATGTCACAGTAAAGAGAGTGCTATGTTGGAGAGACTGCCATGGTATTAAAAAGACTTTTACATCACAGAGGCTGACACATCAGAGAGAGTGCTATTTTGGAGTCACCGACATGTTATTACAGAGCCTGTCACATCATAGAGACTACCATGCTGTCACATTAGAGAGAGTGCTATTTTATTACGAAGACTGCAATGTTATTACAGAAGCAGTCACATCAGAGAGACAGCCATGTTGTTACAGATACTGTCACACATAGAGAGTGCAATGTTGGAGGGATTGCTCTGTTATTATGAAGGATGTCACATCAGAGAGGGTTCTATGTTGAAGAGACTGCTATGTTAATAAGAAGCATGTCACAGTAAAGAGAGTGCTATGTTGGAGAGACTGCTATGTATTTACAAAGACTTTCACATCATAGAGACTACCATGTGGTTACAGAGTCTGTCACATCAGAGAGAGTGCTATGTTGGAGGGATTGCTATGTTTTTACAGAGGCGGTCACATCAGAGAGAGTGCTATGCAGGAAAATACACTATGTTAATATGAAGGGTGTCACACATAGAGAGTGCTGTGTTGGAGGAATTGCTCTGTCATCACAGAAGCTGACACATCACACATCAGAGAAGGTGCTTTTTTGGAGAGACTGCCATGTTATTATAGGGGACTGTGACATTAGAGAAGGTGCAATGTTAGAGAGACTGCTATAATATTACAGAGACTGTCACAGCAGAGAGCGCTATGTTGGAGAGGCTGCAATATTATTACAAAAACTTTCACGTTATATATGCCATGTAGTTACGGAGACTGTCACATCAGAGAGAGTGCTATGTTGGAGGGATTGCTATGTTTTTACAGAGATGGTCACATCAGAGAGAGTGCTATGCAGGAAAATAATATGAAGGGTGTCACACATAGAGAGTGCTGTGTTGGAGGCATTGCTCTGTCATCACAGAAGCTGACACATCACACATCAGAGAAGGTGCTTTTTTGGAGAGACTGACATGTTTTTACAGAGACTGTCACATCATAGAGACTACCATGCTGTTACAGAGGCTATCACATTAGAGAGAGTGAAGACTGCTGTGTTACATTTGAGAGTGTTCTGTGTTGAAGAGACTGCTATGTTAGTAAGAAGCATGTCACGTTAAAGAGAGTGCTATGTTGGAGAGACTGCCATGGTATTACAAAGAGTTTTACATCATAGAGACTGTCATGTGGTTACAGAGTCTGTCACATCAGAGAGAGTGCTATGTTAATATGAAGGTTGTCACATATAGAGAGTGCTATGTTATTATGAAGGTTGTCACATCAGAGAGAGTGCTATGTTAATTCGAAGGTTGTCACACATAGAGAGTGCTAGGTTATTATGAAGGTTGTCACATCAGAGAGAGTGCTATGTTATTATGAAGGTTGTCACATCAGAGAGAGTGCTATGAAGGTTGTCACACATAGAGAGTGCTATGTTGGAGGGATTTGCTCTGTCATCACAGAGGCTGACACATCAGAGAGAGTGTTATTTTGGAGAGATTGACATGTTATTACAGAGACTGTTACATTAGAGACTACCTTGCTGTATCAGAGGCTATCACATCAGAGAGAGTGCTATGTTATTATGAAGGTTGTCACACATAGAGAGTGCTATGGTTTTATGAAGGTTGTCACACATAGAGAGTGCTATGTTATTATGAAGGTTGTCACATCAGAGAGAGTGCTATGTTATTATGAAGGTTGTCACATCAGAGAGAGTGCTATGTTGGAGGGATTTGCTCTGTCATCACAGAGGCTGACACATCAGAGAGAGGGTTATTTTGGAGAGATTGACCTGTTATTACAGAGACTGTCACATCATAGAGACTACCATGCTGTTACAGAGGCTATCATATTTGAGAGAGTGCTATGTTGTTAAGAAGACTGCCATGTTATTACAGAGGCATTGCTCTGGTATTATGAAGGATGTCACATCAGAGAGGGTTCTGTGTTGGAGAGACCGCCATGTTATTCCATAGACTGCTATGTTCATAAGAAGCGTGTCACATTAAAGAGAGTGCTATGTTGGAGGGATTGCTCGGTTGTTGCAGAAGCTGTCACATTAGAGAGACTGAGGAGTTAGACATAAACTGGACCTCCAGAAATGTTGGATGACCTCCCCGGTCTTTAGTTGTGTGTTGCTGCATTGCCTGTTTTTTTTTAGTGTGACTTCTCAGGTGAAAAAACACAACCTGTCTGTCTTGCAGCCTTTCTGGCCAATGGGGACGGGCTGTGCCCGAGGATTTCTGGCGGCCTTCGACACGGCCTGGATGGTGAAGAGCTGGTCTCAGCGGACGCCGCCTCTCGAGGTCCTGGCTGAAAGGTAGGATTTCTCCCAGTGTTTTCCAGGAAGAAAGAACAGCTACGGTCATGACTGTCCCATAGAAGGATGAAGCCAACAAACCATCATGGCCGCTGCCCCGCTGTGCTCTGCCATGACCCCCAGTTGTTGGGACACGACACCGGTTCCCGCGTAGTCACCCAACTTGTAAAACTACCAAAAGCTTTTGCTTTGTCTTCCATCTGCTTTTGGAAACTTCCAGCTTCCTCTGTTTTGCCATGTGACACTTATCTCCAATTGACCCCCCAGGACAAAAATAGTCAAGCTTTTTATAGATCACCATATGGTCATAAATCGCAGTCCTAAAGATGTCTACACCGCGCTCCTTACAAGAAAGACGGACACACATTCGTTTCTTTCATGTTACAACCAAAAACGTAAATGTATTTTATTCGGATTTTATGTGATATACCAACACAAAGTGGCACATAATTGTGAAGTGGAAGGAAAATGATAAATGGTTATCAAGATTTTTCACAAATATCTGAAAAGTGTGGGGGGGCATTTGTATGGCGCCCCCCAGAGTCAATACTTTGTTGAACCTCCTTTCTCTACAAGTCTTTTTGGGGATGTCTCTACCAGCTTTGCACATCTAGAAAGAGACATTTTTGCCCATTCTTCTTCTTTGTAAAGTATCTCAAGCTCTGTCAGATTGGATGGAGAGCGTCTGTGAACAGCAATTTTCAAGTCTTGCCACAGATTCTCAATGGGATTTAGGTCTGGACTGTGACTGGGCCATTCTAAGACATGAATATGCTTTGATCTAAACCATTCCATTGTAGCTCTGGCTGTATGTTTCGGGTCGTTGTCCTGCTGGAAGGTGAACCTCCGCCCCAGTCTCAAGTCTTTTGCAGACTCTAATGCCGCGTACACACGGTTGGAATTCTCGTCGGAAAAAGCTCTGATGGCTTTCCCGTCGGAATTCCGACGGAATTCCGCTCAAACTGTCGTGCCTACACACGGTCACACCAAATTCCGACGGTCAATAACACCACGCCTTAAAAAACGTTCGACTGCACTATAAAAGGGAAGTTTAATGCTTCCGAGCATGCGTCAAATTGTTTCCGAGCATGCGTCGGAATTTTGCGTGTCGGAATTGCATACACACGATCTGAAAAATTAAGAACAGGTTCTCAATCCAAAGTCTGTCGGAAATTCCGACAGAAAAAGACCGATGGGCGTACACACGGTTGGAAAATCCGATGAAATGCTCCCATCGGACAGTTTCCATCGGAAATTCCGACCGTGTGTACGCGGCATAACAGGTTTTCTTCTAAGATTGTCCTGTATTTGGCTCCATCCATCTTCCCATCAACTCTGACCAGCTTCCCTGTCCCTGCTGAAGAAAAGCATCCCCACCACATGATGCTGCCACCACCATGTTTCACAGTGGGTATGGTGTGTTCAGGGTGATGTGCAGTGTTAGTTTTCCGCCACACATAGCGTTTTGCTTTTAGGCGAAAAAGTTTAATTTTGGTCTCATCTGAGCAGATCACCTTCTTCCACATGTTTGCTGTGTCCCCCACATGGCTTCTCACAAACTGCAAACAGGACTTCTTATGTCTTTCTTTCTCCAATGTCTTTCTTCTTGTCGCTCTTCCATAAAGGGCAGATTTGTGGAGAACACGACTAATAGTTGTCCTGTGGACAGATTCTCCCACCTGAGCTGTGGATCTCTGCAGCTCCTCCAGAGTTCCCATGGGCCTCTTGGCTGCTTCTCTGATGAATGTTCTCCTTGCCCGGCCCGGTCAGTTTAGGTGGACGGCCATGTCTTGGTAGGTTTGCAGTTGTGCCATACTCTTTCCATTTTCCGATGATGGATTGAACAGAGCTCTGTGAGATGTTCAAAGCTTGGGAGATTTTTTTATAACCAAACCCTGCTTTATACTTCTCCACAACTTTATCCCTGACCAGTCTGGGGTGTTCCTTGGCCTTCGTGATCAGGAGCTGCCCGTCCATTAAGGGCGCACAAGCACTGCCCCCCCCCCCATCCATGCATCTTGCAGGACGCCGGATGCATGGAGGGGGGTGTTATTGTGAAGCACCTGATTAGAGCTAGAGGTTCTAATAGGCTTCAAAATAAGGTGGGCTCGGGGAGCAGAGCACTGCGCTACGTGCCCAACCAGGTGTGTTACAATAGTGAATAAATATTCGCTATTGTAACACTGATCCAATTAGGAAGCAGGTCTTGAGACCTACCACCCGATTGGCTGAAAGGACAGACGATCCTATTGGATGCCGAGGAGGAGGTCCACGGCGGAAGACGCCATGATGGAGGAGCGGACGCCGCCACTCACCAATCTCCATCCAGAGTAAGTGCCCCAAACAGCGAGCAAGTGGGGGGCGGGGTTAAGATGCCGTGGTCCGCCCGGGAGGGGGGGGGGATGGTTGTTTGCCACTCCACCCCAAAAAGAAATCCACCAAGCGCCATTGTTCATGATGCTGTTTGTTCACTAAGCTTCTCTAACAAACCTCTGAGGGCTTCACAGAGCAGCTGTATTTATACTGAGATTAAATGACACACAGGGGGACTCTATTTACTAATTAAGTGACTTCTCAAGGCAATTGGTTCCGCTAGATTTTAGTTAGGGGTATCAGAGTAAAAGGGGGCTGAATACAAATGCCCCCCCCCCCCACACACACTTTTCAGCTGGTAGAGACATCCCCAAAAAGACTCGCAGCTGTAATTGCAGAGAAAGGCGGTTCTACAAAGTATTGACTCCGGGGGGCGCCATACAAATGCCCCCCACACACTTTTCACATATTTATTTGTAAAACATTTTGAAAACCATTTATCATTTTCCTTCCACTTCACAATTATGTGCCACTTTTTGTTGGTCCATCACATAAAATCACAATAAAATACATTTACGTTTTTGGTTGTAACATGACAAAATGTGGGAAATTTCAAGGAGGTATGAATACTTTTTCAAGGCACTGTATAGCCACCAGATGGAGCCAAGGGTTATAGAAAATAAATACTTATTTCCTGTCATTATCAGCGCCATCTAGTGACCATAATGCAGTATTTTCCTGATCCATTCTTTTGTATGAATGAATATTATTCCACCTGGAAATAAAATAGCCTAATAGTGTTCGAATGGTTACTGGCGGGATCTCCAAGTAAGAAACTTTGCAAGAGTCACAAAATATTATTTCTTTACGAAAACTTCCAGACAGGTCACTGACTCACGGCTGGTTGTCTTCTATGGATCTGGATCACTATTGAGACAATCAGAAAATAATTAGCACTGTATGGGAGGGGAAGCGGAGGGCAGAGCAGACGCAGCTGTTCGCTGGGTGGAGGTTCTCAACTCAATGTGACTTCACACAACAAGACGGGAATAAATTGCAACAATGGAAAACTAATTTCTGCTAAAATTGGCAACAAATTCTAAAAATAAGCGTATTTATGTCTTTAATTAGAGACATTAGTTATGGGGAGAAATACTTGTGAGGGTGTCCTGAATACAGAGAGGGGAGTAACGTGTTTAGGGTTTATCCAGTGCAATGCAAATTCATCCTTCGGTGAATTTAGCGCACCGGAATTTTTTATTCGGCTGAATAATGGATCGGACAGGACGTAGTGTAACATACGGTACCTCATATGGTTAAAAAGTCGAAAAAGTTCTCAAAGTATCTTGGCCACTCCTCCAGACCCTGCTGCATATTAGACATGTGCACTGCCGAAAGATGTGTTCGTTTTCGTTTCATTCGTTTTTTTCATAAATTTGAAAATTTGTTTATTCGAAAAAAATCGTAAATTTATTTATTCAAAAATTCGGAATTCTGGGTCCCAAATATGTGTCTAATAGACATGTGCACTGCCAAAAAATTTGTTCGTTTTCGTTTTATTTGGTTTTTTTTTTTTTTGAAAATTCGTAAATTCAAAAATTCTGAAAAATGTGTTTGTTTTCGTTTTATTCATTATTTTTTTTTTTTTTGAAAATTTGAAAATTCGTAAATTTGTAAAGTAGAAAATTTGTAAATTTGTAAATTCGAAAATTCGTAAATTTGGAAATTCAAAAATTCGGAAAAATTCGTAATATGGTAAATTTGAAATATTGTACATTCGAAAATTCGTAAATTTGATGACTCGGAATTCGTAAATTCGTAAATTAGAAAATTCGTAAATTAGAAATTTCTAAATTAGAAATTTCTAAATTTGAAAATTTGGAATTTGAAAATTCGGAAATCAGAAATTCGGAAATTTGAAAATTTGGAATTCATAAATTTGAAGATTCGGAATTCGGAAATTCAAAAATTCGGAAATTCAAAAAATTCTGAATTAGAAAATTCGTAAATTAGAAAATTTGGAATTCGTAAATTAGAAAATTTGGAATTTGTAAACTCGGAAATTTGAAGATTCGGAATTCGTAAATTCAAAAATTCGTAAATTCGTAAATTTGAAGACTCGGAATTCGTAAATTCATGAATTTGAAAATTCCTAAATTAGAAAATTCTAAATTTGAAAATTCGTAAATTTTAAGTTTCGTAATTCATAAATTTGAAAATTTGGAATTCGTAAATTTGAAGATTCGGAATTCGTAAATTAAAAAATTTGTAAATTAAAAAAATCAGAATTCGTAAATTCGTAAATTCGAAAATTCAGAATTCAAAAATTGAGGAAATTAGAAAATTTGGAATTCGGAAATTCATAAATTCTAAATTTCAGAAATGCAAAAATTCGTAAATTCGAAAATCTGAAAATTCGAGAATCCAAAAATAAGAAAGGAAAATCCAAAAATTCAAAATAATAACTAACTAATAATAATTTGGTTTGGCCCCTTAGTTCCAGTGAAGGGAACTCTCAAGGCGTCAGCATACCAAGACATTTTGGACAATTTCATGCTCCTAACTTTGTGAGAACAGTTTGGGGACGGCCCCTTCCTGTTCCAACATGACTGCGCCCCAGTGCACAAAGCAAGGTCCATAAAGACATGGATGAGTGAGTTTGGAGTGGAGGAACTTGACTGACCTGCACCGAGTCCTGACCTCAACCCTATAGAACACCTTTGCGATAAATTAGAGTGGAGCCTTCTTGCCCAACATCAGTGCCTGACCTCACAAATGCTCTTCTGGAAGAATGGTCAAACATTCCCATAGACACACTCCTAAACCTTGTGGACGGCCTTCCCTGAAGAGTTGAAGCTGTTATAGCTGCAAAGGGTGGGCCAACTCAATATTGAACCCTACGGACTAAGACTGGGATGCCATTAAAGTTCATGTGGGTGAAAAGGCAGGCGTCCCAATACTTTTGCTAATATAGGGTATATCAGATGCAAGCTCTACTTGAATAGATGACGGCTCTTCGGAGAAGAATCTGACGTTAGTTTTAGGAAACATGGATGTTCCTAGACCTGTAGCTGTGCAGAGCGCCCATCTAAATCAAGGACAGCTGGCACGGTAATAAGGAATCCCAATATGCTTTATATAAAACATAATTCTGCTCAGTGCGACCGCGCAATTACACATTGCGGTCAGCAAACCAAAACTCGGAGACAAAAATGAAAAGTTTGGCTTTTAATGTGGAACAGTCTTCCTGGCTGGATTCAATCTCAGGCATGGCGCGCTCTCGTGAGGTCATCGCTTCTCTCCGAACGCTAAAGACGTGTCCTTGATTCATTCCTGACTCACTTTGTCTGTGGTCACCGAGTTTAAAAAAAAATCATCTGTCAAAAATGTAAAAAGTCCAAAAAAAAAATAAAAAAAAGCAGCTTGTAGATAATTTATGGTGAGTGGTTACATCTCCGGGGGGAGAAGATTATACCTTGGGGGAACGTTCCGCGAGCGCACAATGAGATGACATCATGTAATGTATGGTGTGCTACATATTTACCCTGCAAATCACACTGATTTAGATGAAATGACGGTTCCCCTCCCCCCCCCCCCCCGGCCACGGCGCCACATGGCAGTTTTGGCAAGCGGTTCCAAAGTGAAGGAAATATCTAAAGAGTGATGATTCTCCGGGGGGGGGGGTTTGTAGACATCTGATTATGTTCTTTCCTCTTTTCAGGGAGAGTATTTACCGTTTGCTACCTCAGACGACGCCGGAGAACATCAGCAAAAACTTTGACCAGTACACGATCGACCCCGCGAGCCGCTACCCCAACCTCAACTCCAGCTGTGTCCGGGGGCATCAGGTGCGTGGGCACAACCGCTCAATCTCAATATATTTTCGAGGCCTGTTGCAGCCGTTCTCAAACAACCATCCGTGGAACCATAGGGTTCCTCCAGAGGTTCCTAGGGGTTCCTTGAGCTGCCATTGGATTGTGCCCTGCATAATTCCAGGGCCGCTGCCACTTGGCGGAGCCAGCTACAGGATCCCACTGACCACCATTGTAAGGGGCATTCTTCCCACTGATCACCAATGTAAGGGACATTCTTCCCACTGATCACCAATGTAAGGAACATTCTTCCCACTGACCACCATTGTAAGGGGCATTCTTCCCACTGATCACCAATGTAAGGAACATTCTTCTCACTGACCACCAATGTAAGGGACATTCTTCCCACTGACCACCAATGTAAGGGACATTCATTCCACTGACCACCAATGAAAGGAACATTCTTCCGACTGGCCACCAATGTAAGGGACATTCTTTCCACTGACCATCAATGAAAGGAACATTCTTCCCACTGACCACCATTTTAAGAGGCATTCTTCCCACTGATCACCAATGTAAGGAACATTCTTCCCACTGACCACCAATGTAAGGAACATTCTTTCCACTGATCACCAATGTAGGGGACATTCTTCCCACTGACCACCAATGTAAGGAACATTCTTCCCATTGACCACCAATGTAAAGAGCATTTTCCCTCTGACCACCAATGTAAGGAGCATTTTTCCACTGACCACCAATGTAAGGAGCATTTTTCCACTGACCACCAATGTAAGGAGCATTTTTCCACTGACCACCTATGTAAAGAGCATTTTCCCACTGACCACCGTTGTAAGGGGCATTCTTCCACTGACCACCAACATAAGTAACATTCTTTCCACTGATCACCAATGTAAGGAGCATTCTTCCCACTGACCACCAATGTAAGGGGCATTCTTCCACTGACCACCAACATAAGGAACATTCTTTCCACTGATCACCAATGTAAGGAGCATTCTTCCCACTGACCACCAATGTAAGGAACATTCTTTCCCCTGATCACCAATGTAAGGAATATTCTTTCCACTGATCACCAATGTAAGGAGCATTCTTTCCCCTGACCACCAATGTAAGGAACATTCTTCCCACTGACCACCAATGTTAGTAACATTCTTCCCACTGATCACCAATGTAAGGAGCATTCTTTCCCCTGACCCCCCAATGTAAGGGGCATTCTTCCTACTGACCTCCAATATGAGGGGAATTCTTGCTAATGAACACCGATATTAGGGACATTTTGCTACTCACAACCATGTAAAGAGCATTCGACCCACTGACTACCAATGGAAGGCATATTTTTCCTACTGACCACCATTATAAGGGGCATTCTTTCCAATGACCACCAATGTAAGGAGCATTCTTCCCATTGACCACCAATGTGGAGGGGAGGGGGGGGGGCATTTTTCCACTGACCAATGTAAAGGACATTTTCCCATTGACCCCTAATGTAAAGCGCATTTGTCCCTCTGACCCCTAAGGTAAAGAGTATTTTTTCCACTGACCGCAAATGTAAGAAGCATTATTCCTACTGGCCCCCAGTGAATTGGTTTTAACATGGGTTCCTCAAGACCTAAAATGATTTCACACATTCCTCTAAGGTAAAAAGGTTGAGAAAGGCTGGCCAATTGTGTATGCTATTGTATTATAGTGTATCTACTGTATAGCCAAACTCTTTCTTAGTTTGGATGGAGTACACTGTCATTTGGCCAAAGTCTATGGACACCTGACCAATCGCTATGTGGTCAACTGTATGTGAACATCCCTTAAAATGATTCAGTTTAGGTGTTTGGTGCAGGGGGTTGTGTAATGTAAGGGGGTGCAGTGTGCTGTGTAATGTAAAGGGGTCCAGAGGGTTGTATAAAGTAAAGGGGTCCAGAGGTGCAGGGGGTTGTGTAATGTAAAGGGGTCCAGATGTGCAGGGGGATGTGTAATGTAAAGGAGTCCAGAGGTGCAGGGTGCTGTGTAATGTAAAGGGATCCAGAGATGCAGGGGGTTGTATAATGTAAAGGGGTCCATGGGGTGCAGGGGGCTGTGTAATATAAAGGGGTGCAGGGGGTTGTATAAAGTAAAGGGGTCCAGAGGTGCAGGGGGCTGTGTAATGTAAAGGGGTCCAGATGTGCAGGGGGATGTGTAATGTAAAGGAGTCCAGAGGTGCAGGGTGCTGTGTAATGTAAAGGGATCCAGAGATGCAGGGGGTTGTGAATTGTAAATGGGTCCAGTGGTGCAGGGTGCTGTGTAATGTAAAGGAGTCCAGAGGTGCAGAGTGCTGTGTAATGTAAAGGGGTGCAGGGGGCTGTGTAATGTAAAGGGGTCCAGATGTGCAGGGGGCTGTGTAATGTAAAGGAGTCCAGAGGTGCAGGGTGCTGTGTAATGTAAAGGGATCCAGAGATGCAGGGGGTTGTGAATTGTAAATGGGTCCAGTGGTGCAGGGTGCTGTGTAATGTAAAAGAGTCCAGAGGTGCAGGGTGCTGTGTAATGTAAAGGGATCCAGAGATGCAGGGGGTTGTGTAATGTAAAGGGGTGCAGGGGGCTGTGTAATATAAAGGGGTCCAGAGGTGCAGAGGGGCTGTGTAATGTAAAGGGTCCAGAGGTGCAGGGGTACTGTGTAATGTGTAGGGGTCCAGAGCTGCAGGCGGGCTGTGTAATGTAAAGGGGTCCAGTTGTGGAGAGGCGGTACAAAGTAGTGGGGCACAGTGGGGGGGGCAGATATAGGATCCACCCCGGATGCCAAATACTCTAGGTACGCCCCTGGTTTCCAGTGAAGGGTACTTTAAATACTGCAGCATCCAAAGATGTTTTTGGCAATTGTGCACTTCTAACTTTGTGGTAATAGTTTTGGGAAACCCCTTTGCTGTTCCAGTATGGTTGTCCACCTGTGCACCATACGGTAAACCCATTTTGGTGTGGAAGAACTCGAGTAGCTTCACGGAGGCCTGACTTCAACCCTACTGAACACCTTCTGGATGAGTAAGAACGCTGTGAGTCAGATTCTCCTACCCAACATCAGTACCTGACCTCACAAGTGGACACATTTAACCACAGACACTCACCAACCTCCTGTGGAGAGCCTTCCCAATAGCTACAAAAAGTCCAACTCCATAATAATATTCATGGTTTTGGAATGTGTTGCCTGACAAAGAGATATAAATGTATTGGTCAGATGTCCAGACTTGAACATATGTTGGAAGAGGCCAACGGTAAAGTCAACTTGACAACGGCCATGCGGATGATGTATGAGTTGTGTATGGAGTAAGGATGGGCCCGGTGCTCGATGCGAACCCACGTTCGCATCGAGCACCGGGCGTTCGCTCGCTCGGCGAGCCCAGAACTATTTTGGCCGCTCGCATCACGTTCGTGTGATGCGCGCGGCCCCGCAATGCATTGCGGCCGGCGCGGCCGACGCAGTGCATTGCTGGCTGATGATTGGCCAAGCATGCACTGTGACCCCGCATGCTTGGCCAATCACAGCCCCGGAAACTCGAAGAGCCATAATTGGCTACAGGCAGGACGCCTGTAGCCAATTACAGCTCAGGGGCTGTAGTACACGCCCCCCCCTATAAAACGCCGCCACGCCGTCTGCGCCGGTCACATGCTGTTCCGGCGCAGATTGAGCAGGCTGTTCCTGTGACACTCTGCTGCATTTAGATAGATAGAGAGAGAGATTCACTTGCAGAGATTGAGTTAGATAGATTCAGTTACAAAGATTGATTGACAAAGAGGGGCTTGTAGTGTGCTCGTGGCAGGCAGGCAGAGCTCCTATATTTTGTTACCAGAAGCACCTATAGGACTTGTAGTGTGTTCGTGGCAGGCAGGCAGAGCTCCTATATTTTGTTACCAGAAGCACCTATAGGACTTGTAGTGTGTTAGTGGCAGGCAGGCAGAGCTCCTATATTTTGTTACCAGAAGCACCTATAGGACTTGTAGTGTGTTAGTGACAGGCAGGCAGAGCTCCTATATTTTGTTACCAGAAGCACCTATAGGACTTGTAGTGTGTTCGTGGCAGGCAGGCAGAGCTCCTATATTTTGTTCCCAGAAGCACCTATAGGACTTGAAGTGTGTTAGTCCCATCACACACACAGAGCTATATTTTCTTCCCAGAAGCACCTATAGGACTTGAAGTGTGTTAGTCCCATTACACACAAAGAGCTATACTTTGTTCCCAGAAGCACCTATAGGACTTGAAGTGTGTTAGTCCCATTACACACACAGAGCTATATTTTCTTCCCAGAAGCACCTATAGGACTTGAAGTGTGTTAGTCCCATTACACACACAGAGCTATATTTTCTTCCCAGAAGCACCTATAGGACTTGAAGTGTGTTAGTCCCATTACACACACAGAGCTATATTTTCTTCCCAGAAGCACCTATAGGACTTGAAGTGTGTTAGTCCCATTACACACACAGAGCTATATTTTCTTCCCAGAAGCACCTATAGGACTTGAAGTGTGTTAGTCCCATTACACACACAGAGCTATATTTTGTTCCCAGAAGCACCTATAGGACTTGAAGTGTGTTAGTCCCATCACACACACAGAGCTATATTTTGTTCCCAGAAGCACCTATAGGACTTGAAGTGTGTTAGTCCCATTACACACACAGAGCTATATTTTGTTCCCAGAAGCACCTATAGGACTTGAAGTGTGTTAGTCCCATCACACACACAGAGCTATATTTTGTTCCCAGAAGCACCTATAGGACTTGAAGTGTGTTAGTCCCATTACACACACAGAGCTATATTTTGTTCCCAGAAGCACCTATAGGACTTGAAGTGTGTTAGTCCCATCACACACACAGAGCTATATTTTCTTCCCAGAAGCACCTATAGGACTTGAAGTGTGTTAGTCCCATTACACACACAGAGCTATATTTTCTTCCCAGAAGCACCTATAGGACTTGTAGTGTGTTAGTCCCATTACACACACAGAGCTATATTTTCTTCCCAGAAGCACCTATAGGACTTGAAGTGTGTTAGTCCCATTACACACACAGAGCTATATTTTCTTCCCAGAAGCACCTATAGGACTTGAAGTGTGTTAGTCCCATTACACACACAGAGCTATATTTTCTTCCCAGAAGCACCTATAGGACTTGAAGTGTGTTAGTCCCATTACACACACAGAGCTATATTTTCTTCCCAGAAGCACCTATAGGACTTGAAGTGTGTTAGTCCCATCACACACACAGAGCTATATTTTGTTCCCAGAAGCACCTATAGGACTTGAAGTGTGTTAGTCCCATTACACACACAGAGCTATATTTTGTTCCCAGAAGCACCTATAGGACTTGAAGTGTGTTAGTCCCATCACACACACAGAGCTATATTTTCTTCCCAGAAGCACCTATAGGACTTGAAGTGTGTTAGTCCCATTACACACAAAGAGCTATACTTTGTTCCCAGAAGCACCTATAGGACTTGAAGTGTGTTAGTCCCATTACACACACAGAGCTATATTTTCTTCCCAGAAGCACCTATAGGACTTGAAGTGTGTTAGTCCCATTACACACACAGAGCTATATTTTGTTCCCAGAAGCACCTATAGGACTTGAAGTGTGTTAGTCCCATTACACACACAGAGCTATATTTTCTTCCCAGAAGCACCTATAGGACTTGAAGTGTGTTAGTCCCATTACACACACAGAGCTATATTTTCTTCCCAGAAGCACCTATAGGACTTGAAGTGTGTTAGTCCCATCACACACACAGAGCTATATTTTCTTCCCAGAAGCACCTATAGGACTTGAAGTGTGTTAGTCCCATTACACACACAGAGCTATATTTTCTTCCCAGAAGCACCTATAGGACTTGAAGTGTGTTAGTCCCATCACACACACAGAGCTATATTTTGTTCCCAGAAGCACCTATAGGACTTGAAGTGTGTTAGTCCCATCACACACACAGAGCTATATTTTCTTCCCAGAAGCACCTATAGGACTTGAAGTGTGTTAGTCCCATTACACACACAGAGCTATATTTTCTTCCCAGAAGCACCTATAGGACTTGAAGTGTGTTAGTCCCATCACACACACAGAGCTATATTTTCTTCCCAGAAGCACCTATAGGACTTGAAGTGTGTTAGTCCCATTACACACACAGAGCTATATTTTCTTCCCAGAAGCACCTATAGGACTTGTAGTGTGTTAGTCCCATTACACACACAGAGCTATATTTTCTTCCCAGAAGCACCTATAGGACTTGAAGTGTGTTAGTCCCATCACACACACAGAGCTATATTTTGTTCCCAGAAGCACCTATAGGACTTGAAGTGTGTTAGTCCCATTACACACACAGAGCTATATTTGTTCCCAGAAGCACCTATAGGACTTGAAGTGTGTTAGTCCCATCACACACACAGAGCTATATTTTGTTCCCAGAAGCACCTATAGGACTTGAAGTGTGTTAGTCCCATTACACACACAGAGCTATATTTTGTTCCCAGAAGCACCTATAGGACTTGAAGTGTGTTAGTCCCATCACACACACAGAGCTATATTTTCTTCCCAGAAGCACCTATAGGACTTGAAGTGTGTTAGTCCCATTACACACAAAGAGCTATACTTTGTTCCCAGAAGCACCTATAGGACTTGAAGTGTGTTAGTCCCATTACACACACAGAGCTATATTTTCTTCCCAGAAGCACCTATAGGACTTGTAGTGTGTTCGTGGCAGGCAGGCAGAGCTCCTATATTTTGTTCCCAGAAGCACTTATAGGACTTGAAGTGTGTTAGTCCCATTACACACACAGAGCTATATTTTTTCTTCCCAGAAGCACCTATAGGACTTGTAGTGTGTTAGTGGCAGGCAGGCAGAGCTCCTATATTTTGTTACCAGAAGCACCTATAGGACTTGTAGTGTGTTCGTGGCAGGCAGGCAGAGCTCCTATATTTTGTTCCCAGAGGCACCTATAGGACTTGAAGTGTGTTAGTCCCATTACACACACAGAGCTATATTTTCTTCCCAGAAGCACCTATAGGACTTGAAGTGTGTTAGTCCCATTACACACACAGAGCAATATTTTCTTCCCAGAAGCACCTATAGGACTTGAAGTGTGTTAGTCCCATCACACAGAGCTCCTCTATTTTCTTTGCATAAGCACCCACAGGACTTCTAGTGTGTTAGTGGCATCACACAGAGCTCCTATATATTCTTCTCAGCAGCACCCACAGGACTTCTAGTGTGTTAGTGGCATCACACAGAGCTCCTCTATTTTCTTTGCAGAAGCACCCACAGGACTTCTAGTGTGTTAGTGGCATCACACAGAGCTCCTCTATTTTCTTTGCAGAAGCACCCACAGGACTTCTAGTGTGTTAGTGGCATCACACAGAGCTCCTCTATTTTCTTTGCAGAAGCACCCACAGGACTTCTAGTGTGTTAGTGGCATCACACAGAGCTCCTCTATTTTCTTTGCAGAAGCACCCATAGGACTTCTAGTGTGTTAGTGGCATCACACAGAGCTCCTCTATTTTCTTTGCAGAAGCACCCACAGGACTTCTAGTGTGTTAGTGGCATCACACAGAGCTCCTCTATTTTCTTTGCAGAAGCACCCACAGGACTTCTAGTGTGTTAGTGGCATCACACAGAGCTCCTCTATTTTCTTTGCAGAAGCACCCATAGGACTTCTAGTGTGTTAGTGGCATCACACAGAGCTCCTATATATTCTTCTCAGCAGCACCCACAGGACTTCTAGTGTGTTAGTGGCATCACACAGAGCTCCTCTATTTTCTTTGCAGAAGCACCCACAGGACTTCTAGTGTGTTAGTGGCATCACACAGAGCTCCTCTATTTTCTTTGCAGAAGCACCCATAGGACTTCTAGTGTGTTAGTGGCATCACACAGAGCTCCTATATATTCTTCTCAGCAGCACCCACAGGACTTCTAGTGTGTTAGTGGCATCACACAGAGCTCCTATATTTTCTTTGCAGAAGCACCTATAGGACTTCTAGTGTGTTAGTGGCATCACACAGAGCTCCTCTATTTTCTTTGCAGAAGCACCCACAGGACTTCTAGTGTGTTAGTGGCATCACACAGAGCTCCTCTATTTTCTTTGCAGAAGCACCCATAGGACTTCTAGTGTGTTAGTGGCATCACACAGAGCTCCTATATATTCTTCTCAGCAGCACCCACAGGACTTCTAGTGTGTTAGTGGCATCACACAGAGCTCCTATATTTTCTTTGCAGAAGCACCTATAGGACTTCTAGTGTGTTAGTGGCATCACACAGAGCTCCTCTATTTTCTTTGCAGAAGCACCCACAGGACTTCTAGTGTGTTAGTGGCATCACACAGAGCTCCTATATTTTCTTCTCAGCAGCACCCACAGGACTTCTAGTGTGTTAGTGGCATCACACAGAGCTCCTATATTTTCTTTGCAGAAGCACCTATAGGACTTCTAGTGTGTTAGTGGCATCACACAGAGCTCCTATATTTTCTTCTCAGCAGCACCCACAGGACTTCTAGTGTGTTAGTGGCATCACACAGAGCTCCTATATTTTCTTTGCAGAAGCACCCATAGGACTTCTAGTGTGTTAGTGGCATCACACAGAGCTCCTATATTTTCTTCTCAGCAGCACCCACAGGACTTCTAGTGTGTTAGTGGCATCACACAGAGCTCCTATATATTCTTCTCAGCAGCACCCACAGGACTTCTAGTGTGTTAGTGGCATCACACAGAGCTCCTATATTTTCTTTGCAGAAGCACCCATAGGACTTCTAGTGTGTTAGTGGCATCACACAGAGCTCCTATATTTTCTTCTCAGCAGCACCCACAGGACTTCTAGTGTGTTAGTGGCATCACACAGAGCTCCTATATTTTCTTTGCAGAAGCACCTATAGGACTTCTAGTGTGTTAGTGGCATCACACAGAGCTCCTATATTTTCTTCTCAGCAGCACCCACAGGACTACCGACTACAATGGCTGGAAGACCGCCAAGGGGAGGCAGAGCGTGCAGAGCCAAGAACACAGGGCAGACAGTCTCTGTTTCTAGTGGACGTGGCCGTGGACGTGGACGTGGTCGTGCATCGTCATCAGCACGTGGCCATGGGACACGCGCGTCTTTGTTTTCGGCAGCTGGACATGTGGAGCCGCATCATGCTGAAGGCTTGGTAGAATGGATGACCAAGCCCTCCTCATCCTCCTCATCCTCTCTCACCCAGGCTCAGGGTACTGACAGAGCATCATCAGCCACCCCTTCCCTAGACCCACCATGTCCTCCTGAGGAGTCCCCCGAACTCTTTGAGCACAGTGTTGGGTACATGCTCCAGGAGGATGCCCAACGATTCGAAGGCTCGGATGACGATACCCAGCTTGAGGAATCTGGCAGTACAGTTCCACCAGCTGCAGCTTACTGCCAGGTTTGCTCTAGTGGTGAAGAGGGAGGGGATGATGAGGTCACTGACTCCACGTGGGTGCCTCAAGGGAGAGAGGATGAGGAGGAGGACGAGGAGGAGGAGGATGCGGCGTCACATGTCCAACGAGGCAGGATGCCCCCTGGAGGCCAGGTAGAGGCCAGCACAGCAACTGTACAACACCGCAGAGCTCCGCCTGTGCAGGGCGCTGCCTCTGCACGTTATCAGAAAAGTTCTTTGGTGTGGGCCTTTTTTGAGACGAGTGCAGCAGATCGCACCACTGCTATTTGCAATATTTGTCTCAAGCGTATCTCGCGTGGCCAAAACATCAGCCGCTTGGGCACGACAAGCATGACCAGACATATGGCGACCTGCCATGCAGCTCGTTGGCAGGCACACATAAAAGACCCACACCAAAGAACTAAGCGGACCTCTCCTTGCTCCTCCTCAGCTGGGATCTCCATCCCCACTACACCTTCAGTCCTCTCTGAAAGCTGCTCTGAGAGGACTGAAGGTGTAGAATTCGGTGTGTCACAACCAAGTACTTGCAGTACACCGACGTCCGAATGCAGCAGGCAAATTTCCCTGCCCCAGCTGCTGGACCGTAGAAAGAAGTACACTCCCAGCCATCCACATGCCCAGCGGTTGAATGCTAGCCTTGCTAAATTGCTAGCACTTCAACTGCTGCCTTTTCAGTTGGTAGACTCGGCCCCCTTCCGTGAGTTTGTTCAATGTGCGGTTCCTCAGTGGCAGGTTCCCAAACGCCACTTTTTCTCGCGGAAGGCGATTCCGTCTCTCTACCGGCATGTGGAGGGCAATGTCCATGCCTCGCTGGACAGGGCGGTCAGCGGTAAGGTGCATATTACCGCTGACTCATGGTCCAGCAGGCATGGACAGGGACGGTACCTTTCTTTCACGGCCCATTGGGTCACTCTATTGGCAGCTGGGAGGGATGCAGGACAAGGTGCAGTAGTGTTGGAGGTTGTTCCGCCACCACGCCTCCAAAACGCGACTACTGCTACTGGTTGTGACACACCTCTCTCCTCCACCCCCTCCTCTTCTTCTTCCTCCAGTGCTCTGTCCTTGGAACCAGCGGTGCTCCGTAGGCGTACAAGGGGCTACGCAAGTACGCAGGCAAAAAGATGCCATGCCGTGCTTGCGCTGGTGTGTTTGGGGGACAGGAGCCACACTGGGCCAGAGGTTCTGGCAGCTCTGCAGGGGCAGGCCGAGAGGTGGTTGACGCCACGTCAGCTTAAGCCAGGAATGGTCGTTTCTGACAATGGCACCAACCTCCTCTCCGCCCTGCGACAGGGGCAGCTCACCCATGTGCCCTGCATGGCTCACGTCCTCAACCTGGTGGTGCAGCGGTTCTTGGGCAGGTTCCCAGGCTTACAGGATGTCCTGAGGCAGGCCAGGAAAGTCTGTGTGCATTTCCGCCGATCTTATAATGCCAGTGCTCGGCTGACTGAGCTGCAAAAGGAGCTGAACCTGCCCAAGAACCGCCTAATATCTGACATGCCCACCAGGTGGAACTCAACGTTGGCCATGCTGCAGCGACTGCACACGCAGCAGAGGGCCATCAATGAGTACCTTTGCGACTACGGCACCAGGACAGGGTCAGGGGAGCTTGGGTTTTTTTCCCCACGTCAGTGGAGCATGATCAGGGATGCATGCACTGTCCTCTCACCATTTGAGGAGGCCACGAGGATGGTGAGCAGTGACAGTGCATGCATCAGTGACACTGTCCCTCTTGTCCACCTGTTGGAGCATACGCTGCGTGGGATAATGGACAGGGCACTTGAGGCAGAACAGAGGCAGGAAGAGGAGGACTTCCTTGCCTCTCAAGGCCCCCTTTATCCGGACAGTGTTCCTTCTGTCCCACCCATCACACAGGAAGAGGATGAGGAGGAGGAGGAGGAGGAGGAGGATTGTGTGAGCATGGAGGTGGAGCCTGGCACTCAGCATCAGCAGCAGCAGTCTTTTAGGGATGATGTACAGTCCCAACAAGCCAGTGGACTTGTACGTGGCTGGGAGGAGGTGTCTGGCGATCATGTCATCCTCAGTGACCCAGAAGACTCCGGACCGAATGCCTCAGCTAACCTACGCTGCATGGCCTCCCTGATCCTGCAAAGCCTGCGGAAGGATCCTCGTGTTCTTCGGATCAAGGAGAGGGACCATTACTGGCTGGCCACTCTCCTTGATCCGCGGTACAAGGGTAAGGTTGCGGACCTTATCTTGCCGTCGCAGAGGGAGCAGAGGATGAGACATCTCAGGGAGGCCTTGCAGAAAGGTCTGTGCAACGCGTTCCCAGAAACTGGGAGGCTACAAACTCCTGGTCCTGGGCGACGAGTTGCTGAGGCTTCGGTCAGTGGCAGAAGGAGCGGTGGGGAAGGTGGACGTCTGACCGATGCGTTCAGACAATTTTTTAGTCCGCAGCCCCAAGGTATGATCGGTTCCAGCAACCATCGCCAGCGTCTGATATACATGGTGCAGGAATACCTTGGGCAAGGTCAGACTTGGACACCTTTCCCACCGAAAATCCTCTGGCTTACTGGGTCCTGAGGATGGATCACTGGCCAGAGCTTGCACAGTATGCAATTGAGCTACTGGCCTGTCCTGCCTCCAGCGTTCTTTCCGAACGCACATTCAGTGCTGCTGGAGGATTTGTGACTGATCATAGGGTGCGCCTGTCCACCGCCTCGGTTGATCGACTGACATTCATCAAAATGAATCAGTCTTGGATCACCACCAGCTACCAGGCACCTGAGGCGGATATAACCGAATAATTTTTAATGTCACATCCCTTCAAGACTGCCTATGCTGATGCTGAGTGACTGTCCTCTTATGTTCACTGACTATCCTCTTCCTCCTCCTCAATGATCCATGCCACAGCACCAGTGCCTAAGGCACAATTTTTCAGCCCCTGTTTAACAGGGGCGTGTACTTACAATTTTTTAAAAAAATGCTTCGCAACACGTGTGACTGCTGTGCTCCAAGTACAGTCTCTGTGAGGGCCGTGTTGCAGTGTTGTGGCACCAGCACCAGTGCCTAAGGCACAATTTTTCAGCCCCTGTTTAACAGGGGCGTGTACTTACAATTTTTTAAAAAAATGCTTCGCAACACGTGTGACTGCTGTGCTCCAAGTACAGTCTCTGTGAGGGCCGTGTTGCAGTGTTGTGGCACCAGCACCAGTGCCTAAGGCACAATTTTTTTCAGCCCCTGTTTAACAGGGGCGTGTACTTACAATTTTTTAAAAAAATGCTTCGCAACACGTGTGACTGCTGTGCTCCAAGTACAGTCTCTGTGAGGGCCGTGTTGCAGTGTTGTGGCACCAGCACCAGTGCCTAAGGCACAATTTTTCAGCCCCTGTTTAACAGGGGCGTGTACTTACAATTTTTTAAAAAATGCTTCGCAACACGTGTGACTGCTGTGCTCCAAGTACAGTCTCTGTGAGGGCCGTGTTGCAGTGTTGTGGCACCAGCACCAGTGCCTAAGGCACAATTTTTCAGCCCCTGTTTAACAGGGGCGTGTACTTACAATTTTTTAAAAAAATGCTTCGCAACACGTGTGACTGCTGTGCTCCAAGTACAGTCTCTGTGAGGGGTTGCAGTGTTGTGGCACCAGCACCAGTGCCTAAGGCACAATTTTTCAGCCCCTGTTTAACAGGGGCGGGTAATTACAAATCTTGATCTAATAGTTCACAGCAGGGCCCATTCCTGCGCCCACCAAGAGTAACTATGAGGGCCTACAGTCTTGTGGCAACACCGTCCACCACCACCACCGCCAAAGGCCCAATTTTTCTGCCCTGTTCATCAGGTGCTTGCAATTACAAATCTTGATCTAATAACTCACAGCAGGGCCCATTCCTGCGCCCACCAAGAGTAACTGTGAGAGCTTACAGTCTTGTGGCAAAACCGTCCACCACCACCACCCCCAATTTTTCTGCCCTGTTCAACAGGTGCATGCAATTACAAATCTTGATCTATTAACTCACAGCAGGGCCCATTCCTGTGCCCACCAGTCTTGTGGCTACACCAACATCTAATAGGGCAAATTTCTGCAGAGTATATACGCCAGGCCCCTACTTTCAAACATCCAACTTACAAACGACTCCTACTTGCAAATGGAAAGAGAAAACAGGAAGTGAGAGGAAATCTACCCCTAGGAAGGGAAATTCTATCCTGTTAGACTTAATTTGGGAAAAAGGTATCTCCTCTCTACTGATACTTTATCACCAATCCTTGTTTCAATTAAAACCCCACTTTTCCAAAAACATTTGTCATTGGGACGGAAAGTGAGGTGACATGTTCTGAACAGATGTGCAAAGACAGCAAATGTTACAGGGGTGATAACCCCTCCCTATGTTCTCCAAAAAGCTTAAAAAATAGATTTTTTTGGGATGGAGCTACACTTCATAATGTACCTGTTCAGATTCTACTTAAGATCAAACCTAAAGCCGCAAGTGGTTTTAAATGGCTTCTTTTTTTCCTTTACAAATGTCATTTTGTGCAAGGACAGTTCTAAACACGGGAAACACATGCCACTTCACAGGCATACTTTGGACACCCCCCAGGTACCATATTTAAAGGAAAATGTCACTTTTTTTTTTTTCACTTTATGCATCATTAAAATGACTGCTCCCGAAAAAACGTTAGTTTTTAAAAGTTCTTTTTGCATTGATATATGTCCCCTGGGGCAGGACCCGGGTCCCCAAACCTGTTTTATGACATTAACATGCATATTGGCCGTTGTAATTAGCACTTTTGATTTCGAACGTTCGCGTCCATTATAACGTATAGGGTTCGAAAATTCGCGCGAACTTTCGGTCCGTTCGAAGGTTCTGGTTCGAACCGAACCCGGGGGTGTTCGGCTCATCCCTAGTATGGAGAAGATGTTTGATTTGACAGAGGGTGGGTTAGTCATGTTGTGTAACTTCATCTGTGGCTTATGTTTGACTGCAGGTGAGACATCTCTACATCACCAATGAACTGCAAGGCTGTCCTTTAGAGAGAGTGAGTTCCATCCGGAGGTCGGTCAATCTAAGCCGGCATGGTAAGCAAGAGACAGTGGGCCGCCTTCAAGCTTTACCCTGATGCTCTGCTTTTCCTGAGACTCAGCCAATGGCCTTCTCTCCTTGTCTCCTCAGAGTCCGACGTTAGACCCAACAGACTTTTGACCTGGTGTCAGAAGCAGACGGAGGGCTACCGGAATGTCAATGTCACAAACCTGACCAGCTCCTGGAGAAACGGCTTGGCCCTGTGCGCCATCATTCACCATTTTCGCCCAGAACTTCTGTAAGTGGCACACATTGTGTACGTATGCCTTGCAACCTTCTTGGCGCTGGAGTGTCATATGAAACAGTTTGGTTTATATAAATGGGCATTATTAGGCTCAATGAGAAAGCAGACATCCAAAAAAACGGGTGTCGCCGATCCATCCTTTCCATGCCAAGGTGTCTATGAGGAACATAGAGGGTTGGTATTTTTAGGGTAGGTGTCTCTATATTTGAAAGGAGGAGGGCAACAGCCAATAAGGTAGCTGCTCAACTATAGACAATGTGTATTGGCTTTGAGGTTGTCTTGTAGAGTATCTAGAGCAGGGGTCTCAAACTGGCGGCCCTCCAGCTGTTGCGAAACTACAAGTCCCATCATGCCTCTGCCTGTGGGAGTCATGCTTGCAACTGTCAGCCTTGCAATGCCTCATGGGACTTGTAGTTTCGCAACAGCTGGAGGGCCACCAGTCTGAGACCCCTGATCTAGAGGATCTCCAAACTATGGCCCAGGGGTCTGATGTGGCCCTTTGCTTGCCTTTATCTGGCCCTTGGTTCACTATTCTTTCCTCTGATATGAGGAACTGTTCTTTCCACTGACGTCAAAGATTGGGGCACTATTTATCCCACTTACACTAATGACGGGGCACTAATTTTCCCACTAATACCAATGATGGGGCATTATTCCTCCCACTGACACCAATGATGGGGCACAATTCCTCCCACTGATGCCAATGCTGGGGCACTATTCCTCCTACTGACACCAATGATGGGGCACAATTCCTCTCACTGATGCCAATGCTGGGGCACTATTCCTCCCACTGACACCAATGATGGGGCACAATTCCTCTCACTGATGCCAATGCTGGGGCACTATTCCTCCCACTGACACCCATGCTGGGGCACTATTCCTCCCACTGACATCATTAATGGGGTAATATTCCTCCCAATGACACCAATGATGGGTTACTATTCCTTCCACTGAAACCAATGATTGTTATCTATTCCTCCCACTGACAACAATGATGGTGTTGTGGCAGCCGGTAGTAATTTTTTTGGGGGGGACGGCAAACAGTAAAGCCACCCCCCCACCCCTTCCCGGCCGGTTGGGACTGGAGCACTTACCCCATCCATGGTGGGCAGCGCTTCTCCCGGGCTTCACAGATGGCTTCCCCTGCTCGGCGGCGGCTACCGTTTCCTTCCTCCTCCTCAACGACCAATTGGGACTCTTCTCTTTTCGGCCATTTAGAAAACGGGTCTCAGACCCGCTTCTGATTAGCCAGATTGAGGATCAGTGTTTCAATAGTGAATATTCATTCACTGTTGTAACACCTGGGTGGGCTTGCAGCACAATGCTCTGTGCCATGAGCCCACCCTATTTTGAAGCCTATTAGAGCCTCTGGATCTAATCGGGTGCTTCAAAAAAACACCCAGTTGGGATCTTTCTTCCAACCTAAATATTGGTTCTGAGGTAACCACATAGGAGGCTGTAACCAGCAAAGGGAACCTATACCAGATCCATTAGAGAGTAGAGAGGGACCCCACAGAGGACCCCCGGAGGCCATCTTGAGCATTGGATTCAGATACATGCTGTCACTTTACAGCCGTAAGGTAAGAGGCTAGCGCACATTGAGGCCAGGAGTTTTCAAAATGATCTCTGGGTTCCACCCAAAAATCATATACATTGTCCTAAATATTCTTCTTCTTTTCTATCCTCTACCTGAATGATGAGATCAATCCCACTGTCCAATTATTTTATTATGTTATTTGTACTAAATGTTCAATGATGAGCCAGTTTTCTGACCCTGTCTCCCCCCCCCCAACAGCGACTTTGACTCTTTGAACGAGGATGACGCTGTCAGGAACAACCAGCTGGCCTTTGATATTGCCGAGAAGGAATTTGGAATCTCTCCAATCACTTCGGCCAAGGAGATGGCATCCAATGAAGAACCCGATAAGCTTAGCATGGTCTTGTACCTCTCCAAGTTTTATGAATTATTCCGAGGAGCCCCGCTGAGGCCTGTCGGTACGTAGCTCTGCTCGACTGTGAATAACCGGAGTTCTCCAGCAAGGAAAGGTTATTTTGTACCAAGTTATTCTTCACAGCTGAGGTTGAGCATTGCGAAAATAAAACAGACGATATTTGCATGTTGCTGTTACAAATCCAAAAACAATTCTTTGTTAATGTAAAGTAGGAAGAGCCATGCAAATCATTCCTTTGTGTCCTTGTAATCAACTGTGCTTCCTAAACTTGTGTTTTGTAGCCCAGATACATCCTAAATATAGAGCCATTTGTCCAACTGTCCATTCAGAGCCTCTGGTTTATAGACCAGATACATCCTAAATATAGGTTGTAATGGCAATGTAGAATGGAGCAGGTCTTGGATATGCCGGCGACATCTTTCCTAGAGGGTAGAATGCGGACTGGTCGGTTTGTCCCAAATGGGAGAATTCCAAAAGGATGGCGTGTCCTTAGCCTGTCCCTACAAGTCTGGAACCTTTCCCTACTGCTGTTCACTTTCCCTGACAGATGGGTAAAATGTCCCTACACTAACCACTCGCAAAATGCATGCCAAACCAGGGTCTTAAATAGACTCTGCCTGACACAAGATGACCACCAGAGTCACATGGAATGGCAGTATCCAACCGGATTGCTTTCCCAGTGACCCAGGAAACCATAGAGGAACATGTTTCTCTTGACTTCCTCTCCCCCTGCAATGCTGCGGAGTTGAGCGCCACCTGCAGTGGAGGAAATAGACTGCACCTGCCTACACTCTGGTTTATAGACCATAAATGTTGACCCTTTTATCCCACTGTGAGGCACAGCCGCCCCCCGCACATCTTGCTTCACCGCAGGTTTGTGTCACGGCTCCCCACATCCACCTCCTACATACCTCTGCAATCGTTGCAGCTCGATCTCCATTGGCCTCGCTGCCACAACTTCCCAGTAGCAAACTTCCTCACAAACACCTCCCCCCCCCCCCTGCCCCCACTGCCCCCCACCACCCCACCCAAAAAAAAAAAAAAAAAAAAAAAAAACCAAAAAAAAAAAAAAAACACACACACCCACCAGAGCATCTGTCACTGCCCTCTCCACGCACTTCTTGCAAGTCACCGCAAGTTCGTGTAAATGGGCCCCCATACCTTGCAAAATAAATCACACACACACACCCACCAGAGCATGTCACTGCACTCCCCACGCACTTCTTGCCACCACCGCAAGTTCGTGTAAATGGGCCCCCACACCTTGCAAACCTCAGCAAGACAGTCCAATCCTTGCCTTCCACGGCAACCCAGCCAATGTGAGGCACAGCCGCCCCCCGCACATCTTGCTTCACCGCAGGTTTGTGTCACGGCTCCCACATCCACCTCCTACATACCTCTGCAATCGTTGCAGCTCGATCTCCATTGGCCTCGCTGCCACAACTTCCCAGTAGCAAACTTCAGCTACTCACGCCTTTCTCTATCCCTTTTCACCTTTCCCTTAGGTCAGTAAGTCGTCCCTTGGTCTCCTATACAACAGGATCGGACCACCCCCTTTCTCTTGCCAGGTAAATTCGAGGGCTTGCATCTCTTCACCAGGGGGTCAACTACGGCCCCGAATCAGCTCTTGCAACCCATCTCTCACAAATAATTTCATGTCACCCCACCATAGGCACCAGGTCTCCCAGGCTTGACCCCAACAGAGACTCTATCACTAGGGCAGCAAGCGGTGCGTAGGTAGTCGTTGCTTCAGTTTTCCATTCTCTTCACACACCTTTTCACTACATATCCCTGTCACACATACTTATTCGGCTCAGCACCAGGCGTTAGTAACTGTCACATACTTCTATGCATGTCACACTATTTTCGAAGCACAAGCCTTCACTACGCAGACAAGGTCACCTAATCTCATGACTTGCTGGCAGTGCAAGTATTAGCTGACCGAACCTACGTCATATTGCTACAGATCGAAACATTCCTACTTAGCAAACCAATCAGTAGCCACTCCCCCCAGTGCCGCCCTGGGGGGGCTCTGGTTAAACTGTCCGTGCCGAGCACAGACGGACACCCGAGCATCGGTTACCTGGCCAGTCACCTCCTGGCTTACCTCGGTTGTCACGCATTCTTTGAGTTCCACAGGCCAATGAAACAAACTCACCCAGCGCTCACGCGCATCCCCGATTCTCACCATACCGTCGAACGGTATCCTGCTTCGTTCACACATCTCCCCTTCCCATCCACGCAGAACACCATAGTTTTGATAAAAATTTCCAGGCGTTAGTAACTGTCACATACTTCTATGCATATCACTCTATTTTTCGAAGCACAAGCCTTCACTACGCAGACAAGGTCACCTAATCTCATGACTTGCTGGCAGTGCAAGTATTAGCTGACCGAACCCACGTCAAATTACTACAGATCGAAACATTCCTACTTAGCAAACCAATCAGTAGCCACTCCCCCCCCAGTGCCGCCCTGGGGGGGCTCTGGTTAACCAGTCCGTGCCGAGCACAGACGGACACCCGAGCATCAGCCACCCGGCCAGTCACCTCCTGGCTTACCTCGGGTGTCACGCATCCTCCGAGTTTACATATAGGCCCATGGAACATCCCACTCAGCGCACGCGCGCAAACCGTTTGTCCCCAATGCCCGTCACACAGGCATCCCGCCCTGCCCCCCCTCCCCCCTTCATATTTCCGCAATCCACAAACACAGATACATCCTCTCCTGCCCTTCAAAACTTAAAACTCAAAAAAAAAAAAAAAAGTAAACGAGAGAAACATGCATCCCCCCCCCCCCCCCCCTCTTTTATTCTAGCAGACGCCATGTCTCTGGCCGGCAGCGACAATCTCAACCCCGCCCCATCACCTCCCGAAGCGGGCCCGGCAGACAACTTCGCACAAGCCTTCAGAGCTTGGACCATCCCCAGACTCTCAGCCGAGCTGAGGCGCAGGAACATCCCCTACCCCATCACGGCCAGGAAAGCTGAACTGTTCAGGCTACTGTTCCCAAGCCCATCCCCACCAAACCCACCAGACACGCAGGCATCACTACAATCAATTGCCTCGGCAGTGTCCCAGCTACACACGCTGGTCTCCTCCCTATCAACTACCATCTCCAGCAAGTTACCCCCACTCCACCAGCTGTCGCCCCCCCCCCTGGACCTTGGAGCTCCACCAAGTCCGCTATCCCTCACTGGTCTCAACTAACCCCAGTCTGAGTCACCACCTTCACGGCCCCACCAGTCTCATAAACCTCTCATTGTCACACAACACGCTGAAAGCCTACCAAGATGCTTGGAGGACGTACCTACGGTGTCTGGACACATGCCACGGGGGGTGACCAGGGGACCTCCACCATATCCTAGCCTTCATTTCCCACTGCTACACTCGGCTGGCGTTTATGGACCAAAAAAATCCTTAATATAGAGACATATATCTAACTGTCCATCTAGAAACGCTGGTCCAGGCCTGGTCCCCAATTTTGAATAAGATTTTGATATATATAATTAAATTGGGTGGTGTTCATTGTTGGTAAGTGGACTTAGGCTCCATTCACACTAGCGCGTTTTTTGATGCATTTTGCATTTTGCAGAAATGCAGGGAATTTTTTTAACATGGGTTCCTATGGAACATGTTCACATCAATGCATTTTTGTGCCTCTGCGTTTTTGGAAAGGGTCGGGGACTTTTTTTCATGTCCCCAATTTTGAATAAGATTTTGATATATATAAATTAAAAAATGCAGCGTTTTGCATGTAATAGAAGTCAATGGACCCGCACCCAAAACGCAAGTACCGCGATTTTGCCGCGATTTGCGTTTTTTTTTAATTTTTTTTTTTTTACACTGTATATAGCTGGTTGCTAAGCAACCACAGTGTAAAAAAAAACGCAAAACGCAAATCGCGGCAAAATCGCGGTAAAAACGCGGGTCCAAAAATGCGGCAAGCACTGCAAAAACGCTCAAAAGCAAAATGCATAGATGTGAATCGAGCCTTAGGGAGTATTATTTTGACTCTGGAGTCCTGCTTTAATTCTTTTCTGCCATTCTTCCATCTGCTATACTCTTGCCTTTGTATGTTCACAGATTCTTCTCGCAAGGTCAATGAGAACAATGGGGAAGCCTTGTCTTCAAAACCGTCAAACTTGATATTGAACAATTACCTCAACTTAACATTACCAAGAAAGAGAGTGCCAAAGGTGAGAAATCTAATAACGTTTGTAATAGATATACTTAGAACATAGAGTAACTACAACAGGAAATCTGTTATTTACATTGTTAAAGGCAATGAGCCAGAAAGAGAAGGTAAAAACATACAGAGTAAGATTCTTCAGTTTTTTTTATATCTGAAGATCCAGAGATCACGTACTTGTTGGATGAGAAGACGTTTCTTATAAATCTTGTTCCATATTATCCCAAAGTTCATCAGTGAGGTTGAGGCCAGAGCTCTTTGTAGGCCATTCAAGTTCCTCCACAACAAACTGGTCAAACCACGTCTTTATGGAGCTGGTTTTGCACATAAGGGCATAGTCATGTTGCAACAGGAAAGTTGGAGGAGTGTCCACATAATTATAGGGTTGAGGTCAGGGCCCTTTGCAGACCAGTCAGATTCCTCAACACCAGACTGGTCAAACTATGTCTTTATGGAGATGGCTATGTACACATGGGCATGGTCATGCTGGAACAGGAAAGTTGAAGGAGGGTCCACATAAATGCAGGGTTAAGGCCAGGGCGCTTTGCAAGTCACTAAAATTCCGCCACACCAAACTGGTCAAACCACATCTTTATGGAGCTGGCTTTGTACATAGGGGTCCAGTGATTATGGAACAGAAAAGTTGGAGGAGTGTCCACATAAATACAAGGTTGTGGTCAGGACTCTCTGCAGACCATTCAAGTTTCTTAACACCAAACTGGTCAAACCATGTCTTTATGGAGCTGGCTTTGTACATAGGGGCACAGTGATTATGGAACTGAAAATTTGGAGGAGTGTCCACATAAATACAAGGTTGTGGTCAGGACTTTCTGCAGACCATTCAAGTTTCTTAACACCTAACTGGTCAAACCATGTCTTTATGGAGCTGGCTTTCTATACAAGGGCACAGTCATGCTGAAACAGAAAAATTAGAAGAGTGTCCACCTACATTTGGCCATATAGTAGGCGTGATGGTCAGTTTTCTACGAAGCTTTTGCTGTATAGTGTGTATCCAGTTTGGCAAGTTTTTCATAATATTGCTGGTGGTAAATCTATAGAAGGTTTTCCAGTAAGACTATAGGCCTTTTTAGCAGTGTATAGGACAGCTATTATTAACCAGGGTTCTGTGGAACCCTAATAGTTCCTCCAGAGGTATTTGATGGTGCCTGACCAATTCCAGGGCCTATGCTACTTCTTAGAGCCAACTGCATAACAACAATGATCCTTTTAGCTGTATGTAAGGGTGACATTTGGACCACCACTGTAAGGTCTTTTTTTTTATCTGGTGACCTGTTTTGAGATTAATACATCAATACTGGACTTGGAAAGCTATGTGACATTCTCATCTTTCCCATTTTACTTTTACCACTGTAAGGGTGGCATTTTCCCACTAACCAGCAATGTAAGGGACATTTCTTCCACTGGCCACCAATGTAAGGGACATTTCTTCCACTGGCCACCAATGTAAGGGGCATTTCTTCCACTGGCCACCAATGTAAGGGACATTTCTTCCACTGGCCACCAATGTAAGGGGCATTTCTTCCACTGGCCACCAATGTAAGGGGCATATTTTCCACTGGCCACCAATGTAAGGAGCTTTTTTCCCACTGGCCACCAAAATAAAGGGCATTCTTCCACTGGCCACCAATGTAAGGGGTATTTTCCCATTGGCCACCAATGTAAGGGGCATTTTCCCCACTGGCCACCAACTTAAGAGGCATTTTTTCCACTGGCCACCAATGTAAGGGGCATTTTTCCCACTGGCCACCAACTTAAGAGGCATTTTTTCCACTGGCCACCAATGTAAGGGGCGTTTTTCCCTCTGGTCATCAACGCAAAGGGCATTTTTTCCATTGGCCCCCAACACAAGGGCCATTTTTCCTACTGGCCACCAATGTAAGGTCCATTTTTCCCACTGACCCGGAATGAGTTGAATTTAAAAGGGGTTTCCCGATCCCTGAAAATTATTTCAGGTGTTCCTATGGGGTAAAAAGGTTGAAAAAGGCTGGTATAGGACATTTCTAGTGTAACTTCAGTGGCCACCAACTTAAGAGGCATTTTTTCCACTGGCCACCAATGTAAGGGGCGTTTTTCCCTCTGGTCATCAACGCAAAGGGCATTTTTTTCATTGGCCCCCAACACAAGGGCCATTTTTCCTACTGACCACCAATTTAAGGTTCATTTTTCCCACTGACCCGGAATGAGTTGATTTTAAAAGGGGTTTCCCGATCCCTGAAAATTATTTCAGGTGTTCCTATGGGGTAAAAAGGTTGAGAAAGGCTGGTATAGGAGATTTCTAGTGTAAGTTCAGTATCTTGGTCAGTCTCTATTCTCTAGCACAATGGATAAACTGACGTATATAAGGTTTCTCCAACTGGATCATATGCAACAGCTGTTCCGCATCTCATTAGGCCTCACGTATATTGTGATTTATTACAATAACATTTAAACTTAGATAAATAAATCCTAGATTAGTCGCTCCAGCACGGGAGGAAACATCCTTTTGAAATTTACTTTAAACAAATGTCTCCTCCATTCTTTTTCACCCTCGTCTTCTTCACAACGCCCAGCGAAGGTCAGGCGCCGCGGTGAGCAGCTGGAATGACAAACCTTTCATCTTACAAAGTGCGCTAATAAGGGGAGATAAGTCCGAAAGTTCTCATATGGATGTCATCACAAAACTCCATGGCAACAAAACACAGGATCTCCATGTCCCCGACAACATGATGTCATCTAATTACTCTGCATCAAATCCAATTCAGATTACCTTCTGGAGTTAATTGTTCAGGTCGCTGCGGAACGCAGACGGTTGAGAAACTTAAGCCTTTTTTTTTTCTATACGTCCCAGAAATGTACCAAATTCATAATTTGTCTCCACTCCCACCCCTCGAAATTAAACAAACAAAATCTGAGTCGGGTTGGAATCCATCACGAAACGCTTATCTCATGAACGGAGCTGCGTGCAACGATCAGAAAGCCCCCTGCCCCCTTCCTTCGCCTGGCTCGCTCGTATATTAATGTCTCGCACTCGACTTGAAAACACTTAAAGTACAACGCGAGCACGTGCCGTCGTAATGTGGCCCACATGTGGGCTGAAGAGGCCCGGCAATTATTTTGGCGTCACCCGGGTAGAATTAAATTCAGATTCAACCCTCATCTGATTTGTCTGCACGTATTAATTTATTCCTTGGGTGGAACGGAAAATAAAAATGCGCAGACGTTTGCTTTCTATCAAAAAACTAATTCGTATAATTTCTAGAAGTTCGTCGAGGGCCAAACTATCTGTGATGGCGCCCCAGTTCAAAACCATTTAGGGGCCACTTATCTCAATAGTTCCTCTAGTTATCGTATAGATGTTCCTACACTGTAGCCAAGTATGTAGCCCAGCATGTTTTGGGCCCATTTGCTTCCGGACCCTATAACAGTTGAAAGGTCTGATAAAATTGCAAGGGTATCTTCAAAATGCTACTACTGCTTGCATGAGCCATTGTGTAGCCAGTCAATTTTGGGCCCCTGTAGATCAGGGCCTCATAGTATTTGCACGTTCTGCCAAAATTTGCAAGATTATCTGCAAAATGCTACTACTGCCTGCATAAGCCATTGCGTAGGCAGTCAGTTTTGGGCTCCTGTGCTTCAGGGCCCCATAGTAGTTGCAAGGTCTGCTAAAATTGCAAGGGTATCTGCCAAATTCCACTGCTGTCAGCATAAGCTATTGTGTAGCCAGTCAATTTTGGGCTCCTGTGCTTTAGCGCCCTATAGTAGTTGCATATTCTGCCCAAATTGCAAGGGTACCTGCCAAAAGCTACTGCTGCCGGCATAAGCCATGGTATAGCCAGTCAATTTTGGGCCCCTGCACTTCAGGGCCTCATAGTAGGGGCAAGTTCTGTCAAAATTGCAAGGATATATACTGCTGCCGGCATAAGCTATTGTGTGGCCAGTCAGTTTTGAGCCCCTGTGTACTTTAGGGCCGCATAGTAGTTGCAAGGTCTGCCAAAATTACAAGGGTATCTGCAAAATGCTGCTGCTGCCTGCATAAGCCATTGTGTACCCAGTCAATTTTGAGCCCCTGCACTTAAGGGCCCCATAGCAGTTGCAAGGTCTGCCAAAATTGCAAGGATATCTGCCAAATGCTACTGCTGCCGGTATAAGCTATTGTGTAGCCAGTCAATTTTGGATGCCTGTGCTTCAGGGCCCCATAGTAGTTGCAAGGTCTGCCAAAATTGAATGGGTATCTGTAAAATGCGCTTGCTGCCTGCATAAGTGTCAGAAACCATGAAATCGGGCTGAGACAGAAGTACAGTTAAATAACACTTGTTTAATAATAAAAGTAAAAAGAACAAACGTAGTCAAAACATAGCCAAAGTTCAGTAACCGGAATTGATAGTCAGCCAAGCCAGAAGTCAGGGATCAATGTAGTGGAACAGCAAGCATGATATTTAGCCAGAAGGGATGTCAGCAAAGCCAGTCTTTAAACAGGAACGCAGGAGATGTGACCAAGGCGAAGGCAGAGCTCCTCTGGACTGGAAGGCTTATGTAGGCAGGACTGACGAGCAGGATCATCAACCGATGAGTAACTGTGGAGAGATGGGAGCGCTGACAATAAGCCATTGTGTAATTTTGGGCCCTTGAAAAGTATTGAAGGCAAAGGATCAACATAACTGCCAGGCAACTAGCATTTTTGGGGCAGGAATGAAAGTTTTAGTATTTTAATCAACACCCTAAACCCAGTCAAGGTCAGCTCTATCAGCTTTAAATGACTTTAATCACTGGTGGTCCGACCATGAATGTCCTTGTTCAGGAACCGAAAAAAAAAAAAAAGACAGAGGGTGCAACCACCCAGGTGTAGATTTATTTAAAATATATGGTTAAAAAGACAATATACACTCACATGGGATGAGATAAAAGTAGGCACATCCTCCTACAATATATGAATTACCGCTGAACAGTACCAAGGTCATATGCAGAGTTCAGCAGGGAAGCGGCCATGTGTTTCAGAGTAATGCCAGGAAGCGGCTGTAGAACTTATGTAGAGCTCGCCAGGGAAGCGGCCAGGTAATGCAGAGTGACGTCAGGAAGCTGCTGTGGATGTATGGATGCCAGTGAAGCCAGCATGGAATGCACAACGAGACCAGAAGTCCGCTGACAGTTCCGAAAGAGCATGACACCAGACTATAGGTGTGGCTATGCGTTTCAGGGCTGTGAATGCCCCTCTCTCAAGCCTCTTCCCACATTTCATTAATTTCCATGCGCTGTAGAAACAGACAGTACACAGAGCCTTCAGGTGAGCTCTGATCTGGTGTGGAAAAATGCATTCAGTACTGCTCAACATTGCAGCTCCATTGCAGTGTGAAGAGGGCGCATAGAAGACAATTATTTTCTGCGTGCCCTTGCGATGTCTGGCTTGATCGAATGCAGGAAAATGGCAGTCACTGCACCTAGTGTGAACCGGTTTTATAGGTTACAAAGTAATGGTTGGATACAATGATAGTAAAGGACTTGGCCTTGGCCAAGGGTAGAGTTGCAGGCCGGAGACATCTCTAGTCAAAATTACAATATAGTTACTACAAAATAAATGCAGTGAAAAGGGAACATGAGGACCTCAATGATATATGTGTGGGGACCACACACATGAGCTCAATGCATGACCGGACCACCTATGCATGTCATCCATATCATCAACATCCCAATTCTATTGGGGTAACCCAACTGCCAAGTCATTGCCATATTTAAAAATTACAGAAGAATGAGTCAAGTATGAGCCATGAGATAAAGAAGAAAAGGATTAAAAAAAATTGGGGAACATGAATAAGATGGGGTACAAGGGGGGGAGGGATATTGGGTCAGGGGGAGCCCATTAAATTCCTGGAAGGGTAACCCAACTGCCAAGCCATTGTCATACTGAAACATTACCAAAATATGCACGCGTATAGGACAAGATAAGAAGAGGAGGGTCAAGAAAATTGTGGGTCATGGATAGGAAGGGGCACATAAGGGGGAAAAAAAGGACCTCGGGCAGGGGGAGCCCTCTTGATTCCTGTTGGGGTAACCCATCTTCCAAGTCATTGTCATATAGAAAAATTACCAAAATGTATAGAAAAGTATGAGCCATAAGACAGAGAAAGAAGAAACGAGTCATAAAAATGGTGGGTCATGAATAGGATAGGGTACAAGGGGGCAGGGAGAATCCTCCTAAATTCCTGGACAACCTGTGCATGTCATTCATATCATCTACATCCCAACTCTGTTGGAAAAAGCCAACCACCAGTCATTGTCATATTGAAAAATTGCCAAAATGTACAGAATAGTATGATCCATAAGGCAAAGAAAGAAGAAAAGGATCAAGGAAATGGTCAGTCATGGATAGGATAGGGTACAAGGGGGAGAAACGGACCTCTGGGCAAGGGGAGCCCTCTTAATTCCTGTAAGGGTGACCCAACTTCCAAGTCATTGTCATACTGAAAAATTACCAAAATGTATAGAAAAGTATGAGCCATAAGACAGAGAAAGAAGAAATGGGTCATGAAAGTGGTGGGTCATGGATAGGATATGGTACAAGGGGGCAGGGAGAATCCTCCTAAATTCCTGGACTACCTATGCATGTCATTCATGTCATCTACATCTCAACTCTGTTGGAGAAAGCCAACCGCCAAGTCATTGTCATATTGAAAAATTGCCAAAATTTATAGAAAAGTATGAGCAATAAGACAGAGAAAGAAGAAATGGGTCATGAAAGTTGTGGGTCATGGTCAGGATTGGGGTACAAGCAGGCAGGGAGAATCCACCTAAATTCCTGGACTACCTATGCATGTCCTTCATGTCATCTACATCCCAACTCTGTTGGAGAAAGCCAACGGCCAAGTCATTGTCATATTGAAAAATTGCCAAAATGTTCAGAATAGTATGATCCATAAGGCAAAGAAAGAAGAAAAGGGTCAAGGAAATGGTCAGTCGTGGATAGGATAGGGTACAAGGGGGAGAAACGGACCTCTGGGCAAGGGGAGCCCTCTTAATTCCTGTAAGGGTGACCCAACTTCCAAGTCATTGTCATACTGAAAAATTACCAAAATGTATAGAAACATATGAGCCATAAGACAGAGAAAGAAGAAATGGGTCATGAAAGTGGTGGGTCATGGATAGGATTGGGGTACAAGGGGGCAGGGAGAATCCTCCTAAATTCCTGGACTACCTATGCATGTCATTCATGTCATCTACATCCCAACTTTGTTGGAGAAAGCCAACCGCCAAGTCTTTGTCATATTTAAAAATTGCCAAAATTTACAGAATAGTATGATCCATAAGGCAAAGAGAGAAGAAAAGGGTCAAGGAAATGGTCAGTCATGGATAGGATAGGGTACAAGGGGGAGAAAAACGGACCTCTGGGCAAGTGGAGCCCTCTTAATTCCTGTAAGGGTGACCCAACTTCCAAGTCATTGTCATACTGAAAAATTACCAAAATGTATAGAAACATATGAGCCATAAGACAGAGAAAGGAGAAATGGGTCATGAAAGTTGTGGGTCATGGATAGGATTGGGGTACAAGGGGGCAGAGGGAACCCTCCTAAATTCCTGGAGATATTTAAAAATAAATGGGTGGCTGTTATGTAGTCAATGGAGAGCAATCACAATCATTACTTTTGTACATTTCATTCTTTGGATAGTAGCGCTCCTGGACAAGCCTTTGAAGCAGATCGGTGTTCAATGGAGTAACTTTCTTTCCTTTTATCTCTCTCCAGAATGAAAATAAGACAGTAGAGAATGACTTGAACAAGAGAAGAAGGAGGACAGTGCAGATATTTGAAGAGGTCAGTTTTCTTATTAATCGGTGATGACAGCGTTCGTATTATTTTGCGGCTTCTGAGCGAGAACATCGAGCTACAGGCAGATGTTTCACCAAAATAAATGGGAGCACTTAGTAGCAGCTGGAGCTTATTACGGCAAATCGCCCGTCCCTCCAAAGTAATATTATCCATCCTCCCATTCATCAAGAAACGGGGAAATTATTTCACGGGACGATGCCGGGTTCCCTTAATGTATACCATTCCCACCTGTGTATATTCAGCAGCAGCTGTCTACTTTTCCGCTGTTGCCTTCTTCAGAATTCTGGTCATTTTTTTCGTTAAAAACATAAGCAAACCTATGCGACAAGTATGAAGGTCACAGTGTAAGATCCCTTAACTAGAGTCACCCTAGAGCCCTAATTTTTTTTCATTTTTCAGATACATGCTAAAATCTGCATTTTTGGCTAAAGAATTACTTCTGGAGGCATGGCACGGAGGATTCCTCCGCCTGCTACTAAATTAAGTAAATTGTCCCCTCTCATGCCACGTACACACAAGCGGACTCTTCGACGGACTAGGTCCGACGGTCTTTCCGACAGACTTTCGGAGGAGTTCCGACGGACTTTCCGAATGAACGGACTTGGCCACACACAATCACACTATGACGCAATGACGTACGACCGGACTAGAATAAGGAAGTTCGTAGCCAGTAGCCAATAGCTGCCCTTGCGTCGTTGTTTGTCCGTCGGACTAGCACACTGAAGAGCGGATTTCTCGATAGGAACTGGGTCCGGCGGAGTTCCGGCAGAAAAATTTGAAACATGTTCTAAAGTCCGTCAGATTTTTTTCGACAGCAAAAGTCTGATGGAGCCCACACACACAATCGAATTGTCCGACAGATTCGTTCCGTCGGAACTTTGCTGTCGAAAAGTCTGCTCATGTGTACGCGGCATCAGTCCTTGTCCCTGCTGTGAACTGATGGGGCCTGGGGAACTTTTATTTAACTGTCGGGATCCACGGCCTGTGGAATTATTGTGTATGTACCCAAAGAGTTCCCTCTCTGCCTCTGGGCCCCCTACTGAACTAATGGGGCCTGGACCCCATACAGGAGGGCTGGCTCCAGGGGCGGACTGACCATACGGCCACTTGGGCAGTTCCCGAGGGCCCCGGGCCACTAGGGGTCCCCATTAGGGTTGCCAGCCTCAGTAAAACCAGGGAGAGTAAGTAAAAATCAGTTTTTTTTTTTACATCTGTTTCTGAAATGTCCCTTACCGACATCCTTTTGGTCTAAAAATCCAGAGATTATAGCTGCCCCACCTCACAAGTACCTACTCAACCAATAGAAACTTGTCTGTGTATACTGTGTGTACATGTATGTGTATACTGTGTGATTGTATACTGTGTGTGTATACTGTGTGGCCCCATAATCTCTGATTGCCTGGGGGCCCCATAATCTCTGATTGCCCGGGGGCCCCATGAGATGTCAGTCCGCCCCTGGCTGGCTCTACCCCCTATTATTGCCTTGCAATAAATCGTTTGTCCTTGGGTTCAGATACACTTTAAAGTGGACCTTCACTCTCGGAGGAAACTTCCCTCCAATCCACCTTTCCTTTTTTTTACCCTTTTGCTTTGTTTTGTTTATTTATCTTTTTTATGGGAATGTGTGGGCCTTCCCCCCCTTCCCTATCCATGCCACCCCGCTGTACCTCTTGGGATAGGCACACCACATATCCCAGGAGGCAGGAATGTTACATAGTTGGTAAGGTTGAATAAAGACACCAGTCCATCCAGTTCAACCTGAGTGAGTTGTGGGTGCGTGTCTACAATTCTCCCTATCCCTGTACATTGTGTCTCATTAAGAGGCTCATCTATTATATTATTATTTATTTAAGGTACCCATATAGCGCCGTCAATTTACGCAGCGCTCCACACATATATGGTACACTCACATCGGTCCCTACCCTCAAGGAGCCCACAATCCAAGGTCCCCAACTCACCATTACCATTTTTGGACCGAAGCCAATTAACCTACCAGCATGTCTTTGGAGTGTGGATAAGGGGGTACCACCGGTCCTCCTGTACGGGGGCCAGGCTAGCAGGGGGGCCCAGGCAGCAAGGTGAATTAGATGTGGGCAGGGAGTTGTGATGGGGGAGAGGGGGGGGAATAACTTGAACCAATCTCCTGTATGGCTCTTTCTGCAGCAGCTGAAAGCTGGCTTCTCCTTTCCCTCCGGCTTTCAGCTGCTGCAGAGAGAGCCATACAAAGGATCAGTTGCAGTAATTGCCCCCCCCCTGCAACACCGATCACCCTCCCTGTGCAACATACATTTCCCCCTGCTTCCCAGACCCCCCCCCACCCCTGTGTGCCCCCACCCCAGCAGTGCCTCCGGCTTCCCTTGTCTCCTTCATGCCAGCAGCTGCAAGCCTACAATAGGATCCTTCGAGATAGAGAGTGGGTGAAGAATCCAGTAAATATGTCATATTTACCAGCCCCTTCCTTTCCTGAAGCAACACAATGAGTGATCCTGCTCTCAAATTTTCCGACAACAAAATCCGATCAGACTTTTTCCGATCGTGTATAGAGAATTCCGACGGACAAAGTGCCACGCATGCTCAGATCACATTACGAGACCAAAGCTATTGGTTAATAGCCTCTACGTAGTTACATCGTACGCAACGAACGTCACCGCGGTCAGAGCGATCGGATTTTCCGACAACTTTGTCCGACCGTGTGTATGCAACACCAGTGTCGGACAAAATCCGTTGTGGTCGGAATTTCCGACCGTGTGTATGGGGCATTACTTGTATGCTTATGGTGTAGGAAAGGGCATGGCAACGATGTGCCCTTAGAGAGCATTGGGCAGTTCCTAAGTCAGCCTAAAGCCGTCTCCATTTCACTTAAACATGGCAACCGCCCCTTATTTACAAGTACGAGACGCGTTTCTCACGCTGCCTCCCTCCCTGGAATCTTAGAAGTTTTGGCTTTTCGAAATCGGAATGTCTGGTATGCAGAAAGACTTCAGCCGGGGCGCTTGTGTCTCGTTTTCCGTGATGGCTCTCGTGTTCTGGAGACGCATTTTTTTGTTTGCCGCGGGCAAGTGGCGGACAGGTAAAAAAAAAAAAAGGTTCAACAGGCCCCACTTAACAACAAGGTCTCACGTCTTGTTTTTCAGATGGGAAATTTCGTAAGTGAAAGTATGGGATCCGGGAGCGAATGCAGCGACACCAAGGAGGTCATCAACCAGAACAAAGTCAGGTCAATGGCTACCCAGTTGCTGGCCAAGTTTGAAGAGAACGCGCCCAATACGTCCATTCGGAGACAGGTAGGACCCATGACCGCCACGTGGCAATGGCGAGTCTCGTGTTGGGTATAGTTTTATATGTAAAGGGCAGTGACGTCACATAAAATATGTTTGGAATGCGTTGGTGGAGCGCTGGACTCCAGAGCGGGTGATAGTCTGAGGTCACAATCTTTATAGAGGCAACTTTCTGTCAACCGGGGTGTCACATAGGATCCCCGGAGTAGTCTGAGGAGCTTTGAAAGGACGAGCGCCCCACAAAGCTTGGGTAAGCCTACTATGAGTTGTAGTATGAAAAACAGAAAGCCAACGCATTTCGGGGACCCAAAGCTCTCTTCATCAGGGCTGAGAAACAAGACAATGTAAAATAATATAAGCTGGGTATTGTAGACTGCAACCACCGATCTGCTGAACTGACCACATTTCAAACCACGTATGGCTGGCTTTACTTTGTATCTCTCTATCTCATGTCTGAACAATGTTTATAAACAATGTTACTTTATAGCTTTTTATCCCCCTATCTGAACAATGTTTATAAACAGTGTTACTTTATATCTTTATATCCCCCTATCTGAACAATGTTTATAAACCATGTTACTTTGTATCTCTATCTCCTGTATGAACAATGTTTATAAACAATGTAACTTTGTATCTTTCTATCCCCTGTCTGAACAGTGTTTATAGAGAATGTTACTTTGTATCTCTATCTCCTGTATGAACAATGTTTATAAACAATGTTACTTTGTATCTTTCTATCCCCTGTCTGAACAGTGTTTATAAACAATGTTACATTGTATCTCTATATCTCCTGTCTGACCAATGTTTATAAACAATGTTTCTTTGTACCTCTCTATCTCCTGTCTGAACAGTGTATATTCAGAACCTGAAAGGGATGCCGGGGTTGGCCGGGAAGGGGTTAATGTATCTTCCCAGCACATGGTTGAATTCCTGTGCCAGATCCATAAAATGCTCTCCCTCTCATTCCCATTATCCCTCTAAAGCCCACACTGACAGGTTTGCCATATTGCAACTTCTCCATCAATAGAATCTTTGATGTTTTCGCGGTGGGATTATAAAGGATTACAGTCAGACACCTGGCGTTGTCCTGGGCTGTTTAGTGCACCCCCCTCCCCGCAGTGACATCATCCCAGGTGTGTCAATGCATTGGTGTGACTGACGAGCCGCGATGAGCAAGAGCCGTGATGTCATTGGTGTAAAACACAGATAAATCCAGAAGTTTTTTTTTTAGAGGGGGATTAGCACAGCGGTGGAATGCCGATGGGACCCAACAGTGCGCAAATTTCCGTAATTTTGGTGTATTATCTTACCCTGACTAATAGATACACAGCAAAAATATTCACGTGTTTCTATGGATCTTTTGTACTTTTTTTTTTCTGTTTCTTTTTTTTTTCAAATATTTCTTTTTTTTTTCTAATTACCGTATATACTTGAGTATAAGCTGAGGCACCTAATTTTACCACAAAAAAATGGGAAAACTTATTGACTCGAGTATAAGCCTAGGGTGAGAAATGCGCAGCTACTGTAAGTGGAAAAGACGGTCAACAATGCCCATTAGCAGCCTCACTGTGTCCATTAGCAGCCTCACTGTGTCCATTTGCAGCCTCACTGTGTCCATTAGCAGCCTCACTGTGCCCATTTGTAGCCTCATTGTGTCCATTTGCAGCCTCACTGTGTCCATTTGCAGCCTCACTGTGCCCATTTGCAGCCTCACTGTGTCCATTTGCAGCCTCACTGTGCCCATTTTCAGCCTCACTGTGCCCATTTGCATGCCTCACTGTGTCCATTTGCAGCCTCACTGTGCCCATTTGCAGCCTCACTGTGTTCATTTTCAGCCTCACTGTGTCCATTTGCAGCCTCACTGTGCCCATTTGCAGCCTCACTGTGCCCATTTGCATGCCTCACTGTGCCCATTTGCAGCCTCACTGTGTCCATTTTCAGCCTCACTGTGCCCATTTGCATGCCTCACTGTGCCCATTTGCATGCCTCACTGTGCCCATTTGCAGCCTCACTGTGTCCATTTGCAGCCATAGGTCCCCCGAACTTCAAACTCAGTAGTTAAGGGTTCCTAGATGCCCCCTAGCTGCAGCCAAAGGGTCCCGAAATGACATTGCTGCAGATGGACACGGTTGACCGAATTTGGGGCCCCATATCTCGGGGCCATTTGGTGCTAGGAACCCCAGATATGGATTTTGTTGTAGTGTTGGTTCTACAGGGTTTGCACACTAAATTTGGGGTTCCTAGCACTAAGTGGCCCCCGAGATACGGGGCCCCAAAATCGGTTCAGAAAATGTCAAGCACTTTTCTGCAGCAGAGAATTACATTTTCCGAACCGACTTTGGGGCCCCCGTATCTCGGGGCCACTTAGTGCTAGGAACCCCAGCTTTGGATATGTTGTAGTGCCCCAAAGTCGGTTCGGAAAATGACTCGAGTATAAGCCGAGAGGGGGGGGGGGGGGGGGGGGGGGGGGGGGGCTTTTTCAACCCAAAAAAATGTGCTGAAAAACTCGGCTTATACTCGAGTATATACAGTAAATTTAAGAAAAGTTCATACAAGTGTTTTTTTTTTTTTTAATACTTTGTAATGTTTTATACTTTTTGCTTAATAAATGTATAAATTTAAGGGAGGAACAATTGTTGTACAAATCATTCGATTAGCCGTCATTCCTGCCTCATTCTTGTTCTCACCTCTGCTAACCTTTTCTCTCCATTTTCTGCTATTATGTATTTTTTTTTTTTATTGTTTTTTTTTTTACCATTGCATTCATTTTGAAGGCTTTACCCCTCTCTGATAATTCCGTGCCAGAGCCTCCCCCCTGCGACCCGCCTCCCGTTAACCCTCGCTTTGCTAAACCGCAGGACCCGCCCCCTCCTCCCGCGCAGCCTCCACCGACAAGACAGGTATGGCGCTCGGCGTTTGGTTATGAGTGAGCACTTGGCTTTACTGGAGGGTCGTGGGAGGGCAGAGTTTGTATACAGGATGGGTTCTTCTGCCGAAATGTATGAAAATGGCTTTTTTCTTGTAATATTTTTGGTAGAAGGGGGCCGCAGTAAAGTTTTGAAACGTAGGCTTTGCATGAAATATGGAGTCACACCTTAGCTCCAGTTTTGGATAGATTGTGGAAGGTTTAGAACCTCCACGAGGTCTGTTTCCTCACTGAAGAGGGTCCTCTAACGTCCCGTCATGGTGACACCCTCCCATGCCCTAACACAAAGGGATAATCTTCCCAGTGGGACAGAAATAAAAAACCTATTGAATCTGGAATTGAAGTATTGGGTTAGAATCTCTCTCGGGTTTTAATCTCTTATGCCGCGTACACACAATCGGAATTGTGGTCGGAAAAGCCTTGGATGGTTTTTCCAACGGAATTCCGCTGAAGCTTGTGTTACCTACACACGGTCACATCAACACACCAACACACCGTACAACACTAATGCCCCGTACACACGGTCGGAAATTCCGACCACAAAATCCGTCGGATTTTTTCCGACGGATTTTGTCCGACTCTGGTGTTGCACACACACGGTCGGACAAAGTTGTCGGAAAATCCGATCATCCTGAACGTGGTGACGTTCGTTGCGTACGACGGGACTACGTAGAGGCTAGTAGCCAATAGCTTTGGTCTTGTAATGTGATCTGAGCATGCGTGGCACTTTGTCCGTCGGAATTCGCTACACGCGATCGGAAAAAGTCCGATAGGACTTTGTTGTCGGAAAATTTGAGAGCGGGAGATAAAACTTTGTCCGTCGGAAAATCCGACGGAAAAAGTCAGATGGAGCCCGCACACGGTCGGAATTTCCGACAACATGGTCCGATGGGACATTTTCCGTCGGAAAATCCGACCGTGTGTATGGGGCATAAGACGAGCCGAGAAAATTATGTCCAATGCTTCCGAGCATGCGTCAAATTGTTTTCCGAGCATGCGTAGGAATTTTGCGCGTCGGAATTGCCACAGACGATCGGAATTTCCGATCTGAACTTTTTCCGTAGGAAAAATTGAGAACATCCTCTCAAACTTTTGCTGGCGGAAATTCGGCCAGCAAAAGTCCGATGGAGCCTACACACGGTCGCGTTTTCCGACGAAAAGCTCACATCGGTCTTTTGTTGGCCGAAATTCCGACCCTGTGTACGGGGCGTTAGGATAAAAGGAGCAGTAGAACTAGAACCCAAAGGCTAGCCTATTAGTATTGGGTTTCGAAATCTCTGTCAGGTTTTCAGTTCTTGGGGAAAATGGAGCTGTAGCACTGGAACCCCAAGAATATCTTACTAATATGGAGTTGAAGTTGTTGTATCTCAACAGGGTATCTGGGTTCTGGGCTGGCTGCTTCTCCACAGTTCCCCTGGTTTGTAACTGAATGAGTCTGGGATTGAAGCACCACACACCGAGAGTTAATCCTCTAGATATAAATATATTCCAAAATGAGATCAAATGAAGGACCTTGTCTCAGAGCCAACCCATTACGGGGTGACAGAACTTGCCCCCCTTAGGGCTCGAAAATGAGGAACACCGGCTGGTTGAAGAACTCTGTACCCCAACACTTGTTTGGTAAAAAATATTGCTTAATTAATTAATATTTGTAATTCAGTCCAGCACACTCTTCATCGTCTTCAAGCTCTTATGAAGAGGTGATCTTGTCCTCCGAAACGCGTTGCCACTGTGACAAAGTCTTTTATCTGATCTCATTTGGAATCAATTAATATCTGGATGATTAACTCTCGGTGTGTGGTGCTTCAATCCCATATTCTTTCAGTTACAAACCAGGGAAACTGCGGAGAAGCACTGCGTTTTCCCCAAGAACTGAAAACCTGACAGAGATTTGGAACCGAATAATAATAGGCTATCCTTTGGGTTCTAGTTCTACCCCTCCCTTTATCCCAAGAGATTAAAACCTGAGAGAGGTTCTACCCCAATACTAATAGGCTATCCTTAGGGTTCTAGTGCCACCCCTCCATTTATCCCAAGAAATTTTAACCTGAGAGAGGTTCTATCTTACTACTGATAGGCTACCCTTGGGTTCTAGTGCTACCCCCTCATTTATATCAAGAAATGTACATCTAAGAGAGGTTCTATCCCATTACTGATAGGCTATTCTTAGGGTTCTAGTGCTACCCCTCCATTTATCCCAAGAAATTGAAACATGTGATAGGTTCTACCCCAATACTAATAGGCTATCCTTAGGGTTCTAGTGCCACCTCCTCATTTATCTCAAGAAATGTACATCTAAGAGAGGTTCTACCCCAATACTAATAGGCTATTCTTAGGGTTCTAGTGCTACCCCTTCATTTATCCCAAGAGATTAAAACCTGAGAGAGGTTCTAACCCAATACTAATAGGCTATCCTTAGGTTTCTAGTGCTACCCCTCCATTTATCCCCAAAAATAAAACCTGAGAGAGGTTCTACCCCTATACTGATAGGCTACCCTTAGGGTACTAGTACTACCCTCTCATTTATCTCAAGAAATGTTCATCTAAGAGAGGTTCTACCACAATACTAATAGGCTATCCTTAGGGTTCTAGTGCCACCCCTCCATTTATCCCAAGAAATTAAAACCTGAGAGAGGTTCTAACCCAATACTGATAGGCTATCCTTAGGGTTCTAGTGCTACCCCCTCATTTATCTCAAGAAATGTACATCTAATAGAGGTTCTACCCCAATACTAATAGACTAACCTTAGGGTTCTAGTGCCACCCCTCCATGTATCCCAAGAAATTTGAACTTGAGAGAGGTTCTATCCCACTACTGATAGGCTATCCTTAGGGTTCTAGTGCTACCCCTCCATTTATCCCCAAAAATAAAACCTGAGAGGGGTTCTACCCCAATACTGATAGGCTACCCTTAGGGTACTAGTGCTACCCCCTCATTTATCTCAAGAAATGTTCATCTAAGAGAGGTTCTACCCCAATACTAATAGGCTATCCTTAGGGTTCTAGTGCCACCCCTCCATTTATCCCAAGAATTAAAACCTGAGAGAGGTTCTAACCCAATACTAATAGGCTATCATTAGGGTTCTAGTGCTACCCCCTCATTTATCTCAAGAAATGTACATCTAATAGAGGTTCTACCCCAATACTAATAGACTAACCTTAGGGTTCTAGTGCCACCCCTCCATGTATCCCAAGAAATTTGAACTTGAGAGAGGTTCTATCCCACTACTGATAGGCTATCCTTAGGGTTCTAGTGCTACCCCTCCATTTATCCCCAAAAATTTGAACCTGAGAGAGGTTCTACCCCAATACTAATAGGCTATCCTTGGGGTTCTAGTGCTACCCCTCTAGTTATCCCATGAAATTTGAACCTGAGAGAGGTTCTAACCCAATACTAATAGGCTATTCTTATGATTCTAGTGCTACCCCTCCATTTATTCCAGGGAATTAAAACCTGAGAGAGGTTCTAACCCAATACTAATAGGATATCCTTAGGTTTCTAGTGCCACCACTCCATTTATCCCAAATAATTTGAACCTGAGAGAGGTTCTACCCCAATACTAATAGGCTATTCTTAGGATTTTATTGCTACCCCTTCATTTCTCCCAGGAAATTAAAATCTGAGAGAGGTTATATGCCAATAGTAATAAGATATCCTTAGTGTTCTAGTGCAACCTCTACATGTTACTCAAGAAATTAAAACCTGAGAGAGGATTTAAACCAATAACAATATGCTATCCTTAGGGTTCTAGTGCTACTCCTTCATTTTACCCAAGAAATAAAAACCTGAGGTTCTAACCCAATACTATTAGGATATCCTTGGGGTTCTAGTGCTACCTCTCCATTTTCTGCCTGAAGATAAAAACCTGAAAGGGGTTCTAACACTTCCACATTGAATCCAGAACTAGTTGGGCTTCCAAATACAAAAAAAAAAAAACAAAAATCTGGCAGCCTTTGGAAGGGGACACCTCCCAAACAGAGGGGTATTACAAGTTTGTCTATTTAGGGGAGGAGAATCGCTGCATTAAATATACAAGTTCCTCTTTGAAATGGGCGATCTTTAAACGAGTGATTGGCATGAAGTGCATGGTGTTTGGCCTCCAACGAGGACCCGACTTTTCATTTGCGGTGTTTACCAGTTTCAGGGAATAGCTAGGACTCCACCAGTGGTCAGACCACCACCTTTGCCGTCCATGCCCACTGTGGCTCCTGTGACCAGGGTGAGGGCTGCGGTGACCGCCCCCAGAGAGGCAGACCCACCTATGAGGAGGCAGTCGAGGGAAGAGGTTGACCGACCCTCCAGTCCAGCAGAAGGGGGGGACTCCCTCGGCTCTGCCTGCCCCTCTGCTCTTCTGCTGACCGGCATCATGGAGCGTCTCCAGCACATCGAAGAGAAGGCCCAGCAGGTGACAAAGCCAACCCATTCACATACCAGGTCAGGGCATGAGTAGTACTTCTGTGGGTAAAAATAACCGACTGGGGCCGCACCTTTAAAGTTGACCTGACCCCTAAATGACTGGCATTTCGTTTGCCAGGTCATCACTTTTTTTAATTCTTTTTTTCATGTCTGTGCTGCTGACCCCCTTCAGCCTTTTTCAGCCACTTCCCGTCTACATGCCTATCAGCTGAACATCATTGCATTGGACCGGCTTCCTGAAAGTGATAATGGTGGCCTTTCCTGTGCGGTGTGTGTAGCTTGAGTCTCCACCCAGGGAGCATGAGACAATGCAGGAGGACAAATGGGAGGTGGTTGTCACCCCATGCTTGGAAGAGCCTGAACGAGGACCTTCATGGTAGGATCACTAAGGATTAATAAAACCATGGGCGTCCGCAGGTAGGGGCAAGGGGGGGCAAGTGCCCCCCCCTGAAATCAGGGATCGGATCAGGAGTGATTACCCCCATCACCCCTCTCTATCTCACCCCTCTGTCTTTTTCACACCCTCTCTCTCTGCCCCACGTCTGTCTCTCTCTGTCACACTCCTCTCTCTCTCACCCCCTTTCTCTCTGTCACCCCCCACATGTATGCAGTTTCTGACAGTCTCTTGGGCCATGTATGCAGTCTCTGGTCATCTCTTGTGCCATGTCCGCAGTCACTTACAGTCTCTTGAGCCATGTATGCAGTCACTGACAGTCTCTTGGGCCATCTATGCAGTCTCTGACAGTCTCTTGGGCCATGTATGCAGTCTCTGACAGTCTCTTGGACCATGTCCACAGTCTCTGACAGTCTCTTGTGCCGTGTCTGCAATCTCTGACCGATGATAAAGACATTGTCGAAAAGGTCAGAGCATGGGTGACCTTAAAATGACGCCCCCCTCTGAAAAAAGTTCTGCGGACGCCCATAAATAAAACCCCTTGCTGTCACCTCCTACCCCAAGCCTTTTAAGGGACTCTAAATGCCAGGAGGCCAGAACGGGCTTTCTGATCATGTGACCGCTGTCACAACGGTAACACATGATTGGAAGCTGCCGACGCAACAGGAGCTGGCTGTGATATCTTAGTTACTGTTGCCATTCCCCATGGATGCATATGTGGGGAACCCATTACATATGCAAGCTTTCTACTTGGTGGTGCTACACAGCAGTTGTGTCTTGCTGAGCTTCATAGCTCTTTGCACGTCTACCGTAGTCTCTAATAATTGGAAGTCCATGTGATCCTTGCCTAGGCTAGGCAGCTAAGGAGCCACCAATGGCCCTATTGGTTCACCTAAAGTGGATATCAATGACAGGTCTACTTTAAGGGCATTACTTGAATTTTTACCCAAGATAGTACTACTCTTACCACGTTTCTTAAACAACACTCCACTAAATTTACAGCAAACCTAAAACAAAAGAGCAACTTTATGAGAAAGAGTTACTAATAGTGTTCACCATTGATGTATGTGAAAGTCTTTGCAGCTTTTGAAGAATGAAATATTTGACATTCAGTGAACTTTGGCCAGTTGTTGGGTAAGTCGCCCGTTTTAGGTTAAGCCGGCTCTTCATCTGATAGCAGTCAGTTGTGTGTTGGATAGAGTTTATCCCGACATTCAGAAGACATTAGACCCACACCAAATTTCATAAATTCAGATGGCCGGGGTCAAATCCAATTTTTAGTCTTCTTTTTGGTAGTTTGGATTTCCGAAAGGCTTCTAGGAGAAAGGGACCATGGTGGCTACAAGGACATTTCTGCCTTATATCTGCTGTTCCCTGGTCACCCTGAGCTTGACTGCCAGTGCCTCCAGGACCCACCTTCTAATGCCCCGTACACACGGTCGGAATTTCCGATGGAAAATATCCTATCGGACCATGTTGTCGGAAAATCCGACCGTGTGTGGGCGCCATGGGACTTTTTCCGTCGGAAAAAATTTGAGATCCTGCTCTCAAATTTTCCGACAACAAAGTCCGATCAGACTTTTTCCGAGCGTGTGGAGCGAATTCCGACGGACAAAGTGCCACGCATGCTCAGATCAAATTACAAGACCAAAGCTATTGGCTAATAGCCTGTACGTAGTTCCGTCGTACGCAACGAACGTCACCACGTTCAGAATGATCGGATTCTCCGACAACTTTGTCCGACCGTGTGTATGCAACACCAGTGTCGGACAAAACAACGGATTTTGTGGTCGGAATTTCCGACCGTGTGTATGCAACACCAGTGTCGGACAAAATCCGTCGGAAAAAAATCCGACGGATTTTGTGGTCGGAATTTCCGACCGTGTGTACGGGGCATTAGAAAATTTGGTAAATCTGTGAAGAACCTTGGGAACGTTTTTGAAGGAAATGGCTTACGATGTTTTTGGCCCCATGAGCTCATCGGGCTCATCAGGAGCCTGCTTCAGATTCCTGTTGACTTGAGTGGGACTTTTGGTTGGGAAATTAAGAATTTCAGAGGTTATTAAATCGACCCCCAACTAATTGAACTTTACTCTTTAGAAGTTTGCTGATCTCCAGTGTTGGATTTGTGAAAATATACATACTTGTGGACATTTCCATCCTGGGACACAGTTAACCATGCCGGCAGTCTACCTACGCCCACCCAGTGACCAGGCAGTTCTACCAAACCCTGCCCATTTACTGGAGTGCACTAGCCAAGCCCCACCTCTGTAGGCGCAGGGACGGCCCCTTTATGTTTTCCCCCACTTTAATGAATGCCTTATTGAATTACTGTGTATGCGCAGAAACTCAAATAAGGATGACGCTGTGATCCACTGATCCCAGGACATGGCACAGGACACAACATCAAGAAGACCAGTGGTCCCCAAACTGTGGACCAAAGGCTGGATGTGGCCCTTTGCTTTCTTTTATCCGGCCCTTGGGGCATTATTCCCCCACTATCAGCAACCGTGGGCCATAGTTCCTGACACTCTATTCCTCCCACTAACACCAACGATGGGCACTATTCCTCCCACTGACCCAACGATGGGGCACTATTCCTCCCACTGATACCAATGATGGAGAACTATTCCTCCCACTGACCCCAACGATGGGGCACTATTCCTCCCACTGACACCAATGATGGGGCACTATTCCTCACACTGATACCGACGATGGAGCACTATTCCTCCCCTTGACACCAGTGATGGGGCACTATTCCTCCCACTGACATCAACAATGGAATACTATTCCTCCCACTGCCCGCAGTGATGGGGCACTATTCCTCCCACTGACACCAATGATGGGGGACTATTCCTCCCACTGACATCAACAATGGAGTACTATTCCTCCCACTGACCCCAACGATGGGGCACTATTCCTCCCACTGATACCAATGATGGAGAACTATTCCTCCCATTGACACCAGTGATGGGGCACTATTCCTCCCACTGACACCAATGATGGGGCACTATTCCTCTCACTGATACCGACGATGGAGCACTATTCCTCCCACTGACACTAGTGAAGGAGCACTATTCCTCCCACTGACACCAATGATGGGGCACTATTCCTCCCACTGACACCAATGATGGGGCACTATTCCTCCCACTGACACCAATGATGGGGCACTATTCCTCCCACTGACCCCAATGATGGGGCACTATTCCTCCCACTGACACCAGTGATGGAGCACTATTCCTCCCACTGACACCAATGATGGGACACTATTCCCTCCACTGATACCAATGATGGAGCACTATTCCCTCCACTGATACCAATGATGGGGCACTATTCCTCCCACTGACACCAACGATGGGGCACTATTCCTCCCACTGACACCAACGATGGGGCACTATTCCTCCCACTGACACCAACGATGGGGCACTATTCCTCCCACTGACACCAACGACGAGGCACTATTCCTCCCCCTAATACCAAAGATGGGGAATTGTTTACTCCCACTGACACTAGGTAATTTTCTACTCCCACTGGCCACAATCTGGCCCCCTAAAGTTTGAAGGACAGTCAACTGGCCCTTTGTTTAGAAAGCTTAGAGACCCCTGAAGTCGACCAATGAAAATGAGATCTGAGGAAGATTTTGCCCAAAGGTCGGAAAGTAGGAACTTCCTGAGACGTATTTTTCTGAAAACTGCCCACCCATCCCCCATCCTCCGGTGAGCCCTACTGAGCCAAAAATAGATGATGATGCGGAACAAAGAGTTGGAAGATTTAACTGTATGAGCAAATGCAATGTAAACATATCAGAACTCTCACATACATGCTTGTGAACATAGATCTTTTCCATAAAGGTAACAATTTTATAAGGTTTACTGGTCCTTTAACAATAATCTTTCGGCATGCCTTGACCCTTTTCATGCACCATCAATGCTTTTCCACTAACCAGAAACGCTTTTTCCACAACATTCACATAGAAGATGTTCAGAGTATTTCAGAAAAGCTCCATGGTTGTTATATTGCCTATATTTCTGTTAGTAGTAGTAAACTACTGCATTAGGACCCCTAGATGGCGCAGAGGAGCATATGGAATAAATCTTTGTAACATGTAACATTCTAGAGAACACTAGAGGGAATTAGTAACCATCGGATACATTTATTTGCCAATTCCATTGGTTGCATTTACGTAAAACATGTGTATTTCCTATCTGCATCAGCTCCATCTAGTGGAAGTAATGCAGTATTTTACTGCTGCCCATATATAAGGTACATTCGTTTAGAAGAGAAAATAGCATGTTTTTGCCCTGTTCACACAAAGTGAATGTGAAGATTCACTTAACAAATGGCTATGGAATTTTTTCATAAATAGACCCCATATTTAGGGGGTCAGATATCAGGCTTGCATGTTAGTCCTCCTGTTACAAAGACCTCAAGGGTAACTGTGTGAATATGTTTTTTTGTTTTTTTTAATTAAAAATATCACTTTTGGGTGGACTGGCACTTGAATTGATTAGTAAGCTTATCCAAAGGGATCAATATTTCTACCCTCGAAGGAACAAGCACCACGTTTTCCCAAGTGTTCACCGCTCACCCTGGCTGGCGGCGTGGTTTTAGTAAATAAGCCCTTAGCAGGTTTTACCGCGGGTGATCTGCATGTCCTGAATCTTCTCTCTTTTCCTGAAAACCGGTGCAAAAGAATAAATGATAATTATTTATATTAAATTTTTTTTTACAAAACTGATTCCGATTAATTGCAACTAGAGATGAATAACTCGATTCACAAACTTGGCGAATCTATTTAGATTGGTTGAACATTTGCAGCCAATCTGCAGAGAATTGTCCAGTCTGTTGATCACTAAGGCTCATGATTGGCTCAGATCTCTGCAGATCAGACAGGTCTATAATAAAAAAGACGGGTGTGCAGCTTTCCTTTCCATTGGGCCATCATTGCCCGCAATAGCAGCGTATTTCTTTTGCGCCGGTTCTGCGTCTCCGTCTGTCTTTTCTTGTCTCATTTTTCTCTCTCTTTTCCTCTCTCTCCATCCTCTTCCGGCAGAAAAGGGCTCAAGCTTTGGCCATCAGAGATTTCCATAAAAAGAACATTAGGGAGAAGGCGGCGCACTTGGCCTCCATGTTCGGCCCCTCGGACATCCCGCAGGTGAATATTCCGGAATGTTCTGCATGCCGCCATCAGTGTGATACATAATATTCGGCGTAATAACCTAATTACAGGAAGGTCAGGCATTACCAGAATTATTGGTTGGGTTAGCCACATAATTGGATATATTGCAGTCTTGCACAGTTGTACCGGTCCTCTCCTGAACTGAAAGGCTTCCTCTGAATTCACTGCACACTGTGAGCTTCTCATTAGAACCTTCAACAAATCAGATGGAATCCACCTCATTTTCTGGCTGGAGGACACCCAGGACCATCTAGCCCAGTGGTCTCAATAACTGTGGCTGTGGGGCTGGATGTGGCCCTTTGTTTGCCTTTATCTGGCCCTTGAGGTATTATTCCTTCCACTGACACCAACAATGGGGCACTATTACTCCCACTGACACCAACTATTTCTTATCTTAATACTAAAGATTGAGCATTGTATTCCCACTGGGAACAGTCCGGACCCCCTAAAGTCTGAAGGACAGTAAACTAGCCATTTCTTTAGAAAGTTTGGAGACTCTTTATCTAGACCAAGGGTGTCCAACCATGCCCATCTGGAGGAATGCCATGCAAACATAGCAGCCGCAGTAGCCTACATTGAAAAGCCAGGCAAATGCATGTCTGGAAGGATGCCGAGGCTGCTATGTTCACAATTGCACCAACAGCAGGGAACGCAGGGGCACCAAGTAAGTAAATGCTGCATGGCCGGATCTAGGGGGGGTGCTGTGGTGGACTAACCCCCCCTCCCCCCCATTGCCCCAGATTACAATTGCACTCCCTAAAGCTCCATTCCCACCACCTCACCCGCTCCTCCCACTGACACCAATGATGGGGCACTATTCCTACCACTGATACCAACAATGGGGCACTACTCCTCCCACTGACACCAATGATAGGCACGATTCTTCCCACTGCCACAACGATAAGGCACTATTGCTCCCACTGACACCAACAATAGGCACTATTCCTCCCACTGACACCAATGATGGACACTACTCCTTCCACAGACACCAGTGATAGGGCACTATTCCTCCCACTGACACCAATGATGAGGCACTATTCCTCCCACTGACACCAACAGTGGGGCACTACTCCTCCCACTGACACCAATGATAGGGCACTATTCCTTCCACTGAAACCAATGATGGGCCACTACTCCTCCCACTGACACCAGGTGTCAGTGGCAGGGAAGGGAAAGGGCAAACGATATGCAGATTAAATGTCAGCTTTAATACATAATGCCTTATAATACCGTTGTTTTAATTTTTTTTGTTGTATGGCTTCTGCTCTGCACAGGATAAACTGGCCGCTCCCCGCTTACCTCATTTCACCTCTAAAATCCCGTTCTTTGATCCCCGAATTCCTGACCTCTCTACTCCTCTGTCTCCATCTGCCAATGACTCCGCCCCCAAAAGCGCTCAATCTAAAGAGGTAATGCCACATGCCTGTGAGCAAGACTAAATCACTTAAAATTGACCTAAAGTCAAAACTTTTTTTTTTGCTGCCTGTGTTAGACATGTGCAAATTCCTTTCAGACCGAATATAAATTTGGACGAATTTTTGGTTATTCGGAGATTCGGATGTATCTGAATCTCCAAATTAAATAGTAATGCATTTTGTTGAAATTCGTTTAATTTAATTTCGTATATTCATTTTCTAACAAATTCCAAATTTTTCGAATGATTCAAATTCGAATCGGTCAAAAAATGATCGGCCGATTCAAATTCTGTGTGAAGAATATCTGGTTGTTAGGGAGTGGGCGGGAAGCCAGCCGCCATGTCCTTAACAACCGATGACTCATCAGCTGTCAGCGGGCTTCCCCACTGAGAGCTGAAATGTAAAAAAAAGAATGCCAGCAATACAAAACTCAGAAATCCGGGTATGGATTTAAATTTTTTATTTTTTTTTTACATTTTGGAATTGGGTTCCCCAATTCCAAAATGTAAAAAAAAATGGCATGGGGGTCCCCCCAAAATCCATACCAACCAAGCCTTATCTGAGCATGCAGCCCGGCAGGGCTGAACCCTACCATGCCACATGCCCCCTAAATCGGGGGGTGCTTTTGGGGCAGGGGGGGATACCACATCGTTTTTTTTTTTGCTGAATTTTTAATTGCCGGCATTCTTTTCTTTACATTTCAGTTGTCAGTGGCGGAAGCCCGCTGACAGCTGATGAGTTACCAGTTGTTAAGGATGCGGCAGCTGGCTTCCCAGCCCGCTCGTTAACAATCAAGCTATTCTATATACTTAATTTTGAATCTTTCCGAAAATTTGGAATTCGTCAGAAAATTAATAAACAGAACGAAATTGAATGAAACAAAATTAAACTAAACAAATTCTGAAAAACAAATGAATGAAATGAAATTAGTGACATAACGAAGTGAAACCCATTTTTGGGGTTTGCACATGTCTAGCCTGTGTACTGTATTCTTGCTCCTCTCATCTGTTGCTTTATAACTTTTGTTTTGCTATTTTGTTTCTTTTTTTGTATTACTGGATATAATTCTCCTCTCTGTCTCCTCTCCACTCCACAGAATACTCTCCTCTCTCCTGATTTATCCCCTCTCTCCTCTCCAATCCCTTTCTATGACCCTCCTGCCTCATCTTCTCCTTCATCTCCATCTTCCACCGTCTCCGCCCACTGCGGCACTCAGTCTAAGAAGCTACTGCAACATGTAAGTCCAGTTCTGGTTCTGCACAGAGTGTCCATTTCTGGTTGATAACCTCATGAATGGGACAACGGGAAACCAAAATTTACATTACCATCCGCTAGGGTTTTCATTTCAAGCTTACACATCATTTCTGGGAAAATAAATGGCAATTACCTTTAGGTGACAGAAGTTAGGAAATATTTTAAAGGGTTTCTCCACCTAAATGTGACGTGTTCCCACAGACTTATCAGAAAAGCAGAGACAATGTTTTCATGCCTGGTCGTGTTCCTGCCCACCTTGTAGTTTTGGATGTCCCCGCCCACCTTGTAGTTTTGGATGTTCCCTCCCACCTTGTAGTTTTGAAATGTTCCCTCCCACCTTGTAATTTTGGATGTTCCCTCCCTCCTTGTAGTTTTGGATGTTCCCGCCCACCTTGTAATTTTGGATGTTCCCTCCCACCTTTTAGTTTTGGATGTTCCCTCCCACCTTGTAGCTTTGGATGTTCCCTCCCACCTTGTAGTTTTGGATGTTCCTGCCCACCTTGTAGTTTTGGATGTCCCTGCCCACCTTGTAGTTTTGGATGTTCCCTCCCACCTTGTAGTTTTGGATGTCCCTGCCCACCTTGTAGTTTTGGATGTCCCCTCCTACCTTGTAGTTTTGGATGTTCCCTCCCACCTTGTAGTTTTGGATGTTCCCTCCCACCTTGTAGTTTTGGATGTCCCTGCCCACCTTTTAGTTTTGGATGTTCCCTCCCGTTCCCTCCCACCTTGTCATTTTGGGTGTTCCTGCCCACCTTGTAGATTTGGATGTCCCCTCCCACATTGTAGTTTTGGATGTTCCCTCCCTCCTTGTAGTTTTGAATGTTCCCTCCCACCTTGTAGTTTTGGATGTTCCCTCCCTCCTTGTAGTTTTGAATGTTCCCTCCCACCTTGTAGTTTTGGATGTTCCTGCCCACCTTGTAGTTTTGGATGTTCCCTCCCACCTTGTAGTTTTGGATGTTCCCTCCCTCCTTGTAGTTTTGGATGTTCCCTCCCACCTTGTAGTTTTGGATGTTCCTTCCCACCTTGTAGTTTTGGATGTTCCCTCCCACCTTGTAGTTTTGGATGTTCCCTCCCACCTTGTAGTTTTGGATGTTCCCTCCCACCTTGTAGTTTTGGATGTTCCTTCCCACCTTGTAGTTTTGGATGTTCCTTCCCACCTTGTAGTTTTGGATGTTCCCTCCCACCTTGTAGTTTTGGATGTTCCCTCCCACCTTGTAGTTTTGGATGTTCCCTCCCACCTTGTAGTTTTGAATGTTCCCCCCACCTTGTAGTTTTGGATGTTCCTTCCCACCTTGTAGTTTTGGATGTTCCCTCCCACCTTGTAGTTTTGGATGTTCCTTCCCACCTTGTAGTTTTGGATGTTCCCTCCCTCCTTGTAGTTTTGGATGTTCCCTCCCACCTTGTAGTTTTGGATGTTCCCTCCCACCTTGTAGTTTTGGATGTTCCCTCACACCTTTTAGTTTTGAATGTTCCCTCCCACCTTGTAGTTTTGGATGTTCCCTCCCACCTTGTAGTTTTGGATGTTCCTGCCCACCTTGTAGTTTTGGATGTTCCTTCCCACCTTGTAGTTTTGGATGTTCCCTCCCACCTTGTAGTTTTGGATGTTCCCCCCACCTTGTAGTTTTGGATGTTCCCTCCCACCTTGTAGTTTTGGATGTTCCCTCCCACCTTGTAGTTTTGGATGTTCCCTCCCACCTTGTAGTTTTGGATGTTCCCTCCCACCTTGCAGTTTTGGATGTTCCCTCCCACCTTGTAGTTTTGGGTTATCTTCCTCTCCCCCAATTTGTATGTAATGTCGTCACAGGGACCTAAAATCTCCCCAAAGTGGTCACAATAATAAAAATGTAATTCTTCTCTTCTTATTCTATCCATACAAATGTTTTTTTGAGTAAGGCTTTAAACAATTTATTTTACCATTTTTTTTAATAGTTAAAATATTTTTCTGATTTACTATTTATAGCCCTCGGAGCCCCTAATACAGTATCTCCCCACCTTGTAGTTTTGGATGTTCCTACCTTCTTTATAGTTTTGTATGTTCCTGCCCACTTTGTAGTTTTGAGTATGCCCTTCCATCTTGTAGTTTTGGATGTTCCTGCCCACCTTGTAGTTTTGGATGTTCCTGCCCAACTTGTAGTTTTGGGTGTTCCTGGTCTCCTTGTAGTTTTTAGTGTTCCTGACCTCCTTGTAGTTTTGGGTGTTCATGACCTCCTTGTAGTTTTGAGTGTGCCCTTTCATCTTGTAGTTTTGGGTGTTCATGCCCTCCTTATAGTTTTGTATGTTCCTGCCCACCTTGTAGTTTTGGGTGTTCATGACCTCCTTGTAGTTTTGAGTGTGCCCTTTCATCTTGTAGTTTTGGGTGTTCCTGGTCTCCTTGTACGTTTGGGTGTTCCTGGTCTCCTTGTAGTTTTTAGTGTTCCTGACCTCCTTGTAGTTTTGGATGTTCCTGCCCACCTTGTAGTTTTGAGTGCGCCCTTTCACCTTGTAGTTTTGGGTGTTCATGCCCTCCTTATAGTTTTGTATGTTCCTGCCCACCTTGTAGTTTTGGGTGTTCCTGGTCTCCTTGTAGTTTTGGGTGTTCCTGACCTCCTTGTAGTTTTGGGTGTTCCTGCCCTCCCACTTGTTTTAGATGTTCTTGCCCTCTTTCTAGTTTTAGGTGTTCCTGCCCACCTTGTAGTTTTGGGAGTTCCTGGCCACCATGTAGTTTTGGGTGTTCTCACCCAACTTGTAGTTTTGGGAGTTCCATATCCTAGTTTTAGGTGTTCCTGCTCACCTTGTAGTTTTTGGTGTACCCATCCATCTCGTAGTTTTTAGGTGTTCCTGCCCACCTTGTAGTTTTGGGTGTACCCTTGCACCTTGTCATTTTGGGTGTACCTGTCCATCTTGTAGTGTTATGGGTTCCTACCCATCTTGTAGTTTTGGGTGCTCTCGTCCACCTTGCAGTTTTGGGAGTTCCTACCCACACTGCCCACCTTGATAATTAAAACTTTTTCTTATAAACACAGAAAAAGAAGCCAGCGATGCACTATAAAACCCAATGTAAATGAAGCTTTATTATTCTTTGCAAGCAATATAACGCCCTGCCTGGGACCTCCTCTTCTACTATTAAGCCCAGTTTTGTGTAAGACATCTCGGAAGGGAAAGGTCTGAACTTCTGACAACGTTTCTCCTGTTATCTTCCTCTCCCGGACCCTCCAACAATTTGTATGTAATGGCGTCCCAGGGACGTAAAATCTCCCCAATGTGGTCACATGACAAAAAAAACTGATACAAATGTAACTCTTCTCTATTCTATCCATAGAAATATTTTTGGACTAAGGCTTTAAATCATTTATTTTTACAATTTTTTTTATAGTTTTCTGCTTTACTGGAAATATTTAGAGCCCTTGAAGCCCTTAATATCCCCCCCCCTTCCACTTCCGCAGGAGATTATCTGATAAATCTCCCGGTTTTGTTCAAGGCCGTGGGTTCTCACTGTAGGAGTTGGGGTTTAGGGTTATTTATTATTATTTAATGAATTTTTTTAATTTTATTTATTATTATACAAATATAAAATAAATGAATAAATAAATGTAAAATAAATACACACATAAATAAAAAGCATAAATCATAAAAAAAAAAAAATTCAATAAATGAATACTAAGTAACAATAAATAAATAATTGCAACGATTTTGGCACGTTTTTGCGTGACTTTGTATGCAGCGTTTTTGAGCTTTGGATGTTTTTTTATTAGCCAATAGAGAAAACTGTCATCTGGGAAGGCGGGTCCCTTTCTGCATTGGCCTGGTGCTGCTTCTTACATAAAGATATCAACAGAGGAAGATTCTCCCTGAGAAAATATGTGTCTATGTTATGTAAGCACTCGGGGAAATATCTTCACACAAATTCCGTATTGTATTCAGAGGAACATAAATACCCTTTAGCGCTTCTTTATCTGTCTGTCTTGAAAACTCAGAAGACATCAGATAGCTCAAATACGAATATATCAAAGTATACTTATATAGCTACATCTGGGGTTATCTGAGGTCATTGAGTAAAGCTCTGACAGCTTCGTATTTCAGGCACTGGAGAAGGATGGGGAATGGTTTGGGCAATATACAGAGTTCAGGCCCGTGTGGGCGGGGTATGTTGGTGACCCCCATAGAGATAAGGGCAGGGTAAGGAAATGGTGTCACACTGTTCAGGGTACAATGGTTCCAAAGCTCAGGGAACACTTTGAGAACATACGACCAAAAATAAGAGATACAACATCTTATAGATAGTACATCCTGCTGTAAAGGTTTATTTTATTTGACTGAAGTTCCCTTCAATGCAGAGAGCATCCGATGGAGAGGCTCCGATAAGGCGCAAGTTGTTTTTTCCCGACCCGGGCCAGGTACTCCGCTGATTGTCATGTGATGAATATATGCGCTTGGCCAGATCTGCACGTCTAACCCAGCCTGGCTCTTCTGCACTACGTGACGAATATCTTCACTTCTCATAAGCTTCGAGTGTTTTCTAATTTACTGATTTAATGTCCCCTTTATTCTAAGCAGTCTTATAAAAAGCACCTTACAGGATATATTTAATTATATTCATATTTAGTGTTATATTTAGTTATATTTTGTGTTATATTTAGGGTTATATTTTTTATATTTATATTTTTATTTATAATTATATATATTTTTCAAGTTATATTTATATTTAGTGTTAGATTTAGTTATATTTTATGTTATATTTAGGGTTAGATTTTTATATTTATATTTTTATTTATAATTATATATATTTTTTAAGTTATATTTATATTTAGTGTTAGATTTAGTTATATTTTGTGTTATATTTAGGGTTAGATTTTTTTATATTTATAGTTTTATTTATAATTATATATATATATTTTTCAAGTTATATTTATATTTAGTGTTAGATTTAGTTATATTTTATGTTATATTTAGGGTTAGATTTTTTTATATTTATATTTTTATTTATAATTATATATATTTTTCAAGTTATATTTATATTTAGTGTTAGATTTAGTTATATTTTATGTTATATTTAGGGTTAGATTTTTATACTTATAGTTAGTTATATATTTATATTTTTATTTACAATTATGTTACATGTTATATTTATTTCTATTTATATTTAGTGTTAGATTTATATTTATAATTATATATATATATATATATATATATATATTTTTTTTTTTTTAAATGCATATTATATATATATTGTATTTAGTGTTAGAATTAGTTATACTTAATGTTAGACTATATATTATGTATATATATAAATTATATTATATAATATATAAATATTATTTATATTTGTATTTAGAATTATATTATTTGTTATATTTATTTATATTTGTATTTATGATTATATTATGTGTTCTATTTTTATTTTTATTTAGTGTTAGATTTATAATTAGTGTTATATTTCTGTGTATTTCTATGTGAGCACTCCGCAGTAGAACGGTTGTAATCTCGCCGTTCTTTGTACAGTGTACACAGACCAGTATCTGACTGTTTAATCAGGAAACACGACCTTCCTCCAACCGGCTGCTTCACTTCCTGAATCAAATCCGATATGAAATTCTCTCACTGAGACATTTAGAATCTGAAATCTGTTTCTTCAGATCAGATTCTTCTATCATTTTTTTGCACCTCGTTATTGCTTATTAATATAGACCTTGGATTTTTTTTTCATGCTCAGTAATGTGTTACTGTAACCTTTCCAGATATTTATTCCCTCCACAAAGATCACAGTACTCCCCCCCCCCCCCCCCCCCGACAATGCCTTCATCTGCTTTTCTCTCCAGAAGGGCGGCGCCATCTTTGCTCAGGCATCATCCAGGGTTAGCGCTGAACGAGGCCCTAAAATGGGTCGGCTGAAAACGTACTAGAGATTCTCTTTAACCACTTCAGCTCAGGAAGGTTTACCCCCTCTTTATGAACACTGATAAAGCACTACGTTGCTTTAACTGACAATTGCGCGGTCGTGCAACGCTGTACACAAATACAATTAACGTCCTTTTTTTCCCCAGCAAATAGAGCTTTCGTTTGATGGTGATCACCTCTGCGTTTTTATTATTTTTTGTGCTATAAACCAAAAAAGACTGACAATTTTGAAAAAAAAACAACACGTTTCGGCCCTCAGGGTCACGGTCTTCCTCAGGGGTTAGGTTTTGCTGTTTAAAAAAAATTATATTTTAACATTTCAAGTATCATCAAATAGTTAATAAACAGTTTCTTTTGCGAAAACATGGGGTATAATTACCAATAAAAGGTATGAAATGGGGGGATCTCCTAGCCAGAATTCCTTTAAAATCAATCAGATGATCCCATGTTTCCCTTGGCCACTCCCACACCAAAGAGGGATACCGCTTTGCCCTATGTGGTGTACAAGGAGTCACACTGGGGGACACCCAAATATTTTTTACTTTCTGCTATAAAACATCCAATAAAAAATGTAAAAAATAAAATCAAATTTCTTCATCAATTTAGGCCAATATGTATTCTGCTACATATTTTTTGGTAAAAAAAAAAAAAAAACAACCAATAAGCGTATATTGATTGGTTTGCCCAAAAGTTATAGCATCTACAAACTATGAGATAGATTTATGGATATTTTATTTAATTTTTTTTTAAAGTAATGGCGGCAATCAGCGACTTTTAGCGGGACTGCGACATTGCGGCGGAAAAATCTGACACTTTTTGGAGACCAGTGACACCAATACAGTGATCAGTGCTAAAAAAAAATGCACTGTGACTGTACCAATGACACTGTCAGGGAAGGGGTTAATGTCAGGGGCGATCAAGGGGTTAAATGTTCTCCTAGGGAGTGCTTGCTAACTGTGTGTGGGGGAGGTGCTTTAACTGGGGGAAGATAGAGATCCGTGTTCCTGCTTAGCAGAAACACAAGATCTTCATCTTCCCCTCTCGCAGAACGGCGATCTGTCTTGTTTACACAGGCAGACCGTCTGCCTTGGGAATGATCAATGTGGCATCAGGACCGCCAAACTCGCTGATTGGCTCCTGCTGTGTCCAACCACATCGGGAGCGGGTCGCCAGCGGCGCGTGCCTGACCCGAAGAAAGAAATCACGCACAGGTCCGTGATTTCATATCAAATTTCCTACTCGTTTCGACCTTCATGGTCATGGTCTTCCTCAGGGGGTAGGTTTGCTGTTTAAAAAATTATATTTTAACATTTCAAGTATCATCAAATAGTTAATAGTTTCTTTTGAGAAAGCATGGTGTATAATTACCAATAAAAGGTATGAAATGGGGGGATCTACTAGCCAGAATTTCTTTAAAATCAATCAGATGATCCCATGTTTCCCTTGGCCACTCCCACTCCAAAGAGGGATGACACTGTCAGGGTAGGGGGTTAACATCAGGGGCGATCAAAGGGTTAAATGTGCTCCTAGGGAGTGCTTGCTAACAGTATGAGGGGGAGGTGCTTTAACTGGGGGAAGACAGAGGTCCGTGTTCCTGCTTAGCAGAAACACAAGATCTCCATATTCCCCTCTCACGGAACGGCGATCTGCTTTGTTTACATAGGCAGACCGCCGCTCTGTCTGCCTCGGGAACGATCAGCGGGTCCCCCGTGGACATCGGGTCCACCGAACTCGCTGATTGGCTCCTGCTGTGTCCAATCACATCGGAGCGGGTCGCGGGCGGCGTGTGCCTGACCCAAAGAATGAAATCATGTACAGGACGGTAGGTGATTTTGCGCTGAAGGGCTGCCCTCGCCGCAGTATATATTCGCAGGGCGAAGTGGTTAATGACATCTGCGACTTTTTGGAAAAAACGGATACAAATGCAACAATGTATCAAAGTAGTAAAAGCTGTAAAATAATTATAGCGGTGACGGCGGGTCGCTCCTCATTTCCATCACTGAGAGTCACAAGATAAAAGAGAAAGAAGCCAATCTGATGGGAGAGGGAAGGGGGAGGGGAGGGCGCTCCCTCCGGGCACAGCGGGCACCTGTGGGGGGTCTTTGATGTTCAGCCAGGCCATATGACCAGACAGCGCTGTGCCGAGGGCTGGTCGGGAAAAGAAAACACTTTATATAACGGCGTGTCATCAATGCTGGGAGCCAGGATGTTCCACAAACAGGACAGTCATAAAAAAAAATCTACCGACTCCCCAGTGGGATCTCCGGAACTCTGCCATATATTAAAGCTGAAATCCAATCACATAAATCTCCATTAATATATATTCCTCAATAGCCTCAGAGGATAGAAATCCACTCTCTGTGTATCAGATGCCTTTGCAAAGCCAGATATTACCTTTTAAAAGTAGCAGTGACATCATCACTGTGCTGTACATAGCCTGCGCAGAGAGCAGAGCTGTGGGAGGCGCCCAGCAGGCCCCACCCACTACAGGCAACCTGTAGAAAAGTACAGGAGGGGTGGAGACAGGACCAGTCACTCTGCACAAGGAGAGAGAACAGAACAGTGGGAGGCGCCCAGCAGGCTCCACCCACTACAGGCAGCCTGTAGAAAAGTACAGGAGGGGCGGAGACAAGACCAGTCACCCTGCAAAAAGAGAGAGAACAGAACTGTGGGAGGGGCCTAGCAGGCTCCACCCACTACAGGCAGCCTGTAGAAAACTACAGGAGGGGGCGGAGACAAGACCAGTCACCCTGCACAAGGAGAGAGAACAGAAATGTGGGAGGGGCCCAGCAGGCCCCACCCACTACAGGCAACCTGTAGAAAAGTACAGGAGGTTGCGGAGACTAGACCAGTGACCCTGCACAAATAGCAAGAACAGAACTGTGGGAGGGGCCTAGCAGGCTCCACCCACTACAAGCAGCCTGTAGAAAACTACAGGAGGGGGCGGAGACAAGACCAGTCACCCTGCACAAGGAGAGAGAACAGAAATGTGGGAGGGGCCCAGCAGGCTCCACCCACTACAGGCAGCCTGTAGAAAAGTACAGGAGGGGGCAGAGGCAAGACCAGTCACCTTGCAAAAGGAGAGAGAACAGGAATGTGGGAGGGGCCTAGCAGGCTCCACCCACTACAGGCAGCCTGTAGAAAAGTACAGGGGGGGGGGGGGGGGGCGGAGACAAGACCAGTCACCCTGCACAAAAATCGAGAACAGAACTGTGGGAGGGGCCTAGCAGGCTCCACCCACTACAGGCAGCCTGTAGAAAAGTACAGGAGGTTGCGGAGACAAGACCAGTGACCCTGCACAAGGAGAGAGAACAGAAATGTGGGAGGGGCCCAGCAGGCCCCACCCACTACAGGCAACCTGTAGAAAAGTACAGGAGGTTGCGGAGACAAGACCAGTGACCCTGCACAAATAGCAAGAACAGAACTGTGGGAGGGGCCTAGCAGGCTCCACCCACTACAAGCAGCCTGTAGAAAAGTACAGGGGGGGGGCGGAGACAAGACCAGTCACCCTGCACAAGGAGACAGAACAGAACTGTGGGAGGGGCCTAGCAGGCTCCACCCACTACAGGCAGCCTGTAGAAAAGTACAGGAGGGGGCGGAGACAAGACCAGTGACCCTGCACAAATAGCAAGAACAGAACTGTGGGAGGGGCCTAGCAGGCTCCACCCACTACAGGCAGCCTGTAGAAAAGTACAGGAGGGGGCGGAGACAAGACCAGTCAAAAGATATCTGCTGATGATGGAGATTTTCCAAACCCAGGGACCTCTTCCAATAAAAGTCATGTAAGTCTTTCATTGTGGCAATAAAGTGGCAACGCGTTTTGGGCAGCCTGTGAATTTCAATGGGTTGCCCAGCGTGCGGTCACACGCAAAAAAAGTATGTTTTTTAAACCTGCGCCGCACCAAGCGCCATGGTACCATGCATCTTGGCGGTTGTCGTGAACGCACCTGCATTTGCTAGATGTGTGGGGGGCGCCATTAAGAAATAACAGCCCCCCCCACGCACATTCGTAGAAGGCAACGCGTTTCCATGTGGTGCGGGAAAACGCACACTTTAGATCACTTTCCCGTGAACAAGCCCTCGGGTATTCGTGAACACCGGCACCAGAATTTACATCTGAGCCGACATCTCAGCCTGAGAAGTAGGTGGTGACCCCCCGGGGTGATGCCTGAACAAAAATGGTGCTGTCCTTCTGGGGAAAAAAAAGAATTAAGTCTGGAGCATTGCCTGGGAAAGTACTGTGATCTCTGTGAGAGGAAATACATCCCTGGAAGTGTTCATTAGATGTGGTGGCTGCATTTGTTTTCTTTTTTTAGTCTTTTTTCTCCACCTCTGTTTTCACCTGGTGATCTGGCCAGTAACACACCTCCTGTATTAGAGCGCCCCCACTCTGGGTGAAGGAGCACAGGAGGCACAGCTGACAGCAGCATTGTCAGTCTGGGGGGGGAGGGAAGTGTTAGATGAATATTGCCCAAATCAGGAGCACGATGTTAGATTTCAGCAGTAGGGGGGGAGGGGATGTTTTCTGACTCAGGCTATACGGGAGACGTTGAGCCATCAGAGTTCCGGAAGACTCAGAGTTTAATCATCATTCCCGAATTCCTGGGATGCTTCAATCGAAGGAAATTCCACAGCTTCCAGTCGGTGCTGTAATATGTGACATCTGTTCCCAGGGACGCCGCGCTGTCAGGGGAAGGGACTGCCATGTTTCGTCCAACAGTTGGCTAAAAATGGTCTAAAGAATGAAGCTGGAGGGTTGGAGTATTAAGTCCTCCCTCCGGCCTCCCCTTCAGTCTTTGCACAGTTGTAGCGGCTCCTCTCCTGGACTGAAACGACTTCCTCTGATTTCGCCGCACACTGTGAGCTTCTCACCATGTGCTTTAGAAGCCGCAGCAAGTCAGATAGAGCCCCGCCTCATTTCCTGGCTGAAGGACATCCCGTATCATTTAGGTCAGGGGGTCTCAACCTGGCGGCCCTCCACCTGTTGCTCCACCATGCCTCTGCCTGTGGGGAGTCATGCATGTTACTGTCAGCCTTGCAATGCCTCATGGGGCTTGTAGTTTTCACAACAGCTGGAGGGCCGCCAGTTACAGACCCCTGAGTCAGGTCTTTCCTCTCCAGCCTGACTGTCCCTGGCCCACCCCTTTCATTCATTGGATTGTTTTTCTTTCAATCATGGAGGTTCAGCATCGCATGTGGGTGTTACCTTGCAAAATACAGCCCGCCTGGGAACGCCCACTCCTCCAGATTGACATCCACCCCTTTTAATAATTGCTTAACTCCTCCCACTTCCTGCATCAGAACTGAGGGCTGTTGAGAGTCAGGGTAGACATGTGCAATTCGTTTCGTTTTTTTTTTAGTTTTCCGTTAAAATTCGTTCATTCGTTATCGTACGAATGAACGAATGATTCGCTAAAAATTTTAACGAATTATCGAATCGAACGAATATGAAAAACAACGAAAATCCGAAATAACCAAATTAGAAACAACGAAACTACGAAAGAAGAAAATCCGAAAAACGAAAACAGGAACAACGAAAATCAAAATGAACGAAAAAATTCATACATTCGTAACTTTTTATTTTTTTTGTTGAATTGGTAATTTTTTTCGTGTCCCGTACAATGGCGCTGCTTAACGTGCTTCGAATGGATTGAACGAAAAAATTCGTACATTCGTAACTTTTTTTTTTTTTTTTTCGATTCGTAATTTTTCGTGTCTCTTACAATGGCGCTGCTTAACGTGCTTCGAATGGATTGAACGAAAAAATTCGTACATTCGTAACTTTTTTTTTTTTTCGATTCGTAATTTTTCGTGTCTCTTACAATGGCGCTGCTTAACGTGCTTCGAATGGATTGAACGAAAAAATTCGTACATTCGTAACTTTTTTTTTTTTTTTTCGATTCGTAATTTTTCGTGTCTCTTACAATGGCGCTGCTTAACGTGCTTCGAATGGATTGAACGAAAAAATTCGTACATTCGTAACTTTTTTTTTTTTTTTTTCGATTCGTAATTTTCCGTGTCTCTTACAATGGCGCTGCTTAACGTGCTTCGAATGGATTGAACGAAAAAATTCGTACATTCGTAACTTTTTTTTTTTTTCGATTCGTAATTTTTCGTGTCTCTTACAATGGCGCTGCTTAACGTGCTTCGAATGGATTGAACGAAAAAATTCGTACATTCGTAATTTTTTTTTTTTTCGATTCGTAATTTTCCGTGTCTCTTACAATGGCGCTGCTTAACGTGCTTCGAATGGATTGAACGAAAAAATTCGTACATTCGCAACTTTTTTTTTTTTTTTGATTCGGAATTTTTTGTGTCTCTTACAATGGCGCTGCTTAACGTTCTTCGAATGGATTGAACGAAAAAATTCGTACATTCGTAACTTTTTTTTTTTGCGATTCGTAATTTTCCGTGTCTCTTACAATGTAATAATAGCACACACATTACATAACATTATGAATTATGCTCCAATTACGAATCTACGAAAACATTGTTACGAAAGTACGAATAAATCAATCTAACGAAAGTACGAATGTAACTAAATCTACGAAAATACGAATGCGTCCGAATTTCGAATAAACGAAAATTAAACTAACGGAAAAACGAATCAACGAAAACATAACTCTTACGAAATTACGAATCGTTACGAATCAACGGAAACGAAACTAAACAAATTTTTCTATTGTGCACATGTCTAAGTCAGGGTGCTGTGATGTCACTTTGCCAGCCCCTCCCACCAGCCTGGATCTGCCTGCATTGCTTTAGAGAAGCACGGAGATGCAACTGTGACATCACTGGACCTATAATAATGTATGTAATGAAAATGTAAATTTTTTTTTTTTTTTTTTTTAAATGTCATCGTCATTTTTTTTAGGAGGAGGAGGAGGGATCAGCAAAGGCAAAACATGAGCAGATGGTAGACAGATGACTTATTGCTGCATTTTTGAGGGAGCCTTGACCTTTCCGTCATTGCCAACGAGTTGTTACATAATCTTCATTTCATAAAAACAAACGAACAAAAAGAATATCTATAAAATAAGAAAATATATATATATATACCGTATATACTCGAGTATAAGCCGAGATTTTCAGCCCTTTTTTTTAGGGCTGAAAGTCCCCTTCTCGGCTTATACTCGAGTCAGTGCGGTCTGCCTACATGAACAGCTTGTCATGTAGACAGACGGCGGTGTTCAAAAGCCGCGCCGCCTCCTCCCGCCCATCCGTGATAGGCGGACACTAATTTTCCCAGCAGTACAGTGTTCCGCCTATCACGGATGTTCTCTCATTCTCATCTCATGGACGAGGATGAGAGAATATCCGTGATAGGCGGAACACTGTACATGACTGCTGGGAAAACCGAGTGTTCCTCCTATCACGGACGAGGAGGAGGCGCGGCTTTCAAACCTGCAATGGCGCCTGGCGCCTCAGCGTGTACGCTGATCGGCAGGACAACCGGACAGCGGCCCCCGAGGGACACCGCACACCACACACCGGACAGCGGCCCCCGAGGGACACCGGACAGCGGCCCCCGAGGGACACCGCACACCACACACCGGACAGCGGCCCCCGAGGGACACCGCACACCAGACAGCGGCCCCCGAGGGACACCGGACAGCGGGACACCGGATCGATCGGCACAGGTAGACTGCACTGGGGACACGGGGGGGTTGTATAGGACACAGGGGACATGCAGATGGCATTTGCTGACACTCTTTTCCACTTACAGTAGCTGCTCCATTTCCCCCCCTCGGCTAATACACGGGTCATTAACTTTTCCCAGTTTTTTTGTGGTAAATCAGGGGCCTCGGCTTATATTCGGGACGGCCTATACTCGAGTATATACGGTATATATAGATAGATAGATAGATAGATAGATAGATAGATAGATATAGAAATATATACTCGAGTATAAGCCATCCCGAATATAAGCCGAGGCACCTAATTTTACCACAAAAAAATGGGAAAACGTATTGACTCGAGTATAAGCCTAGGGTAAAAAATGGGCAGCTACTGTAAGTGTAAAAGAGGGTCAACAATGCCCATTTGCAGCCTCACTGTGCCCATTTGCAGCCTCACTGTGCCCATTTGCAGCCATAGGTCCCCCAAACTTCAGCTGCAGCCAAAATGTGGGGTCTCTGGACCCAAAGGGTCCCGAAATGACATTGCTGCGGATGGACACAGTTGACCGACATTGGGGCCCCCGTATCTCGGGGCCACTTGGTGCTAGGAACCCCAAATTTGGATATGTTGTATTGCTTGTTGGGGTTCCTAGCACCAAGTGGCCCCCCGAGATACGGGGGCCCCAAAGTCGGATCGGAAAATGTCAAGCCCTTTTCTGCAGCAGAGAATGACATTTTCCGAACCGTATTTGGGGCCCCCCGTACCTCGGGGACACTTGGTGCTAGAAACTCCATTGGATATGTTGTAGTGCTGATTCCACTGGGTTTGCAAACCAGATTTGGGGGTTCCTAGCACCAAGTGGCCCCCGAGATGTGGAGCCCCTAAGTCGGGTCAGAAAATGCCATTCTCTGCTGCAGAAAAGTGCTTGGCTCGAGTATAAGCCGAGGGGGGCATTATCAGCACAAAGTGCTGAAAAACTCGGCGAGTATATACCGTATATCTTTTTTTAGAAGTTTACCCCATAGTCTTTATATCTAGATAGACAGTATATATTTATATATATATATATGAAAGAAATCCTCTTTAAAAAAATAAAAATATTTGGACTGAGTATTAACGGTTATTTGTTTTGTGTAAATTTTCACATTTATATTTTTTCCCTTCACCAGGGCACACTGATCCCCGATTTCTTTCTGCGTTTGTGTGTTGCATGCAGTGTGTGATCGCAGGCAGCATTGGGCATAGCGCTATAAAATATAAATCCCCTAGGGGGTGCTTGCAGTGCTCCTTCAATCAGCCATTCTCATTTTACACCAAGAAAATGGGGGGGGGGGTCCAAGGAGCAATGCTAAGACAACAGCTTGGGCTTGATGACAACCTTGGCAGCTCTACTACAAAGCCTGGGTCCCTTCAAAAAGCCGATGGCCTCCACTGAGGGATCCAAGTGAAATTGACAGACGGTGGTCTTAAGAGTCCATAGTCAATTATTGCTGACAAAGTTGAGGCAAACAGAGGTTAACCAACGCGTTTCAGAGCGCCAGACAATCCCCCTTCATCAGGGTGGACATATGACAAAACTCTATCTAAAAATTTCCTACACTGTGTTTTATCTCAAGGAGGGAGCATTAATAGTCACAGTGGACGTGTGTTAAAAGTAGGGATGAGCTTTAGGTTCAGACTGAATCTTAAATGTTCGGGCTTTTGCCTATCCTTAACACACCAGTGACCACACCAGCCCCATTCACTTACATGACACATCTGGTCCAGTCACTTCACTCCCACTGAATGACAGGCCCACCACCCAACTACCACCACACCACCACCACCACCAATCAAATACCATCACACCACCACCACCACCACCCAACTACCACCACCGCTACCACCATCCCAACTACCACCACCCCACCACCACCACCACTAACACCATCATGACACATTTGGTCCAGTCACTTCACTTCCATTGAATGATCGCCCCCCCCCACCACCATCACCCAACTATCACCACCACCACCACTACCACCCCACTACCACCATCCCAACAAACAGCCCCCCACCACCACCACTACCACCATCCCAACAAACACCACCCCACCACTACCACCATCCCAACAAACACCACCCCACCACTTCCACCATCCCAACAAACACCACCCCACCACCACCACTACCACCATCCCAAACAAACACCACCACACCACTACCACCATCCCAACAAACACCACCCCCCACCACCACCACTACCACCATCCCAACAAACACCCCCCCCCCACCACCACTACCACCATCCCAACAAACACCACCCCACCACTACCACCATCCAAACAAACACCACCCCACCACCACCACTACCACCATCCCAAACAAACACCCCCACACCACCACCACCATCCCAACAAACCCACCCCACCACCACCACCATCCCAACCAACACCACCCCACCACTACCACCACCCCAACCCCCACCCCACCCCCCCACCACTACCACCATCCCAACAAATACCACCCCACCACCACCACTACTACCATCCCAACAAACGCCACCCCACCACTACCACTACCACCATCCCAACAAACGCCACCCCACCACCACCACTACCACCACCCCAACAAACACCACCCCACCACTACCACCATCCCAACAAATACCACTCCACCACCACCACCCCACCCCAAATACCACCCCCCACCACCACTACTACCATCCCAACAAACGCCACCCCACCACCACCACCACCACCATCCCAACAAACCCACCCACCCCACCACTACCACCATCCCAACAAACACCCACCACCCCCACCACTTCCACCATCCCAACAAATACCACCCCACCACCACCACTACTACCATCCCAACAAACGCCACCCCACCACCACCACTACCACCATCCCAACAAACACCACCCCACCACCACCACCATCCCAACAAATACCACCCCACCACCACCACTACTACCATCCCAACAAACGCCCCCCCACCACCACCACTACCACCACCCCAACAAACACCACCCCACCACTACCACCATCCCAACAAACACCACCCCACCACTTCCACCATCCCAACAAACACCACCCCACCACTACCACCATCCTAACAAACACCACCCCACCACTACCACCGTCTCAACAAACACCACTACCACCATCCCAACAAACCCCACCCCACCACCACCACTACCACCATCCCAACAAACACCACCCCACCCCACCACCACCACCCCCCCCATCCCAACAAACACCACCCCACCACCATCCCAACAAACACCACCCCATCACCATCCCAACAAACACCACCCCACCACTACCACCGTCACAACAAACACCACTACCACCATCCCAACAAACGCCACCCCACCACCACCACCCCAACAAACACCACCCCACCACTACCACCATCCCAACAAACACCACCCCACCACCACCACTACCACCATCCCAACAAACACCACCCACCACCACCACCATCCCAACAACCATCAAAAAAAGAAAGAACAAAAAAAAAAGAATGACAGATCCAGTAAATGAAAGCTGATATATACAAAGAGGCAGGGTCTCCCATATAATATCATTGACCATATATGGACATGAACGTGTTATCATGGGGATTCCTGCTGAAACCAAACCGAAGCATGTTAAACACACGTCCACTGGGACTAATACTATCCTTGAAATAGAGAAAAACGTCCTAAAGGAAGATTTGTCATTGCTCATCCAAGCCCTGATGAAGCAGGATTGTTTGGCCCCTGAAACGGGTGGGCTTCCTTTTATCTTCCTCTTGTCTCAACGTAATCTATATTAAAAGATCATGAACTCTAATGCCGTGTACACACGACTGGACTTTCCGGCAGAATGGGTCCGATGGTCTTCCTGGCGGACTTTCGACGGACTTCCGAACGGACTTGCCCACACACGAACGGACTAAAGTCCATTCGAAAGTCCGTTCATTTGAACGTGATGACATAAAACGGGACTAGAAAAGGGAGTTCAATATCCAGTAGCCAACAGCTGCCCTTGCGTCGTATTTGGTCCGTCGGACCAGCACACAGACGAACGGTTTTCCCGATAGTAATTTAGTCCGTCGGACAGATTTGAAACATGTTCTATTTCTAGGTCCGTCTAAATTTCTTTTTAGAAAAACAATCGGATTATCCCACACACGATCGTAATATCCGACGGAATGATTCCGTCTGACCTATTCTGCCGGAAAGTCCGGTCGTGTGTACGCACGGCATTAGGAGGACCATCTAGCGCTCTTTCTTTCATTTCAGTCAGCTTTCTTAACATCCAGCCTAAAATTTCAATATTTACTAAAGGGTTTGGTCTGAGAATACAATGTAACATTTGCAGCTAGAAGATTATCTTTCCTTCCAGCTAAGTTGTATCTTGAATCAGCTTCAAGTAGCCGCTTAAAAACTAGATGAGGCCGGTGCCACAGCCCTCTAATTTTCTTGCTGTTTTAAGAGATCGCTTAGCTTTCATTAACCTTCTATAACTTTTGTATTAATATTCTGTAACTAAGCTGAGATTTCTCCATTTCTTTTCTTGCTGAAATACTCTTTTAAGTCTGTTCTCCCTCCTTCTGTTCCTCTCTGTTCTTTCTACTGTATAGGCGACGGTAGGGAACGTGTCCAGCCGGGTAGGAGCTGTGGCAGAAGTCCTTGTCTGCCTTTATATGAGCGATCACAAAAGCAAAACGAGATCCTCAGAGTTGGTAAGCTGTAGAAATCAACCGTAACGCACGACAATTACTAACTTTAAACAACGACGATGACCAATCCCTACATCATTTGTAACACAGAAATTCTCTTCTTCATTCAGAATCATTTTTCTAAATATTGGAAAGGGGCACTTACTGTGACATAATTAATGGACCCCCCCCCCCCCCACACACACACACACACACACACCACCACCACTACCAACAAAATGATATGACTCTTACTACAGCTCTTTAGGGGCTGGTCTACTCCTTCTACTTCTTCGTAGAAGGTCCTCAACTTCTTTAGTAAATCAGCCCAAGTAGGTGAGGGGAAATCCTAAAATCTAGAGTTGCAAATGTTCCAGTGACAACCCACCAACACCCACCACCAAAATGGTATGACCCTTATAGTTCCTCAGGAGCTGGTCTACTCATTCTACTCTGTGGTAGAAGGTTCTCAACTCCTTTTGTAAATTAGCCCGAGTAGGTAAGGGGAAATCCTAAACATTAGAGTTGTTGCAAGGGTAAATCTTCCAATGGGGACAGAGGTTCTAGTGACAACCCACCTGCACCCACCACCAAAATGGTATGACTCTTACTTATAGTTCCTCAGGAGCTGGTCTACTCATTCTACCCTTTTGTAAATTAGCTTGAGTAGGTGATGGGAAATCCTAAGCATTAGAGTTGATACAAGGGTAAACCTTCTAATGGGGACAGATGTTCCAGTGACAACCCACCACCAAAATGGTATGACCCTTACTTATAGTTCCTCAGGAGCTGGTCTACTCATTCTGCTCTGTGGTAGAAGGTTCTCAACTCTTTTTGTAAATTAGCCCAAGTAGGTAAGGGGAAATCCTAAGCATTAGAGTTGATACAAGGGTAAACCTTCTAATGGGGACAGACCACCAAAATGGTATGCCCCTTACCTATAGTTTCTCAGGAGCTGGTCTACTCATTCTACTCCGTGGTAGAAGGTTCTCAACTCCTTTTGTAAAATAACCCGAGTAGGTGAGGGGAAATCCTAAGCATTAGAGTTGTTGCAAGGGTAAACCTTCCAATGGGGACAGATGTTCCAGTGTCAACCCACCCACACCCACCATCCAAAATGGTATGACTCTTACATATAGTTTCTCAGGAGCTGGTCTACTCATTCTACTCTGTAGTAAAAGGTTCTCAACTCCTTTTGTAAATTATCCCGAGTAGGTGAGGGGAAATCCTAAGCATTAGAGTTGTCGCGAGGATAAACCTTCCAATGGGGACAGATGTTCCAGTGACAACCCACCACCAAAATGGTATGACCCTTACTTATAGTTTCTCAGGCGCTGGTTTACTCATTCTACTCTGTGGTAGAAGGTTCTCAATTCCTTTTGTAAATTAGCCCAAGTAGGTGAGGGGAAATCCTAAGCATTAGAGTTGATACAAGGGTAAACCTTCTAATGGGGACAGATGTTTCAGTGACAACCCACCACCAAAATGGTATGACCCTTACTTATAGTTCCTCAGAAGGTGGTCTATTCATTCTACTCTGTGGTAGAAGGCTCTCAACTCCTTTTGTAAATTAGCCCGAGTAGGTGAGGGGAAATCCTAAGCATTAGAGTTGTCGCAAGGGTAAACCTTACAATGGGGGCAGATGTTTCAGTGACAACCCACCCACACCCACCACCAAAATGGTATGACCCTTACTTATAGTTCCTCAGGAGCTGCTCTACTCATTCTACTCTGTGGTAGAAGGTTCTCAACTCCTTTTGTAAATTAGCCCAAGTAGGTGAGGGGAAATCCTAAGCATTAGAGTTGTCGCAAGGGTAAATCTTCCAATGGGGACAGAGGTTCCAGTGACAACCCACCCGCACCCACCACCAAAATGGTATGACCCTTACTTATAGTTTCTCAGGAGCTGGTCTACTCATTCTACTCTGTGGTAGAAGGTTCTCAACTCCTTTTGTAAATTAGCCCGAGTAGGTGAGGGGAAATCCTAAGCATTAGAGTTGTTGCAAGGGTAAATCTTCCAATGGGGACAGAGGTTCTAGTGACAACCCGCCCGCACCCACCACCAAAATGGTATGACTCTTACTTATAGTTCCTCAGGAGCTGGTCTACTCATTCTACCCTTTTGTAAATTAGCTTGAGTAGGTGAGGGGAAATCCTAAGCATTAGAGTTGATACAAGGGTAAACCTTCTAATGGGGACAGATGTTCCAGGGACAACCAACCACCAAAATGGTATGACCCTTACTTATAGTTCCTCAGGAGCTGGTCTACTCATTTTACTCTGTGGTAGAAGGTTCTCAACTCTTTTTGTAAATTAGCCTGAGTAGGTGAGGGGAAATCCTAAGCATTAGAGTTGTTGCAAGGGTAAACCTTCTAATGGGGACAGATGTTCCAGTGACAACCCACCACCAAAATGGTATGACCCTTACTTATAGTTCCTCAGAAGGTGGTCTATTCATTCTACTCTGTGGTAAAAGGTTCTCAACTCCTTTTGTAAATTAGCCCGAGTAGGTGAGGGGAAATCCTAAGCATTAGAGTTGTCGCAAGGGTAAACCTTCCAATTGGGACAGATGTTCCAGTGACAACCCACCACCAAAATGGTATGACCCTTACATATAGTTTCTCAGGAGCTGGTTTACTCATTCTACTCTGTGGTAGAAGGTTCTCAATTCCTTTTGTAAATTAGCCCAAGTAGGTGAGGGGAAATCCTAAGCATTAGAGTTGATACAAGGGTCAACCTTGCAATGGGGACAGATGTTCCAGTGACAACCCACCACCAAAATGGTATGACCCTTACTTATAGTTCCTCAGAAGGTGGTCTATTCATTCTACTCTGTGGTAGAAGGCTCTCAACTCCTTTTGTAAATTAGCCCGAGTAGGTGAGGGGAAATCCTAAGCATTAGAGTTGTCGCAAGGGTAAACCTTACAATGGGGGCAGATGTTTCAGTGACAACCCACCCGCACCCACCACCAAAATGGTATGACCCTTACTTATAGTTCCTCAGGAGCTGCTCTACTCATTCTACTCTGTGGTAGAAGGTTCTTAACTCCTTTTGTAAATTAGCCCAAGTAGGTGAGGGGAAATCCTAAGCATTAGAGTTGTCGCAAGGGTAAACCTTCCAATGGGGACAGAAGTTCCTGTGACAAAGCAACCCACCTGCCCTACCACCAAAATGGTATGCTCCTTGCTACAGTTCCATGGGGGCTGGTCTACTCATTCTACTCTGAGGCAGAAGATTCTCAACTCCTTTAGTAAATCATCCTGAGCAAGTGAGGGGAATTGCCAAACTTAAGAGTTGTCACAAGTGTAAACCTCCCAATGTGAGCAAATGCTGTGGAGACGACTGCCTTAGATGGAAATGTCTCTCACTTTTTTAAGGCCTCCTCCCATTTCCTGTTGCATCTTCATTACAGGAAGTGAAGGAAAGTCTCCCCAGCATAACATGGATAGCAGAAAATAACCCAATAGGACTTTTAGAGGATTAATACACATTTTAGACCATACTTCAAGTTACACCCTTATATAGGGTAACATGAAGTATGGTTGGGTCCCCCCCCCCCCCCACCCTCAATAATCCCCCTGTCACCTAAATCTCAGAGTCTTCCTTCTGTCTGAAAGTTGTAATGATTTGAATGTAGCACAGCCACGCATTGGCTCCACCATTCAGGTCTGGGATAGCTTACATTGATTTGCTACCTTTTCGCTTCCTGGATATACACAGACACATAGAGGCACACCTCTAGCTCTGCAGCTCCCATTGGCCCTCTTATGACTCACCCCCCCTCACTTCCTGGTAAACTCTCATGAGAGTGAGCGAGAGAGAGCTGTGCATGATGTCATAAGCCTAGGCTAATGACCAGACAAGAAACAGGAAGTGAGCTGTATAAGGGATTTACTAGCAGAAAAAAAAAACATGTTTTACTATCCAAAGTTAAAACAACAACAAGGGCAGAAGATTTAATAGATGGAAAATTGAAAAAAATTACTGAAGTTCCGCTTTAAGCACAGGCACCACGAATGATCGCCATATTGTTTGTAATATCTCTTATGACCGTCAGCTCCATCTAGTGGCCAAAATGCAGTATTTTCCTGAAACATACCACATTATGACCACTAGATGGAGCTGACGATTATAGGAGATAATTACATTACAAGAAATACAGCAGTCGTTCGTGGTGCTTGTACGAATGCTAAGGACATCTGCACAGCGAATGTTTTTTATACATAGATCCCTTTTAAGTATACTTAGGAGAAAGAACAGAAATTATTCTAAGCTGGGCACAATGAGACATGTAGTTCTTCTTGAGTGTTATAAGGTGAATAATGTAATTTTTGTGTTAAATTCAGAGCTCGCCGGACGTAGGGATGACTGAGCCCTTTGCTGAATCTCCTTCTTCTTCTTCTCCTGTCTCTCCTTCCCAGAAGGTACTCTACTCTTCCTTCCTTCTTTATCTAATGTATCTACAATGAGGTCAGTGCACAGTGTGGGTGTCAGTATCAGATAAAGAACAGGCGTCCTATAGAGCAGTAATGCAAGAAGAACTCAAAATGTATTCCCCCCCCAAACCTCACATAGCCCTGTGATGTAGGGACGCCCCCAGAATTACATCTCCCAAGAGCCCTTTCCCTATGTGCTTTAAGTGGGCAGGCTCTTAGGAGAGCAGGCAGTGTGTATTCATGTAGAGAGGTACAAAGAATGGCAAGGAATACCTGCAGGTGGGGCTGGTTGGGATTTGGGTGCAGCAGAGGCACGGTGTGTCGTCAGCCCAAACAGGAAGTTAGGCGCGCAACAGGATTTTTTTTTTGTGCAAGGTATAAAACATAGGGAAATTTACATGTATCGCAGAGATGTACTGATTTTTTATTTTTATTTTGCCCAGACATACACTTAAGGGTCTTTTTTGAAAAGTTCATTGGACAAATGTCACATATTTTGGCCGTAGTTTCTGTAATAGATTAATTTCAAGGATTGTCAGCTCCATCTATTGGCCTTAATGCTTTACAGTAATGAAATACCTCAATAACAGAAATATACCACCTTTTGGCCACTAGATGGAGCTGACGATCATAAGAATTAATATATTACAGAAATGACAGAAAAAATTATTGTGTAGCCTACACGGATAATGAGTGACATTTGTCCAACAAATGTTTTATAGACATGTGCAATTCGTTTTGGTTGCGAATTAGTTTTTTAACGAATTTTGACAAATTCGTTAATTCCAAAATTTCCAAATTTTTCAATTTCCGAAACTTCTGAATTTCGGAATTTTCGGAATTTCCGAAAAATTACGCATTTCCGAAAATCCAGAATTTCCAAAATTACGAATTTCGAATTTTTGGATTTTCGAATTTCAAATTTTTGGATTTCCGAATTTTCGAATTTCCAAATTTCCAATTTTTGGATTTACGAATTTCCAATTTTGGGATTTCGGATTTTTGGATTTTCGGATTTCCGAATTTTGGATTTTCGGAATTCTGAATTTCTGAATTTTCAGATTTTCGGAATTCAAAAATTCGAAAATCTGAAAATAAGCAAGAAAATCAGTTTAATTTGAAATAATAACTAACTATTAAATTATAGGTATTGGAATTTCCTTTCGAATTTGGCTGTTAGTGAACCTAACGAGTACGAATTTATCCGAAGTTATGAATTATCTGAAATAATGAATGCCGCATCTAAACAAATATTATTAGATCGTTACGTTCCATTTGTTTAGATGCGGCATTCGTTATTTCAGATAATTTGTGACTTTGGGTAAATTCGTATTCGTTACGTTCACTAGCAGACAAACTTGAAAGGAAATTCCAATACCTATAATTTAATAGTTATTATTATTTCAAATTAAACAGATTTTCTCTCTCTTTTCAGATTTTCAAATTTTTAGATTTTTTTATTTTTTAATTTCCTGATTCCGAAAATTCGGAATTCCGAAAATTCGGAATTCCAAAAAATCCGAAATTCGGAAATCCGAAAATGTAAAATTCAAAAATTCACAAAATTTACGAATTTTAGAATTTCCGAAAAAAAGCAAAATAACGAATGAAACGAAAATGAACAAATTTTTTGTCAGTGCACATGTCTAATGTTTTATAAATAAACCCGGTAAAGGGCTTTCCAAAATTTAGGCTATACACGTTATAGCATAATGTTCATAATTTTAATAATGTGAATATTATTTTTAAAATAGTCTCTGCATTTTTAAATTATACATATTCTGTACATAAGGGTAACCATATTTTTTTTTTTTTTTTACCACACCTGTACTTAGTAGCATTGCACAATTTGTTGTGTGTGCTGAACCTCTTAACTCAATGCAAACCTAACAGACAGGCTCCATCCAATTATTTTTTTTTTTTAAATAGCGAAGGTAATATATAACAAATAATATAAAGAATGTGTTGTCACAATTTGACTGCAATACTCTTTAAGGGAAAGCAATCCAATAACAGAGCAGCCATTGCAATGGACCCTTCAACTGTATGTACATTTTGACCTTCAGCTATTGAGGACTGTAAACAACAATTTAATAAATATTAATAATTTTACAATATTTTGTATTTACAAAATTTAAGTTTACAGTTTTTTTTTTTCCTGAATCCAATCAATAAAAAAAGCTTTTCCATAAAAACTAGATACTCCTATCAGAGTCGTGTTTAACAGAGATACAAATGTTTTTTTTTTCTTCTAGGGATCCCTGAGGAAGGAGTTTCCTCCGAATATCGGCGGGAGCGACACGTGTTATTTCTGCAAGAAGAGGGTTTATGTGGTGGAGCGGCTGAGCGCCGAGGGACATTTCTTCCACCGAGAATGCTTCAAGTGTTCCTTCTGCTCCACTGTCCTCCGACTGGGGAATTATGTGTTCAATATGGAAGAGGGTAGGTAGTCCACCATACAGCATATATGGGAGAAAGACAATTCACCTACCAGTGTGCTTTAGACTTATCGGGGATATTGAGGTGCCAATTACTCCATCAGAGTTACCCCTTACATAAGGGTCCCCATCAGAGTCCCCCATACATCAGGGTCCTTATCAGAGTTCCCCTTACATAAGGGTCCCCATTAGAGTACCCAATAAATCAATGTCCTTATCAGAGTTCCTATCAGAGTCTCCTATACATAAGGGTCTCTATTAGAGTCCCCCTTACATCAAGGCCCCTATCAGAGCCCCCCTTACACCAGGATCCCTATCAGAGTCCCCCTTACATGAGAGTCTCTATCAGAGTCCCCCCATGCATAAGGGTCCCCATAAGAGTCCCCCTTCGCATTAGGGTCCCCATTAGAGTTCCCCATACATCAGGGTCCCTATCAGAGCCCCCCCCCCCATACATCAGGGTCCCTATCAGAGTCTCCCTTACATCAGAGCCCCCTTTACATTAGGGTCCCCATACATCAGGGCCTTTATCAGAGCCCCACTTACACAAGGGTCCCCCATCAGAGTCCTTGTTTACATTACAGTCCTACATCAGGGTCCTTATCAGAGTCCCCCTTACATCAGGGTCCCTATATGAGTCCTCCTTACATAAGGGTCCCTATTAGAGTCCCCTGTACATCAGAGTTCCTATCAGAGTCCCCTGTACATCATCGTCCTTATTAGAGTTCCCCTTACATCAGGGTCCCCATCAGAGTCCCTATCAGAGGCCCCCTTACACAAGGGTCCCCAGCAGAGTTCCCCCTTTACATTACGGTCCCCATTAAAGTTCCCCATACATTAGGGTCCCTATCAGAGTGTCTCTTACATCAGGGTCCCTATCAGAGTTCCCCATACATTAGGGTCCCTATCAGAGTCCCCCTTACACCAGGGTCCCTATCAGAGTCCCCTTTACATCAGGGTCCCCATCAGTATCCCCCTTATATTATAGTCTGATCTTTTTTTGGGGGGGGGGGGGGGGGGTGGGGGTTGCACATATTGAGCAGATCTGGTTAGAGAAGTTCATTATTGGGTTTTAAACATGCTTATCCAGCCACATCAAAGAGCAGCTCGGTTGAGAAACCCACCAGAGAACGTAGACAGCAGCTAAGCTGCAGATACTCACCGCTGAAGAGCCTTGAGCAGTAATCAATCAAAGTGATGGCCTGTAGTGACTTTTCACTCCTGAGAACACATTGGGGTCTCTGTTTAAAAAAAAAAAAAAAAAAAAAATGCTGTGCAAATGAGTCCACATTTGCCGAAATAATCCCCTTACTGTGTCGAATATATTTATTTCCTATGTGTGTCAGCTCCATCTAGTGGCCATAATGAAGTATTTGTTTTGATATACTGCAATTAGGAAAATTCCACATTATGTCCACTAGATGGCGCTATCTGCCATAGGAAATACATATATTAGATACATTTTATGCATTGTTCGCACGGCAGATTTTTTATTTATTTTTTATTATAAAGAGACCCCATTCTTTTCCTGGATAGATTAGAACTCCCCCATATTTAATCCCTTCTACGTGACATCAAGGTTCTAACAACATATAAACAGTTGCGGCACTTTTGCAGTGAAAAGAAAACGGGATAACTCAGAGCTCGTCTATAAATGTTCACCGTCAGCCGACTTCAGAGATTCTTTTCCCTTTTCGCTTCCAGATCTGCGATCTTCAGCCGCTGTTCCCTTTCAGTAGTAACAACAAGATGTGCTAACCAAACACACATCGGACGCACATGCCCCGAGGGCGCAATAGGCGCTGCCTGTGATTGGCCGGACTATGTGGCCTCTATTATACTATACATTCCTGGAGGCCTGAAAGATTAGATTTTTATCGTAGGAAAATAATCCTTTTTTTTTTAATCTAGCCCAGAAATAAAAACAGAGGGAGCCGAGGAACCGTTCAGATGTTATCTGCAACAAAATCTCACACTTCCCATTCTCTACCGCCGCTAAAGACTCCGGACATTTAAAGGGATAAAAATAGCAAAAAGGGAACAAATACACGATGTTGTCAAAAGTATTGGGACGCCTGCCTTTACACGCACATGAACTTTAATGGCATCCCAGTCTTAGTCCGTAGGGTTCAATATTGAGTTGGCCCGCCCTTTGCAGCTATAACAGCTTCAACTCTTCTGGGAAGGCCGTCCACAAGGTTTAGGAGGGTGTCTATGGGAATGTTTGAGCATTCTTCCAGAAGGGCATTTGTGAGGTCAGGCACTGATGTTGGTCGAGAAGGCCTGGCTTGCAGTCTCCGCTCTAATTCATCCCAAAGGTGTTTTATCGCTGTGAGGTCAGGACTCTGTGCAGTCAAGTTTCTCCACCCCAAACTCGCTCATCCATGTCTTTACAGACCTTGCTTTGTGCACTGGTGCGCAGTCATGTTGGAACTGGAAAGGGCCGTCCCCAAACTGTTCCCACAAAGTTGTCCAAAATGTCTTGGTATGCTGATGCCTTAAGAGTTCCCTTCACTGGAACTAAGGGGCCAAGGACAACCCCTGAAAAACAAACCCCCACCATAATCCCCCCTCCCCCCACACCATAATCCCCCCTCCACCAAATGGGTTGGACCAGTGCACAAAGCAAGGTCCATAAAGACATGGATGAGCAGTTTGGGGTGGAGGAACTTGAGTCCTGACCTCAACCCGATAGAACACCTTTGGGTGTTTCTATGGGAATGTTTGACCATTCTTCCAGAAGCACATTTGTGAGGTCAGGCACTGATGTTGGTCGAGAAGGCCTGGCTCGCAGTCTCCACGTTAATTCATCCCAAAGGTGTTCTATCAGTTGAAGGTTCAGGACAGTCAAGTTCCTCCACCCCAAACTCGCTCATCCATGTCTTTATGGACCTTGCTTTGTGCACTGGTGTGCAGTCATGTTGGAACAGGAAGGGGCCGTCCCCAAACTGTTCTCACAAAGTTCGGAGGATGAAATTGTCCAAAATGCCTTAAGAGTTTCCTTTACTGGATCTAAGGGGCCAAACCCAACCCCTGAAAAACAACCCCCCACCAAAATCCCCCCTCCACCAAATGATTTGGAACCAGCTGAGATTTGATGTATGGGCAGGCTGAATCTACCCAAGTTGATCAATCAATCAACTTGGGTACAACCAGCCTGTCGTATGTTTACTTGCGATTATTGCTAGCGGCTCTTGCATAGTTGCATAGTAGGTGAGGTTGAAAAAAGACACAAGTCCATCAAGTCCAACCTATGTGTGTGATTATATGTCAGTATTACGTTGTATATCCCTGTATGTTGCGATCGTTCAGGTGCTTATCTAATAGTTTCTTGAAACTATCGATGCCCCCCGCTGAGACCACCGCCTGTGGAAGGGAATTCCACATCCTTGCCGCTCTTACAGTAAAGAACCCTCTACGTAGTTTAAGGTTAAACCTCTTTTCTTCTCATTTTAATGAGTGGCCACGTGTCTTGTTAAACTCCCTTTTGCGAAAAAGTTTTCTCCCTATTGTGGGGTCACCAATACGGTATTTGTATATTTAAATCATATCCCCTCTGAAGCGTCTCTTCTCCAGAGAGAATAAGTTCAGTGCTCACAACCTTTCCTCATAACTAATATCCTCCAGACCCTTTATTAGCTTGTTGCCCTTCTTTGTACTCACTCCATTTCCAGTACATCCTTCCTGAGGACTGGTGCCCAGAACTGGACAGCATACTCCAGGTGCGGCCAGACCAGAGTCTTGTAGAGCGGGAGAATTATCGTTTTATCTCTGGATTTGATATAGCCACTAGCAATAATCATTGTGCTCTCCTGGTGAGGACCCTCCTTCCTCCGCACTCCAACCCCCCCCCCCCCCCCCCCCCCTCTCCAATCAGGAGAACACAATGGCTCAGTGGGGGGGATTCCCCCATAAACTGAAAAAATCCAGCAATTTTCTTTCCTGCCACCCGTAGTGGCAAAAAAAAAAAATCACTCCGTCTATCGCCGGCTTTACAACTAAAAAACAGGCATTTCAAACTCGAGAGATGAGTATGTGTGTGGAGGTTCTGGACACTAATGCCCCGTACACACGGTCGGAAATTCCGACCACAAAATCCGTCTTGTAATGTGATCTGAGCATGCGTGGCACTTTGTCCGTCGGAATTCGCTACACACGATCGGAAAAGGTCCGATAGGACTTTGTTGTCGGTAAATTTGAGAGCAGGATCTCAAACTTTTTCCATCGGAAATTCCGACGGAAAAAGTCCGATGGAGCCCACACATGGTCGGAATTTCCGACAACATGGTCCGATAGGACATTTTCCCTCGGAAAATCTGACCGTGTGTATGGGGCATTAGTGTACCAAAACCTGGTGATGCCGGCAAAAGGGGAGACTTTTAGACTGCGATCCTGAACAGTTGTCCTGTAGGACCGCCAAAATATACACATTTGCATGTTAACATGTTCATGTAAGTATTTGCACAGGAAACCTTTACAAGAACAAGGGACATTAATTTCTGTTATTTTGGGACACTTTACAATGTCAGCTTGACCCTGACCCTAGACTCTTGCTGTAGGACATTAGAAGGCTTAACTGTCTCTCTACAGACTGCATACCAAGGACATTGTTCAAATATCATCCTTCTGCAAACAAAAGATATTCTAAGCAAGTCATATAAAGAACTTAACATTAGCATATAAGCACCTAATATTGTCATTTAATCATTAGTAAACATCAGCAGTAACGTTGTTCTCATTTTATCTCCAGGTAAATTTTATTGCCAACCTCATTTCATGCACTCCTTCTCAAACAACAAACAGCGAAAACGAAGAACAGATTCAAAACTGCAGGTAAGTCAAAAAGTTATTTTACTCTAACCCCCCCCCCCCCAGGTGGCCCCATTTACCTGTAGATGTAATCACCTAAAAACCTACTAATATTCAACAATAAAATGTTATATCCTCCAGGCTTTCACGCTTTTTTGTAATTTAAAGCATTTGTTACCCTAAAAGAAAAAAATAATTATCCTGCTCCTTTAAAGCATTAATAAGAGCACAGTGCTTGTGCTGTGTAATTTGCGCCCCCCCCCCCCCCCCCGTATCATCTAAAAAACACGGCTGTTCATGCCTGGTTCTGTCCTCCCCCCTATAAACTGACCACGGTATGTCATGGCTGCTGAGCCCTGACATTGTGGTCAGTTTACATACCTCTTTCATCCGCAACTCTCCTCTGTCCTCCTCCCCCCCCCCCTCTGTCAGCTCGGGACAGTGCCCTCCCCCTCCTGCTGCTGAAATACCTATAATTTTCAGGCAATCCCCAGTGTTAGATAATGCAATGTCTCCACTGTATATGCTTAATTTAAACAAAATGTTGTTGTATACTATATTTCAGAGTGCTGCTCTGCCCCCCCCCCCCTGCGCTCACGTGACTGCCCGCCGCTCTCCTCTGCCCCCCCCCTCTGTCTGCTCGGGACAGTGCCCTCCCCTCCTGCTGCTGAAATACCTATAATTTTCAGGCAATCCCCAGTGTTAGATAATGCAATGTCTCCACTGTATAAGCTTTATTTAAAAAAATGTTGTTGTATACTATATTTCTGAGTGGCGCTCAGCACTCACGTGACTGCCCGCAGCTCTCCTCTGCCCCCCGCCTGTCAGCTCGGGACAGTGCCCTCCCCCTCCTGCTGCTGAAATACCAATCATTTTCAGGCAATCCCCAGTGTTAGATAATGCAATGTCTCCACTGTATATGCTTAATTTAAACAAAATGATGTTGTATACTATATTTCAGAGTGCTGCTCGGCGCTCACGTGACTGCCCGCCGCTCTCCTCTGCCCCCCCCCCCGCCTGTCAGCTCGTGACAGTGCCCTCCCCTCCTGCTGCTGAAATACCTATCATTTTCAGGCAATCCCCAGTGTTAGATAATGCAATGGCTCCACTGTATATGCTTTATTAAAACAAAATGTTGTATACTATATTTCAGAGTGGCGCTTGGCGCTCACGTGACTGCCCGCCGCTCTCCTCCCCCCCTACCTCGGCCCCTCCCTCTGTAGCTTTCAGATCGGGAGAGGGAACGGCGGGCAGTCACGTGAGCGCCGAGCGGCACTGTGAAATAGGGTACATAGGGGCATTTTTTTAAATAAAGTGTATACATTGCATTATCTGACACTGGGGATTGCCTGAAAATGAATGATGAAGGGGGTTTACAACCTCTTTAAATCCCTTTCAGTGTGTGGATTTTTCCTGCATGTTGGTAGGCAAGCAGCTCAATCATAGACAACAGAAGAAACCCCTCATTGGTCATTGTTTGTCTCTCGGTATATCAGAATTGTGTGGCTTGATTAGGTGCAGAAAGGCTCTTGACAAGGAACAGAGGTGCCCGACCTCAAGCCAGTTCTGCATATGACAGTAACATACAGGTAGGTATATGGTAGGTATATGACAGTAACATACAGGTAGGTATATGGCAGGTATATGACAGTAACATACAGGTAGGTATATGGCCTTGCTAAACAAAGCATTAATAATGAATGCCTATTACACGGAGCAGGCTGAGTGTCTGGCACCCGGGATAATGCCCGGGCACCGCCCTGGTAACACAATCTCCGGGGACTTCATCCTTAACAGCAAATGACGGTTCCGCTTTTCCAATACAAATGTTGCTGTTTTGTAACCTCTGGCATTCCACCCCTGGAATATTCTGCCTTGTTTGTGTAAACCCAGATGTGCCAAAAGATGTTTTTCTATTTTTGGTCGATCGCATTTTTTTCCAGAATTAATGTCCATTAGGCCAGAAATAGATTTTATGCCGGGAGATTTTCCTTATTTGTGAGCTTTTTACTTTTTACATCATATCAATGGCAGCATTTAAAGCTGAACTAAAAAAAAAATCACATATAATTCCTCAATAGCCACAAAGGATATGAATCCACTTTGTGTGCCTCAAACGCATTTATAAACCCAGCAATTATCTTGTAAATATAGCAGTGACATCATCACTGTGCTGTACATAGCCTGTGCAGAGAGCAGAGCTGTGGGAGGGGCCCATCAGGCTCCACCCACTACAGGCTGCCTGCAGAAAACTACAAGAGGGGGGCGGAGACAAGACCAGGTCACCCTGCACAAGGATAGAGAGAAGAGCTGTGGGAGGGGCCCAGCAAGCTCTACCCACTACAGGCTTCCTGCAGGAAAACTACAGGAGGGGGAAACAGTCACCCTGCACAAAGAGAGAGCAGCAGAGATGTGGGAGGAGATGTGGGAGGGGCCCAGTAGGCTCCACCCACTACAGGCTTCCTGCAGGAAAACTACAGGAGGGGGAAACAGTCACCCTGCACAAAGAGAGAGCAGCAGAGATGTGGGAGGAGATGTGGGAGGGGCCCAGTAGGCTCCACCCACTACAGGCTTCCTGCAGGAAACTACAGGAGGGGGGCGAGACAAGACCAGTCACCCTGCACAAAGAGAGAGCAGCAGAGATGTGGGAGGAGATGTGGGAGGGGCCCAGTAGGCTCCACCCACATTTGGTATTTCAAACCAAACTCAACTTGAATCTAAATCCTCAGAGGTTTACTTACCTAATCTTGTGCTAAAACTTTGTGTATTAGTACTGCTTGGACTTTGAAGAAGTATACTGCACTTAGGTGGCACTCCCTGCTGTTTCCTTTATATTTTACGGAGATTATTTCAGTCTCATTAAGGAGCTGCCACATGTGCTTTGGACCAGTGGTGGCTGGTGATCACTATTTTGGGGGGGGGGGGGGGGGCGGCACAACCAACACTACCACCCTCCCCCCGCAAGAGACACAGGAACGGCCAGCGGCGAACACCCCACAGCACACACACCCCCCCCCCCCATGGGAGACACAGCCAGCGGCGATCACCCAGTGGTAGACACAGCAGCCAACGGCGATCACCTTACCTAGTGGAGGCAGGGAGGAGACACAGAGGCAGGGAGAAGGAAGAGCCGGTTCGCTCCAGCAAGGACACAGGCATTCTCCTTCCGGCTGATTGGAACCGAGAAGTGTGTACTGAGACACAATTGGCCAGGGAGTCATGAGCCTCTCTGGCCAATAGGGGCTTCCTGATTGGCTGGGGGGAAAATGTGGCAGAATATTGAATATTCATTCGCTAGTGTCACACAAGTTGGTGGGATCAGGGCGCACCTATCCCCGTAATTGTAATTCATGTGTCCGGCGTCCTGAAAGGCGCCGGGCACATGGATAGGGGGGGCGACGCCCATGCGCCCACAATGTACGGGCCACCACTGCTTTCTACCTCTGGACTTTTTAGTATAATCCTACACCCCCACATCACATTCATGTGTATGATTATGGTGCCGTTTAGCTGGACTCATACCTGTGCTATTCCTTATAATGCTGTCCTGAAAATGTGGATGTTAGTGCAAGTAAAGAAAAGGTATCATGGGCATTACTCAGTTGGGTCTGAATCCAGAACTCATTCCTAGTCTATAGTTTTAAAAATGTTCCGCCTGGCTCTTATATTTTAGAATTTCTTTAAAACTTCCCATAATTACATGCAGAGGCGTCGCTAGGGGGTGGCTATTGGGGCTATAGCCCCGAATCTGGGGCCCATAGCCCCCAGTCTCTTGAATCCACATCTGGTGGCAGGACGACATGGCAAGTGACAATCCACATCTAGTGGCATGTGACGGTGGCAAATAACAAACTGAGTCTGGTGACAGGCGATGGTGGCAAGTGACACGCTGCATCTGGTGGCAGGAGATGTGGCAAGTGACACGCCCAGGGCTCCCACTGATTCTGCATTATGGTGAGTTGAACTACTTGCTTACCACCGGTGTGCCCCTCCGCGGGCCTGCAAAAACATTGGTGATCGCTGCTATGGGCTCTAGCCCCAGATCTTTTGCAGACCTAGCAATGCCCCTGATTACATGTACTGTACTGTTGTTGGGAGGTGGCGACAGATTTTCGGCCTATTTCTGACGTCACTCTTTTTTTTCTTCTTAGGATGATGATAAAACATGGAAGAAGGAAGAAGCCAGAGCTGCAGAGATAATGACCGACAGTCCCTACAGCAGTTCAGAGGACAGCTCCCCAGGTATCATGACTTCCTTATTTAGGAAAACAGTAAGCTGGCCTCTTGCGGTGACGAGGGATGTTCTTGCCCTCCCCAGCCGCCTATCTAACTGGACGCGCGGCGTGGTACAAGGCGCCAGGCGCCACATCAGGGATAATGAGCAGCAATATGCTTACATGTACGAATTACTGAGCGTGGGGGTGCCTTTTCTATACGTGCTTCTCGAGGTTTTGACCCTCATGTATCAAGAAGCCACGCCTTCCCTACAGTATATTATGGAGCAGGTGCAGAACGCTGTATTGTACAAAAATACCTAAAAGGTTGGTACCACTCAATGGCGTTGGTTTTCGAAAGGAGTAGAGAGGTTTCCCTTTGCAAAGTGAATGTTGACTTATTAGCCCCCCCGTACACACGGTCGGACCACAAAATCTGTCCGTTTTTTTTTCGACGGATTTTGTCCGAAACTAGTGTTGCCTACACGCGGTCGGACAAAGTTGTCGGAAAATCCGATCGTTCCGAACGTGGTGACGTTCGTTGCGTACGACGGAACTACGTAGAGGCTAGTAGCCAATAGCTTTGGTCTCGTAATGTGATCTGAGCATGCGTGGCACTTTGTACGTCGGAATTCTCTACACACGATCGGAAAAAGTCAGATCGGATTTTGTTGTCGGAAAATTTGAGATCCTGCTCTCAAATTTTTTTCCGTCGGAAATTCCAGCGGAAAAAGCCAGATTGAGCCCACACACGGGCGGATTTTCCGACAACATGGTCCGATCGGACATTATCCGTCGGTATTTCCGACCGTGTGTATGGGGGCTTAGAATTAGTGGAGGGCTTGAGCCAAAGTTGATCTTGCCGTGAAATGCTCTTCCCCAAAATGTGGGGTCTCCAAGCTTCCTAAACAAAGAGCCACTTTTTTGTCCTTCAAACTTTAGCAGGACTGGACTGTGGCCAGTGGGAGTAAAAAGTTTTCATAGCACCTGTGGTCAGAAGGAGGAGAAATAATGCCTCGTCGTTGGTGTCAGTGGGAGGAATAGTGCCTCATCGTTGGTTTTAGTCAGAGGAATAGTGCCTCATCGTTGGTTTCAGTGAGAGGAATAGTGCCTCATCGTTGGTGTCAGTGAGAGGAATAGTGCTCCATTATTGGTGTAAGTGGGTGGAAAAGTGCCCCTTTTTTGGTCTCAGTAGAAGGAGTAGTGCCCTGTCATTGGTGTCAGTGGAAGTAATAATACTCCATCGTTGGTCCCAATGGGTGGAAAAGTGCCCCATTATTGGTCTCAGTAAAAGGCGTAGTGCCCTGTCATTGTAGTAGAAGGAGTAGTAGTACCCTATCGTGGGTGTCAATGGGAGTAATAGATCCCCATCATTGGTGTCAGTGGGAAGAATAGTGCTCCATCATTGGTGTCAGTGAGAGGAATAGATCCCCATTGTTGGTGTCATTGGGAGGAATTGTCCAAACTCAATATTCCCCAACTTTCCTGAAATGGCTATTCGGTAATAATGGGTGATGTAATGACCACAGACTGGGAACTGTAGCCAATCCACGTGAAGAAATGTCACCAGCACACCAAGGATTCCTCAAAAAGGGTCCAAAGCTTTATTATTATGGTCACATGGTAAACATAAGGCACATAGCTTTGTGCCTTATGTTTACCGTGTGACCACGAAAATAAAGCTTTGGACCCTTTTTGAGGAATCCTTGGTGTGCTGGTGACATTTCTTCAATTGGGAGGAATAGATTCCCATGGTTGGTGCCAGTGAGAGGAATAGATCCCCATGGTTGGTTTCGGTGAGAGGAATAGATCCCCATGGTTGGTGTCAGTGGGAGGAATGGATCCCCATCGGTGTCAGTGAGAGGAATAGATCCCCATGGTTGATTTCGGTGAGAGGAATAGATCCCCATGGTTGGTTTCGGTGAGAGGAATAGATCCCCATGGTTGGTGTCGGTGAGAGGAATAGATCCCCATGGTTGGTGTCAGTGGGAGGAATAGATCCCCATCGGTTGGTGTCAGTGAGAGAAATAGATCCCCATGGTTGGTGTCAGTGGGAGGAATGGATCCCCATCTGTGTCAGTGAGAGGAGTAGATCTCAGGTGTCCGTGGGAGGAATAGAGCCCCATCATTGGTGTCAGTGAGAGGAATAGAGCCCCATCATTGGTGTCAGTGAGAGGAATAGAGCCCCATCATTGGTGTCAGTGAGAGGAATAGAGCCCCATCATTGGTGTCAGTGAGAGGAATAGATCCCAATGGTTGGTGTCAGTGGGATAAATGGATCTCCATCATTGGTGTCAGTGAGAGGAATAGAGCCCCATCATTGGTGTCAGTTGAAGAAATGGTGCATCATCGTTGGTGTCACTGAGAGGAATAGCTCCCTGTTTCATCAGGAGGAAAAGTGCCCCAAGGGCCAAAAAAAGTCAAGCAAAGGGCTGCTCACGGGCCACAGTTTAGAGACCACTGGTCTTCACCAAACTTCACCATATGGTCACCTTAGGTAAAATTTGCTTTAAAAACAAAATTAATTTATCAACAAAGCTACGGCATGTTATCCCCACGTTAATGCTTGTTCATAAACAAAGTCATGTGATCTCTACATTAATGCTTATTGATGAAAAAAGGCCATGTGATCCTGACTTGCTCATCACATGGCTTGTTGAATAAGCCCATTTTCTCAAGACTTAATATCATGTCCACAGCTGACAAAGGCCAAGAATGGGTGCAGAATAGTGGAAAGACTCTTCCCTGACCCTCGGAAACTATTTAACTATTTAAAAATCCACATAAAAAAAAAATCCAAATTTCTCCTTTCACATTGGCTTTAATGTAGTTAATCAAAACGGGGAAATCTTTTCTTAATATTGCAATTTTTACCAAAATTTTGGCAAGCGAGACCTCAGATTTTATCATCCCTGATCACTTAGTATGGTGAATAATAGACATGTGCACAACAAAAAAATTAGTTTATTTTCATTTAGTTTTTTTTCGTTTCCGTTGATTCGTAACGATTCGTAAATTCGTAAGTCGACGGTGTTCGTATTCGTAACGATTCGTACATTCGTAAGAGTTATTTTTCGTTGATTCGTTTTTTTTTTAGTTAGTTTAATTTTCGTTTATTCGAAATTCGGACGCATTCGTATTTATTTGTACATTCGTAACATTCGTAGATTCGTAATCGGAGCATAATTCATAATTTTATGTAATGTGTATGCTATTATTACATTTTAATAATTTACGAATCGAAAAAAAAAGTCACGAATGTACGAATTTTTTCGTTCAATCCATTCGAAGCACGTTAAGCAGCGCCATTGTAAAGACACGGAAAATTACGATTCTAAAAAAAAAAAAAAGTTACGAATGTACGAATTTTTTCGTTCAATCCATTCGAAGCACGTTAAGCAGCGCCATTGTAAGAGACACGGAAAATTACGATTCGAAAAAAAAAAAAAAGTTACGAATGTACGAATTTTTTCGTTCAATCCATTCGAAGCACGTTAAGCAGCGCCATTGTAAGAGACACGCAAAATTATGAATCGAAAAAAAAAAAAAGTTACGAATGTACGAATTTTTTTGTTCAATCTATTTGAAGCACGTTAAGCAGCACCATTGTAAGGGACACGGAAAATTACCAATTCAACAAAAAAAAAAAAAGTTACGAATGTACGAATTTTTTCGTTCATTTTCGTTGTTCCTGTTTTCGTTTTTCGGATTTTCTTTATTCGTACATTCGTTGTTTCTAATTTTTTTTTTTTCGGATTTTCGTTGTTTTTCGGATTCGAACGATTCGTTATTCGAATTCGTTTGATTCGAACGATTCGTTCATTCGTACGAAAACGAACGAACGAAAATAACGGATTAAAAGAAAAATGAAAAAAAATGAAACGAATTGCACATGTCTAGTGAATAATATGGAGCTGTTTTCAATTTCAATAACTGATCATTAAAAAAAAAAAACTGCATTTTTTTCTGCCGTCATTGGGCCTTTGCACATGAAAACACAGCCTTCATATTATCCAGTAAGCCGAACATTCACTTTGCTAAATGAACATTCTCTACAACTTTTAGTACATCAACCCCAATGAGTCATTTTACAGGGAGTGACTTCTCCGGGTACGTCCTGAAGAAGGGCTCCCCTCTGACGTTCGGTGACACCTTTCACTGAGACGGTGCTTTTTTGTTTTGGACGGTGTTTGAAGGTTTAGATTTGCACTTTTTTTTTGTACCTTAAAGTCCGAGATTTCACGTTTACAGTTTTTTTTTTTAAATATTTTACAACTTATTTTTGTGGGCTGTGATGTGACCAATACAACCAGCAGTCAAATTTCAACCCAAACATTCTGTCCTAATTTTCATTTCTGATCTTCCATATTCTCTATTGGATAACGCCATTTTTTGGTATTATTCGATTTGACAGAAATTCTCTTTACTGTTTTTTTTTTTTTTTTTTTTTAAAGAGAAAAACTGTCAATTTGAAAAAATTTTTTATTTTTTAATCCCTTTTTTTTTATTTAATCACTTTAAAATATTGTTGCATATTCTGCTTAGTGCAGAATATGCAACAATATTTTAAAGTGATTAAATAAAAAAAAAAGGGATTAAAAAATATATATTTTTTTTCAAATTGACAGTTTTTCTCTTTAAAAAAAAAAAAGAGATTATGGAAGACAAAAAATTCAAAAAATTTGCACAAAATTAGTCCTAATATTTCATATAAATGTATTTTCTAGTAGCTTTTAGCTAACACTGATCACTTTGTTTTATTTTTCAAGATTACATCTAAAATTGCGAGTCCTTTAAAAAGAATGCCGACCCTCTTTATAATAGTTAAATTTATATTTTTACTGAAAGATTTTTTTTTCTTGTTTTCTTCCTCTGACAACCCCTTATATACAGTATCTGTATAGTTTGCAGATAAAAGGACTCAACAACTTTTATAGAACTTTATAATTATATAATCATTGTCTGTTTGCAACAAAGCAAAATTGTTGTGTTGATGGCTTGTAGTGAGCGGTAAACTGGTGCTTCTCCAGTTTATAATTATATCCTTGGCAGGTCCCGGGGCTTACTTTAAAAGCCTTCCTATAAAAATTTATGTTTCAATGACAGGTGCCATTTTTACTAAAGCTGCCATGCTTTTTTAGTTGTCATAACATTTCCATTTCACATGACCAATTTGTATTTTTAAAATATGATCTAAACATTTCCTAATACCAGAGGACGAGAATTCATAAAAATAAATATTTTGCAGTAATATGTTCTGCAAGTATTTTGGAAGGATCTAAAAAAAAGTAATTTTTTCTGAACTAAGAAGTTTTTTAACAATATAATATATTCATTAGGAATAATAAAGGAAAAATATAATTCTGAAATAAATATATAATATATATATATATATATATATTCAATATATATTCAATGACAGGTGCATATATAATATATATATATATATATTCAATATATATTCAATGACAGGTGCAATTTTAACTAAAGCTGCCATGCTTTTTTATTTATCATAATATTTCCATTTCACATGACCAATTTGTTATTTTAAAATATGATCTAAACATTTCCTAATACCAGAGGACGAGAATTCATAAAAATAAGTATTTTGGGAGGTTCTAAAAAAAAAAATTCCAGGTAATTTTTCCTGAACTAAGAATCATTGTAGCAATATCAATTTATCATGAGGAATAATGAAGGAAAAATATAATTCTGGACAACAGAGCAAAAAAATGTATTTAAATGTTGAGACACAAAACTCTGGATAAGTATTGATAACTGTTAACTAGTTACTTGTTGACATATCGAAGAATACATAGAATCTCCAGAGTATTTTGGAAGGTTCTAAAAAAAGGAATTTTTTCTGAACTAAGAAGTTTTTTTACAATATAATTTATTCATTAGGAATAATAAAGGAAAAATATAATTCTGAAATAAATAAATATATATATATATATATATTTAAAGTTATATTTTCCTTACATTTTTTTAAGGGTTAATTAAGATTGCTAAAAATATTCTTATTTCAGGAACAAAAATTATTCAGAGTTTTGTTTTGTGTTTGTGGCTCAACGTTTATATATATAACTATAATTTTTTTTCTAGAATAATATTTTTTGATTGATTATTCACAATGATTATTGTGATTGTTGAAATGTCTCAACACCTATATATTTTTCTAGCTTTGTTTTATATAAATATATATTTCAGTTCATTGTTCTTAATGATTATTGATATTGTTAAAAATATTCTTGGTTCAGAAAAAATTACTTGGAAAATTTTTAGAACCTCACAAAATACACATAAGTCAGTTCACATGACTTATGCAGAGTTTTGTGTCTCAACAATTATGAATATATATATATATATATATATATATATATATATATATATATATATATATAGGTGTTGAGACACAAATTCTGCATAAGCCATATGAACTCTTAACTAGTTACTTGTTGACATATTTAAGAATACATAGCTAGGGTTGTCTCCAGAGTATTCTGAGAGGTTCTAAAAAATTTTCAAGTGATTTTTCCTGAATTAAGAATATTTATAACAATCCCAATAATCATTAGGAATAATAAAATGCTGAGAAAAAAAATATAATTTTATAAGTAAATGTTGAGGCAGAAAAACTCTGAATAAGTCATGTTAACTAGTTATTTATTGACATATCCAAGAACACAAAGCTAGAATTGTCTCCAGAGCTGTAACTCTCTTTTAAATAAAAAAAAAAATAACTGATGCATCTTGAAAACTAAAACAAGTTGTGAACTGGCCAAAACATGTGCCTAACCTTGGGCAATTATCCCCCCCAAAAAAGAAAAGATTGACCAAAAATGAGCTGAATATATTTTTACATTTCATAATTGCTGGTTCTGTTCTGACCTGCTGTGCCTATAACTGCATAATTACTCACTCACGTACAAGTGAGGCAGCAATGCCACATTTTTTTTTTATTTTTTACTTTTTTAACACTAATTTTATATAAATTAGTATTTTTTTTTTTTTTGTAATTTTTGCTAACTAGCGATTTCTTTAATTGCTTTGAATTTGTACTTTTTAATATTTTTTTTAAATGGGTGACTTAATTTGAAATGCTTGTTTTTATATTTTTCGCACAATTTGAAAAATGAGGCATATAAATAATTTTCTCAAGACTTTGCACAAAGTTAAAGGATAAAAAAAAAATGTTTTTGTGTTAAAATTGTACAGAAAAAAAGAGAAATGTTTTTAAACTTCCTTTTTAATTTAGAGGTTTTGAAACAAGGAAGTGCAAATTGTGACCTGTAAAGGAATAACATGCAGTTCTGTATTGTGGTCACGTGTTGCTCATCCCTGTTCTGAATTTTGTGTTTTGATTGTAATTGCTTAACTGTATTTAATGCTATGAGATTTGCAGCAGATGGCTATTTCTTTTTTTTTTATTTTTAGGAAAAATTTTAATTTGATAATTAACTGCCAAATTGCAAAAAAAAAAAAAAAAAACAAAAACAAAAAAACATGCCTTTGCATTTCAAATATTTAAATTATAATGTTTTTTTTATTCACAATACTACAGAAATTAATTCTTCATGGACATTTCAGAGGTTTGACAATTTCAGTGGAAATTTAAGTCGGTGAAATTCTTCTGAAATGAAATCCATGATGTTCTTATTTCCTGAACTTGCTTTTTTGGAAAACAATTTTCGTTTCTCCAATGAAAAAAATCTGTTTGAGCATTGATCTGACCTTTTCTGAATTACTCTTAACTTTCAAAACCATTCAGCCTTTTTTGTTTTTTTCCCAGCTGTTTTCTTCCTTTTCTCAACCTCCTCTTCCTGTCTTCTTCGCGTTTTTTAGTTTCTTCTCACATTCCAGTTCTACGCCCACTAGTTGGCTGACGTTTTTGCTACCGTAAGGTGATTTTTTATTTTTTTTCTCTTGCTTACCGTCTTCCAAAGTGTGTAACTAACACTGCAAAAATATTTTTTAACCTCATTTAAAAAAAAAAAAAAAAACGTATTTAAACTAACGCGTTTTGCATCCTGTGCTGTGTGTTTTAACTGTTATGGAGCAATTTGTGTTTGTCTGGTATATATATAATCCAAACTACTCACACCTCTCACTTAATAGGCCAATAACATTATACCAATAGTGTGTGTCCTGTAATCAATAATTCATGCCTGCCTGTGCCTTGTTGCTACTAATGATGTTGCTTACGATGTGCGAAAAACTTGGGGGGGGGGGAGATATTTATAAGTCTCTAGAGAAGTTTAATAGAAGCATTGAGCTGTCTTTGGAGATGAAATGATACTTTTTATTGGTCAACTAAGCAGGGACAGGCACTTGTGCTTCCAGAGGATTTAAGGAGTGTCGTAGAATATCAGATAGAAGGTCTAATTGGATGGTGGCCATCAGGGGCGTTGCTAGGTCTGCAAAAGATCTGGGGCTAGAGCCCATAGCAGCGTAGTAAAGAAAGTCATACGCTTGGGCGGGCATACACATGTATATAATATATGTGTGTGTGTATATATCCCCATAGAGCCCCCCCTTACATCAGGCTCTCCAGAGAGCCCCCTTACATCAGGGTCTCCAGAGAGCCCCCCACTTACATCAGGGTCCTCAGAGACCCCCCACTTGCATCAGGGTCCCCAGAGAGCCCCCCACTTACATCAGGGTCCCCAGAGAGCCCCCCCACTTACATCAGGGTCCCCAGAGAGCCCCCCACTTACATCAGGGTCCCTAGAGAGCCCCCCTTACATCAGGGTCCCCAGAGAGCCACCCACTTACATCAGGGTCCCCAGAGAGCCCCCCTTACATTAGGGTCCCCAGAGAGCCCCCCACTTACATTAGGGTCCCCAGCGAGCCCCCCACTTACATCAGGGTCCCCAGAGAGCCCCCCCACTTACATCAGGGTCCCCAGAGAGCCCCCCACTTACATCAGGGTCCCCAGAGAGCCCCCCACTTACATCAGGGTCCCCAGAGAGCCCCCCTTACATCAGGGTCCCCAGAGAGCCCCCCACTTACATCAGGGTCCCCAGAGAGCCCCCCACTTACATCAGGGTCCCCAGAGAGCCCCCCACTTACATCAGGGTCCCCAGAGAGCTTCCCCTCCCCTTGGGGACCCCTGCAGAGACTCTGGGCTAGGATCCCTAGATTCGGGGCTATAGCCCCAAAAGCCACCCCCTAGTGACTCCACTGGTGGCCATCATTCAAAGTTGTTGTCCATATCTTTTTTTTTTTTTTACGGCCATCGTTTATGGTTTTCTCCATTTTTAAAAGCATAAAATATATTAGAATTCTTTTAATGTTTCCATTTTTGAAACCATTAAACAACACAACGTCTAAATTGAGGGTCACGTTAATAAATTCTGATTCTTTTGACCATTTTTATTGTCTACCAGATAATTTTCGTAACAGATATTTGACTCTTTCAATTTATTCTCCTGTAAAGGAAGTAAGAGTAAGGCTGGCCATAGATTATGCAAGTTTCTTTCCTCAACCACGGGTTTGAAGGGAAGAAAATCATTTGATTCCGCCATCAACACAGTCAGTATTGACGGGGGCTCGCTATTGCATTCTAACAGTGGGAGTTTTCCCCACCATCAGAATAGAACGATCACTGCTGGTGGCTACAGTGATCACATGGAAAAAAACCTGAGAGACTGGTTGTACTGAAGTCGATCAATCGGTCGACTTCAGTACAACCAGCCTGCCTGTAGATGGATTAAAATTTAGTTGGGTCCTACTGAACTGGTCAGATTTTCGATCTGTCTATGGCTGCCTTAAAAGATCAGAAATGACTGATCCTCTACATCAGCCTTCCTCAGCCTCTTTACCCCAGAGGATCCCTTTAAATAATTATCAGGTGAGGCTTAAATTGTTCAATCAGGACTAGTGTGAAAAATGCCACATTACGTTGGTGGCCAGTGGGAAAAATGTCCCTTACGTTGGTGGCCAGTGGGAAAAATGCCCCTTACGTTGGTGGCCAATGGGAAATATGCACCTTACGTTGCTGGCCAGTGGGAACAATGCCCCTTATGTTGGTGGCCACTGGGAAAATGCCCCTTACTTTGGTGGCCACTGGGAAAAATGCCCCTTACGTTGGTTGCCAGTTGGAAAAATGCCCTTTTATTGGTGACCAGTGGAAAAAATGCCCCTTACGTTGTTGGCCAATGGTAAAAAGGCCCCTTACGTTGGTCAGTGGGAAAAATGCCCCTTATATTGGTGACCAGTGTGACAAATGCCCCTTAAATTGGTGACCAGTGGGTAAAATGCCCCTTACATTGGTGGCCAGTAGTAAGCATGCCCACCTTATTGTGGTGATCGGAATACTACCTTTACAGTGGAACCCTATAGGTAAATATCAGGTTTTAGAGAATCCCACCTAAAATTATTCAATCAGGGCCAGTAAACAAAATGCCCCTTACTTTGATGGTCAGTGGGAAAAAATGGCCCTTACATTGGTGGCCAGAAGCAAGCATTCCCCCCCCCCCTCCCCCTATAGTGGTGATCAGAATGCCACCTTTACAGAGGAACCCTTTAAATAATTATCGGGTCTTAGAGAATCCCAGCTAAAATTATTCAATCAGACCCAGTGGCGAAAATGCCCCTTACATTGGTGGCCAAAAGCAAGCATGCCCCCCTATAGTGGTGATCAGAATGCCACCTTTACAGTAGAACCCTTTTAAATAATTATTAGGTTTTGGGGAATCCCAGCTAAAATGATTAATTCAGGGACAGTGGGAAAAATGCCCCTTACATTGATGGTCAGTGGGAAAAATGCCCCTTACATTGATGGTCAGTGGGAAAAAATGCCCCTTACATTGATGGTCAGTGGAAAAATGGCCCTTACATTGGTGGCCAGTAGCAAGGATGCCCCCCTTACAATGGTGATAAGAATTCCACCTTACGTTGATGGTTAGTGGGGAAAAATTACCCTTATGCTGATGGTCAGTGGCAAAATGCCCCTTACATTGGTGGCCAGTAGCAAGGATGCCTCCCTTACAATGTTGATAAGAATGCCACCTTACGTTGATGTTCAGTGGGAAAAATGTTCCTTATGCTGATGGTCAGTGGGAAAATGCCCCTTACATTGGTGGCCAGTAGCAAGCATGTCCCCCTTATATTGGTGATCAGAATGCCACCTTTACAGAGGAACCCTTTAAATAATTATTAGGTCTTGGGAATCCCAGCTAAATATATTCAATCAGGGTCAGTCGGAAAAACGCCCCTTTTTTTGTTGGCCAGTAGCAAGCATGCCCTCCATACAGTAGTATCAGAATGCCACCGCTTAAAAGATCATTGGCGTCATGCTGCTGGCTCAGTCAAGTATTGTTGGGCCCCAAACTATGCAGGCACCATAAGATGGGAGGTCAATCAGCCACAGCTCAAGGAACCCCTAAGCAACCTCTGGAGGAACCTTAGGGTTCCACTGAAACGTGATTAAGAATGGCTGCTCTACATCTTTGGATATTGACAATCTTATCAATTTGTTGTGTTTATTTTGTTCGTAGCTTAAGCCACAGATTCCTAAGTCGACTTGAATTTAAACATCTTTTAGACAAAAAAATTTTTGTAGGTCCTTGTAGATTTAGAATTTTGTCAATGCTATAAAAATGTTTTGGCCTTATCGTGACTTTTTGGTCTTTTTTTTAAGGCCTGGTCAAAAAATCCTCTAACAGGCAGACTTTTAAATCTGTTTCAGCTCTTATACCCTGTTTCCCCGAAAATAAGACATAGCGTGATTGTCTGTGATGGCTGAAATATAAGCCCTACCCCCCAAATAAGCCTTGTAGGTCTTATTTTCCGGGTAGGGCTTATTTTGCGGGGAAACAGGGTAGGGCTTATTTGGGGGGTAGGGCTTATATATTGCAGCCATCACCGACAATCACGATAGGTCTAATTTTCGGGGGAAACAGGGTAGCTAAAATGATCAAACTAAAGTAAAGTGGGAAGAAGGCACAGAGACTCAAATACCGGTAATTGATTTAATTGAGCATGTATCAATAATTGACCATAATGCCCAAAGCTGCATCACAACATTTAGCTTTGAAACACCAAAAAAAAAAAACTTTTGGCTGATGGTTGAAATATATTGTACTTTATCCCATGGCAATCAAGTACAACACTAAAGTCTTTGGTCTGGTTGACAAATGGCCATGTTTGAAGAACCGATGATATGTGGTAGATTTGGGTGTTCAACCTAAAGCAGAAATTGGTGATCCATAATAATCAGTTCCAAAAAGATGTAGGAAATTAAACTTTTTTTTTATCCCATGGTGATCAAGTACAACACTGAAGTCTTTGGTCTGGTTGACAAATGACTGTGTTTGAAGAACCGATGATATGTTGTAGATTTGGGTGTTTGTTCAACTTCAGAATAAGAAAAATTGACAATCCTTATTAATCAGTTCCATGTTAACAAGTTGTAGGAAATTAAAAGCTATAGGAAAACGTTCTCCTAATTGAGCCTAGGACCCCTTGCCATCTGTATGCATTGCTTAATTGTGTCGACCTCTGTGAGTTGCACGTTAATCTGTTTTCGGAGCTGTTTTTTTAAATCTGCATGTTCCATAACCCGTGTTGCTCGTTGCAAACAACCCACCTTTGCTCCATCTCTATCTTTTTGTGTTTTTCTTCTATTTCAGACTTTTCCCAAATGGATTTTTTTTTTTTCCTCTGCCCTCCCTTTTGTTTTTTGGGGGCAGGCAATTTCATAGGATCTTAAGCCACATGCTTTTTCACATAAAGTGAAGTTCTTTTTTTTTTTTTTTTTTCCCTATCCATGTGTCTGAATATTGTTGTCATGTATGTATGGAACATACGACAAATTGTGTTCAATCCAATGGCGTTTGATTTGTAAACAAGAATAAATGCATTCATTCTTTAATTACTTTGGTTTTGTTTCTTTGATTCATTTTTTTCATCCTTCTTGTTCTTCATATTTTAATGGAACCATATTTTTTATAACACAAACAACTTGATTTATGTTAAAATGAGAATAAAAATCAGAAACCATCGAAGAGTTGAGTGTTTATAGTGTGCCAACCATTCTTCTACCATGTAATTACTTGACAATTTTGAAGTCTGACTGGCAGAGGCCAAACCTCTACTCTCTGGACCCTGAGCTACGTTTCGTCACTGCTCAGTATTGTGAAATTCTTGTGTTGTGCAATATCTTCTACCGGTCACCAGTTCAAAATGGCTTCCCTTTTACCTTTGGTTCTACCTCCACACCACAAAAGGACTTTTGAAAAGGACTTTACCGATACTGAATAAACTTATACCACGTACACATGATTGGACATTCCGATCCATGGATTTTTTCCAACGGATGTTGGCTCAAACTCGTCTTGCATACACACGGTCACACAAATCTTGTCGGAAATTCACACGGTGACGTACAACACGTACGACGAGCCGAGAAAAATGAAGTTCAATAGCCAGTGTGGCTCTTCTGCTTGATTCCGAGCATACGTGGAACTTTGTGCGTCGGAAATTGTGTACACATTGTGTACACATGATTTTGTTGTCGGAAAATTTGAGATCCAGCTCTCAAATTTTGTGTGAGGGAAATTCCAATGGAAAATGGAGCCTACACACGGTCGGAATTTCCGACAACAAGCTCCCATCAAATGTGAGTGTGTACGGGGCATTAATGCTATAAGAACATGGTCTTCTACCGATGACCAGTTCAAAATGGCTTCCCTTTTACCCTTGGTTCTACCTCCTCACCACAAAAGGACCTTTGAAAAGGACTTTACCGATATTGAATAGACTTATGCCGCATACACACGGTTGGAATTTCCGATGGAAACAGTCCGATGGGAGCCCTTTCATCGGATTTTCCGACCGTGTATGCCCATTGGTCTTTTTCTGTCGGAATTTCTGACGGACTTTGGATTGAGAACCTGTTCTTAATTTTTCAGACGGAAAACCTTTCTATCGGATTTTCCGATCATGTGTATGCAATTCCGACACGCAAAATTCCGACGCATGCTTAGAAAAAATATGACGCATGCTCAGAAGCATTAAACTTCCCTTTTTATAGTGCAGTCGAACGTGTTTTATGCCGTGGTGTTATTGACCGTCGGAATTTGGTGTGACCATGTGTAGGCAAGACAGTTTGAGCGAAATTCCGTCGGAATTCCGACAGAAAAACCATCAGCGCTTTTTCCGACGAGAATTCTGGCCGTGTGTACGCAGCATTAATGTTATAAGAACATGGTCTTCTACCGATGACCAGTTCAAAATGGCTTCCCTTTTACCTTTGGTTCTACCTCCACACCACAAAAGGACTTTTGAAAAGGACTTTACTGATACTGAATAGACTTATACCACGTACACACGATCAGACATTCTGACAACAAAATCCATGGATTTTTTTCCGACGGATGTTGGCTTAAACTTGTCTTGCATACACACGGTCACACAAATCTTGTCGGAAAATCCGATCGCCAAGAATGCGGTGACGTACAACACGTACGAAGAGCTGAGAAAAATTAAGTTCAGTAGCCAGTGTGGCTCTTCTGCTTGATTCCGAGCATGCGTGGAACTTTGTGCATCGGAATTGTGTACACACGATCGGAATTTACGACAAAGGATTTTGTTGTCGGAAAATTTGAAATCCAGCTCTCAAATTTTGTGTGAGGGAAATTCCGATGGAAAATGTCTGATGGAGCATACACACGGTCGGAATTTCCGAAAACAACCTCCCATTGAACATTTTTCAACGGAAAATCAGACTGTGTGTACGGGGCATTAATGTTATAATAATATGGTCTTTGGCTCTGACCAGTTCAAAATGGCTTCCCTTTTACCCTTGGTTCTACCTCCTCACCACAAAAGGACCTTTGAAAAGGACTTTACCGATACTGAATAGACTCAATGTTATAATAACATGTTCTTCTACCGATGACCAGTTCAAAATGGCTTCCTTTTTACCCTTGGTTCTACCTCCTCACCACAAAAGGACTTTTGAAAAGGATTTTACCGATACTGAATAGACTTAATGTTATAATACCATAACCTTTATTGATATCAATATATAAAAACCATTAGACTTAATGGCCCTTAAAAAAAATCGTATATTAGTTTACATGTCTGTTCACAAATGTAAATATTTCCTTTCCTCATGGTCTATAACAGACTAGACAAACATTACAGTTTTCAGTAATCACTTACTGACAGGATCATCGGTTTCCTCCTGCTGATATCCACCAGGCCATTCCTAGTACAGGAGGTGTTGACTCTCCACCTTAGGACAGCTGGACTCTTTCCCACCAACTTCCTCCTGGTCTCCCTCCAGTGAGCTCCTCCAGACCCAACTTGATTTTTGGGCTCAAGCTTGCAAATAGCAACCCCCCCCCCCCAAGCCTCTCTGGGACCTCAGTGTCTTCCTAACGGCTTCCTACAGGGGTCTCCTCCAGGAACTCTGCACCCTGCTCCTCAGGCCTCAGATTATTTATGGGCTCTCTCACCACCAACTGGGCACACCGCCCCAGGGATTGGCTGGAGTCCCATAAATATTCAGACTGCATGCCCTCCTTTTCCTCCCACTATGATTCTAGAATCCTCTAGAAGACGGGGATGTAACAGAGCAGCAGCCTGTGGGACTCTGAGCAGCCATAATTATCCATCCCTGCTCTTCTTATTACAGTGGAGCCAACTAAATTTACCTAGCGGCCTGCTGTACTCTAGGAGGGCGCTACATCAGAGTGTATGTTTCTCCAAAACACAGCCAGTGAAAAGACAACTTTCTGTTTTAACGTTACGACATATAAGCATGCATGTACTGCTGAAACATTTAAAGTGGTAGTAAAGCCTGCTTTGTTATTTTTACCTACAGGTAAGTCTATAATAAAACTTACCTGTAGGTAAAATGAATATCTCCTTGTCAGGGAAATGGCCGAAGAACTGACATTCTTACCGGCACTCATCATGGCCGCTTCAGGCAAACACCCATGCGCATGTGCGTACGCCTATGCGCGCCAGCATGAACAGGCGTACGCAGATCCGCGCGCACAATGTGACAGATGCTAGCGCCCTCTGGCCTCTTTAAACCTTCTACTGACACCTGCAAATTGCTGGATTATGGTCAGCTCCCCCGTATTTCCTTGTGCCCCTGTGTATCCTGATTCTTGGACCTCCCGATACCGACCCGGCTTGTTGTGACCCGCTTACCCTGATCTCTTGGCTTGACCCTTGGCTTGCACCCTGACTCTGCTCCATCTTGTTTGATCTGTAATTACCATTGCTATTATCTCACTGCTATTATCTCACCGTGTATGATCCCGGCTTGTTCCAGTTCTGCTATCTGAACCTTCCTTGGACTACTGTGTATGACCCCTGGCCTGGCTTCTGATTCTGTTCCTGGTTTGCTCCACTGCCACATACATCTGGCATCATCCAGGCACATCTGCCAGACATTGCATCCTGCCTGTTCCAGCTATTCTCCAGTGATCAGCTCATCAAACATCAATGGCCAGAAAACATTGCATTTCCTGTACCTCTTTCAGGTGTGCGCTGCGCTCAGCCTCTCAGTACCTCCACCTCCCACCTGGAATGTGACATGTGATATTCACCCTGCACGCAGCCGCTGACATCACCTGCGCATGTGCTCTAAAGGTCTGGCATACCGTGCCGGACCTTCAGAGCTTCTTGCCAGAACCGGGGGCTCTGGCGCATGCCATCATGTCTCTTCGGCCACACACAGCCCGCAAACCCGGAAGAAAAGCCTGGGAAGATGTTAGACCCTCTCAGCTGTGACAATACAGCACTGGAGGGCTTCGTTCTAAGGTAAGTATTTCATAATGTGCTAGTATGCGATGCATACTAACCTATTGTGCCTTTGTCTTGTGTTGCGTTTTTTTAATTATTTTTTTTTTTAATTCTGCAGCGGTTTACACTGCTTTAAAGCGGAGCTTTGCAGCTGCGGACTTTTAAAATAAGAACACTTACCTGTCCAGGGCACCTGCGATGTCGGCACCCAAAGCCGATCTATCCCTCGGCTGTCGGGTGCTGCCGCCGCCATCTTTGGTAAGGGAATCTGGAAGTGAAGCCTTGCAGCTTCACTTCCTGGTTCCCTACTATCCCACTGGTCCCTGCTGTCTCCTGGGACCCGTGTGTCTCCCAGAAGATAGCAAGGGGGACAGAGAAGGTGCCGGAAGTGGCGTAGGTACCTGCGGGTGGCTCGGGTATTTATGCCCAGAAGTGGGAGCAAAATACCTGTATTAGACAGGTATCTGCTCCCACCCCCCCTCCTCACTGAAAGGTGCCAAATGTGACACCGGAGGGGGGGAGGAACCGGAAAAGTGTTCAATTTTTGGGTAGAACTCCGCTTTAAGGTATTTTTTAAATAATTGCTTTGTATTCCTTTTATTTGTTGTATTTAGTGTGAAACCGCTCCGTCCTAAAGAAGCAGGCTCAATTCTGCGAAACGTGTTGATATTTAAATGGAAAGCTGTCTTTTCACTGGCTATGTTATGGAGAAATATCCACTCTAATATAATACCTGTTACTAAAAACTGTAATGTGTGTCTAGTCTATTAAAGGCTTTCCACGAGGATCGGAAATGTAAATATTTGAGAAGAGACATGTTACGCTAATGTGTAGCTTTTTGGAGGCCGATGTTTTTTTTTTTTTGATATATTGTTATCAATAAAAGTTAAGTGTTTCAACATTACGTCTCCGGTACCATTTCAAAGGTTCTTTTGTGGCGTTGTAGTATTATTTATGGGTGTGCTACCAATTGGCCCGCATTCTATTGTACTTGGCTCTACTTCCTGTTTGTTCAGCCATTCTTCTTTTTTTGGCTTTTCATTTTTTGTCACAGGAAGTTCAAAAATTACATGTAGAATAAAAAAAAAAAAGCAGAATATGTTAAGACTCATTTTGTTGCTTTCAGTAACAATTTGGTTTTCCTGTTCTCAGCATAAACCTTATTAAAACCAAAAATACATTATATACATAATAAAAAGTTAGAGCGTACTTGGTTTAGTAAGTGTAAGCTCAGACTCAGTCGTGAACATAATTCCAAGTTTAATGTTTAACTTGAGCTCATTTATAGCAGCCAAATGTATAACAAATAGACAATACACCTTCAGTTTACAACCACTGAAACATGAAGTGTAGATTGTTCCAAGATATTGTTTAACCGACTTTATCTTCCTACTAGTGTTACTGACTGGAGGGTGCACACCCTTTACTGTAGGTTGGACTGATGAAGCAATAATAAACATTATAATGATATGTGTGTTAGGTCATGTGCTTCTTAAAAGGCCTCCACTTCTCTAGAATTGATTTACTCTTTTGTTCTATTCTTTTTTTTTTTTTTACCTAGTTCTCATTTTCTAGAGCCACCTCTGAAAACTGTTGAATTGTATACCTTATTTCCTCTTTTTCCTTATTTTATTTCCTAGTACGGGGTTGGTTTATGTTTTGATTGTATCTTTTTTGGCACTTAGGCAAGGAAAGAAAAACCCTGTAGTATATTAACTACCTGAGATCCGCGCTATAGGCGAATGACGGCTACAGCACGGATCTAAGATGCCGGGACGACGTCTATTGACGTCGTCCCGGCCACGAGCTGCCTGCGCGCCCCCTGAAGGGCGCGCGTGGCGCGCTCTGTGATCAGCGATCCCGACCCCTTACCACGTGATCAGCTGTCAGCCAATGACAGCTGATCATGTGATAATAACAGAGCCGGTAATCAGCTTTTTTTCCTTCTCGCTGACAGCGCGAGGAGAAAAAAAAAAAGCCGATCACCGGCGGCAGTGAGAGGGACATCAGTCCCTCCCACTGCAATGTGCCCAGCAATGTGCCCAATACATGGTGCCCACCTTTGCATAATTAAAGTGCCGCCTACCAGTGCCCACAGTGCCATCTGTCAGTGCCCACAGTGCCATCTGTCAGTGCCCACAGTGCCATCTGTCAGTGCCCACAGTGCCAGTGCTGCACATCAGTGTCACCTACCAGTGCTCATCAGTGTCACCTACCAGTGCCCATCAGTGCCACCTATCAGTGCCCATCAGTGCCATCTATCAGTGCCCATCAGTGTCATTCATCAGTGCCCATCGGTGCCACCCATCCGTGCCACCCATCCGTGCCCATCAGTGCCATCTTTGCTGTCCCCATCAGTACCGACTTATCTGTCCCCACCAGTGCAGCCTATTTGTCCCCACCAGTGCAGTCTATCAGTGCCCACCAGTGCAGCCTATCAATGCCCACCTGTGCCGCCTCATCAGCGCATATCAATGAAGCAGAAAAATGACCTGTTTGCAAAATTTTATAACAAACTATTAAACATGATTTTCCATCTTTTTTTGTTTGTTTAGCAAAAAATAAAAACCCCAGCTGTGATTAAATACCACCAAAAGAAAGCTCTATTTGTGGGAAAAAAATTATAAAAATTTCATTTGGGTACAGTGTTGTATGACCGCGCAATTGTCATTCAAAGTACGTCAGCGCCAAAAGCTGAAAATTGGTCTGGTCATGAGGGGGGTTTAAGTGCCCAGTAATCAGGTGGTTAATGTGCATTTACCAAACAAGAATGTAGCATATACAAACGACTTACAGTTGTATGAAAAACAATACAGGACATACAAAATGTCACAAACATTCATACACACACAAACTACACTTGCCTTTCCTAACAAATGAACATTGTCAATAGTATGTATGCAGTAAGGATACACTACGATACACTTTTACACTAAAAATCAGATAGCTTCTGTTATAGCTGGTCCACAATTCCATTGTCGAACAGGACTTCAGGCATTAAACGTTCAGGAAAGCAGTTTGTTTATCTGGTTCTCTTGTAGTGTAGATTTAGCGTTGTCCTCAGGTGAAGTCTCCCTTCCAGTTTGTGCTGCTGGCTTCTCATTTAGAAATTTTGTTAACCATTCTCACACTGGCTTAACCCTTTCTACTTCCATAATCCTCTTATATCAGTTTCTTTTAAGGAAATATTTCCTAACTCCAAACCCTAGATGGTATTATAGTATCATACATGCCATGGGTCAAATACAGTGGGGGCTGGTGCTCAAATTTTTTTGGGGGGGCCAGCAAACAAACCCCCACCCCCTCACTTGCACTGCTGCCACCAACACCACCCCTGCCCGTAGGAGTCCACAATCTCACCCCCTTTGCTGGAGACGGTCGGTAGGCCCAGATCGGAGGCCTTATCGTAAGGAGGCAGATAGGATCCGAGCCGAGCTTTGATGAAGAGATGAGCGTGACAAGAGAAGAGCCGGGGCTTCTCCTCCCAGCCGAACAGGAAGTGGGTCCTAAAACTCCCTGGCCAATCGGCTCTCAGGATTGGCCGGGAGAAGAATCAGGAAGACAATAGCGAATATTATTTTTGCTTTTGTCACACAACTGGGTGGGCTCAGGGTGCAGTGCTCTGTGCCCCAAGCCCACCCTTTTTTGAAGCCAATTAGAGCCTCAGGCTCTAATCACATGCTTAAAAAAAAAAAACACTGGAATCCATGCGCCCCTAATGGGCAATTATTGATGTGGCCGATATTCACTTTTTTTGAAGCATCGGTATCGGTCACAAACTTATCAATGTTACCGATATTGCTTTGATATGTACTTTAGAGCAGACGGTCGGCTTTCTAGTAATAGCAACCGTTTCAGCTTAGCCTCCCTCCTGCCGCCTTCCGCCACTCCGCCTCTTATAATTTTGAGAGGGTGACAATAATTTTGTCCAGTCCCTTTTTAGAACTTTGTGTGGAATGTGTCAGATTTGCCTTTTTGTTTCTCCTTTTTTTTATGTCATACCAATACAAACAAAAGAATTAAACATGCGAATGTCTAAACAATTGCAGGGGGTGCCAATATTTTTGCCCATGACTGTGTATCTTATTGCAAAATGATAACACACCTTATTTCCCAATTCCAGGGATTTTCTCCCACTATTAAATACTAGACATCTTTTCCACTGTTAGTCAAAAGTTTTTATCGTCTTCTTCAGCTACTTTGTAAAAAAAAATTATTAATAAAAATGCCATAAAACTATCCCCTATTTTGTAAACGCTATAACTTTTGCGCTAAACCAGTCAATATACGCTTATTGAGATTTTTTTTACCAAAAATATGTAGAAGAATACTTATCGGCCAAAACTGAGGAAAAAAAATAGTTTTTTTATATATTTTTGGGGGATATTTATTATAGCAAAATGTAAAAAAGAATGCGTTATTTTCAAAATTGTCGCTATTTTTTTGTTTATAGTGCAAAAAAAAAAAAACCGCAGGGGTGATCAAATACCACCAAAAGAAAGCTCTATTTGTGGGAAAAAAAGGACCTCAACTTTGTTTGGGAGCCACGTCGCACGGCCGCGCAATTGTCAGTTAAATTGACGCAGTGCCAAATCGCAAAAAGTGGTCTGGTCAGGAAGGGGGTAAATCCTTCCGGAGCTGAAGTGGTTAAAAAAACAGGAAATTGACACACACAGGGCATTTGCCAAGCTTCATTAAACCTTTAAAAAAAGCATCATCAAAGCATCAAAAACATCAAAAAAGTATATTGAAGCGGTTGGCGTTGTAATGTAGGTTAAAGTCGTGTTATTATCCCCTTAAGAGTCTGCACTGAACTCTCTTCATGGAGTAACAACTTGTCCAAGTTACATCCTTGTCCAAAAGTGTTCAGCCCTGATGAAGGGGGAGTGGTGTTGCCCCAAAACGTGTTGGTTAGAGACTTCTTTATCAACAAATAAAAAATATAGTGGGCTTTTTTATTCGGTTTTGCTTCAGTGCTCCTTTCTGTATTTTTACAGTCAATGAAATGTCCTAGAGGAAAAAAAAAAAAGAATAAAAGAAGCCATGTACTCTTTTAAGGATATAAATGCAATTCAATAGTTTAAAGCGGTGTTCCGGCCGAAATTATACATTTTAAATAAAAAATACCCCTATAATACACAAGCTTAATGTATTCTAGTAAAGTTAGTCTGTAAACTAAGGTCTGTTTTGTTAGTTTTAAGCAGTAGTTATTTTATAAACTTGCAGCGGGCCGTGGCCATCTTAAGTGTGGGCATCTGAAGCCAGACTGTATTTCTTCCTGGATCTCATCCTTGCAGATCTCGTACATGCTCAGTGCAGCATAAGCAGTGTAATAGGTTTCAGGTCAGGTTTCCATAGCAACGGCAGTTTGAGAGGAAGTTGCTGCCCCTTCCCAGGAGGCATTGCAAACAGGAAATGATGCGATGGGCCGCGGCCAGGGAGGAGGAAGTGAAAAATGAATACAGCAGATGTACAGTCTGTGCTGAAAAAAAAAAAAAAATATCCAATTTGTTTACAGTGCACAGTTTAGTGAGGGATGCTGAAGAGTTGTAAAATTGGGTGGAACTCCACTTTAAGTAAGGTTTTGTAATTTTTAAGACTAAACTTGAAGTATTGACTGATGTTATTTAACCGGGAAAAATGTGTAAACCATCCTTTAGTCTTCGTACGCCATGAATTTTATGGCATGGATTAGGGTCATAAACCTTTGATACAGTTTTGCTTTGAAAAGAACAAAAAAAAGATTTAAAAATGGTGCAATAAATTGTTCGCTAATAAATCTTTGTACGGAAAAATGGAGCGTGACCACCTTGGAGTTAAACGCAATTTGGCTTCGCTTGTGAAAATTAAAATGTATGAAGACTGCGCGTGCTGGGATCCTGTCCTCCGAGCACACAGGGGGTAAAAACAACACCGTGTGAAGTTTCAACTCTCCAAGCTAATATTTATTTATTATCCTCAAAACACTACGGGGTGTGAGACCTATGTACGGAGCGTGTTGTGTTCTAACGCCTCACAGCTGTCTCTGTTCCGTGTCCGTTTGTACTTCAGGCTCCTCTTCATATTAATGTGATATCTTCAGATCTTGTGTCCTCATCTTTTGAAGAGACAACCAACTTTTCTGCCGGCATAAACAATCATGACAAGATAAGAGGAGCAGAATCACCAATTAGAACTGTGTTGTTTTTTTTTTGCTGATGGATCAAAAGATGGTAGTGGGTGATCAAAAGCCTGCTAGATCGGAGGTGGAAGTACAATAGGTCAACACGTAATATAGACTAATGAACTTGACATCGACTGGTGACCTACTCAGTCTATTAGCCACTGAGCTATCAGCATCACGTTGGGTGTCCCCATGAAGTGTAGCGCACCCCCGAAAGGTGAACTTGGCCTTATTCCCCCAGTTAGGACACACCGCCAAAGAAACAGTTTAGGCCAGTGATGGCGAACCTTGGCAGCCCAGAACTATATTTCCCATGATGCTCATGCACTCTGCAGTTTAGTTGAGCATCATGGGAAATGTAGTTCCAAAACATCTGGGGTGCCAAGGTTCTCCATCACTGGTCTAGAGCATCTTTTTTTTTTGTTTTATTGGAGCATGGAATTTGGATGGGGTGAGGGAACATGGGATACCCCAGAACTGAAGAACTGAACGCTTTGAGGACTCATCTCTAGCTTGCTGAGCTACACAAAAATGTCCCACTGAGTCTTGCTGGCAGGAGACTAGAACTTTTTTCCCAATGGACCAAAATAGAGCTGCACACAGTCACTAACTTCTAACACCATGGTGAATTACTCACACAGCCACAGGATCTTCGGTTGCCTCCTTCAGATATCCACCGGGCCCGCTGGACATTTCTCCTCCAACGTCCTCCTGGTATTATCTTCAGTAAGCTTTCCAAATGAACTCCAGGACTAAGGTTTTGCAAAATGCCCCCCCCCCCAGCTGAAACCTCAGTTGGGACCTCAATGTCTTCTAGATGGCACCTTCAGAAACCCTGCCCCATGGGCAGAGCCCCTGCACAGGGGGGTCTCCTCCAGCAGGACTGGACCCAGGAAGTCTGCTCCCCTGGCAAAGGCCCTAGTCCATTTATGAGCTCTTCCACCACCTTCTGGGCACACCTCCCCACGAATAGCTGGAGCTGGAGACGCATAAATATTCAGGCTGCTTATTCTGTTCTTCCTCTCACTAGAATTCTAGAACTCTAGAAAACAGGGGGAAGTAATCACAGCAGCAGCCTATGAGACACGAGCAGACCTAAATAATTAACCCCTGCGCCATTGATTACAAAGGAGCTAGCTAATTTTACCTAACAGCTCACACTACACTAGGATGGTGCTACAGAAACATTTGTCTTTATGGAAAACGTCCTTTCAACTGTTTTAGAGACCGCAGAAACGTTTTGGATCTGTCATGAGGCCACGTACCTGATGTGAGATCGAAGTAGTGGGGAGGCATCCCTTGCACCTCGGGTCCTTAAAGCCTCTGGAGATGGAGACAGAGACTTGGTGGACACCGAGTGGCAGGGGTGCGGAGCACCGTGCAAGCCTTAGTCCGAAATCCGAGCCGAGGTCAATTCCAGTTGGGCAATGAAGCATAAAAGGGTTAATCCAAAGAAGAACGGTCGAGATCCAAGCCAGTATGGGTTCCAATCTGGCAGCTGAGTACAAAAGGGGCAAAGAAGTAGAATGGTTAAGGTACAAATCCGAGGTCAATGGCAAGCAGCAATCAAGAGTCATCAAATAGGTTTCCAGGTCACAACAGGTTTAGACAGATCAAACACTAGTACAGGAACAAAGGGGGACTGAAGATAATCCAGCAATTTGGCAGTGTCTGGGCTGGGCTTATATAGGGAAGTTTGAGGTCACTTCCTGTGCGCCTCCTGGGGATTTCCCCGCCTTTTTCCATCAGGTTGATGTCATTTCCTGTGCGCCTTCTGGGTATTTTCCTGCCTTTTTCCATCGGGTTGAGGTCACTTCCTGTGCACGTCCTGGGCATTTTCCTGCCCTTTTCCATCAAGTCTTCTGGGCAAGTGCGGGTGGGCGCCCTGAGGGGTCTTTGGCACATGCTCAGTTGGCACAGATTTCCTCTTGCGGCAACACACCATTGGTTCATGCGTAGTAAGCACTGGACTCTTACAGGATTTCATGTAAAAATAGTCACCAGGACCAATGAAGAAGGTGAATCCCACCCATCACCACTCTAAAGTATCCAAAAAAAATAAAATTGGATATACACTAGGTACACATTAAACTCGATGACAAGGGTGGCTTTTTGCACTACCCCTAGAGTACCCCTAGAAGGATAACAGAGACAGGCAGCAAACAAAGACTCCAAAGAAAAAAGGGCATCTAGGAGGCACGGGGACTATGAGTTTAAACAAGGTACAGAGAGGGCAAAAATTGCCTCAGGTTAGGCTGCTCACAACAGGCAAGGCTACCCTACTGTGGGTACTCCAGCCGGTTACCAGGAAAAGACGTGCATATATGGAAGGAGGGCCAGACCAAAAGATAAGAGTCCAAATTCATTTATTTATATTATGTTTAAAAAAATTCAACGTGTTTCGCAGGTCAAAAGCACTCCCCCTTCATCAGGGCTTCAGTTAAAAATGGGGACCTTCAGTGGATTCAAAGTAGGGCTTTCCTGTTTGAAGCTGTGCAGGGAAGCTGATTGCTGGATTAGGATTCTTGGCCAGCATTATTCTGCATTGGCAGTCAAAATAAGAGGTCCACTACTGATGCAGATACTGCTAGCCAGGAATCCTATTCCAGCAATCAGCTTCCCTGCACAGCTTCAAACAGGAAAGCCTCAATTTGAGTCCAGTCAAGATTCTTATTTTTAACTTAACCCCCTGATGAAGGGGGAGTTCCTTCAACCCCCGAAATGTGTTGGCTGTCTTTTAACAAAACATTAATAAACTAATTTGGGCTCTTATCTTTTAGACTTGGTGCTCCTTCCATAGATACACATCTTTTCCAGGCAGCAAACAAAGACCGAGACTGGTAATCCAAAAGCGGGTCAGGTGGAAGGTGGGTCAATAACAAGATCAGTATCAGTATCAGGATCAGGAACCTAGGAGCAAAAACTGAAGGCCCATTTAGCAATGATCCAGTACAGAGCTCAGGTTAAAATAGCCCCCTTGGTGCCAGTGGACACCTGTGCGTATGCTGGAGTGTGCGCATGCAAAGCATCGTACATGTACTTCGGCTTCTATGCCTGCAAAGATGTGCATGCTTATGTGCATTAGCCTGATGGCTGGCACAATGTTCCTGACACACAATTATTATGAATTATGTAAAAGATATTTGAAGAACATGTAGGCAGGCGCAGTCTACTTTCTCAACTGCAGGTGGCGCTCAACTGGAGTGACATTGCAGGGGGAGAGGAAGTCAAGAGGAACATGGCTCCTCTATGATTTCCTGGGTCACTGGGGGAGGTTCCCAGTTGAATGCTGCTGCCCCACGTGACTTTAGCGGCCATATTTGGTCAGGCAGAGTCTATTATGGACCCTGGCTCCTGGGCTTGGTGCCCATTTTGCATGTGGGTAGTGTAGGGACAGGTCACCCAGCAGGGAGAGGTTCCAGACGAGTAGGGAAAAGAAGATGGACACGTCATCCTTCCTGGAAACCTCCCTATTTGGGCACGGACCGGCCAGGTCACATTCCGCCCCTCAAGACAGATGCTGTCAGTGAATGTTCCCAGTCGGGTGCCTTTCCATCGGGTTTGTTGTGAATGACTGGATTCTACATACAAGTTCTGCTCTCTGCAACTGGACTCTGAGTGGGTACTGCTGCCACGCTACGCTGTACCACCTCACAAACATTCTTGGGTAAACACACTTATTGGCTATCATATTAGGTGCACCTGCTGGTTAATGCCCATAACCAAACAGCATGCCCTGTAGCTGCAATTAAATACGTAATTTTTGCAGACCTAGTGAAGAAACTAGTTGATGTTTGCCCATATAATACAATCGGAAAGATATACAACCTAAGCCACTTGTTGGCAGACAAGGTGGATGCAACATCTTAAACCCCATTGACCTCCTGAGGATTTCAATCTCCATAGTCTCTAGACCAGGGGTCTTCAAACTACGGCCCTCCAGTTGTTCAGGAACTACAATTCCCATCATGCCCTGGTCATGTCTGTGAATGTCAAGAGTTTTACAATGCCTTATGGGATGTGTAGTTCTGCAACAGCTGGAGGGCCATAGTTTGAGGATCCCTGCTCTAGACTCTACAAAGAAAACATGAAGAAAAAAAATGATCAGTGATTGATGGATCTATGGTCAAAATAAATTTGTTAATGGGAAAAATCAGACTAAAGTGGCCAAACTTGTTTAAGATGACAACATAGTCCACAACTGCTCCAATGGTGACCACTGTCTACAGCAGTGCCACCTCTGAACCCACAACACACTGAGCCTTTGAAGAAGACAAACTAATACACAAGACTACTACTATACAAGAAGGCCCTTTTGTCAGCTAAGAACAGGAAAAAAGGGCCACATTGGGCACTCTGTCACCAAAACCAGACAGTAGAAACATGTTGCCTTCTCTGAATGAATGGATCCATTTTGTCTTGGGCGAACGGTTCAGACCATAGGTACTGTAACGGAGTAGGAATGTTTCCTGGCCCCATTACGCGGAGATGGAATAGTCCAAATTTTGATCTTTTTAACATTTCCTGAAACAGGCCAACACGTTTCGGAGGATTCGGAAAGGCTTCTTCAGGGCTACAAGTGAGGAATCAGAAATTAAACATACATTGTTTCAATTCAGGATAAAAGCTGACTAGTGTCACATAAAATAGTTTTAAACAACAGTATAATACAACAGTAACCATACAAAGGTGATAAAATGTGCACGCAGATAATAAAATACTTTTTAAACTGTAAGACCTTATAATATGGATACATTTTTAAAATGAGAAAAAAGATGAAGCACTATGCAGATGGGTCTACCTAATAAAGATGGCAAATATAATATTGGCAAATATTGTTGCTGACCATCATGCTCACCTCTTTATAGGAAGCAGGCAGCTATACCCAATAAAGTGACTTCTGAATGTGTTTCAAGATCTCAGATTATTTACATACAAACGGTAGCTGTGAATGTTATTTCTAGCTGTTGTATATTATTACGCAACATGACTATTCCTCAGTACCAAAGTAAGACTAAAGATTAGAAAGCAGAGAGATTAACGCACACAGAGATCCGTAACCACTTCCCGACTGCTGCACGCCGATATACGTCGACACAATGGCAGCGGTGGGCGAATGGTCGTACTTGTACGTCCCCTTTAATTGGCGGGGCTAGCGGGCACGCTTGCCCGCCGCGTACAGCGTGACCGTGCCCGCAGGACCCGCAGACTTGATGTCCGCCGGTCTCCCGGCGATCGCGTCACGGAGCCGCAGAACGGGGAGATGCCTATGTAAACAAGGCATTTCCCCGTTCTGCCATGTGACATGAAAGAGATCACTGCTACCTGTGATCGGGAGCAGTGATCGCTGTCATGTGAGTGGAAGCCCACCCCCCCCCACAGTTAGAATCACTCCCTAGGACACACTTAACCCCTTCATCGCCCCCTAGTGTTTAAACCTCCTTCCCTGCCAGTATCATTTACTCAGTAATCAATGCATTTTTTTATAGCACTGATCGCTGTATAAATGACAATGGTCCCAAAATAGTGTCAAAAGTGTCCGATTTGTCCGCCATAATGTCACAGTCACGATAAAAATCGCAGATCGCCGCCATTACTAATAAAAGAAAAATTTATAATAAAAATGCCATAAAACTATCCCCTATTTTGTAGAAGCTATAACTTTTGCGCAAACCGATCTATATACGCTTATTGCAATTTTTTTTACCAAAATTATGTAGAAGAATACGCATCGGTCTAAACTGAGGAAAAATTTGTTTTTTTTATATATTTCTGGGGGATATATATTATAGCAAAAAGTAGAAAATATTGCTTTTATTTCAAAATTGTCGCTCTTTTTTTGTTTATAGCGCAAAAAATAAAAACTGCAGAGGTGATCAAATAGCACCAAAAGAAAGCTCTATTTTTGGGGGAAAAAAGGACGTTAATTTTGTTTGGGTGCCACGTCGCACGACCGCGCAATTGTCAGTTAAAGCGACGCAGTGCCGAATCGCAAAAAGTGCTCTGGTCAGGAAGGGGGTAAAATCTTCCGGGGCTGAAGCTGTTAAACAAGGCAAGTGTCACACTAAGATCTGATCTCTTGGAGGCTTTTTTTCTTGTTAAAAAAAAAAAATGGAGGCTTTTAAGCTGTAATCCTGGAAAGTTGTCATGTAGGACCTCCCACGTACAAACATGGTGTTATTTATTCATTCACTTAAGAGATTGCACACACATTGCAAGAGACATTAATTCCTGTTATTTTGGAATACCTTATTTTGCATGACCACAACCTAGACTCAGAAAAGCCTCAGTGATGGCGAACCTATGGCACGCGTGCCACAGCTGGCACGCAGAGCCATCTCTGTGGGCACACGAGAGGGTCCAGGACAGAGCTAGAGGTCTCTCTCTCCTCTTAGCCCCCCTCCCTCTCTTTCAGCCCCCCTCTTTTTCCGCCCCCCCTCTTTGTGTCCCCTTCTCAGCTCACCCCTCTCTCAGCATCTCTCTTGCACCCCTCTCTCTCTATCCCTCTTCTCTCTATCCCTCTTCTCTCTCTCTGACCCCCTTCTCTTTCTCTGTTCCCCCTCTCTCACACTCCTCTCTCTCTGTCCCCCCTCCCTCTCTCTGTTGCCCCTCTCTCTCAGCATCTCTCTCACACCCTTCTCTCTGTCCCCTCTCTCTCAGCCCCTCTCCCTCTCCCTCAGCCCCCCTCCTGCTCTCTGTTCCCCCTCTCGCTCTCTGTTCCTCTCTCTTTCAGCATATCTCTCACACCCCTCTCTCTCTCTGCCCCTCCCTCTCTCTCAGCCCCTCTCCCTCTTTCTGTTCCCTCTCTCTCAGCATATGACTCACACCCCTCTCTCTCAGCCCCCCTCCCTCTCAGCATCTCTCTCACACCCCACACTCTCGCTGTCCTCTCTCTCTCACACACCCCCCTCTCTCTCTCACACACAACCCCTCTCTTTCTCTCAGCCCCCCTCTCTCGCGAATTGCTGTGTTGGCACTTTGCAACACAAAACCAATGTATTTATTTCAGTTTGGGCACTCGGGCTCAAAAAGGTTCTCCATCCCTGGTGTAGGATATTAGGACTGGTCTCTCTACACCACACAAGACATTCTATAAGGAGACAGGAAACAACCATTTGTTTAATAACCTCTTTCTGCAAAGTTATTCTAGCAAGTCAACCTGGTGTTTTTTATAAAGAAACTTAGATTAGCCTATAAGCACTGAATATTCTCTACCTTTTTGGGTGGTTTCCTATGAGGATGAAAAAATTGTGGACCTTATAGTCCAAACCAGGTGTCTCCAACTTTCCAAACAAAGGGCCAGTTTACTGTCCTTCAGACTTTAGGGGGGGGGGCATACTAGGGCCAGTTTACTGTCCTTCAGACTTTAGGGGGGGGGGGCATACTAGGGCCAGTTTACTGTCCTTCAGACTTGTGGGGGGGGGCATACTAGTGCCAGTGAGAGCAAAAAATATCCTGATGTCCAGTGGGAGTAAACAATGTCATATCTTTGGTGTTAGTGGAGAGAATTGTGCCCCATCACTGATGTCAGTGGAAGGAATAGTGCCCCATTGTTGGTGTTAGTTGGAGGAAAAGTGCCTGATTATTGGTGTCCATGGCATTCTGCCCCATCGTTGGTGTCAGTGGGAGGAATGGTACCCTTTCGTTGGTGTCATTGGGAGGAATACTGCCCCATTATTGTTGTCAGTGGGAGAAATAATGCCCCACTGTTGGTGTCAGTGGGAGGAATAATGCCCCACTGTTGGTGTCAGTGGGAGTAATAGAGCCCCATTGTTGGTGTCAATGGAAGAAATTCTGCCCCATCATTGGTGTCAGTGGAAAGAATAGTGACCCATTGTTGGTATCAATGGAAGGAATTCTGCCCCATCATTGGTGTAAATGGAAGGAATTGTGCCCAGTCGTTAATGACAGTGGGAGGAATAAGTGCCCTATTGTTTGTGTCAGTCAATGTTATAGTACCCCAAGGGCCAGATACAGGCAAGCAAAGGGCTGTATCCCACCCCTGGGCCTCAGTTTGGAGCCATTGGGCCCCAATTCTTTTCTTTTAATCAGTGCATACACACTAGCTCAGGGCCCTCCTACACCCTTGCAGACGAAATTCATTTAAGTGGATATAAATTCCGAAAATCTATTTGGTGGCATCTCTTTGGCATCCATTGTGATTGTTTTTGGTTGGCTGTAGATTGCAGGGGGTTCAGTTTTATACCGTGGAGGTGATTATAAATCCTCATTACTGAGTTTAGCTACAATTTTCTACATGGGCTCCTGAAGAAGACAAGTGTTCGAAACTCGTTAAGCCTTTTCACGTGGATTTTGTCATCCCTTAATAGGAATTCTGTATAGTTGAGACATGAGCCACGTTATTAACAGACTGTTTGAACATAAGATGGATTTATTACCCACAATGCATTTTTTTTTAATCTGTGGTGAAGAAAGAAGACATTTTTTTGAACTGTAAAATTTAGTAAATACCGCAATTTGCCATATTCGTGCCCTTTAAGGTCATTGCTACAAAAATTGTTTCTAGTGTATATACAAACACTGAAAAGTGTCTATTAATCATTGACAAAAACATATAGTCATTCCTTATCAGAACTTATTGATAAAGGCCAATATGTCTTGTTCTGTTAATGTTATCGGGGTGATTTCACTTCGACCTTTTCACCTAGTTTACAAAACTTGTAGCTTGTTTTCTTGTTTTTTTCTCCATTTTTTAACCACTGGAAAAACAATACAGCGACATCTTTTGGAACTTTGCCAATTTATAAAGACTGCACCGTTCTTTGGTGAAATGTGGTCAATAATTTAGTAATAATAATAATAATAAAATAATAATAATAAATAATATACAATAGTAATATATAATAAAATAATAATAATATTAATAATAATAAATAATATACAATAGTAATATATAATAATATATAATAAAATAAATAATAGTAATAAATAATATATAATAGTAATATATAATAAAAAAAAATAAAAAAATAATAATAATTATTATTATTATTATTATTATTAATAATCTTTTATTGATATTTCAGTCCGGCAAGGGCACTGTGTTTTCAGTCCACAACTGGTATTTTTTTCCGTGTTGCAGGGTCTTTAACCTGGGGAAACGTGTATCTATTGCAAAGATGTTTTGCATATTTTAATTAAATTTTGCTCAGAGATACATTTTATTAATTAATAAAAAAAGAATTCAGATGAATTTTGCAAATGACAAAAAAAAACACCCCATCCTTTCAACAAACTGGATATGTGTTTCTGGTGAGTCAATGCACTGTGAAAATGTTTAAACATGAAATATACAGAAAATTAAGACCAATAGAAGGTAAAAAAACTAAAAGGAACCGGGGGGGGGGGGGGATTTTTGCTGACACATAATGCTCAAACATTTGGGGGGGGCACAGTTTGGCATGTTTGCTCTAGATGACCTTGTCCCAACACTCTTAATACAATATTCCCTCCTCTGGGTCATATTTAAAACCAAATACCCAATAGTGTTGGATTTATAAAAATTTATGTCCGGTAACATTGATCAGGCAATCAACTTCAGACAAATGTGAGATCATGAATAATACACCATACCATTTTAGTTCATCAATTGGGTAATAAAAAACAATATTACTAATCTATAATAAAATATTATACTGTATAATAATATAATAATAAAGAATAATATATATTAAAAATAATATATAATAAAATATTAATAATATTATTACTAATAATATAAATAATAATAATAATAATAAATAATATACAAGAGTAATATATAATAACATATATAATAAAAATAATAATATAATTAATATTAATAAATCATCTATAATAAAATATTATACTGTATAATAATAAAAATAATAATAATATATATTAAAATAATATATAATAAAATATTAATATATAATAATAATAATAATAATAATAATAATATACAAGAGTAATATATAATAATATATATAATAAAAATAATAATAATTAATAATAATAAATTATCTATAATAAATTATACTGTATAATAATAAAAATAATAATAAATAATAATATATATTAAAATAATATATAATAAAATATTAATAATAATATTATTATTATTATTATTAATAATAATAATAATAATGGATAATAATGATAAATAATATACAAGTGTAATATATAATAATATATATAATAAAAGAATAATATAATTATTAATAATAATAATATATAATATACAATAGTAATATAATAATAATAATATTAATAATAATAAATAATATACAATAGTAATATATAATAATATATAATAAAATAAATAATAGTAATAAATAATATATAATAGTAATATATAATAAAATTAAATAAAAAAATAATAATAATTATTATTATTATTATTAATAATCTTTTCTTGATATTTCAGTCCGGCAAGGGCACTGTGTTTTCAGTCCACTGGTATTTTTTCCGTGTTGCAGGGTTTTTAACCTGGAAAAAAGTGTATCTATTGCAAAGATGTATTGCATATTTTAATTTAATTTTCTCAGATTATACATTTTATTAATTAATTAAAAAAAAATTCAGATGAATTTTGAAAATGACAAAAAAAAACACACCGTCCTTTCAACAAATTGGATACGCGTTTCTGGTGAGTCAATGCAATATAAAAATGTTTAAACATGAAATATACAGAAAATTTAGACCAATAGAAGGTAAAAAACAAAACAAAAAAGGAACACCAGACCTCCACAGATTGCTCCATACATTGTTGTCCTTGTGTGTTGCTTTGCTCTCTCTCTTGCTTGCCTCTCGGTTTTGCGCTCTCGCCTCGTCTCTTCTGTCCGTCCCTCTCTTCGTGTACGATGGTTCCGCCGGTGTCACGGTGACCCGAGTGCATTTCATGGTAGGTACTGAATCCGGTGTATATTATTTTTGAAGGTGGGTATTTCTACCACAGAGCCGAGTTAATGAGACAACCAATTATAAAGTCATTGGATTTTGAGGGGCTGGAGGGAGGTTGGGGGTGTGAAGTCTCCACCAGGCGGGTGAAGGTTCAGTGCTGGAATTTTGTCGGGAATGTGATGAGGTTTTATGGAGCGGTTCTGCCGGTTCGGGAGGGGTGGTGAAACACCGATGAGATGTTCTCTACAAAACAAGCCTAGAAGGAGTTGACCTTGTTCAGAATTTTCCAGTTAGTTTAAAGCTCCTCTGGTGGGTAAATATCTGATATTTAGAACTTTAAAGGCATTGTAAACCCTTCCATATACCCAACAAAAGTGATACACAGAGATGAAACAAATCCTCCTACAAAAGTTGTACCTGTTTATCTGCAGCCATTCAAAGTGCAGAATTTACACTCTCAGCTCTGAAAACCAGGGGGGGGGGGGGGGGTTGGAAAGCTGAAGTTATATCAGGGAGGGGAGCTCTGAAAGCTGATTGGAGGGAAGGAACACACCCCCCTTTACACAGCACACAGGAGCAGAGCTGAGGCTGTCAATCAGATGGAGGTCCCTCCCCTGTCACCTTTTATCTCTTGGTGTCAGGAAAACTTGTCAGAAGTGACTCATGCAGATAGCAGAGGAAGGAGGCAGCAGACAGAATTGACACTTAGTGCTCTGCACTAATACAAGCACACGTTATAGAGGGATATGCTTTGTTCATTGTTCATGTCTGATGTTTAAAACCACTTTAACTGCTTGTTGACCGTTATTGCAAAAGCATCACAATGATTTCAGTGTGTTACATATGAGATCACCAACTATAGGTTGTTAAATATCTTGGAAGCAACAAGAATCAAGTGCCAGTGTAGGCCCAGCGTAAGTGTTCAGGCACAGACTTATATTGGTTCTGCTAATGATCATCTATAAAAATGGACCCTCTGAAAACTGATAATGAGGAGGATGAAGAGCAGTGATGCATTGAGACACGGGAGCCTCAGGAGAAGACCTGCTGACACTTGGGATCCCAGAACAATGACACACTGACAGTTGGAGATCCCAGAACAATGACACACTGACAGTTGGGGATCCCAGAACAATCACACAGGGGCAGTTGGGGATCCCAGAACAATGACACTGACTGTTGGGGTTACAGAACAATGACACTGACTGTTGGGGTTACAGAACAATGATACACTGACTGTTGAGGATCCCAGATCAATGACACGTTGACACTTTGGGGTTGCAGAACAATGACACACTGATAGTTGGGGATCCCAGAACAATGACACACTGACAGTTGGGGATCCCAGAACAATGACACACTGACAGTTGGGGATCCCAGAACAATGACACACTGACAGTTGGGATCCCAGAACAATGACACGTTGACACTTTGGCAGAGCCGATCGGCCCTATAGGCACACTATGCAAGCTGCTTAGGGCCCCGCCGCTGTGGGGGCCCCCCCCCCCCAGACCCAGCATCCCCCTGCACCTCTGGCTGGCCGTTTAGAGTGCAGTGAGGAGAGGTGGGAGGAGGTGGAAGGCGGCGATCGGCAGCTCTATGGTGCCTGAGTGGGCGGCGGGATCTCCCTGGGGTTTGTAGTACTCTCAGTGTATACAGTGGAGAAGAGAAGGGAGGGGCCTCTGACCCAGGCAGGTATCAGTTTCACTTTCACTCTGCTTGAACACTGTTGCTGATGCCCGGGTCAGAGGCACCTCCTCCCAACCCCTCCATGTATACATTCGGAGATAGAACTACTAGCCCCAGGGAGATCCCCCTGCCTGTGAACACCATATAGCTGCCGATCGCCGCCTCCCACCTCCACCAGCCAGGTACAGGGGAACCTCTGCAAGGGGGGGAGTCAGCTGTTTGGGGGCCCTAATGTAAGGAAGGGGGCCTCTGGGGACACTAATGTAAGAGGGGGGCTCTCTGGGGACACTAATGTAAGGACGGGGCCCTCTGGGGACACTGATGTAAGGACAGGGCCCTCTGGGGACACTGATGTAAGGACAGGGCCCTCTGGGGACACTGATGTAAAGACGGGGCCCTCTGGGGACACTGATGTAAAGACGGGGCCCCCTGGGGACACTAATGTCAGAGGGGGGCTCTATGGGGACCCTGTGTAAGGAGGGGCTCTATGGGGACCCTGTGTAAGGAGGGGCTCTCTGGGGACCCTGTGTAAGGAGGGGCTCTCTGGGGACACTAATGTAAGAGGAAAGGCTCTCTTGGGACACTAATGTAAGGGGAGGCTTTCTTGGGACCATGGTGTAAGGGGGGGCTCTCTGGGGACCCTGGTGTAAGGGGGGGGCTCTCTGGGGACCCTGGTGTAAGGGGGGGGGGGCTCTCTGGGGACCCTGATGTTAGAAGGGGCTCTCTGAGGACCCTGATGTAAGGAGGGGCTATCTGAGGACACTGACTGTTGGGATCCCAGAACAATGACACACTGACAGTTGGGGATCCCAGAACAATGACACACTTACAGTTGGGGATCCCAGAACAATGACACTGACTGTTGGGATCCCAGAACAATGACACGTTGACACTTTGGGGTCGCAGAACAATGACACACTGACAGTTGGGATCCCAGAACAATGACACTTTGGGACAACAAAACAATAATGAACTGACACTTACAGGTCCAGGTTACAATGACATACTAACGTGTGGGGATCACAGAACTATGACACTATGACATTTGGTGGGCCCAAGAACAATGACACACTGACTGTTTATGTCTCAAAGCAATCACACACTAACACTTGGGGGGTCTCAGAAAAAAGTCATACTCACACTTGGGGATCCCAGAATAATGAAATTTGGAGGGTCTCAGAGCAAAGACACAATAACATTTGGGGGTCCAAGAACAATGAAACACTGATGCTTAAGGTCAATGACACGCTAACGCTTGGGAGTCCCAGAACAACGGCACTTGTGGTTTCCAGAAAAATGACTCGTTGATACTTGGGGATCCCAGAACTATAACACACTGACACTTGGGGGTCCCAGAACTATAATACACTGACACTTGGGGGTCCCCGAACAATTACACAATGATGTTTGGAAGTCCAAGAACTTTGACACACTGACTTGGGGGTCCCAGGACAATGACACATTGACACGTGGGGGACCAGAACAATAAAACACTGACATTTGGGGGGGTCCAAGAACAATGATACTTGGGGGTTTTAGAACAATAACACACTGGGGAAGATTTACTAGAACTGGAGCCCTCAGAATCTGGTGCAGCTGTGCATGGTAGCCAATTGTTTCTATGCAGAGCTGCACCGGTTTTAGTAAATTTCCCCCACTGACATTTGGGGGTCTCAGCACAACACACTAACACTTGGGAGTTGGGAATCTCAGAACAATGACATATGGGGGTCCAAGAACAATGACATACTGACAATTGAGGACCAGGAGAAGACACTTGGGGCCAGAAAAGTACACACCAACTTTTGGAGGCCCAAATCAACCAACCAATGGTAACTAATCACTGAAGTAAAACCAATAAAGGATTCTGACTGGTTACTCTAATTTACAGCACTTAGAAACAGAACTCTTAATCAAATAAGACTGTTGGAGTTCATGGCATACTGGCCACTGAAACCAAACACCCATGCTGGCGATATACATGGCAAAACCTTTTATGGTATGTGTGTTTTCATTGCTGCCTGGGTCCTACTGCAGAGATTTCATTTCACTTCCTGTTACACATCAGGAAGTCAGGAAACTTCAGGTGGGAAATCCCTTCTGACACAGTTATTTCCTAGTCAGGTGTCCCCATTGGATGTTTTACCCCTACATGTGTTGTGGAGACAACAATGGCGACCAGGACAAACAGAGAAGGTAAACCCCCCCATTGGGAACACAGACAGCAATAACACATTTGACCGAGGTTGCAACTCTTCCACACTCCATAGTCCAAACTAATATGAAAAGAAATGTTGACTGACCATACACATTTAACAAAGCTCCTCACCTATCTCTTATATATTTTTTAAATCTCCAGCAGCCCAAATTGTTTTCATGCATCACAGATGATGGAACTTAATCCTCCACGGCTGACGTCTGTCACAGGCAGAGATGTTCGGGCTACGAGTCCGAAATAAGCATTTGACCTTTCTGTTTTATTGAGTCGTAATCATACAAGGTGACTTTATCTTCTCTATAAAACAGATCTGATGCACTGTTTCCTAATGACACAGCAATGGAGGATCAGGGCAGCCAAGGTCTGATGTTTGAGAGATGACATATAACAGTCAATAGGGACAGGGGTGCACCGCGCACATTGGTGGGAAGGGGTACAACATGGGAAAAGCCGCTGAAAAGGAATCCACAGTACCTAATATACTGTATATGTGAAGGTCACTGGCTGATTGTAGACTTGTGCCTCACCTGTTTAAGTATAGCTGGCACCTCCGTTGGTTTCATGCTGCTCCGTTCACCTAGTGGAGCCCCCCAAAGGGCTAACTTATGAGGTGCGTCTGAGCTTACACTGGTCTAGGGACCCTTCTGTACCTTTGTGAGAGAGCTCAGGAATTGGCACACTGACACTTGAAGGTCCAAAAACAATCAAGAACAATGGCAAACCCTTGGGAGTCCCAGAATAATGACACACTGACACTTGAGGGCCAGGAGAAGACACCTGAGGGCCAGACAAAGCACACACCAACCTTCTTCCTCCTGCTTGTGATCCATCTAGTGATATAAAGTTCTACATAGAGGAATCAGGACCTCATTCCTCCTTCTGGTGATCCTTCTAGTGATATAAATATCTATATAGGGGAATTGGGACCTCCTTCCTTCTGCTGGTGACCCCTCTGGTGATATAAAGATCTATATAGAGGAATCAGGACCTCCTTCCTCATGCTGGTGATCCCTCTAGTGATATAAAGATCTATATAGAGGAATCAGGACCTCCTTCCTCCTGCTGGTGATCCCTCTAGTGATATAAAGATATATATAGAGGAATCAGGACCTCCTTCCTCCTGCTGGTGATCCCTCTAGTGATATAAAGATATATATAGAGGAATCAGGACCTCCTTCCTCCTGCTGGTGACCCCTCTAGAGATATAAAAATCTATATAGAGGAATCAGGACCTCCTTCCTCCTGCTGGTGATCCCTCTAGTGTTTTAAAGATATATATAGAGGGATCAGGACCTCCTTCCTCCTGCTGGTGACCCCTCTAGAGATATAAAGATCTATATAGAGGAATCAGGACCTCCTTCCTTCTTCTGGTGACCCCTCTAGTGATATAAAGATCTATATAGAGGAATCGGGACCTCCTTCCTTCTTCTGGTGACCTCTCTAGTGATATAAAGATCTATATAGAATAATCAAGACCTCCTTCTGGTGACCCCTCTAATGATATAAAGATCTATATAGGGAAATTAGGACCTTCTTCCTCCTGCTGGTGATCCCTCTAGTGATATAAAGATCTATATAGAATAATCAAGACCTCCTTCTGGTGACCCCTCTAGTGATATAAAGATCTATATAGGGAAATTAGGACCTTCTTCCTCCTGCTGGTGATCCCTCTAGTGATATAAAGATCTATATAGGGAAATCAGGACGTCCTTCCTCCTGCTGGTGACCCCTCTAGTGATATAAAGATCTATATACTGTACATAGATGGGTCAAAATAGTGGTGAAAAATCTTGGGTGAAAATATTGAAAAAAATAGATATATTATATATAACAGTAACCAAAAATCCCTACAACATAAACACCTTATTCAATCAGTTCAACATTTAAGATAAAAACAGGTTTTTGTACATTTGCAAATACATGTGTAGACACACTGCCTCGTTCTATATAAATAAATTGACCTCCATCCTACTTAGCGGCATAGAAACGCAGCCGAAGCCTCACGGCTCCTGAATATCCCCATAGTGTGTAATGCAAAAAATAAAACAATGGCAGCCACACATATTTGTAACTAATAAAGTTGGACATGGGCGAGGCAATCCAACGAACAATACAAAATCCCCATCAGACTCTTCTCCAGTAAGTCTAAAAAAAAAAGACTTAACTGTTTTAATTATACAATATGCAGTATATATATATATATATATATATAAAGCATATATAAAACAGTAAATGTGAAAATCACCAAACCTCCACTTGTGATTAATCATTCCTGGTCATTTAAAACACAAGCCCCAGGAAGATTCACCTGCACAGAATATTTGGTGAATGTCACATTCTCCGCTTTATACATAATGTCCATTATATAGTGTTTTTGGGTGAAGGGAACCCATCCCCACACAGCCGGTCAGTCCATAGTACACAATGTTCCTGCAGATTACACATTCGCTGTATTTACCTGAGGTGTCCTGGTCGGTGGATCCCATGCAGTGCCCCGCTGGCACGTTGGCAGATCGTTCCAAACCGCGATCGAAGAAGGCCTGCCTGGAAACAGCGGGGGCAAACCACAACAGGAACCGGTACAACCTGTTCTTCCTAGATGAACTGGAGCCCAATCCATTGTTTATTCTACTATGTGAAGGAAAATAAAACAGAATAAACATACACACCTATGTATGAGGAAAGATTTGAAGGAAGACATACAACATATTTATATACAGATATATTTTAGATATATATTATAATATATATATATATATATATATATATATATATATATATATATATATATGTGTATATATATATATATATATATATATATATATATATATATATATAATATATTATAATATATATCTAAAATATATCTGTATATAAATATGTTGTATGTCTTCCTTCAAATCCTTCCTCACACATACAGTTGTGCTCATAAGTTTACAGAATTTTATGATTTCTTTATCATTTTTCAGAGAATATGGATGATAACACAAAAACTTTTCGTTCTCTCGTGGTTAGTGTTTGGCTAAAGCCATTTATTATCAATCAACTGTGTTTACTCTTTTTAAATCATTATAGCAACAGAAACTAAATGACCCCGATCAAAAGTTTACATACCCGGGAATGTTTGGCCTTGGTACAGACACAGAAGGTGGCACACACAGGTTAAAATGGCAATTAAAGGTTAATTTCCCACATTTGTGGCTTTTTAAATCACAATTAGTGTCTGTGTATAAATAGTCAATGAGTTTGTTAGCTCTCACATGGATGCACTAAGCAGGCTAGACACTGAGCCACGAGGAGGTAGAAAAGAACAGTCAAAAGACCTGCGTAACAAGGTAATGAAACTTTAAAAAGGATATAAAAAGATATCAAAAGCCTTTTATGCCAGTCAGTACTGTTCAATCACTTATTAAGAAGTGGAAAATTTGATACCAAGACAAGAAAGACGGCAGCCACAACTGGCGGAAGAATTGCTCAGGATACAAAGGAAACTTCACAGGTAACCTCAGGAGAAATACAGGCTGCTCTCCAAAAACACGGTGTGGTTGTTTTTAAGGAGCACAATTCAACGATACTTGAACAAAAAAGAGCTGCATGGTTGAGCTGCCAGAAGGAATCCTACTGCACCAATGCCACAAAAAAGCCCAATGAGGTACGTCAAGGTGATGTTGGGCATATTGTAACCAGGCTTTTTGTGGAAATTGTGCAGTAAAGGCTTCTTTCTGGCAACTTGACCATGCAGCTCTTTTTTTTCAAGTTTAATCATATTGATACAACCACACCATCTTTTTCCAGAGCAGCCTGTATTTCTACTGAGGTTACCTGTGGGTTTTTCTTTGTATCCTGAACACTTCCCGTGGCAGTTGTGGCTGAAATCTTTCTTGATCTACCTGACGTTGGTTTGGTATCAAACAAATTTTCCATTTCTTATTAAGTGATTGAACAGTACAGACTGGCATATTCAAGGCTTTGGATATCTTTGGATATCTTTGTATATGCTTTTCCATCTGTATAAAGTTTCATTACCTTGTTACGCAGGTCTTTTGACTGTTCTTTTTTACCTCCTCATGGCTCAGTATCTAGCCTGCTTAGTGCATCCATGTGAGAGCTAACAAACTCATTGACTATTTATACACAGACACTAATTGTGATTTAAAAAGCCACAAATGTGGGAAATTAACCTTTAATTGCCATTTTAACCTGTGTGTGCCACCTTCTGTGTCTGTACCAAGGCCAAACATTCCAGGGTATGTAAACTTTTGATCAGGGTCATTTGGGTAGTTTCTGTTGTCATTATGATTTAAAAAGAGTAAACACAGTTTACAAGTAGATAGGTACATTTCCCAGGCAAATAAGATAAAAACTTGTGCTAGGATGGGGGATTTGTGCTTGGAGCGGGGATATTGAGTGTGGGGGGGGGGGATTTGTGCTGGAAGGGGAAATTTGGGGGGGGGGGGGGGGATTTGGGCTAGGATGGGGGATTGGGGAAGGGGAATTTGTGCTTCGAGGGGGATTTGGAGTGGGGGGGATTTGTGCTCGGAGGGGAAATTTGAGGGGTGGAGGGTTTGTGCTAGGAAGGGGGAATTTTTTTTGTTGGTGGGGGGAGGAAATTGTGCTGGGAGCATATGTGGAATAAGAGGATTTGAGCTTCGTATGCAGATAAGCGCTCAATTTTTTGGGAATGAGGAGATTTTTGCTGACACATAACGCTCATACATCTTGGGGGGGTTTGGGGTCACAATTTGGCATGTTCGTCCTCGGCTCTAGATGACCTTGTCCCGTCACTGTTTACTAGGATATTGATAGAGGCCTAGTGACTCCACAGTTACACTTTACAGAAAAAGTTTGTGTGATTTTGAATTGTGTATATAAATTTCAGAAACAATTGTCGGCTAGTCTTGATATTAACAGCCAAAAGCATATAGCGCCATCTACAGGAATTTCTGAAAATGGCAGGTGAGAAAAGATTTGCTCAACAGTGGCAGGGGGCCCATTCACTTTATTTATCACTGTGGTAAGGCAATGCATTCATTTTAAATGGCCCCAAATACAGGAGAATTCACTCCTCTTCTCATTAGCGGTGGCGGGTTTCTGCACATTGCACTGCAATGCACATCTGTCTGGAAAGGTGTGTTCTAGTGCCGTTCAGAATGAATGGCAGCACATCACACCAATACTTGTAACAGTCATTGCCACGTGTTGCAGTAAATCGCCCATTACCATGCGTGTTTCTGCAACACCATAGTGTGAACAGGCCCTCACATCAGAAGTTTAGCACAGTAGGGTGCATTGGCAGCCCATTCATTTCAGTAGGCTGCCTTAACACAATGAAGGTTAAAATACGACAAAATATGCGTTAACGCACTACAAGGAAGCCAATTGGCCCTAAATATATACGCAGTGATGCATTTTGGTTTTGTGCTGCCCTAGGCAGGACTAAAATCGGGCGCCCCCAGCCCATCTAAATGTGTCCCCCCCCCTTCCTATTTAAGATCCACCCCTTCAACTGTAAAAACTACCTCTGAGAGAGAGAGAAGAGAAGAGGAGAGAGATGAGGAGAAGAGAGATGAAAGAAGAAGAGAGAGAGAAGAGAGAGAGGAGAGGCGAGATGAAGAAGAGATCAGAGAAGAGTGAAGAGAGAAAGAGAAAGAGAGAGAGAGAAGAGAGAGTAAAACGAGAGAGAGAGAGGGAGGATAGAAGGCGAGAGAGAGTGAAGTAGAGCGGCGAGATAATAGGAGACAGGGGAAGAAGAGGGGAGTAGTAGAGAAGAGAGAGAGATGTAGAGAGAGAAGAGAGAGAGAGAGAAGAGACAGAAGAGAGAAGAGAAAAAGAGAGAGAGAGGAAAGAGATAGAGAGAGAGAGAAAGAGAGAGAGAGAGAGAGAAGAGAGGAGAGATAGAAGAGAAGAGAGGAGATTAGAGAGATAGAGAAAAGAAGAATGAGATGAAGAAGAGAGGATGCAGAGAGAGAAGTAGAGTAGAGAGAAGAGAAGAAATAGAATGAGAGAGAGGAGAAGTAGAAGTAGAGAAGGAGATGAGAGAGAGAAAGAGAGAAGGAGAGAGAGAGAGAGAAGAGAGAGAGAAGGGTAGAGAGAGGGAAGAGAGAGAGAAAGGAGTAGAGAAGAAGAGAAAAGGAGAGAAAGAGAAAGAGACGGTGAAACCAGAGAGGAAAAGAGATGAAGGACGATGAGAGAGAGTGAGAGAGAGAGAATGAGTAGAAAGAGAGAGGAGAGAGGAGAGGAGGAAGAAGAGACGAGAGAAGAAGAAGAAAGGAGGAGAGAGAGGAGTACGAGAAGAAGAGAGAGAAAGAAGAGAGAAAGAGAGAGGAGAGAGAGAGAAGAGAGAAGAGAGAGAGAAGAAAGAGGGAAAAAGAGGAGAAGAGGAAGAGATAAGAGAGAAAGTTCGAAAAGGAAGAGAGAAGAGAGAGAGAGAGAGGGAGAAGGAGAGAAGAGAGAGAGAAGAGGGGAAAGCAGAAGCAGAAGCAGAGAGTGAGAGAGAGGTAGGCAGGGAGAGTTCCTCTTCAGGCTCCACCTGTTCCTATTAGTGCTCCACCTCTTCAGAGGTGGGCGAGAAAGAGGAATGAGAGAGCGGGGGGTGAGAAAGAGAGAGGGGGAGAGAGAGAGAGAGGGGGGTTGAAAGAAGTATAGGGGGTGAAAAAGGGGGTGAGAAAGAGACAGAGGGAGTGAGAGAGAGAGAGGGGTTGAGAGAGAGAGGGGGGTTGAGAGAAATACAGGGTGTAAGAGAGAGGGGGGTTGAGAGAAATAGAGGGGGTAAGCGAGGGGGGTTAAGAGAAATAGAGGGGGTTTGAGAGAGGGGGAGAAATAGAGAGAGGGGGTGAGAGAGAGAGGGGGGTTGAGAGAAATAGAGGGGGTGAGAGAGGGGGAGAGAGAGAGAGGGATTGAGAGAAATAGAGGGGGTGAGAGAGAGGGGGTGAGAGAGAAGGTGAGAGAGGAGTGAGAGAAAGAGGATGAGAGAGAGGGGTGAGAGAGAGAAAGGGGGTTGAGAGAAATAGAGGGGGTGACAGAGGGTGGGTTGAGAGAAATAGAGGGGGTGAGAGATAGGGGGTTGAGAGAAATAGAGGGGGTGAGAGAGGGTGGGTTGAGAGAAATAGAGGCGGTGAGAGCGAGAGGGGGATGAGAGAGAGAGGGGGATGAGAGGGGGTTGAAAAAATAGAGGGGGTGAGAGAGAGAGAGGGGAGTTGAGAGAAATAGAGGGGTTAGAGAGAGAGAGGGGGGATTGAGAGAAATAGAGGGCGGGAGAGAGGGGGTGAGAGAGTGAGAGAGAGAGAGGGGGGGTTGAGAGAAATAGGGGGGGGTGAGAGATAGGGTGGTTGAGAGAAATAGAGGGGGTGAGAGAGAGGGGTGTGAGAGAAAAAGAGGGGTGAAGAGAGAGAGGAGAGAGAGAGAGAGAGAGAGAGTTCGAGAGAGAGAGAGAGGTGAGGGGGTGAGAGAGGGTGGGTTGAGAGAAATATGGGGGTGAGAGAGAGGGGTGTGAGAGAGGGTGGGGGGGGGGGGGGTAGGGTGTGAGAGAGGGTGGGAGGGGGGTGAGAGAGAGGATGTGAGAGAGGGGGATGAGAGAGTAAGGGTTGAGAGAAATAAAGGGGGTAAGAGAGAAATAGAGGGAGTAAGAGAGGGGGGTGAGAGAAAGAAAGGGTGGGTTACGAGAAATAGAGGGGGTGAGAGAGAGGGAGATGAAAGAGAGGGGGGTGAGAGAAAGGAAGGGGGGGGTTGAGAGAAATAGAGGGGGTGAGAGAGAGAAATAGAGGGGGTGAGAGAGAGAGAGGGAGGGGGTGAGAGAGAGTGGGGGAGAGAAGGAGGGGGTGAGAGAGAAGGGGTCTCCCCTATCCCCCCATACTACACTAGGAGGTTCTCCCATCCCCCCTCAAAAAAAACTACACTGGACTCTCACCTTCCCGCAGCCCACCGACTCCTTTTTACAAGCTGTATGTAGATAGGCCGCCAAGGCACGATCACGATCCGACCTGCTCTGCCAAGTGAGCTACTTCTGGGATCGGAGGCTGCAGCCATCGTCGCCTCCTGCTTCCAATTTTCTCCCCTGTCACCGTACGGTCAGTCCACAGCTGACCCTGGTGTCACCCCTCTGGCGGGTGTCATCTGGGTGCAGTCCGCACCCACGTAGCGACGCCACTGCTTGTAGTGTCCCTTCTGCCTGGAGGAGGCGCCAGCCCTCTGAAATATGCCACCCAATGTGGCGTGTGTACACAGATAGTATAGTGAGGTCAGCAAAAAGTCCATAAAGTCCAATTGGAGTGTCCAGGACTACCTTCTGCTAGCCTCAAACTCTTGATGCAGCACCTCTTGGGAGGCTGAAAAATCTCTGAATGAACAGATAAGGACAACAGTAGGATGCAAGGCTTGAGAAAGAGGCTTGGGAGGCCTTGAAACGCGTAGCCCTGACCCCCGAGGTGCACTAGGTTCCACAAAGCTCTCTGCCATCTTCCTGCATCCATGCCGGCTCCTTGCCCAGACATAGGGCTTGCCATGGCTGAAAGTTTTTACGAATGATCCAACCCTTAACCAAGAATACATTCAAAGCACTATTTCTTCTCCGTTATGTGAGTTGCCAGTTTACATGTTTTTACCATTACCGTATACTACTGCACTTAGTCTAGCGCCCTCTGACCTTCCAGACCTAGAGGTTTGTTCCACCGACCTATCCAGTGTGTCTTACCTGGACTAAGGTACCCTGCCATGCCGAGGCGTTCCATCAGAAGTTCTATTTTGTTCTTGAGTCAGTATTATTAACTGTCAACTGTGAGTTGCCAATTGTCTTTCACTATAATACATATGTAATGTACTACACTTAGATCGCGCCCTCCTGTTCTCTTTAATGGGTCCTAAAAGGCCTAAATTTTAAAACACAAATTTGGAGAGTGAGAGGGGAAAATAAAAGAACGTTCGAGTTCTAAATATGTCCCAAAGAATAATTGACAAATGAATAATCGGATATTTGCGCAATTTGCAAAGGATGAAATGGCATTCAGGCACATCAGACGGGTGTTTTTTTTTTGGCAGCTGTGAAGCGCCATTCTGCATCGGACATGTGCCGACATTGTTTAAATCCTGGACGTGACATATTACGCTTCTTTGGTGCTTCCTGTGTAAATCAGAGCGGTGTGGGATGGTGAATGATGGACGCTTATGCGTGACAGATGGGCTTCTAGAAAACACTTATCCCAGCTATTCCCAGTATTTTGTTTTCGTGAAATCGGCGGACAAGCACACGACGAGCACACAGCGTCTGCTCATTAATATATGGAGCCAAGACGATTACTGACTTCTTGGCTGTCAGAAGTGACTTGGAAGGAATGTGTTGGACCCGCTGCTGGCACCAAATGTGACCGACTCAGCAAAATGTCTGGATTACCAACAAACCTCCCAACCAGTTCTGATCTTATTCAGAAGTACTGGTCCTTATGACAATCAGTCCTTCAAGATGTAATATTACCATCAGTTATGAGTTCTAATCACTTTATTATCGGCACTCAGCAACACTCGCTGTAGGTAATATGTAAGATTTGGCAGTTAAGGGGGAGAGGGTTTACTGCAGTTCTGCATATACTCCTTAAATGGTGTCACTGGCCCAAGGACAAGGGGTTTCATTTCTCTGGACCCCCAAGTGTCAGTGTGTCATTGTTCTGGATCTGGACTCCAAGGGGCAGTGTGTAATTGTTCTGGGACCCCTAAATGTCAGTTTGTCATTGTTCTGGACCCCCAAGTGTTAGAGTGTCATTGTTCTAAATCCCCAAGTGTCAGTTTGTCATTGTTCTGAGACCTCCAAGTGTCAGTGTGTCATCGTTCTGCACCCCCAAGTCTCAGTGTGTCGTTGTTCTGGACCCCCAAGTGTCAGTGTGTCATTGTTCTGAGACCCCCAAGTAACAGTGTGTAATTGTTCTGGGACCTCCAAGTGTCAGTGTGACATTGTTCTGGATCCCCAAGTGTCAGTGTGTCATTGTTCTGGGACCCCTAAATGTCAGTGTGTCATTGTTCTGGATCTCCCAAGTGTCAGTTTGTCATTGTTCTGAGACCTCCAAGTGTTAGTGTGTCATTGTTCTGGATCCCCAAGTGTCAGTGTGTCATTGTTCTGGGACCCCTAAATGTCAGTGTGTCATTGTTCTGGATCTCCCAAGTGTCAGTTTGTCATTGTTCTGAGACCTCCAAGTGTTAGTGTGTCATTGTTCTGGATCCCCAAGCATTAGTGTGTCATTGTTCTGGATCCCCAAGTGTCAGTGTGTCATTGTTCTGGATCCCCAAGTGTCAGTGTGTCATTGTTCTGGACCTCCAAGTGTCAGGGTGTCATTGTTCTGGGACCCCTACATGTCAGTGTGTCATTGTTCTGAGACCCCCAAGTCACAGTGTGTAATTGTTCTGAGAACTCCAAGTGTCAGTGTGTCATTGTTCTGGGACCCCTAAATGTCAGTGTGTTATTGTTCTGGGACCCCTAAATGTCAGTGTGTCATTGTTCTGAGACCCCCAAGTCACAGTGTGTAATTGTTCTGGATACCCAAGTGTCAGTGTGTCATTGTTCTGAGACCTCCAAGTGTCAGTGTGTCATTGTTCGGAACTCCCAAGTGTCAGTATGTCATTGTTCTAGACCCCAAGTTTCAGTGTGTCATTGTTCTAGACCACAAGTTTCAGTGTGTCATTGTTCTGGACCCCCAAGTGTCAGTGTGTCATTGTTCTGGATCCCCAAGTGTCAGTGTGTCATTGTTCTGGATCCCCAAGTGTCAGTGTGTCATTGTTCTGGATCCCCAAGTGTCAGTGTGTCATTGTTCTGGACCCCCAAGTGTCAGTGTGTCATTGTTCTGAGACCCCCAAGTGTCAGTGTGTCATTGTTCTGGATCCCCAAGTGTCAGTGTGTGTCATTGTTCTGGATCCCCAAGTGTCAGTGTGTCATTGTTCTGGATCCCCAAGTGTCAGTGTGTCATTGTTCTGGACCCCAAGTGTCAGTGTGTCATTGTTCTGAGACCCCCAAGTGTCAGTGTGTCATTGTTCTGGATCCCCAAGTGTCAGTGTGTCATTGTTCTGAGACCCCTAAGTGTCAGTGTGTCATTGTTCTGGATCCCCAAGTGTCAGTGTGTCATTGTTCTGGATCCCCAAGTGTCAGTGTGTCATTGTTCTGAGACCCCCAAGTGTCAGTGTGTCATTGTTCTGGATCCCCAAGTGTCAGTGTGTCATTGTTCTGAGAGCCCCAGAGCACAGTGTGTAATTGTTCTAGGACCTCCAAGTGTCAGTGTGACATTGTTCTGGATCCCCAAGTGTCAGCGTGTCATTGTTCTGGATCCCCAAGTGTCAGTGTGTCATTGTTCTGGATCCCCAAGTGTCAGTGTGTCATTGTTCTGGATCCCCAAGTGTCAGTGTGTCATTGTTCTGGATCCCCCAAGTGTCAGTGTGTCATTGTTCTGAGACCCCCAAGTGTCAGTGTGTCATTGTTCTGGATCCCCAAGTGTCAGTGTGTCATTGTTCTGGATCCCCAAGTGTCAGTGTGTCATTGTTCTGAGACCCCCAAGTGTCAGTTTGTCATTGTTCTGAGACCCCCAAGTGTCAGTGTGTCATTGTTCTGAGACCCCCAAGTGTCAGTGTGTCATTGTTCTGGATCCCCAAGTGTCAGTGTGTCATTGTTCTGAGACCCCTAAGTGTCAGTGTGTCATTGTTCTGGATCCCCAAGTGTCAGTGTGTCATTGTTCTGGATCCCCAAGTGTCAGTGTGTCATTGTTCTGAGACCCCCAAGTGTCAGTGTGTCATTGTTCTGGATCCCCAAGTGTCAGTGTGTCATTGTTCTGAGAGCCCCAGAGCACAGTGTGTAATTGTTCTAGGACCTCCAAGTGTCAGTGTGACATTGATCTGGATCCCCAAGTGTCAGCGTGTCATTGTTCTGGATCCCCAAGTGTCAGTGTGTCATTGTTCTGGATCCCCAAGTGTCAGTGTGTCATTGTTCTGGATCCCCAAGTGTCAGTGTGTCATTGTTCTGGATCCCCAAGTGTCAGTGTGTCATTGTTCTGAGACCCCCAAGTGTCAGTGTGTCATTGTTCTGGATCCCCAAGTGTCAGTGTGTCATTGTTCTGGATCCCCAAGTGTCAGTGTGTCATTGTTCTGAGACCCCCAAGTGTCAGTTTGTCATTGTTCTGAGACCCCCAAGTGTCAGTGTGTCATTGTTCTGAGACCCCCAAGTGTCAGTGTGTCATTGTTCTGAGACCACCAAGTGTCAGTGTGTCATTGTTCTGAGACCCCAAGTGTCAGTGTGTCATTGTTCTGAGACCCCCAAGTGTCAGTGTGTCATTGTTCTGAGACCACCAAGTGTCAGTGTGTCATTGTTCTGAGACCCCCAAGTGTCAGTGTGTCATTGTTCTGGATCCCCAAGTGTCAGTGTGTCATTGTTCTGAGAGCCCCAGGGCACAGTGTGTAATTGTTCTAGGACCTCTAAGTGTCAGTGTGTCATTGTTCTGGACCTCCAAGTGTCAGGGTGTCATTGTTCTGGGACCCCTAAATGTCAGTGTGTCATTGTTCTGAGACCCCCAAGTCACAGTGTGTCATTGTTCTGGGACCTCCAAGTGTCAGTGTGACATTGTTCTGAGACCCCCAAGTGTCAGTGTGTCATTGTTTTGGAACCCCAAGTGTCAGTGTGTCATTGTTTTGGAACCCCAAGTGTCAGTGTGTCATTGTTCTGAGACCCCCAAGTCACAGTGTGTCATTGTTCTGGGACCTCCAAGTGTCAGTGTGACATTGTTCTGAGACCCCCAAGTGTCAGTGTGTCATTGTTTTGGAACCCCAAGTGTCAGTGTGTCATTGTTCTGGTGCCCCCGAGTGTCAGTGTGTCATTGTTCTGGTGCCCCCTAGTTTCAGTGTGTCATTGTTCTGGGGCCCCCTAGTTTCAGTGTGTCATTCTGGGGCCCCCATGTGTCAGTTCATAATTGTGGAACAAACATATTACAGCGCACACATGTAAAACTGACATTTACCTCCAGCAAGGCTATTTAAAAGCACCTAGACAGACATTTTCAAAAAACATTATCAGAAAATATGGGGATTTGGTCACACCATATTGCTATATGGTGCTTAAGCCCACTTACTGTGACAAAGTACCCCATGATTAGTGGGTCCTACACTATCCATAGATCGGGAGATCCTGCTTCTCTGAACCAAGGGAGCTATACTCCTCTATATGGGAGAACATGAGGTCTCCACCCATGATACAGGTGGTCACTAATTGAGGTACTTACTGAGTGGGGTGCTCCACCCAAAAGGATTTGGTCAAAATCCATACAATAGACAAAAGAGATATTTGGGGGGCACACCCTAAAAAAAATGTTCATAATTGTGGACACTCAGGTGTCAGTGTTTCACTGTTCTGGACCCCCAGGTTTCAGTGTGTCATTATTCTTGGACCCCCAAGTGTCAGACAACACATTGTATAAGTTGGATCCAAGTGATTGCTCTGGTTATTTCACTTTGCACCTTCCATGGTTTAATGGAGAAAATTGTAACTGTTACTCTTTCATTACTCTGTACATTTTGGTTTCTTGGTAACGCAAACTCATCTCCAAAATGAATGATATATACACAGAGACGTATTGCTAAGACACAACAATCCGTGCCCTTGTAAGGCAAAAATAAGTCACAATAAAAAAAAACGTAATCTATTTTAATCCGTCTCCTGGCTCAGGTCCCTGCCAGCCCTCTTACTGCTGAACTCAGATGAGAAATTGCCAGAATCTTTAGGGCGTAATTTCAAAGTGGTTCTAAGTGATACTTCTGATAAACTCCCATTTGTTTTATTGTCAGTTACCCTCAACGCCCACTTTGTAATCAAAACAGTGTGTTCCATAGCAGCCGTTTATCCTTTGGGTTGGAAAGAAGCTGTTGGACCAAACCTGTTTAGACTGTGGATTCTTATGATTAACATCTGGAAATTACCTCCGAGGAAATATGCCCACATTCACTTGTGGCCCTCCGCATGGAAAACCTTATAACTAGACATTATGGTCTTGATTCCGCTATAGAGATTGTTAATTATTACTAGAGGGATCACCAGCAGGAGGAAGGAGGTCCCGATTCCTCTATATAGATCTTTATATCACTAGAGGGGTCACCAGCAGGAGGAAGGCGGTCCTGATTCCTCTATATAGATCTTTATATCACTAGAGGGATCACCAGGAGGAAGAAGGTCCTGATTCCTCTATATATATCTTTATATCACTAGAGGGGTCACCAGCAGGAGGAAGGAGGTCCTGATTCCTCTATATAGATCTTTATATCACTAGAGTGGGCACCATCAGAAGGAATGAGGTCCTGATTCCTCTATATATATCTTTATATCACTAGAGGGGTCAACAGCAGGAGGAAGGAGGTCCTGATTCCTCTATATCGGTCTTTATATCACTAGAGGGGTCACCAGAAGGAGGAAGGAGGTCTTGATTCATCTATATAAATCTTTATATCAATAGAGGGGTCACCAGCAGGAGGAATGAGCTCCTGATCCATCTATATAGATCTTTATATCATTAGAGGGATCACCAGAAGGAGGAAGGAGGTCCTGATTGCTCTATATCGATCTTTATATCACTAGAGGGGTCACCAGAAGGAGGAAGGAGGTCCTGATTCCTCTAAATAGATATTTATATCACTAGAGGGATCACCAGAAGGAGGAAGGAGGTCCTGATTGCTCTATATCGATCTTTATATCACTAGAGGGGTCACCAGAAGGAGGAAGGAGGTCCTGATTCCTCTAAATAGATATTTATATCACTAGAGGGATCACCAGAAGGAGGAAGGAGGTCCTGATTCCTCTATATTGATCGTTATATCACTAGAGGGGTTGCCAGCAGGAGGAAGGAGGTCCTGATTCCTCTATATCAGTGGTTCTTAACCTCAGTCCTCATTACCCCCCACCAGGCCATGTTTTGGGAATTTCCCTTAGATAAAATAGCTGTCCAAAATACCAAGCCATTGACTTAGATTTAAAGCACCTGTGCAAGGGAAAAGGAAAGCCTGCAAACATGGCCTGGTGGGGGGTAATGAGGACTGAGGTTAAGAACCACTGCTCTATATAGATCTTTATATCATTAGAGGGATCACCAGCAGGACGAAGGAGGTCCTGGTTCCTCTATATAGACCTTTAGTTAGACCTCATTTAGAATACTGTATCCAGTTCTGAAGATCTCGCTTACAAAAAGATATTGATAAGATAGAACAAGCCCAGAGACGGGCAACAAAAATGGTGAGGTCTGAGGGACGAAACATATCAGGAGAGACTTTTGGACCTCAAAATGTACAGTCTACAGGAAGGAGGGGAAAGGGGGAGACATAACTAATACCTTTAAATGAATGAAGGGTGTGAACAGGGCCAGATTAACATAGGGGCTATTGGAGCTGCAGCTCCAGGCCCCTTTCTCAAGATAGGCCCATTTGCCCCCAAAAAAATAAAATAAAATAAAAAGAAGATCGACTTTGAGGGCTGTAGCTCAGCGATCAGGAGTCACAGAGACACCACATTTGGGGGGTAGGTAGCTAAAGACCTACTCCAGCACTGGTTAAAATATGGGGCTGCTTTCATCTATGGTTCCGGAGATATGGGGCTGCTTGCGCAGCCTGTCAGAAGCTACATACAGAGCGGTCAGTATAAATACAATCTGGAACACTCTGCAGCAGACTGAGAGGATGAGATCACAGGGCTTATAATAATTATTTGTATATTACTTATGATAATTAACCCCTCGCCACCCAGGCCAATTCTGACACTTCTCTCCTACATGTAAAAATCATCATTTTTTTTTTTGATAGAAAATTACTCAGAACCCTCAAGCATAATGTATATTATGTTTTAGCAGACACCCTAAGGAATAAAATGGTGGTCTTTGCAACTTTTTATGTTACACGATATTTGCACAGCAATTTTTCAAACGTTTTTTTTGGAAAGAAACTTTCATTCATTAAAAAAAAACACTAAAGTTAGCACATTTTTTTTTGTGTACTAAGCGATGCGTTAAATTTTTTACAGGTTACATGTTTACAGTTACAGAGGAGGTCTAGTGCTAGAATTATTGTTCTTGCTCTAACGATCGTGGCGTATGTAACCTGTGTGTGTCTGGCTCTGATACTAACCAGTGCCTACCCAGTATCTCTCCCCAGCCTGTCCCCACACACCCTCTCACCTGCTGACCTGTGAATGGGGGAATCACTCCCGCAGTGTTATTGTGTTCTGCCAGTGAATACGATGATCAGTGTTGCTAACTATAACTGGCAGCACTGATTGTTTTGGGGAAAACCTGACAGGCTGGTTGTACTCAAGTCGGTTAGTAGGTTGACTTGTGTAAAACCAGGTAGCCCATACATAGATCGACTATGGCTGGTCTCTGCTTAATTGGTGTAATTTCAATCCATGTATGGCCCTCTTAACCACTACACAGTCCCTAAACATCCTTCCACAAACCTTTACATTTTTCCTTCCCAGATTCCTTCATCCTCCTCTCCTATACATAGTGCCCACTGTCATACTCTCCACACTTCTCTCCTGTACATACTGCTCACTGTCATACCCTCCACACTTCTCTCCTATACATAGCGCCCGCTGTCATATCCTACAACACTCCTCTCCTGTACATAGTGCTCGCTGTCATACACTTGTCTCCTGTACATAGTGCCCACTGTCGTACCTTCCACACTCCTCTCCTGTACATACTGCTCACTGTCATACCCTCCACACTCCTCTGCTGTGCATACTGCCCACTGTCATACTCTTCACACTCCTCTCCTGTACATAGTGCCTTCTGTCATACCCTCTGCACTCCTCTCATGTACATAGTGCCCACTGTTATACCCTCCACATTCCTCTCCCTCACCTGCACATACTTCCCACTTTTATACCATCTATACTTCTCCCCTATGCCTCTTACCCACAAAAACAGTTCTTTAAAATTATACTGAATATCCTCAATGTTACCAGCCCTATAATGGGCACACTTTTGTTAGTTCAACTAAAGGAAATCTCAGTCCTCATATTTGTTCTGCCCCATTATTAGTACTTATTTAATTTTGTAATTACTATTGTGATGTACATAGGAACATAGGGGATGTCAGCTACTCTAAATATAGCACTTGTAAAAAAGTGTCCCTGAAAATATTTTTGAAATGTTGGCAACTATACGGGTCAGTAGGGGGCCCCATGAGAGGCTCCTGGGTTCCAATGATATTAAAGCGGTAGTAAACTTTTCTAACATTACTATTTTTTAGAAGCCCTGAGGTAGGTTATTCCATAATGTACAGCATATAAGCACATTAGGGTAGACTGAGCCCTCCAGTGCTGTGATGTGATCAATCCAGCCCGGGCGCTTCCATCTTCACCCGGTCTTCCTTCCGGGTTCTGTGCCTTCGGTCACTTGCCTTGGCTGGGCCTGCTTTGAGGTTATTCCCACGCATGCTCATGTGCATCCTCTTTCTCCCATCCCCCCTTTCTCTCTCATCCTCTTACCCTTACCCCTCACACCTCTTTCATCCCCTTTCTCTCTCATCCTCCCTCTCTCTTTAATTTAATTTGTTTTTAACAAAAATTTTTTTGCATTTTTATTTATTTATTGTTTATAAAAGGCCCCACCAAAATCCTCAGCACCAGGCCCATGATGTTCTTAATCTGGCCCTGGGTGTGAATGAGGTTCCAGAGGGAAGGAATTTCAATATGATACTCAGATCAAGAAAATGGAGACATATCCTCAAATTAGCAGGAAGAAAGTTCAAAATGAACTCTCGCCTCTTTACCACCTGCTTTAACCCATGAACCCTGCACTAGCATGTCGCAACCACGTGCATTGCATTGCGCGCGGTTGTGGGGCGCTTGCAGAGTGGTCTCATTCACTCTTGGTGGGAGTAGCACCCACTGAAAGCAACAGGGGGTATAATTCTTGACATGGCAGCGGCATTGGTATACCCCCAGCTGCTAAAGGAGAGGCGGTTGGGGGGGGGGGCAGTTAAAGTCTGGCTTGAACACCAGGTTTTACCGCCCTCAACCTCTTGTTTGAACTAGTAGTGAACCAGACTCCCTCACAATGGCTGAGGCAGGAAGGCGGAGTTGGGAACATAGATGCCGCGGCTCGAGACCTTTAGAGATAAAAGATGCCCGCGTGTGAATCTACCTGATGACACCTGCTGAGGTTGGGGTGGGTTCTGGGGAAGTAGGACATGTCCGGGCAAACACACAGAGGATATAATTGAAGAAATCGCTGTAGAGCGCGGCCGGATTATCACCGGACAGGAATAGCCAATTATGAACACTGCAAAGTCTTGGAGGGAGTCGGCGTTAAGGGTTCCTGGACTCCGGCGCAGTGATGATTTAACAAGGTCTTATTAAAATATTATATTACCAGGACTCGTCCTGACACTGCAGAGGAGACCGTGTTCTGTGCATTATGTCCCAACATAATTCATGGCTTAAAGGAACATCGCAAGCTGAGGATCATCCAGGCCTTCTAAGATATCAAAGATTGGAAACCCAAAAGGCTGAAATCTCATTAAATCTTTATTATGTTCATTTCAAAAGTCTTTTTTTATTTTTATTTTGGTAGATAAAAAAAGAAAAAGATACAAAATAAATGCAGAGCTGTAATTATTAATACATTAAAGTGGTTTTTAAAACTCTGAAATGAAAAACGAAGACGGAATATCCTTCTATAGTGTGTATGGGCCTCAATCCAAAGCACTTCGATTTCGGTCTCCTCTCTCATTCCTCTGCATGAATCACTTTTACTGAAAGTTTATGTCAACACCCAGGGCAGGGACAAGGGGTGCTACGACTAAGGCTATTGCCGAAACGCGTCAGCTTTATTGTTTTATTGTCACTTTGATGTACCAGTAAACGACACTTCAATGATCACAGTGTTGCCGGCTCTTCTTACTACAGGGACAAGGGGTGGGCAGGAGGGTCAGCCGCCCAGGGCGCAGCAATAGGGAAGGGCACACATGCAAGCTCCAGATCAGTGGCTACCCAACCAGTGGGCCGCAGCTGTGTGTCTGCTCTGACAGTTGTTGCTGTCACTCCAACATATCCTCTCTCCACCATGTCCGCCTATGACTGACACAAAAACACACTGAGCATGTGCAACTACCTTACAGCCACAAGAAAGCCAGTGATTGGCCATGCATGGGCAGTGCACACTCCATGCCCACCATGGACAGCCAAAGCAAGGGGGCAAAGAATGGCACAAGGTTGTACACAGGGGCGGACTGACCATTCGGCCACTCGGGCACTTCCCGAGGGCCCCGGGCCACTAGGGGGCCCCATCAGGGTTGCCAGTCTCAGTAAAACCAGGGACAGTATGTAAAAATCTGTGTTTTTTTTTTTTACATCGGTTTCTGAAATGTCCCTTACCGACATCCTTTTGGTCTAAAAATCCAGAGATTATAGCTGCCCCACCTCTCCAGTACCTTCTCAGCCAATAGAAACATCGGCTGTGTATACTGTGTATACATGTCTGTGTATACTGTGTGATTGTATACTGTGTGTGTGTATACTGTGTGGCCCCTATAATCTCTGATTGCCTTGGGGGCCCCATAATCTCCTATTGCCCGGGGGCCCCATGAGTTGTCAGTCCGCCCCTGGTTGTACACCCATTTTTCGGCATGTATTAAGAGGGGGGTGCAGTTCTGCATTCCTGCACCGGGTGCTGGATGGGCGTTTCCCAGTAATGCCAACACCATGAGATCGCCCCCTCCGCCATCAAGCACACAGCAGGTAATTGACAGCCTCAGCTTTGCATGTTTCCCTATGAGACTGTGAAGAGGGAGGTGCATCCATTTCCTACACTCAGGTCTCAGAGTACACTCAGCTCCTAGCTCTATGCTGTGCAGTGTGTGACATCAGATCCCCGCCCCCTGTCTTCCAGAACTCAGAAATGCTGTGTAAAATGTGTGCTTTAGAAGGCGGTAAAGGAAAGAGGGCCTGCGGAAAAACAGGTACAACTCATGTAGGAGGACTTCTTTCATCTCTGTGTATCACCTGACTGGGTATAGTTAAGGGTTTACAGCCACTGTAAATGTGTTTTGTAAATTAGAGCAGTGTACATACCTGAATTTGACTTGGTATTGGGCCTCTTGTAGTCCCTGTACAGCAAAGCTCAGACTCAGGGAGGGAGAAGCAGCACAAGCAACCAATCAGTTGTGTTGCAGTCCAGGAAGCATACTTATTGTAGGAGAGAGCAGAATGACATAGAGATGAGCTCATAAATCCTTTATAATAATCTGTCTGCTGCCTCTCTTTCACTGTCCATTCACAGGCTGCTCTTTTTATGGTATAGGGGCGCTGAACCTTGTGGTGCTTTTTGTTGTGACATTATATGTGGTATGTGGTCCTAGAAGCTTCACACAAACAAACATGGCGTCCCGCTGGACCCCTCTGAGGACTTTGCTAAAAATTTGAATAGATGGGAGCGACTGGTTTGTACAGTCCGTTATAGATTTTATTCAACGCGTTTCAGGGGATCAACACTTCCCCTTCATCAGGGGTTGTAGAATGGTAACCATTGGGTGATGGATACCAACCTGGACTGTAAGTTGGGACCCAAGTAGGTGTATACAGATCAAGTAGTTGCTTGGAAGAAGATAGCCTATGATCCCTGTTAAAGGGGTGGGGTTTTCGAGCCCCAAAACATGTCGGCTTTTGCTGCAGAGCAAAATCTTTTATGGAGTGTACAAACTAGTGTGGCAATCCCATCTTTTCATTCACAGGCTGGGGGGGGGGAGGGGGGGGAAGACCTACAAGTGTTACTGAACTGCGTCAGAATAAAATCAGGTCCCCAGACAGGGCTGAGCTGTATGACAGAGTTGTGTAAATCTGAGGAGTGGATGGACAGAGATTTGAACCCTTCACCAGGTAGACAGGTCTTATATTGGTTGTGCTTTGGGGGTGGAGTTGGGAACCCGAAACCTCTCACTGCTGAAACGGCACCTATGGGTTAGCCAAGCAAGGAACTCTACTTACCTAATAGGATTGGCTTGGAGTGACCCCCTTTAAAAGCAAACTGTAAATACAAAAAAAAAAAAAAAATGATCCTCAAAAACATTTTTTGAGAAAAAAATATGTTTGGGTCAACAGATGAGCCAACCTCCCCCAAGAAGTCCAGAAGTGACTCTGCGTTCGGCAGTTTTCAAAGGAGGAACTCGTCGGTCTCCACGGAGTGGAAGGCTGTGAGGATCGGTCCCGGGGAAGAGGCAGCGGAGAATAACCTGACGGCTGTCCGTGTTATGGTGCTGAGCGACGAGAGCAGGTGATCCCATTTCACTATTACAGAGGAATTTTCCAAAAATCATCTCCCTAGGTCTTTCTCCAGAAGTCTGTACAGGACGTGTAGATAACGCCAGAAAGGGTCAAATGTTTATTGTACTGGGAGTTTTACTCTCGATGAAAAATTAACATCTAAAGTAGCTTTTTTCAACGTTTTTATCACTGAAGAACCCTTAAAAAAATGCTGGATATCGAGGAACCTTTCTAAAACCAATTAATTGGGGGTCAGTGAAAAATGGTTCACTACGTTGGTGGCCAATGGGAAGAATGTTCCTTACATTGGTGATCAGTGAGAAGAATGTTCCTTACATTGGTGATCAGTGAGAAGAATGTTCCTTACATTGGTGATCAGTGAGAAGAATGTTCCTTACATTGGTGATCAGTGAGAAGAATGTTCCTTACATTGGTGATCAGTGAGAAGAATGTTCCTTACATTGGTGATCAGTGAGAAGAATGTTCCTTACATTGGTGATCAGTGAGAAGAATGTTCCTTACATTGGTGATCAGTGGGAAGAATGTTCCTTACATTGGTGATCAGTGGGAAGAATGTTCCTTACATTGGTGATCAGTGGGAAGAATGCTCCTTACATTGGTGATCAGTGAGAAGAATGCTCCTTACATTGGTGATCAGTGGGAAGAATGCTCCTTACATTGGTGATCAGTGGGAAGAATGTCCCTTACATTGGTGATCAGTGAGAAGAATGTCCCTTACATTGGTGATCAGTGGGAAGAATGTTCCTTACATTGGTGATCAGTGGGAAGAATGTCCCTTACATTGGTGATCAGTGAGAAGAATGTTCCTTACATTGGTGATCAGTGAGAAGAATGTTCCTTACATTGGTGATCAGTGGGAAGAATGTCCCTTACATTGGTGATCAGTGGGAAGAATGTTCCTTACATTGGTGATCAGTGGGAAGAATGCTCCTTACATTGGTGATCAGTGAGAAGAATGTTCCTTACATTGGTGATCAGTGGGAAGAATGTTCCTTACATTGGTGATCAGTGGGAAGAATGTTCCTTACATTGGTGATCAGTGGCAAGAATGTTCCTTACATTGGTGGTCAGTGGGAAGAATGTTCCTTACATTGGTGATCAGTGGGAAGAATGTCCCTTACATTGGTGATCAGTGGGAAGAATGTCCCTTACATTGGTGATCAGTGGGAAGAATGTTCCTTACATTGGTGATCAGTGAGAAGAATGTCCCTTACATTGGTGATCAGTGAGAAGAATGTTCCTTACATTGGTGATCAGTGGCAAGAATGTTCCTTACATTGGTGATCAGTGGGAAGAATGTCCCTTACATTGGTGATCAGTGGGAAGAATGTTCCTTACATTGGTGATCAGTGGGAAGAATGTCCCTTACATTGGTGATCAGTGAGAAGAATGTTCCTTACATTGGTGATCAGTGAGAATAATGTTCCTTACATTGGTGATCAGTGGGAAGAATGTTCCTTACATTGGTGATCAGTGGGAAGAATGTTCCTTACATTGGTGATCAGTGGGAAGAATGTTCCTTACATTGGTGATCAGTGGCAAGAATGTTCCTTACATTGGTGGTCAGTGGGAAGAATGTTCCTTACATTGGTGATCAGTGGGAAGAATGTTCCTTACATTGGTGATCAGTGAGAAGAATGTCCCTTACATTGGTGATTAGTGGGAAGAATGTTCCTTACATTGGTGATCAGTGGCAAGAATGTTCCTTACATTGGTGATCAGTGGAAAGAATGTTCCTTACTTTGGTGATCAGTGGGAAGAATGTCCCTTACATTGGTGATCAGTGAAAAGAATGTTCCTTACATTGGTGATCAGTGGGAAGAATGTTCCTTACATTGGTGATCAGTTGGAAGAATGTTCCTTACATTGGTGGCTAGAGGGAAGAATGTTCCTTACATTGATGATCAGTGGGAAGAATGTTCCTTACATTGGTGATCAGTGAGAAGAATGTCCCTTACATTGGTGATCAGTGAGAAGAATGTTCCTTACATTGGTGGTCAGTGGGAAGAATGTTCCTTACATTGGTGATCAGTGGGAAGAATGTCCCTTACATTGGTGATCAGTGAGAAGAATGTCCCTTACATTGGTGATCAGTGAGAAGAATGTTCCTTACATTGGTTATCAGTGGGAAGAATGTTCCTTACATTGGTGATCAGTGGGAAGAATGTTCCTTACATTGGTTATCAGTGGGAAGAATGTTCCTTACATTGGTGATCAGTGGGAAGAATGTTCCTTACATTGATGATCAGTGGGAAGAATGTTCCTTACATTGGTGATCAGTGGGAAGAATGTCCCTTACATTGGTGATCAGTGAGAAGAATGTTCCTTACATTGGTGATCAGTGAGAAGAATGTTCCTTACATTGGTGATCAGTGAGAAGAATGTTCCTTACATTGGTGATCAGTGGGAAGAATTTTCCTTACATTGGTGATCAGTGGGAAGAATGTCCCTTACATTGGTAATCAGTGGGAAGAATGTCCCTTACATTGGTGATCAGTGAGAAGAATGTTCCTTACATTGGTGATCAGTGGGAAGAATGTTCCTTACATTGGTGGCTAGAGGGAAGAATGTTCCTTACATTGATGATCAGTGGGAAGAATGTTCCTTACATTGGTAATCAGTGAGAAGAATATTCCTTACATTGGTGATCAGTGAGAAGAATGTTCCTCACATTGGTGATCAGTGAGAAGAATGTTCCTTACATTGGTGGTCAGTGAGAAGAATGTTCCTTACATTGGTGGTCAGTGAGAAGAATGTTCCTTACATTGGTGGTCAGTGAGAAGAATGTTCCTTACATTGGTGGTCAGTGAGAAGAATGTTCCTTACATTGGTGGTCAGTGAGAAGAATGTTCCTTACATTGGTGATTAGTGAGAAGAATGTTCCTTACATTGGTGATCAGTGGGAAGAATGTTCCTTACATTGGTGATCAGTGGGAAGAATGTTCCTTACATTGGTGATCAGTGGGAAGAATGTTCCTTACATTGGTGGTCAGTGGGAAGAATGTTCCTTACATTGGTGGTCAGTGAGAAGAATGTTCCTTACATTGGTGGTCAGTGAGAAGAATGTTCCTTACATTGGTGGTCAGTGAGAAGAATGTTCCTTACATTGGTGGTCAGTGAGAAGAATGTTCCTTACATTGGTGATCAGTGGGAAGAATGATCCTTACATTGGTGGACGGGGAAGGTTTTTTTTTCACTAGTGCATTTTTTTTTAGCATAAATGAAATAATCGGTAAAGTCCCCGGTCCCCTGAATGAATTATAGTGCTTAGTGTCTACCTTTGGTTAAACGGTATCTAATACCTCTATATACCATCTTCCAGCTCAGACAAGGAGTGTGCCCCAGAGGAGAATCACGGCAGGATTCATCGCAGGAGACTCTCATCACGGAAAAAGGAAAGATCCTCTGAGACCCAGAAAGACTCAGGACACCCATCTAAAGCTATTGATGGTGAGCAATATACAGTAGACTCTCTATGGAAGACCTTTCATAGCTTCTCCAGGCCATCTCTACCTTTTCGGGGACTATTCTATAGCTAGTAGCAGTTAGGAACATTCAACTACTCTTGTTCTCAGTGATGGGACAAGGTCATCTGGAGCCCAGGGCAAACATGCCACCCCGCAAGATGTATGAGCGTTATGAGTCAGCAAAAATCCCCCCCCCACAAAAAAAAAAACACACTGAGCACTAATCTGCATGGTTACCCCAAAGCATAAATTGTTCCTCCTCCCAGTACAAATCTGCCCCCCCCCCTGCTGAAATCTCCCCAATCAGCACAAATCCTACCAGCTCAAATGCCCCCCCCCCCCAATTAAAATCACCCCTTCTAGCACACATCTTCTGCCCCCCTCTTCAAATCCCCCTTCCAGCACAAATTCCCCCCAAATCCCCCTCTCCTACCACAAATCATCTTCCCCCACCCCTTCCCTACACAAATCCCTCTAAATCGCCATTCCTAGCACCCCCCCCCCCCCCCCCCGCCCCCCCCCCCCCCCCCCCCCAATCTCCTTGTGGTGCCCCCCCACCTCATATGATACCACAGTGCCCAGGGTAGCCGCCCCTCTTGCCCACCCCTTGTCCTGGCCCTGCTTGTTCTGTAATGTTTCATAGCATTTGCAAGCCTGTAAGCTTCTCGTTTCTACAAGTATATAGTAGTATAGTAATATATATACCGTATTTATCAGCGTATAACACGCACTTTTTCCCCCTTAAAATCGGGGGAAAGTCGTGGGTGCGTGTTATACGCCGATACCCCCAAAAAAATGACAAAAATGGCAAGCGCCGCCGAAAAATAGCGTGCGCTGCCGAAAAAACCCGAAGCGTGGCCGAAAAAGACCGAAGCGCCCCCGGAAAAAGCCGAGCTCTGCTCGTAGTCCCGCCTCCCTGCGCTCGCTCCGGAAACAGCAGGGAGGCGGGACCGCAAGCTTAGCCGTCCGAGTCGGCTCGGCTTTTTCCGGGGGTGCTTCGGTCTTTTTCGGCCGCGCTTCGGGTTTTTTTGGTGGCGCACGCGACAGAGCGTCTCGACGGCGGGAAATTTAAACCCGGAAAAGACTGAAAATGACGCTGGCAAGCTACAATGGCACTGGGCAAGGCTACAATGACGCTGGGCAAGGCTGCAATGACGCTGGGCAAGGCTGCAATGACACTGGGCAAGGCTGCAAATGACGCTGGGCAAGGCTGCAATGACGCTGGGCAAGGCTGCAATGACGCTGGGCAAGGCTGCAATGACGCTGGGCAAGCTACAGTGACGCTGGGCAAGCTGCAAATGACGCTGGGCAAGCTGCAATGACGCTGGGCAAGGCTGCAAATGACGCTGGGCAAGGCTGCAATGACGCTGGGCAAGGCTGCAAATGACGCTGGGCAAGGCTGCAAATGACGCTGGGCAAGGCTGCAAATGACACTGGGCAAGGCTGCAAATGACGCTTAAATGTAAGTTTTTTTTTTTTTCCCTAAACTTCCCTTCTAAAACTTTTTTTCCTTAAAATGCCCTCCTAAACTTGGGGTGCGTGTTATACGCCAATAAATACGGTATATATTATTATTATTATTATTACAGGATTTATATAGCGCCAACAGTTTACGCAGTGCTTTACAGTATAAAAGGGAGACAATACAGTTATAATACAATAAAATACAAGAGGATTAAGAGGGCCCTGCTCAGAAGAGCTTACAGTCTAATAGGGTGGGGGAGGTGGTACAAAAGGTTGTAACTGTGGGAATGAGCTGATGGAAGTGGTAAAAGATTAGTTGGAGACGTGATAGGCTTCCCTGAAGAGATGAGTTTTCAGGGATCGCCTGAAGGTAGCTAGAGTAGGGGATAGCCGGACAGGTTGAGGCAGCGAGTTCCAGAGGATAGGAGAGGCTCTGGAAAAATCCTGGAGACGAGAATGGGAGGAGGAAACGAGAGAGCTTGACAGTAGGAGGTCTTGAGAAGAGCGGAGAGGACGGTTTGGGATATGTTTGGAGACAAGATTGGTGATGTAGCTCGGGACAGAGTTGTGGATGGCTCTGTAAGTTGTGGTTAGTATTTTGAATTCAATTCGCTGGGTGATCGGGAGCCAGTGTAGGGATTGGAGGAGAGGGTTGGTATAGCTAGTCGAAAATGGCAAAAAGAGGACCAGAGGGTTGGCTTAAGAGTCCAAGTCAGTTTTGTTTAGACTTTTGCTTTTGAGAGGCCGACACCCCATTGTATTGGCATTGCGGCAGAGATACCGAGGTTGAGTTGCCCGGCCCACCTTCTGTTTTCAGGGATAAAAGATTTAGGTGTGTGTACCCCATCATTCTATCCACAAAGGACCATCATAATCCAACAACAAGTTTAGAAGAACACTTTTGTTTAACCACTTCAATACCGCCCATAGTCATATGACGCCCACAAGGTGGATCTCCCATCCTGGGTGGGCGTAGTATGACGTCCTACCATTCCCGGCCGCCTGGGGGGCGCGCGCGGCATCGCTCGGGACCCGGTGCGAGTGCCCGGCGACCGCGATGTCCGCCGGGCACCCGCGATTGCCCGTTAAAAACAACGGGACCGTGCGGGACCGTGGAGCTGTGTGTGTAAACACACAGCTCCACGTCCTGTCAACGGAGAGGAGACCGATCATGTGATCCCAGTATGGAGGAACACCGATCGGTCTCCTCCCCTTGTGAGTCCCCTCCCCCCACAGTTAGAATCACTTCTATAGGGAACACATTAACCCCTGCAGCGCCCCCTAGTGTTAACCCCTTCCCTGCCAGTCACATTTACACAGTAATCAGTGCAATTTTATAGCAACGATCGCTGTGTAAATGTGAATGGTTCCAAAAATGTGTCAAAAGTGTCCACCGCAATGTCGCAGTCACGAAAAAAAAATCGCAGATCGCCGCCATTACTATTAAAAAAAAAAAAAATTCAATAAATCTATCCCCTATTTTGTAGACGCTATAACTTTTGCGCAAACCGATCAATATACGGTTATTGCGATTTTTTTTTACCAAAAATATGTAGAAGAATACGTATCGGCCTAAACTGAGGAAAAAAATTTTTTTTTTTTTAAAAAATTGGATATTTATTATAGCAAAAAGTAAAAAATATTGTGTTTTTTTTCAAAATTGTCGCTCTTCTTTTGTTTATAGCGCAAAAAAATAAAAACCGCAGGGGTGATCAAATACCACCAAAAGAAAGCTCTATTTGTGGGAAAAACAGGACGTCAATTTTGTTTGGGTGTAACGTCGCACGACCGCGCAATTGTTAGTTAAAGCGGCGCAGTGCCGAATCGCAAAAAGTGCTCTGGTAAGGAAGGGTAAAAAATGGCCCGGTGCTGAAGCGGTTAAAATGTCTTTGGCTGTTGTGGCACTAACAGCCCCCTTCCCTGGAAAAACACCAGAACTCTGTAAGGTTGAAAAATGCTTTTCATGTCCTCCTGCCCACCGTGGGGAAAAAGAGGAAATCCCCTATGTGGTGGACTTTTAAGGCACACCGTTTTTTGCCCAAGAGAAAGTTTTGAGTAGAGTATTGTTGTAAGTATATAAAAAAGATAGTTTATTGAAAAAAAACAACATAAAAGTAAATGCATTAAAAATAAAGTGTCTAAACACCATACAGAATCAACAGAATACATATGTATACATCATAGTCATGAGTAATTTCTCAAACCCAACGCGTTTCGGAGATATATACAGTTTCCTCCTTCTTCAGGGGTGAGAATACAGGGGAAAAAAAACAGATGTATGAACGATGTGTGCGAAGACACTTCAACAATATTTAAAAACAAAGTTGGATTGAAGTCATTTCCAGATTTCTTTGCCAGGGAACCCCAGAGAGCATGTCCAGGCAGAAAGTTATAGCCTGCAGCTTAGGAAAGAAACCGCCCAAAGTTGATGGTATAGTCCCCTCCTCCAGTGGGCGGGGGGGGGTTCTGAGTTCTGCAGCAAACGGAGGGGAGGCAGCAAAGGACCCACTGGGGTCGTCAAATACAAAGAGAGCTCTCTGTAGGGGTCAGCCTGCTGACAACATCAAGAGCCTTATGCCGCGTACACACGGTCGGAATTCTCGTCGGAAAAAGCTCTGATGGTTTGCCCGTCGGAATTTCCGACGGAATTTCACTCAAACTGTCTTGCCTACACACGGTCACACCAAATTCCGACGGTCAATAACACCGCGGCATACAACGCGTTCGACTGCACTATAAAAGGGAACTTTAATGCTTCCGAGCATGCGTCGAATTGTTTCCGAGCATGCGTCGGAATTTTGCGTGTCGGAATTGCACACACACGATCGGAAAGTCCGATACAGAGGTTTTCCGTCGGAAAAATTTAAGTTCTCAATCCAAAGTCCGTCGGAAATTCCGACAGAAAAAGACAGATGGGCGTACACGCAGTCGGAAAATCCAATGAAAAGCTCCCATCGGAAATTCCGACCGTGTGTACGCGGCATAAGAGTTGTATATTATAAGGAGACTCTTACAACAGGGTGATCAGGTGTGGCCGCTCGTCTGACCGTCTACCCAAGATCTGGGGGAGGGGACCTGCCCACCGTAAGGCACTGTATAGGGAGCCATAAGCCCCTGAAACTTTGGCCTTTGTACTTATTTTATGTTTATTTATTTTATTTATTACAGGTATTTATATAGCGCAGAGAATTTATGTAGCACTTTATATATATATTATACATGTACACAACAAAAAAATTTGTTTATTTTCGTTTCGTTTTTTTCGTTTCCGTTGATTCGTAACGATTCGTAAATTTCGTAAGTCGTCGGTGTTCGTATTCGTAACGATTCGTACATTCGTAAGAGTTATTTTTTCGTTTATTCGAAATTCGGACGCATTCGTATTTATTCGTACATTCGTAACATTCGTAGATTCGTAATCGGAGCATAATTCATAATTTTATGTAATGTGTATGCTATTATTACATTTTAAGAGACACGGAAAATTACGAATCGAAAAAAAAAAAAGTTACGAATGTACGAATTTTTTCGTTCAATCCATTCGAAGCACGTTAAGCAGCGCCATTGTAAGAGACACGGAAAATTACGATTCGAAAAAAAAAAAAGAAAAGTTACGAATGTACAAATTTTTTCGTTCAATCTATTCCAAGCACGTTAAGCAGTGCCATTGTAAGAGACACGGAAAATTACGATTCGAAAAAAAAAGAAAAGTTACGAATGTACAAATTTTTTCGTTCAATCTATTCCAAGCACGTTAAGCAGCGCCATTGTAAGAGACACGGAAAATTACGATTCGAAAAAAAAAAAAAAAAAAAAGTTACAAATGTACGAATTTTTTCGTTCAATCTATTCGAAGCACGTTTAAGCAACGCCATTGTAAGAGACACGGAAAATTACGAATCAAAAAAAAAAAAAAATTAGGAATGTACGAATTTTTTCGTTCAATCTATTTGAAGCACGTTAAGCAGCACCATTGTAAGAGACACAGAAAATTACCAATTCAACAAAAAAAAAAGTTACGAATGTACAAATTTTTTCATTCATTTTAATTTTCGTTGTTCTTGTTTTCGTTTTTTTTTTCGGATTTTCTTCATTCGTACATTCGTTGTTTCTAATTAGTTTTTTTCGGATTTTCGTTATTTTCGGATTCGCTCGATTCGAACGCTTCGTTATTCGTTAAAATTTTTAGCGAATCGAAAATAACAAAAAAAAAACAAAAAAAAAATAAACGAATTGCACATGTCTAATATATATTGTGCATTCACATCAGTCCCTACCCTGACGGATTACAATCTAAAGTCCACGATCTCACATACTCATGCACACATACTAGGGCCAGTTTAGACAGGAACCGATAAACCTACCAGCATGTCTTTGGAGTGTGGGAGGAAACCCGGTTGTTGAACGAGTTGAACATGCAAACTCCATGCAGGTAGTGTCACGGTTGGGATACGACCCAATGACACTTCGATTTCAGATCCAAACATTTCTTCCATTGAACAAGGTCAATGTGCAGAAGCTACCTACCTATTTTATTGATGTCCCACAGGGAGATTATCAGTAAACTATATAAATATCTGAAGCTTCCACCAACCACCCTTTAAACCCCCCCCCCCCCCCCCCCCAGTCTTTCTAAACGGTCCTACAAATGACGGGGGACCTTTTTGCAATAGTGAATGGAGTTTTTCCTGCTTGGAGCATCTGGTTACTTTCTTTCGTAGATCAATAGCGCCATCTTCTGGATGACTTCAGTATTAGACAACCAACACAGACCAACGTCTCCCGACTGAGTGACTATTAAAGTCCACATTTAAAAGACAAGTGAATTAAAAGGCCAAACTAAGTCTTTTAAGCCTTGTGGCTGGAGGGACAGTAAAAACTTTGGGGTTGAGCTGCATTTTTAACACCCTCCAACCGCTCTCCATTAAGCTGCAAAGGTAGCGGTCGGGGGTGTCCACATGAAAAAAATATCCCCCAATCGTGTTCAGTGGGCTCTGGCACTGTTGGCGCATCCTATGAATTTGGAATTATTTTGATTCTTGTATGGAAATTTTTGGTAAGGCCCCATATATAGAAAATAGAGTGGTCAGAAGTCCTTCTACCCTCAACACATGAAGGGAACCTGTCCTTTTCCCATACTAGGCCAACCAACAGGTTTCATTGATAGGAGGCACTTTAATCGGGGGGGGGGGGGGGGGTGCACCAAGTTCCCCACACTCTGCTGCCACTTGGATTTGCATCTTAAATCCAAATACAGGTCTTGACTTTCTGAAAGCAGGGCCGGTACAAGGCAGGGGCGGAAGGGACACGTGCCCTGGGCGCTACCATTTGCTAAAGGGGGAGGGGACGCAGCCTGCAGGTAAAGTTCTGCCACGGCCGCCGCCTGCCAGTACAGTACAGTCACTTAGTAAGCAGGACTCGAGTCCTGCGGGAATGGCGTCCCTGCACTTTTTTCAACCCAAGATCCGGGGAAGGAGACCTGCCCACCGTAAGGCACTGTATAGGGAACTATAAGCCCCTGAAACGCATTGGCCTTTGTACTTATTTTATGTTTATTTATTTTATTTATTAAAGGTATTTATATAGCGCAGAGAATTTATGTAGCACTTTATATATATATTGTGCATTCACATCAGTCCCTACCCTGACGGATTACAATCTAAAGTCCACGATCTCACATACTCATGCACACATACTAGGGCCAGTTTAGACAGGAACCGATAAACCTACCAGCATGTCTTTGGAGTGTGGGAGGAAACCCAGTTGTTGAACGAGTTGAACATGCAAACTCCATGCAGGTAGTGACACGGTTGGGATACGACCCAATGACACTTCAATTTCAGATCCAAACATTTCTTCCATTGAACAAGGTCAATGTGCAGAAGCTACCTACCTATTTTATTGATATCCCACAGGGAGACTATCAGTAAACTATATAAATATCTGAAACGCATTGGCCTTTGTACTTATTTTATGTTTATTTATTTTATTTTTATTACAGGTATTTATATAGCGCAGAGAATTTATGTAGCACTTTATATATATATTGTGCATTCACATCAGTCCCTACCAGGGGCGGACTGACCATTCGGCCACTCGGGCACTTCCCGAGGGCCCCGGGCCACTAGGGGGCCCCATAAGGGTTGCCAGCCTCAGTAAAACCAGGGACAGTATGTAAAAATCTGTGTTTTTTTTACATCTGTTTCTGAAATGTCCCTTACCGACATCATTTTGGTCTAAAAATCCCGAGATTATAGCTGCCCCACCACTCTAGTACCTTCTCAGCCAATAGAAACATGTCTGTGTATACTGTGTGTGTGTATACTGTGTGGCCCCATAATCTTGGATTGCCTGGGGGCCCCATAATCTCCCATTGCCCGGGGGCCCCATGAGTTGTCAGTCCGCCCCTGGTCCCTACCCTGACGGATTACAATCTAAAGTCCACGATCTCACATACTCATGCACACATACTAGGGCCAGTTTAGACAGGAACCGATAAACCTACCAGCATGTCTTTGGAGTGTGGGAGGAAACCCAGTTGTTGAACGAGTTGAACATGCAAACTCCATGCAGGTAGTGACACGGTTGGGATACGACCCAATGACACTTCAATTTCAGATCCAAACATTTCTTCCATTGAACAAGGTCAATGTGCAGAAGCTACCTACCTATTTTATTGATATCCCACAGGGAGACTATCAGTAAACTATATAAATATCTGAAGCTTCCACCAACCACCCTTTAAACCTCAACCCCCCCCCCAACCCCCCCCCCCCCCCCCCCCCCCAGTCTTTCTAAATGGGCCTACAAATGACAGGGACCTTTTTGCAATAGTGAATGGAGTTTTTCCTGCTTGGAGCATCCGGTTACTTTCTTTCATAGATCAATAGCGCCATCTTCTGGATGACTTCAGTATTAGAAAACCAACACAGACCAACGTTTGCAAGCCTGCTCAAATATCCCGACTGAGTGACTATTAAAGTCCACATTTAAAAGACAAGTGAATTAAAAGGCCAAACTAAGTCTTTTAAGCCTTGTGGCTGGAGGGACAGTAAAAACTTTGGGGTTGAGCTGCATTTTTAACACCCTCCAACCGCTCTCCATTAAGCTGCAAAGGTAGCGGTTGGGGGTGTCCACATGAAAAAAATTTCCCCCAATCATGTTCAATCCCCCAATCATGTTCAGTGGGCTCTGGCACTGTTGGCGCATCCTATGAATTTGGAATTATTTTGATTCTTGTATGAAAAGTTTTGGTAAGGCCCCATATATAGAAAAGAGAGTGGTCAGAAGTCCTTCTAACCTCACGAATGAAGGGAACCTGTCCTTTTCCCATACTAGGCCAACCAACAGGTTTCATTGATAGGAGGCACTTTAATCGGGGGGGGGGGGTGGGTGGTGCACCAAGTTCCCCACACACCGCTGCCACCTGGATTTGCACCTTAAATCCCAATGCAGGTCTTGACTTTCTGAAAGTCAACATCTGCATAGGGCAGAGAAAGAAGCTCCCCCCCCCCCCCCCCCCCCCCCCCCCCGAGTCTTTCTAAATGGGCCTACAAATGACAGGGACCTTTTTGCAATAGTGAATGGAGTTTTTCCTGCTTGGAGCATCCGGTTACTTTCTTTCGTAGATCAATAGCGCCATCTTCTGGATGACTTCAGTATTAGAAAACCAACACAGACCAAAGTTTGTAAGCCTGCTCAAATCTCCCGACTGAGTGACTATTAAAGTCCACATTTAAAAGACAAGTGCATTGAAAGGCCAAACTAAGTCTTTTAAGCCTTGTGGCTGGAGGGACAGTAAAAACTTGGGGTTGAGCTGCATTTTAACACCCTCCAACCCAGGGGTCAAGTCCTGGGGAAAAATGTGTGGGAACTTCCACACAAGATCCACTCGCCACTTGTATTTTTCATCCAATTTTCGTATTGTGTGTATGAAGCTTAACAGTTAGCACATAAAAAAAAAAAACAATCCTCAATAAACATAAATACGGTAATTCTATGAATAATCAGCATTCATACAATTGTGCTTCCATGCAAATGTGAACATCATGTTCTGATCTTTATTGGGGAATTTTATTTTGTATATAGAGTGTTTTTCATTGAACAGAGTTTGGATAACACAGGGTTAAACGGAAAGGTCATAAATGAACTGCACATTATCTGGACAGAATGCTTGTGGAGATAGTGATGTGTTCCTGCTTAGGAGATGTATGTTAGCTTGGGGGGCTGCAAACTCTGCAGGGCTCCGACACACACTCGCTGCTATTCCAACCCTTCACATATTTCCACATAAACTTCCCTCCTGGCATTAAACTTTGCCAGGTATTGTGCTCAGCTTAGCACCCCAAACTGATGTTCCTCCCTCAGCTCACCTCTCTCCCTGCATGTCCTGTGAGCAGAATAGCTGTGCTCCTCCTCTGGGTTCTCTCATCATATGACACTGAGGATAGAGGAGGGGGGATTCAGCGGGACACACAAAGCAAGTATGCAGGAGACTGAGGGGGGGAAGATGAGGAGACAGAAAATCAGGAGGGGCCGACGGGGAGGAGCGCATCACGAGAGGTCTGACTAAATATAATCTCTTAGCAGCAGGGACCTGATCTACCTGTCAGCTAGCTGTGATTGACAGGTAGATCGAAGCGGAAGCTGTCATGGGGCCCCCTACTGCAATGCCTGAATGGTCAGGTGTGCGGCACTTACTATTGCAAGCTGTGTAGGCAGCTGCTGATGTAGCACCTGCCACACAGCTCGCATACTTCAAAGTCTTGCAGGACACGGCTGCTAACGGGAACTGAGTTCCTGTTGTGGAAAAAGTACAGGAACTCCGTTCCCATGCGTTCCCGCAGGACTTGAGCCCTGCTCCAACCGTTCTCCATTAAGCTGCAAAGGTAGCGGTCGGGGGTGTCCACATGAAAAAAAATATCCCCCAATCGTGTTCAGTGGGCTCTGGCACTGTTGGTGCATCCTATGAATTTGGAATTATTTTGATTCTTGTATGAAAAGTTTTGGTAAGGCCCCATATATAGAAAAGAGAGTGGTCAGAAGTCCTTCTAACCTCACGAATGAAGGGAACCTGTACTTTTCCCATCATACTAGGCCAACCAACAGGTTTCATTTATAGGAGGCACTTTAATCGGGGGGGGGGGGGGGTGGTGCACCAAGTTCCCCACACTCCGCTGCCACCTGGATTTGCATCTTAAATCCCAATGCAGGTCTTGACTTTCTGAAAGTCGACATCTGCATAGGGCAGAGAAAGCTCCTCCCACTCCCACAAGGTGATTGTCCTCTCAGCCACACAAAGCTGCATTATGAAGAGGTAGTGAACCATGGCGTGCTCAGAGATGATGACCAAAGCTAGTCTATGTTGCCTCCTATAAATTGAAATTGTTACTTTACCAAGTATAGTGTAAAATCCCCCCCCCCCCCCCCCCCCCCAACACTGAAGGTCCATTTAAATTATGTGCATTGTAAATAATGGGCTGCTAAAGTACCAAAATGTCCTGAAATTCAGACATGTCACAAAATGTGTAGCGCACAACAACGCACAACTGCACACTATGATGCCTCAATGCATTAGGGTGCTATTCAAAATGGCACGTAACTGCAATGCAATAGTGTAAATTCTAAATATTAACCCTCAACCCCTTCCCGCCAAGCCGGAGTGACCTTTTTCACAGGGTCTTTAACCCTGGGGGTGGGAAGGACCAGCCAATCACATGGCCACTGTGATTGGCTGTCCCCCTGGCTCCCGATCAGTAACAACTGAGAGCTGTCTTTGACAGCTCAGTCACTGTGCTGGGAGCATGCGGTGAGCCATGGACGCATATGTGTGGCGTGTGGGTGTGAAAGCCTGCGCTCTTTGCTGCCAAACGTACTGTATTACTTTTGCACTGCTGTGACCCAGAGTTAGCTGATAGTTGGCTGTTGCTATCAATTAATACTTTCACCTTAGGCCAGGGGGTTCCCAAACTTTTTAGTACGAGGGCCAAATCATATGTTTTATAAATATTTGATGGGCAAAAAAAAAACTGTTTTGAAAAGCATCCCCCATCCAGGAGTGTCCATCAGAATTCCTTCTTACATCCAGCAGTGCCCGTCAGTGTCATCCCTTACATCTAGGATTCTCCAGAAGAGTTCCCCCTTACTTCTAGGAGTGCCCATCAGTGTCCTCCCTTACATCTAGGATTCTCCAGAAGAGTTCTCCCTTACTTCTAGGAGTGCCCATCAGTGTCCTCCCTTACATCTAGGATTCTCCAGAAGAGTTCTCCCTTACTTCTAGGAGTGCCCATCAGTGTCCTCCCTTACATCTAGGATTCTCCAGAAGAGTTCTCTCTTACTTCTAGGAGTGCCCATTCACATATCCCTTACTTCTAGGATTCTCCAGAGGAGTTCCTCCTTACTTCTAAGCGTCTCCTGCGGGGATCCCCTTTACTTCTAGGATTCTCCAGAAGAGTTCCGCAATACTTCTGGGAGTGCCCATTAGCGTCCTCCCTTACATCTAGGATTCTCCAGAAGAGTTCCCCCTTACTTCTAGGATTGCCCATTTGCATCTCCCTTACTTCTAGGATTCTCCAGAACAGTTCCTCAATATTTCTAGGAGTGCCCATCAGCGTCCTCCCTTACATCTAGGATTCTCCAGAAGAGTCCCCCCTTACTTGTAGGAGTGCCCATTCGCATCTACCTTACTTCTAGGATTCTCCAGAAGAGTTCCCCCTTACTTCTAGGCGTTTCTGGCGGTGATCTCCCTTACTTCTAGGATTCTCCAGAACAGTTCCCCCTTACTTGCAGGAGCGCCCATTCGCATCTCCCTTACTTCTAGGATTCTCCAGAAGAGTTCCCCCTTACTTCTAAGCATCTCCTGCGGTGAGCCCCCTTACTTCTAGGCGTCTCCTGCGGTGATCCCCTTTACTTCTAGGATTCTCCAGAAGAGTTCTCTCTTACTTCTAGGAGTGCCCATTTGCATCTCCCTTACTTCTAGGATTCCTCCAGAAGAGTTACTCCTTACTTCTAGGATCTCTCCTGCGGTGATCCCCTTTACTTCTAGGATTATCCAGAACAGTTCCCCCTTACTTCTAGGAGTGCTGATTTGCATCTGCCCTACTTCTAGGATTGCCCTTTAGCATCCTCCCTTACTTCTAGGAGTCTCCAGCAGAGTGGGTCCCTACTTGTAGGATTGCACATTTGCGTACCCTTCTAGATGTCTCCAGCAGAGTCCCCCCTTACTCCTAGGAGTGCCCATTTTCATCCCCTGACCACGTGAAACAAGCAAAATCACATGAAAACCACCCACACAAAGTCGCAAGCGGAAATGTGAGTTCCTGCTACACAAGGTGTAAATGAATGTTTTTCAGTTGTGAACATATCTGCCCGCTGTCCATATTATACATTGCAGGCGGCTTCGCTAGGTGATCAGGAAGGTGCAATAAAGTGCCACAAACGTTTGTGTCTAAGGTCGGTGTGAACGGGGCATTACTGAGCTCGTGTAGCGCTGTGAACGGGGCATTACTGAACTCGTGTAGCGCTGTGAACGGGGCATTACTGAGCTCTTGTAGCGCTGTGAACGGGGCATTACTGAGCTCATGTAGCGCTGTGAACGGGGCATTACTGAGCTCGTGTAGCGCTGTGAACGGGGCATTACTGAGCTCGTGTAGCGCTGTGAACGGGGCATTACTGAGCTCGTGTAGCGCTGTGAACGGGGCATTACTGAGCTCGTGTAGCGCTGTGAACGGGGCATTACTGAACTCGTGTAGCGCTGTGAACGGGGCATTACTGAACTCGTGTAGCGCTGTGAACGGGGCATTACTGAGCTCGTGTAGCGCTGTGAACGGGGCATTACTGAGCTCTTGTAGCGCTGGGAATGGGGCATTACTGAGCTCTTGTAGCGCTGTGAACGGGGCATTACTGAGCTCGTGTAGCGCTGCGAACGGGGCATTACTGAGCTCGTGTAGCGCTGTGAACGGGGCATTACTGAGCTCGTGTAGCGCTGTGAACGGGGCATTACTGAACTCGTGTAGCGCTGTGAACGGGCCATTACTGAACTCGTGTAGCGCTGTGAACGGGGCATTACTGAGCTCTTGTAGCGCTGGGAATGGGGCATTACTGAGCTCTTGTAGCGCTGTGAACGGGGCATTACTGAGCTCGTGTAGCGCTGTGAACGGGGCATTACTGAGCTCTTGTAGCGCTGTGAACGGGGCATTGCTGAGCTCGTGTAGCGCTGTGAACGGGGCATTACTGAGCTCGTGTAGCGCTGTGAACGGGGCATTACTGAACTCGTGTAGCGCTGGGAATGGGGCATTACTGAGCTCGTGTAGCGGTGTGAACGGGGCATTACTGAACTCGTGTAGCGCTGTGAACGGGGCATTACTGAGCTCGTGTAGCGCTGTGAACGGGGCATTACTGAGCTCGTGTAGCGGTGTGAACGGGGCATTACTGAGCTCGTGTAGCGCTGTGAACGGGGCATTACTGAGCTCGTGTAGCGCTGTGAACGGGGCATTACTGAGCTCGTGTAGCGCTGTGAACGGGGCATTACTGAGCTCGTGTAGCGCTGTGAACGGGGCATTACTGAGCTCGTGTAGCGCTGTGAACAGGGCATTACTGAGCTCGTGTAGCGCTGTGAACGGGGCATTACTGAGCTCGTGTAGCGCTGTGAACGGGGCATTACTGAGCTCGTGTAGCGCTGTGAACGGGGCATTACTGAGCTCGTGTAGCGCTGTGAACGGGGCATTACTGAGCTCGTGTAGCGCTGTGAACCTTTAGACTGACCTGAAAGTTTCGCCTTTGACACTTATACATTTTAATAAATGAGGCCGCTGCATTTTATACAGTACATTTGATATCCTGTCTGCTTTGTTTCAGCACTTAATCGGGCCAGCAACCACCCGTCCGTCTCTTCCAACAAATCTCAGAGGTGGAGGAAGAAAATCCAGTCAAGTAAGGAAATGTGATCTGCTGGTGATGATCCCAGAATATTTGTTCCAATTTTCCTGAAATAATATTTTCTCGCAGTGGAGTTCTATCTACTTTAACCCCTCCAGCTCTGACACCTGCAGGCCCCCTATGGACCGAAACTATTTTTACATGTATACTTGAGCCTTATTATATGACAATAGCATTGTCATTATTTTAGATAACAAAGTAATACAGCGCCTTGAGAAAGTATTCATACCCCTTGAAATTTTCCACATTTTGTCATGTTACAACCAAAAACGTAAATGTATTTTATTGGGATTTTATGTGATAGACCAACACAAAGTGGCACCTAATTGTGAAGTGGAAGGAAAATGATAAATGGTTTTCAATTTTTTTTACAAATAAAATATCTGGAAAGTGTGGGGGGGGGGTACATTTGTATTCAGCCCCCTTTATTCTGATACCCCCAACTAAAATCTAGTGGAACCAATTGCCTTCAGAAGTCACCTAATTAGTAAGTAGAGTCCACCTGTGTGTAATTTAATCTAAGTATACATACAGCTGTTCGGTGAAGCCCTCAGAGTTTTGTTAGAGAACCTTAGTGAAGGCCAAGGAACACACCAGACAGGTCAGGGATGACGTTGTGGAGAAGTATAAAGCAGGGTTAGGTTATAAAAAGATATCCCAAGCTTTGAACATCTCACGGAGCTCTGTTCAATCCATCATCGGAAAATGGAAAGAGTATGGCACAACTGCAAGCCTACCAAGACATGGCCGTCCACCTAAACTGACCGGCCGGGCAAGGAGAGCATTCATCAGAGAAGCAGCCAAGAGGTCCATGGTAACTCTGGAGGAGCTGCAGAGATCCACAGCTCAGGTGGGAGAATCTGTCCACAGGACAACTATTAGTCGTGTTCTCCACAAATCTGCCCTTTATGGAAGAGTGACAAGAAGAAAAACATTGGAGAAAGAAAGTCATAAGAAGTCCTGTTTGTAGTTTGTGAGAAGCCATGTGGAGGACACAGCAAACATGTGGAAGAAGGTGCTCTGGTCAGATGAGACCAAAATTGAACTTTTTGACCTAAAAGCCAAACGCTTTGTGTGGAGGAAAACTAACACTGCACATCACCCCTGAACACACCATCCCCACCGTGAAACATGGTGGTGGCAGCATCATGTGGTGGGGATGCTTTTCTTCAGCAGGGACAGAGAAGCTGGTCAGAGTTGATGGGAAGATGGATGGAGACAAATACAGGACAATCTTAGAAGAAAACCTGTTATGCCGCGTACACACGGTCAGAATTCTCGTCGGAAAAAGCTCTGATGGTTTTCCCGTCGGAATACCGACGGAATTTCGCTCAAACTGTCTTGTCTACACACGGTCACAACAAATTCCGACGGTCAATAACACAGCGGCATTAAAACACGTTCGACTGCACTATAAAAGGGACGTTTAATGCTTCCGAGCATGCGTCGAATTGTTTCCGAGCATGCGTCGGAATTTTGCATATCGGAATTGCATACACACGATCGGAAAATCCGATAGATAGGTTTTCCGCAGGTTCTCAATCCAAAGTTCGTCGGAAATTCCAACAGAAAAAGACCGATGGGCATACACACACGGTTGGAAAATCCATTGAAAAGCTCCCATCGGACTGTTTCCATCGGAAATTCCGACCGTGTGTACGCGGCATTAGAGTCTGCAAAAGACTTGAGACTGGGGGGGAGGTTTACCTTCCAGCAGGACAACGACCCAAAACATACAGCCAGAGCTACAATGGAATGGTTTAAATCGAAGCATATTCATGTATTAGAATGGCCCAGTCACAGTCCAGACCTAAATCCCATTGAGAGTCTGTGGCAAGACTTGAAAATTGCTATTCACAGACGCTCTCCATCCAATCTAACAGAGCTTGAGTTATTTTGCAAAGAAGAATGGGCAAAAAATGTCCCTCTCTAGATGTGTAAAGCTGGTAGAGACATCCCCAAAAAGACTTGCAGCTGTAATTGCAGAGAAAGGGGGTCCTAAATATTGACTCAGGGGGGCGCCATACAAATGCCCCCCCCCCCCCACACACACACACACTTTTCACAGATTTATTTGTAAAAGGTTTGGAAAACCATTTATAATTTTCCTTCCACTTCACAATTATGAGCCACTTTGTGTTGGTCCATCACATAAAACCCTTTCAAAATACATTCACGTTTTTGGTTGTAACATGACAAAATGTGGGAAATTTCAAGGGGTATGAATACTTTTTCAAGGCACTATGTATATATATACATACAGTATCTCACAAAAGTAAGTACACCCCTCACATTTTTGTAACTATTTTCTTCTATCTTTTCATGTGACAACACTGAAGAAATGACACTTGTGTACAATGTAAAGTAGTGAGTGTACAGCTTGTATAACAGTGTAAATTTGCCGTCCCCTCAAAATAACTCAACACACAGCTATTAATGTCTAAACCGCTGGCAACAAAAGTGAGTACACCCCTAAAGTGAAAATGTCCAAATTGGGCCCAATTAGCCATTTTCCCTCCCTGGTGTCATGTGACTCGTTAGCTGTACACTCACTACTTTACATTGTAGCAAAGTGTCATTTCTTCAGTGTTGTCACATGAAAAGATAGAAGAAAATATTTACAAACATGTAAGGGGTGTACTTACTTTCTTCCTGCCAGGACTTTTATTCTACAGCAGCGGTGCTCAGCGCTGTCATAATACATTGGAAATCGGCTTCAGATTGACTGGGCCCCCCCTGCTCTATACACACACTACTTATTCACATATCAAATAATAATAATTTGATTAAAATTTTAATCTATCTAAAATGATATTATATTATTCTATCTATATATTTATTATAATATATATATATATATATACTGTATGTATAATATATATATATACATATATATATATATATATATATATATATATATATATATATAATTAATATTATTATATATATATATATATATTTCAAGGGGTATGAATACTTTTCAAGGCACTGTACATATATCATTATTTTAGGACAAAAAACTAATTTTTTTATTAGTGATAATTGTTTTGTAAAAATAAATATTATGCAATCTATAGACAAAAAAAAAAAAAACATATCAAAGCTAAAAAAGCTAACTTTTTTACTTTTTTAGTTTAAAAATAGTTTTGTTTTAGATAAAAAGTATACATTGTATTCTATAATTTGTCCTATTTAAAATGACACAAAAATTGTGATTCGGGTAGAAGGCATTGCAAAGCTATTTGTAAATGATCAAATAACAAGAGAAACAAATAAAAATTAAAATAAGGTTCATTTTTAATGGCTAGAAAAATAGAAATAAAAAAAATCAGAGGGAGATGGGGGAGGGGAGGGGGGGGGGGGTATTGAGGGCTGATTATGCAAAATAAAACAGGCCATAGATTGGTGGCCCGGACCCGGTATAGGAGGACCCCCTTATAAGTGTCTCTCCTGTACCAGGTACTGGCCAGCAGGGGGGGCCAGTCAATCTGAAGCCGATTTCCAAGGTATTATGACAGCGCTGAGCGCCGCTGCTGTAGAATAAAAGTCCTGGCAGAAAGAAATTGGGGGGGGGGGGGGGGGGGGGGGGGGGGGGGGGGGGGGGAATCCTCCTTTAATTTATTTTGATGGAGGAATCTGCTGGCTGAATGAGAAAAAAGCGAACTGTCCATTGACCAGCCTGAGGGTTAGTAATGGGATAAATAGGTGCAGATTTTTTTTTTTCACTTGTCAGGTTGCTGTAACTGACGTCATATGTGGATCTAAAGCAAAAATTCACCCAAAATTTACTTTCATTTTGCCCTGTTGCCTCCCCCTCCCCCTCTCACAATTAGATACTCATTTTATTTTTATTTTTTTTTATCTGATGAATTTTTTGTGCAGCACTTCTGTGTTTCTTGCCTAGGCGAGAAGGACCCCACCCCCCTCTCTCTCCTGGATTCTGAATGTGGATAGATGTGATGCATTGTCTCAGGTCCTGGCAGAGCCCTGCACCACATCTGGGCATGTCCTGGTCTCCCCATGCATGCGCAAAGGAGAGCGGCTATGGAAGTTCCAAAATTTGCCCGCACATGCCCAGATGTGCCAAAGGGTTCTGCCAGGACCCCGAAGGGGGAAAAGGGTTAAAAGGAAAAGGAGGCTGAAATTTCACTTGAAGCTCATTCATCTCTTTGATCTGCAGATGCATGAAACGGAGTCTCTATCTCTTGTCTGCTCAGTGTTTATAAACAAAGTTGCTTTGTATCTCTTTATCATCTGATGCTTTCTTTCTCTTGATCTCCTGTCTGAACAATGTTTAATAACAATGTTACTTTCTACCTCTCTATCTCGTGTCTGGTCAGTGTTTGTAAACAATGTTACTTTGTATCTATCTCCCGGCTGAACAATGTTTATAAACAATGTTACTTTATATCTTTCTATTTCCTGTCTGATGAATGTTTGTAAACAATGTTACTTTGTGTCTCTCTATCTCCCATCTGGTCAATGTTTATAAACAATGTTACTTTGTATGTCTCTATCTCTTTTCTGGTCAATGTTTATAAACAATGTTACTTTCTATATTTCTGTCTCCCGGCTGAACAATGTTACTTTGTTACCCTCTATCTCTGTCTGTACAGTGTTTATAAATAATGTTACTTTCTATCTCTTGATCTCCTGCCGGAACAATGTTTATTAACCATGTTACTTTGTACCTCTCTATCTCGTGTCTGGTCAGTGTTTGTAAACAATGTTACTTTGTATATATCTCCCGGCTGAACAATGTTTATAAACATTGTTACTTTATATCTTTCTATTTCCTGTCTGATGAATGTTTGTAAACAATGTTACCTTTTACCTGTCTATCTCGTGTCTGGTCAGTGTTTGTAAACAATGTTACTTTGTATCTTTCTATTTCCTGTCTGATGAATGTTTGTAAACAATGTTACTTTGTATCTTTCTATTTCCTGTCTGATGAATGTTTATGAACAATGTTACTTTGTATGTCTCTATCTCTTGTCTGGTCAGTGTTTATAAACGATGTTACTTTCTATACCTCTATCTCCCGGCTGAACCATGTTTATAAACAATGTTAGTTTGTTACCCTCTATCTCTGTCTGTACAGTGTTTATAAACAAATTTACTTTGTATCTCTTTATCTCCCATCGGAATAATATTAATAAACAATATTACTTTCTATCTCTCCATCTCCTGTTGGAACAATGCTTATTAAGAAAGTTACTTTGTATCCCTCTATCTTCTGTCTGGTCAGTGTTTGTAAACAATGTTACTTTATATCTCTCTATCCCCCGGCTGAACTATGTTTATATATCTGTATAGTGTTTATAAACAGTGTTACTTTGTATCTCTCGATCTCCTGTCTGAACAATGTTTATTAACTTCTTCCCGCCTGCACTATACCCGAAAGACGGCTGCAGCACGTGCCTTAATTGCCAGGAGGGCGTCCATGGACGTCCTCCCAAGCAAGCGCAGTCTGCACGACCCTGTGGATCGCACGCGGCGCACTCTGTGATCACTGAGTCTATGAGACTCAACTGATCACAGATCGGAGTAAGGAGTCATTCCCGGCCCCTTATCACGTGATCGGCTGTCAGCCAATGACGGCTGATCACGTGATGTGAACAGAAGTTCGGTAATCATTTTTTTTTTCCTCGCACTGACAGCGTGAGGGAGAAAAAAAGCAGATCGCCGACTTCTGTCAGAGGGACATCTGTCCCTCTGTCCCTCATTCAGATAGCCGCGGCGGTGCCCACCAGTGTCACCTGCCAGTGCCACCTATCAGTACCCACCAGTGCCACCTATCAGTACCCACCAGTGCCACCTACCAGTGCCCACAGTGCCACCCATCAATGCTCACCAGTGCTGCCAATCAATGCCCATCAATGTCTAATAATCAGTGCCACAGATCAGTGCTACCTATCAGTGTCACCTACCAGTGCCTACCAGTGCCCATCAGTGCCACCCATTAGTGCCCACCATCAGTGCCACTTATTAGTGCCACCTATCTGTGCCCTTCAGTGCCACCCATCAGTGCCCATCAGTGTCAACCATCAGTGCCACCCATAAGTGCCACCTCTCAGTGTCACCTATCAGTGATGCCTCATCAGTGCCACCTATCAGTGCCCATTAGTGCAGCCTTGTCAGTGCCTATCAGTGCCCATCAGTGCCGCCTATCAGTGCCGATCAGCGCAGCCTATCAGTGCCCATCAGCGCAGCCTCATCAGGGCACATCAGTGAAGGAGAAAAGTTACCTGTTTTCAAATTTTTATAACAAACTATGAAACTGTTTTTTTTTTTCAAAATTTCGGTCCCTTTTTGTTTTGTTTAGCAAAAATAAAAAAGCCAGCAGCAATTAAATACCACCAAAAGCTCTATCTGTGTGAAAAAAATGATAAAAATGTAATTTGGGTAAATTGTAGCATCATGACCGCGCAATTGTCATTCAAAGAGGGAAAGCTGAAAATTGGTCTGGGCAGGAGGGGGGGGGGGGGGGTTTAAGTGCCCGGTAAGCAAGAGGTTAAGAATGTTACTTTGTATCTCTCTATCTCCCGGCTGAACTATGTTTATAAACAATGTTACTTTATATCTCTCTATCTCCGGGCTGAACTATGTTTATAAACAATGTTACTTTGTGTCTCTCGATCTCCTGTCTATACGATGTTTATTAAGAATGTTATCTTGTATCTCTCTCTCTTCTGTCTGGTCAGTGTTTGTAAACAATGTTACTTTGTATCTCTCTTTCTCCCCTCTGCACAATGTTTGTAACCACCTGGCGATTATACTGCAAGTGGATGGCAGGTACAGGCACACTCACGTACATCGGCTGTGCATGGGCGCGGCTCCTGTGACCATTTATAATTGTTGCCGATACCCGTCCGCTATGAGTTGGCGGGGTATCATGTGATTGCTATGATTGGTCAGGATGGAGAGCCGGGGAAGAGGCTAATCAGTATGTCATTTACTGGCCCCTTCCTTTTCAAAATGAACTCAGTGAACACACTCGCTCACTGTGTTGAATCACAATTGAAGCATAGTAAACTGTGTTTACTATGCTTTGGGTTGTGAATGAACAGCAAGCTGCTCAGCACAGAGCACTGCAGAGAAAGGCGTGTGAGTCCGAGCTTTGGGTTATGTAATAGCACACCTCTGCGAGGAAGAGACGCTTGGCTCATCACAATTATGGGAGATTCAAGAAAGCGGCCAGGACAGGAGATGCCGGGGAAGAGCAGCAGGTGAGAAATAGACAGTGCGGGATTTACTGGGCTCGTGAGAATGTTTATCCTGCATAAAAGAGCATCAGAGATACACTATATTACCAAAAGTATTGGGACGCCGGCCTTTACACACACATGAACTTTAATGGCATCCCAGTCTTAGTCCGTAGGGTTCAATATTGAGTTGGCTCCACCCTTTGCAGCTATAACAGCTTCAACTCTTCTGGGAAGGCCGTCCACAAGGTTTAGGAGGGTGTCTATGGGAATGTTTGACCATTCTTCCAGAAGTGCATTTGTGAGGTGAGGCACTGATGTTGGACAGGAAGGGGTGTCTCGCAGTCTCCGCTCTAATTCAACCCAAAGGCGTTCTTTCTGGTTGAGGTCAGGACTCTGTACAGGCCAGTCAAGTTCCTCCACCCCAAACTCGCTCATCCATGTCTTTATGGACCTTGCTTTGTGCACTGGTGTGCAGTCATGTTGGAACAGGAAGGGGCCGTCCCCAAACTCAGTGGCAGCTGGTGCTCAAAATTTTTGGGGGATGCAAACGAACTGAAAAAAAAACCGCCACTGTGCCCATCAAATGCTCTCACTGTGCCATCAAACGCAGCCACTGTGCCCATCAAACGCTGCCACTGTGCCCATCAAGCGCAGCCACTGTGCCATCAAACGCAGGACTTGGCCCATCAAGCGCAGCCACTGTGCCCATCAAATGCAGTCACTGTGCCATCAAACACAGCCACTGTGCCATCAAACGCAGGACTGGGCCCATCAAGCGCAGCCACTGTGCCATCAAACACAGCTACTGTATCCATCAATTGCTGCCAGTGTGCCTATCAATTGCTGCAACTGTGACCCATCAATTACTGCCAGTGTGCCCATCAATTGCTGCCAGTGTGCCCATCAATTGCTGCCAGTGTGCCCCATCAATTGCTGCCAGTGTGACCCATCAATTGCCGCTACTGTGCCCCATCAAATGCTGCCAGTGTGCATCGCCCTGGAGTCGTGACTTACCTGTCTCGCAGCGGGTCATGGTGGCGTTCTCCACGTCCACGCTCCTCGATGCCTCCGATCCTCTCTATTAGGCGTCCAATCACAGCGTCTGTTGTTTCAGCCAATCAGGTGACAGGTAACCTATGGCTCTAATCAGGCGCTTCCAAAAAAAAAAACTGCCGCTGTAATTCAGGTGCCGGACAAAAACAAAAACAACCCCCACCATAATCCCCCCCCCTCCACCAAATGATTGGACCAGGGCACAAAGCAAGGTCCATAAAGTCATGGATGAGCCGAGTTTGGGGTGGAGGAACTTGACTGGCCTCAACCTGATAGAACACCTTTGGGATGAATTAGAGCGGAGACTGTGAGCCAGGCCTTCTCTCCAACATCAGTACCTGACCTCACAAATGCGCTTCTGGAAGAATGGTCAAACATTCCCATAGACACACTCGACGGTCATCCCAGAAGAGTTGAAGCTGTTATAGCTGCAAAGGGTGGGCCAACTCAATATTGAGACTGGGATGCCATTAAAGTTCATGTGGGTGTAAAGGCCGGCGTCCCAATACTTTTGGTAATATGGTGTATCTCTGACGCTCTTTTATGCAGCATAAACATTCTCATGTACTTTTGGTAATATAGTGTAAGTGGCAAATGGAAAGTATGTATAGTGCTATACAAGTTACTTATTCATTCATGTTAGGGACCTTTGATTGTAAGCTCCTTGAGGGTAGGGACTGATGTAAATGTTTAATATATGTAAAGCGCGGCGTAAATTGATGGCGTTATATAAGTACCTTAAATAATAATAATATTTCTGGGCTGGGGGGTGACGTTCCCCTTTAATAAAACTTCTCGTCCTGCAGTGTGATGCAGAACACAGCCACCAGAGGGCGCTCTCCCCCTATCCATCCCCAGCAGTCTGGCATTCCAGCCGACACATGGCAGCTGTGCGCACATGCCTAAAAGGAATTTGAAAAATGCTGCATGAAATAGTTTTCTGTCACCCTCTTTGGGATAGACTCTGGGGGTGGGGTGGGGGGGGGGGGGCTCTGTACAGAATCTTATTGTCATTTCTGTTCAGATTCTCACTGGGGTCCCACAAGACTTTATTTCATAAATTGTGACCCATTTCTGGGGTAAAACTGACCTCAGAGGAGGGTGCAGACTTCTTGTAGGGTCACCTAAACAGAGACAAATTTATATTGGCACGCCCCAAAAGATTTGCCACATTTCTGAAAAAAAAAACGTTTGCTGCGCACATTCGCCCCGTTCGAGTCACATTTGCTGCTGTGAATACAATCTATGGATTTCAGAAATCTCTGTCTTCTTGGAGAATACACAGCAATTGTTACATTTTCCATCATCGATCGCTTGCCATTTGTGGATGAGAGATCTTGGATGAAATCTGTAAGGCCTCATTCACATGTGTGGCTAGGGGCAGTTTACTGCCCACTCCACCAACTCACAGTTGTACACATAATTCGGTCAGGGCCAGGGCAAGGGGTGGGCAAGAAGGGCGACTGCCCTGGGTGCTGTGGTATCATGTGAGATGGGGGGGGGACACCACAAGGAGATGGGGGGGGGATTCGTGTTAGGTGGGGGGATGTGGGGGGCAGCAGGGGGTAAGAATTGTTCTAGAGGGGAAATTTGGTGGGGGGGGGGGGGGGGGCTGCTAGGCTGCTAGAAAAGGTGATTTGTGGGTGGGGGATTTTTGTTGGGAGTGAGGATGGGGGAGAGAGGATTTGTGTTAGGAGGGGGGGTATGGGATCTTTGTGCTATAAGAGGTGATATGGTAGAGGGGGGAGGCGATTTGTGCTAGGAGGGTTTTTTTTTGGGGGGGGGGGTTTGTAGGGATGATTGGGGGGTATTTTTGCTAGGAGGGGGGGTTTGGAGTGGGGGAGGGGGATGTGTACTCAGGAGGAAAATTTGAGGAGTAGAGAATTTGTGTTAGGAGGAGTGAGGTTTTTTTTTGGGGGGGGGGTGGGGGGGGTGATGTGTTCTGGGGGAGGATTTGGGGAGAGAGAGGATTTGAGCTGGGGGGGGGGGGCAAAGATTTGTGCTGGGAGGGGGGATTTCAGCAGGGGGGCGAAATTGTCCTGGAAGGAGGGGGATTTATGCTTAGAGGGTAAGCATGCAGATTAGTGCTCAATTTTATTTTTTTTTGGGGGGGGGGGGGGGGTTTAGCCAACACAGTCAGTAAGCTGTTTCAGTCCAGGAGAGGAGCCGATACAACTGTGCAAGACTGAAGGGGAGGCCGGAGGTCAGAATTATGCAGCTCCTTATATTTATATACGTGGTGCTGTGCTTTTTTTTTACTGTATATGGGATTTTTGAAAAGGCAGTCGTGTACTCACCTAAGTCACCTTCATTTATCTTTCTTAGCTTTCCCACTTCTAATTGGTCGAAGATCTTCTCATGTGGCAATAGATGGCTCTCCCACTGCTCCCAGTTCTCCAGACGATGAGGTAAGTGAGAGTGGCATAGAGGGATATACCTTTTATAAACTGATCAATGAAGAGTAGGGGTGATATAAAACATTTTTTTTTATATTATAAAAATAACCACGCCTACTCATAGTATCATTCTCTTTCTCCTTCTCATTTTCCTTCTCCCTCTACTATTCCTCCTTTTCCCTCCCCTTATCCTCCTCTGCTTCTTTTCCTTCTTCTCCTTCTCCTCCTTCTTTTCCTTCGTCTCCTTCTTTTCCTTCTTTTCCTTCTACTCCTTCTTCCTCTCCTTATTCTCCTTTTTCAACTTCTCTTTCGTTTTCTCCTTCTTCTCATCCTGCTCTTTTTATTTCTCCTTCTTCTCCTTTTCCTTCTCCTCTTTCTCCTTCTTCTCCTTTTCCTTCTCCTCTTTCTTCTCCTTTTCTTTCTTCTACTTTTCCTCCTACTTTTTCCCCTTCTCCTTCTTGTCCTTCTCCCTCTCATCATTATTTTTCTTCTCCTTCTGCTTCACTCTCTCCTCCTAGTTCCCCTTCTTCTTGTCCTTCTCCTTCGCCTTCTTCTCCTTCTTCTTCGCCTTCTTCGCTTTCTTCTCCTCCTTCGCCTTTTTCTCTTTCTTCTTCTCCTCCTTTTTTTCATTCTTCTACTTTTACTTCTCTTTCTTCTCCTTCTCCCTCTCCTTCTTTTCCTTCTTCCTCTACTTTTCCTCCTTCTCCCTCCCCTTCTCCTCCTCTCCTTCTTTTCCTTCTTGTCCTACTCCTCCTTTTTTTCTCCCTTCTTCTACTTTTAGTTCTCTGTCTCCTTCTTCTTTTCCTTTTCCCTCTACTTGACCTCCTTATCCCTCCCCTTCTCCTCCTCTCCTTCTTTTCCTTCTTCTCCCTCTCTTTCTTCTCCTTCTCTTTCTCCTTTTTGTCCTTCTCCTTCTCCTCCGCCTTCTTCTTCTTTTTCCCTTCTTGTCCTTCTGCTCCTCCTTTTTTCCCCTTCTTCTACTTTTCATTCTCCTTCTCCTTCTTCTCCTTCTTATTTTCCTTCTCCCTCTACTTTTCCTCCTTTTCCCTCCCCTTATCCTCCTCTCCTTCTTTTCCTTCTTCTCCTTCTCCTCCTTCTTTTCCTTCTTCCCCTCCTTCTTTTCCTTCTTCCTTCTCCTTCTTTTCCTTCTTCTCCTCCTTCTTTTCCTTCTACTCCTTCTTTTCCTTCTTCCTCTCCTTATTCTCCTTCTCCTTTTTCAACTTCTCTGTTTTCTCCTCCTTCTCCTTCTCCTCTTTTTATTTCTCCTTCTTCTCCTTTTCCTTCTCCTCTTTCTCCTTCTTCTCATTTTCCTTCTCCTCTTTCTTCTCCTTCTCCTTTTTCTTTCTTCTACTTTTCCTCCTACTTTTACCCCTTCTCCTTCTTGTCCTTCTCCCTCTCATCATTATTTTTCTTTTCCTTCTGCTTCAATCTCTCCTCCTAGTTCCCCTTCTTCTTGTCCTTCTCCTTCTTCTCCTTTGCCTTCTTCTTTGCCTTCATCGCTTTCTTCTTCTCCTTCTTCTCCTCTTTCTTGTCCTTCTCCTTCGCCTTTTTCTCTTCCTTCTTCTCCTCCTTTTTTTCATTCTTCTACTTTTCCTTCTCTTTCTTCTCCTTCTCCCTCTCCTTCTTTTCCTTCTTCCTCTACTTTTCCTCCTTCTCCCTCCCCTTCTCCTCCTCTCCTTCTTTTCCTTCTTGTCCTACTCCTTTTTTTTTTCTCCCTTCTTCTACTTTTAGTTCTCTGTCTCCTTCTTCTTTTCCTTTTACCTCTACTTTTCCTACTTCTCCCTCCCCTTCTCCTCCTCTTCTTCCTTTCCTTCTCCTTCTTTTCCTACTTCTTCTGCTTCTTCTCCTTATCCTTTTTCTCCTTCTCCACCTTTTATCCTTCCTCTCCTCCCGCTCTTTCTCTTTCTCCTTCTTCTCCTTTTCTTTCTCCTTCTGCTCTTTATCCTTTGTCTCCTTTTTCCTTCTTCTCCTTCTCTATTTATTTCTTCTACTTTTTCTCCTCCTTTTTCCCCTTTTCCTTCTTGCCCTTCTTCTCCTTCTCCCTCTCATCATTCTCTTTCTTTTCCTTCTGCTTCACTCTCTCCCCCTAATTTCCCTTCTTCTTGTCCTTCTCCTTCTTCGCCTTCTTCTCCTCCTTCTTTGCCTTCTTCTCCTCCTTGTTCGCCTTCTTCTCCCCCTTCTTCCCCTACTTCGCTTTCTTCTTCTCCTCCTTCTTGTCCTTCTTCTCCTCCTTCTTCGCCTTTTTCTCCTCCTTCTTCTCCTCCTTTTTTTCATTCTTCTACTTTTCCTTCTCCCTCTCGTCCTTCTCCTTCTTCTTCTCCTCTTTCGCCTTTTCCTTGTCCTTCTTCTCCTTTTCCTTGTCCTTCTTCTCCTTGTCCTTGTCCTTCTTCTCCTTTTTCTTGTCCTTCTTCTCCTTTTCCTTGTCCTTCTCATTTTCCTTGTCCTTCTTCTCATTTTTCTTGTCCTTCTTCTCCTTTTCCTTGTCCTTCTCATTTTCCTTGTCCTTCTTCTCATTTTTCTTGTCCTTCTTCTCCCTCTCCTCCACCTCCTTCTTCTCGTTTTCCTTCTCCATTTTCTCCTTGTAAAGTATAATGATGTAGGAGGCCATTTTGATACCCATAGTGCTGTGCTCATGTTGGTATTTAACTGTCTTTCTTACACAGGTGTTTAACAACAATACTCCAGAACATTTCACCCAGCCTCACCTTGCTGGCCAGTGTTATAAAGCTCCCGAGGAGGATTACCCGGACATACCGTCTTATGTTCCTCATTACAAAGCTTTGTCCAGTAACCATGTGGCTCCAAAACACAGTGACTATGGGGCACCTAGGACTTTGTATCGAAATTCCACTTATCAGTATTCCAACAATCCATTGGAGAACCCTTCGGAGTATTTCACCAACCACCGTGATGTTTTTGAAAAAGAAGAGCGAAAGGATGAAAGGAACAAGCAAGACCTGCAACATCATGAGCCAAACAAGCTGGCCAACCCAACGTTAAAAAAGTTAGTCCTTTCCAACGAGGAAAAATCGAACCTTCTAGACTGGAATTCAGCCAACCCCAGGCAAACCAAAAACGTTCATGAGCAGCCCTCTTATGTCAACCACAACCCAGGAGGGGAGGCGGAGAGCAAGCCAAAGTCGGCATTCTCCATCTTGTCTAGCGCCATCAAAAGGTCCTTCTTGCGTTCGGTCGGCTCTACTTCCGAGAGCCCAAAACCAGCTGCTAAACCCAAGCCGGCGTCGCCGGCAAATTATTTTGATATTCCCGGTACGTTTTTCAGAAGGAGCTTCAGCAATTCAGACCCCCAGACCGACCTTAATGATACCGAAATGAACTTTTTGTCTTACCGCTCCTCCACACCTCAAGGTGATTTCAGAACCTCTAAAGAGGGTCCGTATTGGAATTCTCCTCAGAGATCCAACATTTCTTCTAAAGTGGACGACATGCCAAAAATGTTGGAGAGGTTCACCCTCAGAGAGAACCACCAAACCAGCGCTATTTCAGATAGTCCTTTCCGGAACAGGAAAGACTCAATTTTTTCGTCTTTGAGGTCGATCACCAGGCCCTCGGAAAATCCTTCAAGTGCATTTTCCAATGACTCTTGGTACGTTCCATGGGCCATTAGGAGGAAGGCAAATGAAAAAGAAGCGGAGGAGAGACCCCGGGCCAGTTCAGTGGCAGCTTCAAGTCTGCTTTCTCTTCCTCTCCCAGGTGAGGGAATGCTAGAGGGAATGTACAGCTTTGTGACATAGGCATTTATTATTTTTAAGACTAAAAAAATACTGAATATATTTTACATTGGAAGTAGACTTTCACTGCCAGGGCAATTTTTGCATTTTTTTTGGAAACGTTTTAAAAAAAAGTTTACTTTATGGCACACATATCACCCGATTTTCTCAAAATGTAAAAGATAAGGTTGTGCCGAGTAAATAGATACCCAACATGTCGAGGCTTAAAAACTGCGTGTGCCCGTATTTCGACGACAAGTTTCAGTACCCTATACTTTCCATGGGCTTTATATAGAATAGGGGGGGAGGGGTTATGACACTTGCCTGGAAGTTACAATTGTTACCAGAACAGGTGTCCCCCATTGGGCAATTTTCCCTCACCACCTGTTTTGGTGACAACTGTAACTTCCAGGCAAGTGTCATACCCCCCCCCCCCCCCCCCCCCCCTCCTCCATTCTATATAAAACCGAAAAGTATGACCCTTAACCCTTTTTAATCCCTGGGGACAACAAGGGGATTTCTCCTCAATTCCTCTTATGTCTCTGTGACAGGAGAGGACAGGAAGTGAAGGAATTTTTTTTTTAATGGGACAGGTCTGGAGTGTGAGAGGAAGAAGCAGCACAAGGAGCCAATCAGTTTGGGTGCTCTGACAAGGAGCATACTGATAGGAGGAGATAACAGAGTGAAAGAGAGGTGAGCTCATCACTGTGCTGCTTCTTCTTTCACAGTCCAGTCACAGGTTGGGGGCTGGTCCGGGATGAGAGAAGACTTCTGTTGGCCATCAGAATGCGGACATCTTGTGGTGGAAAAGAAGTACTGCAGAGGGAGAACTCTGGATTGAATGTGAATATTGCAAAAGAAGCTGCTTTTTTATTTTATATTTTAATGCTATTCGCTTTTATTTTGATATATTTCTGCTTTCATTTTAATCAGGTAAATATCAAATTTGCTGCCTACCTTTATTTTAAGTGTTTTAAAAAAAAAAAATAACATTCTGTGCCAAAGCTGTTCAATCAACGAGATTTATATTTATCACCAGCGCTCCGCGTAACAAACACATGGAAACATTGCGTTCCCCTTGTGGACCTTGGCCCGTACTGGCCAGGTACACGTGTGTTCCCTATTGGTGCCCTTGACTTCCGCTAGTCCTCCATAAGCGGCACATTAATGGGGGCATTAGTGCGCTTTGTAAGCGCTCCAGTCCTATCTCGGCGGATGATGGGTGTCAGGAGGTGTCAGTGTCTGCATATTGTGATAAACAATTAATAACTTCTCCTTTCTGCAAACCGACATTGTTAAGCTGAGTGCTTCTAAAACAATGCACCGCGGCCTCGCCGCTACAGACTATTATTTACACGTGCAAGTAAAAGGGCATCGAGATGCCGGAATATTCCACCGCGGTAAAAGAGATAAAGCGATTTGTAAATGGCTTCTATGGTAACTGACTGTGTTAATGATCATTATTATTTATTACCAAGTGTTACCGGGATCTATTTCTATCAATTTCTCTTCCTTTCTATTATATATCTATTTCCATCAATCTATCTCTATATTATGTCTATCTATCTAACTAATATGTATTTATTATTTTCTATTATATAACTATATCTATTTCTATTATCTATCTATCTATCTATCTATCTATCTATCTATCTATCTATCTATCTATCTATCTATCTATCTATCTATCTATATCTTTATATTATTTATCTTTTATCTAATTCTTTCTTTCTTTCTCTTCTATATTTATATCTATCTATCATTGATCTATCTATTTAAACTATCTTCTTTATATTTTCTATTTCTTTCTTTCTTTTATATATAAATCAATTTATCTATCTATCTATCTATCTATCTATCTATCTATCTATCTATCTCTATTTATATTCATTCTTTCTTTCATCTATCTATCCTATCTTTTTATATTTTCTATTTCTTTTTTTCTTTCTATCTATCTCTACTATCTATCTATCTATCTATCTATCTATCTATCTATCTATCTATCTATCTATCTATCTATCTATCTCTCTATCTTTATTTCTCTCTTTCTTGTATCTATTAATCTATTCACCAGTCTATCTATCTCTATTTATATTCCTTCTTTCTTTCATTCTTTCTTATATCTATCTATCCTATCTTTTTATATTTTCTATTTCTTTCTTTCTTTCTTTCTTACTATCTATCTCGATTTCTATTATCTATCTATCTATCGTTTTAAAAAAAAAAAATATATATATTTTTATCTATCTCTATTTTTTCTTTCTTTCTTTCTTTCTTTCTTTCTTTCTTTCTTTCTCTCTCTCTCTTTTTTCTTTCTTTCTATCTATCTCTATATATTTTTCTTTCTTTCTCTCTTTCTTTCATCTATCAATGTATTCATCAGTCTATCTATCTCTATTTATATTCCTTCTTTCTTTCTTTCTTTCTCTTTCTTTCGTTCTTTCTTTCTTATTTTTCTATCTTTTTATATCTTTCTTTCTTTCTTTCTTTCTATCTTTCTTTCTTTCTTTCTATCTATCTTTCTATCTATCTTTCTTACTCTTTCTATCTATATATCTATCTATCTATCTTTCTATCTATCTATCTCTCTATCTCTCGCTCTCTCTCTCACTCTCTCTTTCTTTCTTTCTTTCTATCTTTCTATCTATCGCTATATATTTTTCTTTCTTTCGTCTGTTTATATTTTCTATTTATTTATTTCTCTCTTTCTTTCATCTATCAATGTATTCATCAGTCTATATGTCTTTATTTATATTCATTCTTCCTTTCTTTCATCTTTTTATCCTATTTTTTTATTTTTTTTTCTTTCTTTCTTTTTCTTTCTTTCTTTTTATCTCTATTATCTATCTATCTATCTATCTATCTTTATCTCTAATCAAATTTTTGTAATATTTATATTTCTTTCTTTCGCTATTTTGTTTTCTTTTTATTCTTTATTTTGTTTATATTTTCTATTTCTGTTTTTCTTTCTTTCTGTCTTTCTTTCTTTCTTTCTTTCTTTCTTTCTTTCTTTCTTTCTTTCTTTCTATCTATCTATCTATTATATCTATCTATCTATCGATCTATCTATCTATCTATCTATCTTTCTATCTTTCTATCTTTCTATCTATCTATCTATCTATCTATCTATCTATCTGCCTGTCTATCTATCTATCTGTCTATCTCTTGCTATTTTTCTAGTCTAGTATAGCTTTGTTTGTCTTTTATACTCCAACCCTTGGACAGGGAAGGGATTAGATGTGTTTTGAGGTTTGTTTTTGCTGTCCGTGTCCCCGCTGGGTACACGCTGCCTTATTTCATGTCCCGGGGACACCCTGACGATCGCTGTCACTGGAACAATTTGCCCAGCAAGGAAATAGACATCAATAAAAACCTGACAGTGGCTCTATCCCGTCCTTCCTCTGGTCGTCGGGATTTAACTGTCACCAAGCCCGCGCACACTTGACAGTTGCTGAAGCCATGCATTGTAGGATTGCATGAAGAGTTCTAATGAAGAATGGCTCTTCATCAAAAAACTGAGAAGGATCTGAGCAGAAAAGAGCAGCATCCTAAAGTGAGATTTTTTTTTGGTAAATAATGAGCTAGAGAGATACATTGCATCCTACACCAATCAGAAATAACCTTTCATAGGTCTTGCTGCATTAGCTGCATTCTGATTGGCTGCGTATGACCACAGCGCCCCCCCCCCCCCCATGTTCTTTCCAGTATGTTATTCACAAAGTGTATTTGTGTTTTAGACACCCCGACGCCACAGGCCCGGGACGCTGAACAGATGTCGCGCAGCGGGCCGCGTTCCAGACGCAAAAAGACTCGGAAGACTGATTTTTCTGAGAGCTGGCGAGCGTTCCGCCATCATTTATTAAAATAAAAAAATACGTATACATCGCAAACCTTTAAACATCCATTTTTAATTGGAGACGGAGCCCTTAAGTGCAGTCAATGCGCTGTCACCCCGGCTAATTGCTGTTTACAGATACAACCGCGCCAGCGCCTTGTCTGCCGTGTCTCAGATACACACAGAGCCGGGATTGTCAGGAACGTGGGGGCCCCCGGGGGCCTGGGCGGGAGCCAGGCATAAAACAGCCCCTAGGGCCCAGGATGGTGGAGATGTACGGCGGCCGGTGCCAGGTGTTTCCGAAATCCATTCTGTATCTAAACTGACAATTACATTTTATTTTTTTATTGTTTCAGAAATGAAAAACAGAGTGACAAAAAGTGAGGCGTACTCAAGTTCCTCCGAAGAAGATTTACCGTATGCACGCTCCTCATCATTTAAGGTAACCCTTTGATGCAGAGATTTCGCTATACGCTATGCGTAATCCATGTTAGACATGTGCAATTCATTTAGTTCCTAATTAGTTTTTTAACTAATTTTGACAAATTCGTTAATTCCGAAATTTCAGAATTTCCGAATTTCAAAATTTGCGAAATTACGAATTTCCGAAATTTCCGAAATTACGAATTTCCGAATTTTTGAATTTTCGGATTTCCGAATTTTTGAATTTCCGAAATTACGAATTTCCGAATTTCGAATTTTCGGATTTCCGAATTTTCTGAATTTTCGAATTTTTCGAATTTTCGAATTTCCGAATTTCGGATTTTCGGTTTTCCGAATTTCCGAATTTTCGAATTTCGTATTTTCGGATTTACGAATTTCCGAATTTTTAATTTCCGAATTTCGTATTTCCGAATTTTGGGATTTCCGGATTTTCAGAATTCCGAATTTTCGGAATTCTGAATTTTCGGAATTCGGAAATTCAAAAATTTAAAAAATAGAAAATCTGAAAAAAAAGAAAGAAAATCTGTTTAATTCTAAATAATAACTAACTATTAAATTATAGGTATTGGAATTCCCTTTCAAATTTGTCTGTTAGTGAACGTACCGAGTACGAATTTATCCGAAGTTACGAATTATCTGAAATAACGAATGCCGCATCTAACCAAATGGAACATAACGATCTAATAATAATAAATAACAATAATAATAATAAAAACCTTTTTCCATTTGTTTAGACGCGGCATTCGTTATTTCAGATAATTCGTAACTTCGGTTAAATTCGTACTTGTTAATTTATAGACATGTGCGATTAGCTTCGTACGAATTCGTACGAATTTTTCGAAAATTCGTACGAATTTACGAATCCGTAGTACGAATTTTTTCTAATACGAATTCCGTACGGAATAGGAAATTCCGTTTACGAATTTCGTCGCCGAATTTATTCGAATCCGACTACCAAATATCGAATTTCAACTAATATGAAAGAAATTATTATAGCGGATATAACGAATTATTCGAATGAATTTCGAATTTTCGGATTTCCGAATTTCTGAATTTTCGAATTTTTCGAATTTTTGAATTTCCGAATTTTGGATTTTCGGTTTTCCGAATTTCCGAATTTTCGAATTTCGTATTTTCGGATTTACGAATTTCCGAATTTTTAATTTCCGAATTTCGTATTTACGAAGTTTGGGATTTCCGGATTTTCGGAATTCCGAATTTTCGGAATTCCGAATTTTCGGAATTCCGAAATTCAAAAATTAAAAAAAATAGAAAATCTGAAAAAAAAAGAAAGAAAATCTGTTTAATTCTAAATAATAACTAACTATTAAATTATAGGTATTGGAATTCCCTTTCAAATTTGTCTGTTAGTGAACGTACCGAGTACGAATTTATCCGAAGTTACGAATTATCTGAAATAACGAATGCCGCATCTAACCAAATGGAACATAACGATCTAATAATAATAAATAACAATAATAATAATAAAACCTTTTTCCATTTGTTTAGACGCGGCATTCGTTATTTCAGATAATTCGTAACTTCGGTTAAATTCGTACTTGTTAATTTATAGACATGTGCGATTAGCTTCGTACGAATTCGTACGAATTTTTCGAAATTCGTACGAATTTACGAATCCGTAGTACGAATTTTTTCTAATACGAATTCCGTACGGAATAGGAAATTCCGTTTACGAATTTCGTCGCCGAATTTATTCGAATCCGACTACCAAATATCGAATTTCAACTAATATGAAAGAAATTATTATAGCGGATATAACGAATTATTCGAATGAATTTGAATGAATTCAAATGGATTCGAATGAATTCGAATGACACAGTGTCATTTTTGCAGGAAAAATTCCGTTTACGTATTTCAGCTCCAAATTATTCGAATCCAACTACCAATATCGAATTTCAACTAATTCAAAAGAAATTATTATAGCAGATATAATGAATGAATTCAAATGAATTCGAATGATTGGAATGACAAAGTGTCATTTTTGCAGAAAAAAAAGCTATTTAAAATCACTCGCGGCTATTCCCGGCAAATGAAATGTCGGCTCCGTAACACAGAGAACAGTCATTCATTGATATAAAAAAAAAAAGTGTAGGGGTCCCCCCAAATTCAATAACCAGGCCCTTCAGGTCTGGTATGGATATTAAGGTATCCCAGCCAAAAAAAAAAAAAAAATGGCATGGGGTCCCCCCTAAATATCCATACCAGACCCTTCAGGTCTGGGATGGATTGTAAGGGGAACCCCGCCCAAAAAAAAAAAAAATGGTGTGGGGTCCCCCTCAAAATCCATACCAGACCCTTATCCGAGCACGCAACCTGGCAGGCCGCAGGAAAAGAGGGGGGGACGAGAGCGGCCCTCCCTCCCGCCTGAACCATACCAGGCCACATGCCCTCAACATTGGGAGGGTGCTTTGGGGGTCTGAGACCCCCAAAGCACCTTGTCCCCATGTTGATGGGGACAAGGGCCTCATCCCCACAACCCTGGCCATTGGTTGTGGGGGTCTGTGGGCGGGGGGCTTATCGGAATCTGGAAGTCCCCTTTAACAAGGGGACCCCCAGATCCCGCCCCCCCTGTGTGAAATGGTAAGGGGGTACAAAAGTACCCCTACCATTTCACCAAAAAAGGTGACAAAAATGGTAAAAATGACAGGAGACGGTCTTTGACAATTCCTTTATTAAAATCTTCTTTCTTCTGGTCTTCCTTCTTCCTTTCTTCATCCTTCAGTTTCTTCATCTTCTCCTTCCGGCATCTTCTTCCATCTTCTTCTTCCATCTTCTTCTTCCTCCGATCCGCTTCTTCTTGCTCCGGTCTTCTCGTCCTTCTCGTCCGGCATCAGCGTCGGCGTCTCTTCTGGGCCGCTCCTCGCAATGGGAGGCTCCCGCTGTGTGAGGCTTCGCTCCGGCTGACAGGTCTTTTAACGGAGGGCACCTGGTAACCCCGCCCCCTCTGACTCATGGGAACGTCATGGCTTTCCCCATGATGTCAGAGGGGGGCGGGGTCACCAGGTGCCCTCCATTATAAAAGACCTGTCAGCTGGAGCGAAGCCTCACACAGCGGGAGCCTACCATTGCGAGGAGCGGCCCAGAAGAGACGCCGACGCCGATGCCGGACGAGAAGGACGAGAAGACCGCAGCAAGAAGAAGCGGATCGGAGGAAGAAGAAGATGGAAGAAGATGCCGGAAGGAGAAGATGAAGAAACCGAAGGATGAAGAAAGAAAGAAGGAAGACCAGAAGAAAGAAGATTTTAATAAAGGAATTGTCAAAGACCGTCTCCTGTCATTTTTACAATTTTTGACACTTTTTTGGTGAAATGGTAGGGGTACCCCTTACCATTTCACACAGGGGGGGGCCGGGATCCTGGGGTCCCCTTGTTAAAGGGGGCTTCCAGATTCCGATAAGCCCCCCGCCCGCAGACCCCCACAACCAACGGCCAGGGTTGTGGGGATGAGGCCCTTGTCCTCATCAACATGGGGACAAGGTGCTTTGGGGGTCTCAGACCCCCAAAGCATCCTCCCATTGTTGAGGGCATGTGGCCTGGTACGGTTCAGGCGGGAGGGGGCCGCTCTCGTCCCCCCCTCTTTTCCTGCGGCCTGCCAGGTTGCATGCTCGGATAAGGGTCTGGTATGGATTTTGAGGGTGACCCCACGCCATTTTTTTTGGCTGGGGTTCCCCTTGATATCCATAGCAGACCTGAAGGGCCTGGTTATTGAATTTGGGGGGACCCCCACGCTTTTTTTTATCAATGACTTCAATGAATGACTGTTCTCTGTGTTACGGATCCGACAATTCATTTGCCGGCAATAGCCGCAAGTGATTTTAAATAGTTTTTTTTTTCCTGCAAAAATGACACTGTGCAGGAACAGTTCTCTATATTAGATATACTGATTATCGAATGCATTTGAATCATTCGAAGCATTCGTTATATCCGCTATTATAATTTCTTTCATATTAGTTGAAATTAGATATTTGGTAGTTGTTGGATTCGAATTGTTCTCTGTGTTACGGGAACCGCCAATTAGCCGCGAGTGATTTTAAATAGCTTTTTTTTCCTGCAAAAATGACACTTTGTACAGAGACAGTTCTAAGCACAGGAAACATGCCCCCCCCCCTTCACAGGCATACTATATATATATACTATACTATACTATATATATATATATATACTATATACTCTAGTATTCGAAGCATTCGTTATATCCGCTATTATAATTTCTTTCATATTAGTTGAAATTCGATATTTGTAGTTGGATTTACTAATGATTCATAACGATTCGTAACTTGAAATTGAAATTCGATATTTGTAGTTGGATTCGAATTGTTCTCTGTGTTACAAGAACCGACAATTCATTAGCCGCGTTAACGATTCGTAACGATTCGTAACTTTACTAACGATTCGTAACGATTCGAAAAAAAATTACGATTCGTACGAAATTCGTATTTCGTACGAATTCGAATGGAATTTCGTACACGGATTACGAATAAGAATTTTTTTATATACGAAACGGGACGAAACGAAACTAATTTTTTGACAGTTCCCATGTCTATTAATTTCATAGTTAGTTATTAATTAAACTGATTTTCTTTTTTCAGATTTTCAAATTTTGGGATTTTCAAATCTTTGAATTCCCGAATTCCGAAAGTCCGAAAATACGAAATTTCGGAAATCCGAAAATTCGGAAATCCGAAAATTCGGAAATCCGAAAATTCGGAAATCCGAAAATTCGGAAATTCGAAAATTCAAATTTCGAAAATTCGTGAATTCGTAAAATACGAAATTCGGAAAATTCGGAAATCCGAAAATACGAAATTCGGAAATTCGGAAATACGAAAATACTAAATTCTGAAATACGAAATTCGGAAATACGGAATTCGGAAATTCGAAAATTCGGAAATCTGAAAATTAGAAATTCGGAAATCCGAAAAATAGAAATCTGAAAATTCACGAAATTTCCGAATTCCGAATTTGCGAATTACCGAATTTTCGATTTTCCAAATTTCCGAAAAAAGCAAAAAAACGAATGAAACGAAAATGAATGAATTTTTTGTCAGTGCACATGTCTAATCCATGTCTCTTTCAGCCTTTTGGTATAATGCATCTTAATAAGCCCGTGTCTCACACATTTCCCCAAGTAAACAGACATAGTCACCGTCCTCATGTTCTTCGCTCCATCGCTCGACTGCCTCTGCCAAGCACAGCCACTTGTTTTTTTTTCTTTGACAACAAAAGGAATTTACAAACAGGAATTTATGGCCACAATAGCCAATCGTTTCCTCCATGCAAAATGACATCACAGGAAACGACTACACAGGAAATGACTACACTAAAGGGGAGGGCATCCACCATCTTGGTCAGCATGGAGCCCACTCAATACTGCTCAGAGTAACCAGTATCTAGTAAGATCATTCTACTTGTTCTTACAGGCATGAGAAGATCTGCAGGGACATTGCTACTGCTGTTGTCAATATACAGTACGAGTATACCAACAAGGCAGATATCAATGTCCTCTTATTAACCACTTAAGCCCCGGACCACTTTGCTGCCAAAGGACCAGGCCCCTTTTTTTGCGATTCGGCACTGCGTCGCTTTAACTGACAATTGCGCGGTCGTGCGACGTGGGTCCCAAACAAAATTGGCGTCCTTTTTTCCCCACAAATAGAGCTTTCTTTTGTGGTATTTGATCACCTCTGCAGTTTTTATTGTTTGCGCTATAAACAAAAATAGAGCGACAATTTTGAAAAAAATGCAATATTTTTTACTTTTTGCTATAATAAATATCCCCAAAAAATATATAAACATTTTTTAGGCCGATACGTATTCTTCTACATATTTTTGGTAAAAAAAATCGCCACCACACCTTTCCTAAACCCGCTCCCCGGTACTAGTTTTCAGCAGCTGACCAATAGGAATGCACAATAACATTTGAAAGAAGCTTCTGTCCTGCCTGGAGACACTGTGAAAATCCTGCTGAACCTGGTTGGAAGCTGCATTTCTATAATAGAAGAGGGGGGGCATAGTAGCTGTAACTCATGAAAGCCGCTCCGCATGACCACTTTATACTCACCCTTACCCCACCCCCACCGCTCCTCCATGCCTGACTGCCAACGAGCAGTACAAGCTGTCGGGGGGGCCACAGACAGCAATAAGAACCCCTATCTGAGAATTCTATCCGAAAACTAAATTCAAAGTCTTCGCTGGAACGAGGCTTTAATGTAAATTTTTTTACAGGAAGGCAGCATAGTTCCCATTCAGTGACTTATAGGGGTCTAGTTATAAAACAATATACTGTGTAAAAGCCTCAGCATTCGCACACCCATAGCGAATAATCCTCATAATGTGTCTAATATGTTTATTTTCTGTAATCGTCAGCTCCATCTAGTGGCCATAATGAGGTATTTTTTGCTGTATCACCACAATCAGGAAAATGCTGAATAATGGCCACTAGATGGAGCTGAAGATCATAGGAAAGACACATATTAGACACATAAAGGGGATTATTAGTGACAGCTGCGAATGTTGAGATAATTGCACAACAAAATGTTTATAACTAGGACTTGAGGTATTGGTATTGAGGACCAGATTGACAGCCAGGCAACTATACAAGGCAGCCTCCATATTTTGTCTCACAACAGCCACCCTTTAAATCTGAAGTTTAAAATGGTATTAAACCCAAAAGCCAACATTTATTATATTGCAGTTTACCAAGATGGTTGCAATAGTTTTATTTTTTTAGGCTTTCATTCTTCTATTTTCATTCGGTGATTCAGCCTATAAGTCTCTCCAGTAGAATTTATCAGTTACAGGCATGAGACAAACCATTTCTAATGCCGCGTACACACGATCGGAATTCTCGTAGGAAAAAGCTCTGATGGCTTTCCCGTCTGAATTCCGACGGAATTTCGCTCAAACTGTCTTGCCTACACACAGTCACACCAAATTCCGACGGTCAATAACACAGCGGCATAAAACACGTTCAACGGCACTATAAAAGGGAAGTTTAATGCTTCTGAGCATGCGTCGAATTGTTTCCGAGCATGCGTCTGAATTTTGCGTGTCGGAATTGCATACACGCGATCGGAAAATCCGATAGAAAGGTTTTTCGTCGGAAAAATTAAGAACAGGTTCTCAATCAAAAGTCAGTCAGAAATGCCGACAGAAAAAGACCGTTGGGCATACATACGGTCGAAAAATCAGATGAAAAGCTCCCATCGGACTGTTTCCATCGGAAATTCCGACCGGCATTAGAGGATTTTAAATCTTCTAGTCCATCTAATGCCACGTATACACAACCGGACTTTCTGGCAAACTAGGTGCGGCAGTCTTCCCGACTAATTTTTGCAGAAATTCAGATGGACTTTCAAAACGAACAGACTTGCCCACAAACGATCGGACTAAGTCCGTTCGTAAGAATGACGTAAACAGGACTAAATGAGGAAGTTCTATAGCCAGTAGCCAATAGCTTCCCTTGCGTCATAATTGGTCCGTCGGACCAGCACACAGACGTACGTTTTTCATGAATTAAAAACGAACGGATTAGGCGACACACGTTCGGATTGTCCGACAGACTCATCCCGTCGGACCTAGTCTGCCAGAAAGTCCAGTCGTGTGTACGCGGCATAACACTCCCTTCCTCTCAGACTGACAATCCTGCTGTCCAAAGGTGCCCCTTCATCCAGAGTGGGGGGGGGGGGGGCGCTCTAATACAGGAGGTGTATTACTGGCAGATCACCAGGTTAAAACAGAGGGGAAAAAAGCCTTAAAAAAAAAAGAAAAACAAATCCACCACATCTTCACCTCTTCTTGCAGAATTCCCCAGCTTCTAAACAGCGGAGGAGGATGGAGAGAGACGCCAGACTGAGAGCCAAACAGGAAGAGCTGAAGAGACTGCACAAGGCTCAGGTGAGACATAGAAGAGCGACGGCATCTGCCCCTTTACTTTTGTTTTCTTGTTTTTTTTTTTTTTTTTTTTTTTTTTTGCTTTTTTAAACTTTTTTCCCCCACGATCTCAATTTGTCGGAAGCATGCTTAAATTTTTTTTTTTTTTTGTTTTTTTTTTTGTTTTTTTTTTTTTTTTTTTTGTTTTTTTCTTTTTTTTTTTTTGTCCTTTTTTTTGTTTTTTTTTTTTGTTTTTTTTTGTTTTGTTTTGTGTTTTTTTTTGTTTTTGTGTTGTTTTTTTTTTTTTTTGTTTTGTTTTTTTTGTTTTTTTTTTTTTTTGTTTTTTTTTTTGTTTTTTTTTTTTTTTTTTTTTTTTTTGTTTTTGTTTTTTTTTTTTTTTGTTTTTTTTTTTTTTTTTTTTTTTTTTTTTTTTTTTTTTTTTTTTGTTTTTGTTTTTTGTTTTGTTTGGTTTTTTTTTTTTTTTTTTTTTTTTTTTTTGTTTTTTTTTTGTTTTGTTTTTTTTGTTTTTTGTGTTTTTTTTTTTATTTTTGTTTTTGTTTTTTTTTTTTTAGTTTTTTGTTTCTGTGTTTTTTTTTGTTTTTTTTTTTTTTTGTTTTTTTTTTGTTGTTGTTTTTTTTTTATTTTTTTTTGTTTTTTTTTGTTTTTTGTTTTGTTTTGGTTTTGTTTTGTTTTTTTTTTGTTTTTTTTTTTTTTTTTAAATTTACTAACTGTTGACTGTCTCACTGCCTCTGCTGGAAGCCTATTCCAAGCATCAACTACTCTTTCGGTAAAATAAAACTTTCTAAGGTTAGTTTTGAATTTTCCTCCTGCCAGTTTGAGGTATATTTCCCTGTTCTTAATCTGAGCTTCATATTGAAATTCCCTCCTGAAGCTTATTCACCCCCTTCATGTATTTAAAGGCCTCAGCCATGTCCATCCTTTCCCTTCTTTCCTCCAGACTGTACATATTAGGTTCCCGAAGTCTCTCCTGATATGTTTTATACCTCAGACCTTTCACCATTTCAGTTGGCCATCTTGGGACTCATTCAAACTCATCGACATCTTTTTGTGAGGTCTCCAGAACTAGACCCAGTATTCTAAATGGGGGGGTCTAACTAAAGATCTATATGGAGGAATCAGGACCTCCTTCCTCCTGCTGGTGACCCCTCCAGTGATATAAAGATCTATATAGAGGAATCAGGACCTCCTTCCTCCTGCTGGTGACCCCTCCAGTGATATAAAGATCTATATAGAGGAATCAGGACCTCCTTCCTCCTGCTGGTGGTCCCTCTAGTGATATAAAGATCTATATAGAGGAATCAGGACCTCCTTCCTCCTTCTGGTGGTCCCTCTAGTGATATAAAGATCTATATAGAGGAATCAGGACCTCCTTCCTCCTGCTGGTGATCCCTCTAGTGATATAAAGATCTATACAGAGGAATCAGGACCTCCTTCCTCCTTCTGGTGGTCCCTCTAGTGATATAAAGATCTATATAGAGGAATCAGGACCTCCTTCCTCCTGCTGGTGGTCCCTCTAGTGATATAAAGATCTATACAGAGGAATCAGGACCTCCTTCCTCCTTCTGGTGGTCCCTCTAGTGATATAAAGATCTATATAGAGGAATCAGGACCTCCTTCCTCCTTCTGGTGGTCCCTCTAGTGATATAAAGATCTATATAGAGGAATCAGGACCTCCTTCCTCCTGATGGTGATCCCTCTAGTGATATAAAGATCTATATAGAGGAATCAGGACCTCCATCCTCCTGCTGGTGATCCCTCTAGTGATATAAAGATCTATATAGGGGAATCAGGACCTCCTTCCTCCTGCTGGTGACCCCTCTAGTGATATAAAGATCTATATAGCGGAATCAGGACCTCCTTCCTCCTGCTGGTGACTAGGAATAGGCCTGGTGTTCGTTTCGAACCCATGTTCGAAACGAACATCGGCCGTTCGACCGCTCGTCGAGCCCAGAACTATGTGGGCCGTTCGCATCAAATTCGTGTGATGCGAACGGCCCACAATGCACTGCGCCAGTCGCAGTGCATTGCTGGCTGATGATTGGCCAAGCATGCACTGTGACCCCGCATGCTTGGCCAATCATAGAGCCAGCGGCGAGGAGAGCAATAATTGGCCACAGGCAGGATGCCTGTGGCCAATTATAGCTCAGGGGTTTAGTACACGCCCCACACTATATAAGGCCGACGCGCCGGCGGCCTCATGTAGTGTGTTCCGGCGTTAGTGACATTATCTGCTGTGATCCATTCTGCAGTGCTGCTGACATTATCTGTGCTGTGATTCTGGGGATTAGTGTGTGCGTGCTGTTAGTACAGCATTGCAGTATCACATTAAACCACATTTACCCTTCTGACCTGTTGTGTCATCTAAGGCAGCCATCTGCGGCTAATGAATTGCCGGTTCCTGTAACACAGAGAACAGTCATTCATTGAAAGTCATTGATTAAAAAAAAGTCATTGATAAAAAAAAAAAAGTGTGGGGGTCCCCCCAAATTCAATTACCAGGCCCTTCAGGTCTGCTATGGATATTAAGGGGAACCCCGCTTCAAATTTAAAAAAAAAATGATGTAGGGGTCCCCCTAAATATCCATATCAGACCCTTCAGGTCTGGGATGGATTTTAAGGGGAACCCCAGCCAAAAAAAAATGGCGTGGGGCCCCCCTCAAAATCCATACCAGACCCTTATCCAAGCAGGAAAAGAGGGGGGGACAAGAGCGGCCCCCCCTCCCTCCTGAACCGTACCAGGCCACATGCCCTCAACATTGGGAGGGTGCTTTGGGGGTCTGTTGATGAGGACAAGGGCCTCTTCCCCACAACCCTGGCCATTGGTTGTGGGGGTCTGCGGGCGGGGGGCTTATCGGAATCTGGATCCCCCTTTAACAAGGGGACCCCCAGATCCCGCCCCCCCCCCCTGTGTGAAATGGTAAGGGGGTAGTACCCCTACCATTTCACCAAAAAAGTGACAAAAATTGTAAAAATGACAGGAGACGGTCTTTGACAATGTTATCGGACCATGTTGCTCTCAAATTTTCCAACAACAAAATCCTATCAGACTTTTTCCGATCGTGTGTAGAGAATTCCGACGGACAAATTGCCACGCATGCTCAGATCAAATTAGGAGACCAAACCTATTAGCTACTAGCCTCTACATAGTTCCGTCGTACACAACAAACGTCACCACGTTCAGAATGATCGGATTTTCCGACAACTTTGTCCGACCGTGTGTACGCAACACCAGCGTTAGACAAAATCCGTCGGAAAAAGTCAGACGGATTTTGTGGTCGGAATTTCCAACCGTGTGTACGGGGCATTAGAGTTCATGCACAGGTCAGGCAGTTGAGATTCACTGCAGGCTTAAGAAAGGGAGTCTCTTTCTTCAGACACCTATTATCACAATGGGGACTGATCTTTACCGGTTTATGGGGATTATTTTAAACTTCTTGAAAAAAAAAATATTTTTTGTTTTTGGATTCTCATTCCCAGCTGGCACAAGGTGGTAATAATCCGCCCCGCACTGTTAATGGAGGTCTTTGCATGTCTCAGTCATTTCACGGTAGGATGGAAGAAAGGCGAAGGTTATTTTTGCCGGGTCTCTGGTCGGAGGAATAAGCTGTGTCTGCTTGGCACAAACAGGCATTAAGCCGGTCCAGGAGGCGCAGTGTGAATAACATGAAATACCCGAAGCTGGCACAGGGAATGGTGGAGGGAGGGGGGGGGGGGGGCAGAGCTGTGATCAGAAAAGCTTCTAGATTAACAAATGAAATGACTTCCTCTAGTCTGCTATAGATCAGCCGGAGAGCGTCGTGCGACCCAAGCTGGCAGAATGCACTTCTATGGCATGGAGCTGGAGCGGCATCGCACTGTGTCTCCAGACCATTCATTGCAATAAATTCCCTCCCATGTGATCATGTCTGCATTTTATTATTATGATTTATTTATCTGTAAAAGTGTCCCTGGTGTGAACATCCGAAGATCCTGAGACTACCGCATGGTGCCGCCATCTTGGATGCGCCAAATGACACTTGGAGCGTCAAATGACTCTCTATAGAAAGCATCACTAAGAGACAGTTCTATGTGTACCCCTCCCCCGTCCTTCCTCTACAGAGGTCCTCTGATAGGGGCACCACATGTAAGGGGGCACTCTGATGTAAGGGGGCTCTAATAGGGACACCTGATGTAAGGGGGCACTCTGATGGGGACACCTGATGTAAGGGGGCTCTAAAGGGGACACCTGATGTAAGGGGGAAATCTGATGGGGACACCTGATGTAAGGGGACTCTGGTGGGCACACCTGATGTAAGGGGCACTCTGATGGGGACACCTGATGTAAGGGGGCAATCTGATAGGGAAATCTGATGTAAGAGGGCGTTCTGATGGGGACACATGATGTAAGGGGAGCACTCTGATGGGGACACCTGATGTAAGGGGGCACTCTGATAGGGACATCTGATGTAAGGGGGCACTCTGATGGTGAGTCTGATGTAAGGGGGCACTCTGATGGTGAGTCTGATGTAAGAGGACGCTCTGATGGGTACACCGGATGTAAGGAGGCACTCTGATAGGGACACCTGAGTCATAGTTCAAACATAAGATTGGAATCTCTGCTCTAATTCAATAACCCTACTGCCTGCTCTCTAGAATTCCCCTTCACCTTTCTAAATGGTTATGTAGGGGGGTGAGGGGAGGGGCGGAGGAGCTGGGCCAGCAGACAGTAATTGTAGGGGGGTGAGGGGAAGGGGCGGAGGAGCTGGGCCAGCAGACAGTAATTGTAGTGGTGGTGAGGGGAGGGACTAAAGAGCTGGGCCAGCATACAGTAATTGTAGGGGGGTGAGGGGAGGGGCGGAGGAGCTGGGCCAGCAGACAGTAATTGTAGTGGTGGTGAGGGGAGGGACTAAAGAGCTGGGCCAGCAGACAGTAATTGTAGTGGTGGTGAGGGGAGGGACTAAGGAGCTGGGCCAGCATACAGTAATTGTAGTGGTGGTGAGGGGAGGGACTAAGGAGCTGGGCCAGCAGACAGTAATTATAGTGGTGGTGAGGGGAGGGACTAAGGAGCTGGGCCAGCATACAGTAATTGTAGTGGTGGTGAGGGGAGGGACTAAGGAGCTGGGCCAGCAGACAGTAATTATAGTGGTGGTGAGGGGAGGGACTAAGGAGCGGGGCCAGCATACAGTAATTGTAGTGGTGGTGAGGGGAGGGACTAAGGAGCTGGGCCAGCATACAGTAATTGTAGGGTGGTGAGGGGAGGCACTAAGGAGCTGGGCCAGCATACAGTAATTGTAGTGGTGGTGAGGGGAAGGGGCGAAGGAGCTGGGCCAGCAGACAGTAATTGTAGCGGTGGTGAGGGGAGGGACTAAGGAGCTGGGCCAGCATACAGTAATTGTAGTGGTGGTGAGGGGAGGGACTAAGGAGCTGGGCCAGCATACAGTAATTGTAGTGGTGGTGAGGGGAGGGACTAAGGAGCTGGGCCAGCAGACAGTAATTGTAGTGGTGGTGAGGGGAGGGACTAAGGAGCTGGGCCAGCATACAGTAATTGTAGGGGGGTGAGGGGAGGGGCGGAGGAGCTGGGCCAGCATACAGTAATTGTAGTGGTGGTGAGGGGAGGGACTAAGGAGCTGGGCCAGCAGACAGTAATTGTACGGTGGTGAGGGGAGGGACTAAGGAGCTGGGCCAGCAGACAGTAATTTGATGCACCTAGAAGAGGAGAGAGAGAGTCTAACATGGCAAAAATGGAGGGGACTCTTCTAGGTAATGGACTTCTCCTTATGAAGTAAAATGTGATAGCACGTTCCAAGGCACACTGCACATGCAGGAAAAATCCTGGAGCATTTAAAATATTCGATTTTCTGGCCTTTTGCACATGCAAGTTAGTGACAGAGTTGCCTAACATACAGAAGGCCACTAGAGGGAGTTTTAAGAAAGTCGTCTCGGGAAAACGTGTTAATATGGAACAGCAAGGATAAAATGAAAGTACGTGAAAAATGACTTCAAGGTGAATGTTACAATAATAAATCAAAAAAATTGTATTCCCAGTGAAAACCTGTTTGTGCCTCATCCCTAATCTTTGTTATACCGATGACCCCAAGGCGGTTTAAGGTCAATGTTACCACAATGGTTGAGGAATGTGTTTTCCGTATTGGTAATACATAGAAGATTCCCTTTAAAATGAGCCTCTTTATACCTCATCTTTTACAAATCTATATTGAAAAGGAAAAAATGTATAATTCCGAAGGCCCTTTAGAAAAAGCAGAGCGGGGGATAAATAGAAAAGCCATGCATCGTGTTTTTCTAACCTGAGATTGAGGGCCGCTAGTAAACAGAATGACTGGAGAGCCCCCGATTGTATGGGGCTCCAGGAATCCGCCAAGAACCCGCCGCGCGCACGCCGAGCGAATTCTAACATTGTAACAAGCGATTCTTCTTCTCCAGACAATACAGCGGCAGCTACAAGAGACGGAGGAGAAGCAGCGGGCTCTCGAGATCCAAGGTGTCAGGTTGGAGAAAACTCTTCGAGGAGAAGCAGGTGAGGCGCTAAAATGACCCTCTTTGTAGGGTGGCCAATAGGAGAGCGGCTTCTGTAGTGTGCTTGAGAAACAAGAAGGCGCTATTGTGTGATGCTTTAGTACAGGTGACCTCGGCTACCACTCTGTCGACTGACGGTAAAAAAAGAAGAGGTTTATAGTCATTGGAGGGGGTCACAGAAAAGCTACAGCCACTTGGTATCACTCAGACACTTTCTGAAAAATTCTTTTTTTTTTTTTTACTGAATAATTTATTTTTTTATTATATTGGAATAAAGAGAAAAAAATAAAATAAAAGCCCATAAAATATATTGAAACTCAACTTCAGAAAAGAACATCTATAAGAGATGGAAGAGAAGCTCTTGAGATCCAAGGAGTCAGGTTGGAGAAAAGCTCTTCGAGGAGCAGGCGGGTACGGCGCTAAAACTGGCGCTCTTTGTAGGGTGGCGGGTACAAATGTACGGGGGCCCATCGGAGAGCGACTTTTGTAGTCTGCTTGAGGTGACATCATAGTGTTGTAAATTAGTCACCTGACCTCCGTGTTTATAAAGTATGTAAGTCAATGACTGCAGCAGTCAGATATCTGGATATAAGATACATAAGAATGAATACCAAAAATAATGCCGCGTACACACGATCGGAATTCTCGTCGGAATAAACTCTGACGTTTTTTCCAACGGAATTCCGCTCAAGCTGTGTTGCCTACACACGATCACACCAAATTCCGACGTCAATAACACAGCGGCATAAAACACGTTCGACAGCACTATAAAAGGGAAGTTTAATGCTTCCGAGCATGCGTCGAATTATTTCCGAGCATGCGTCGGAATTTTGCGTGTCGGAATTGCATACACACGATCGGAAAATCCGATAGAAAGGTTTTCCGTCGGAAAAATTGAGAACAGGTTCTCAATTCAAAGTCCGTCGGAAATTCCGACAGAAAAAGACCGTTGGGCATACACATGGTCGGAAAATCCGATGAAAAGCTCCCATCGGACTGTTTCCATCGGAAATTCCGACCGCGTGTACGCCGCATAAGTGCGCTGTCCCTTTAAGTGCTCGCAAATTAATCAAATATATAATAGAATAGAATGAATCTACATAAAGTGCATCAAGTGAATAAATTAATATATGGATACATTTGTATAACATACATATATATATATATAAATACTGTACATATATAAACGATAAATATAATAATATACTATTATCTATCTATCTATATCTCTAAAAGAGAGGGGGGAGAAAAGAGACAAGGCTCCTTAAAGAATAATGGGATTTTTATTGAGACAAGGTCCATTGATAGGGTAGGCACATAAGACACCAATTTTCTAAAAAGATATACATTTATTAATCGTATCAAAATCATATAAAAATACATATTCATAGCTTATTTGATGGACCATGAGACAATACTTGATAATCGTAATCTGATGCGTTGATAAGCATTAATATTTATAGTTCACTATCTATATCTATCTTTATATCTATCTATCTATCTATCTATCTATCTATCTATCTATCTATCTATCTATATCTATCTATATATATATATATATATATATATATATATATAAGCTATCTATATCCCTATCTATCTATCTATCTATCTATCTATCTATCTATCTATCTATCTATCTAATCTATCTCTCTCTGTCTCTCTATCTATCGCTATCTATCTATCTATCTATCTATCTATCTATCTATCTATCTATCTATCTAATCTAATCTATCTCTCTCTCTCTCTCTCTCTCTATCTATCTATCTATCTATCTATCTAATCTCTATCTATCTATCTAATCTCTCTCTCTCTCTCTCTCTCTCTCTCTCTCTCTCTCTCTCTATCTATCTACCTATATCTCTATCTATCTATCTATCTATCTATCTATCTATCTATCTATCTATCTATCTAATCTCTCTCTCTCTCTCTCTCTCTCTCTCTCTCTCTCTCTCTCCTCTCTCTCTCTCTCTCTCTCTCTCTCTATCTATCTCTATCTATCTACCTATATCTCTATCTATCTATCTATCTATCTATCTAATCTATCTCTCTCTCTCTCTCTCTCTCTCTCTCTCTCTCTCTCTCTCTCTCTCTATCTATCTCTATCTATCTATCTATCTATCTATCTATCTAATCTCTATCTATCTATCTAATCTCTCTCTCTCTCTCTCTCTCGCCTCTCTCTCTCTCTCTCTCTCTCTCTCTCTATCTACCTATATCTCTATCTATCTATCTATCTATCTATCTATCTATATCTCTATATGTATATGTGTATATAGATAGATAGATAGTATCTCACAAAAGTGAGTACACCCCTCACATTTTTTGTAAATATTTTCTTCTATCTTTTCATGTGACAACACTGAAGAAATGACACTTTGTCTACAATGTAAAGTAGTGAGTGTACAGCTTGTATAACAGTGTAAATTTCCTGTCCCCTCAAAATAACTCAACACACAGCCATTAATGTCTAAACCGCTGGCAACAAAAGTCAGTACACCCCTAAGTGAAAATGTCCAAATTGGGCCCAATTAGCCATTTTCCCTCCCCGGTGTCACATGACTCGTTAGTGTTACAAGGTCTCAGGTGGGAATGGGGAAGCAGGTGTGTTAAAATTGGTGTTATCGCTCTCACTCTCTCATACTGGTCACTAGTAGTTCAACACGGCGCCTCATGGCAAAGAATTCTCTGAGGATCTAAACAAAAAGAACGGTTGCTCTACATAAAGATGACCTAGGCCAGTGATGGTGAACCTTGGCACCCCAGATGTTTTGGAACTACATTTCCCATGATGCTCATGCACTCTTCAGTGTAGTTCAGCATCATGGGAAATGTAGTTCCAAAACATCTCGGGTGCCAAGGTTCACCGTCACTGGCCTAGGCTATAAGGAGATTGCCAAGACCCTGAAACTGAGCTGCAGCACGGTGGCCAAGACCATACAGCGGTATAACAGGACCGGTTCCACTCAGAACAGGCCTCGCCATGGTCCACCAAAGAAGTTGAGGTCACGTGCTCAGCGTCATATCCAGAGGTTGTCTTTGGGAAATAGACGTATGAGTGCTGCCAGCATTGGTGCAGAGGTTGAAGGGGTGGGGGGTCAGCCTGTCAGGGCTCAGACCATACGCCGCACACTGCATCAAATTGGTCTGCATGGCTGTCGTCCCAGAAGGAAGCCTCTTCTAAAGATGATGCACAAGAAAGCCGGCAAACAGTTTGCTGAAGACAAGCAGACTAAGGATTACTGGAACCAAGTCCTGTGGTCTGATGAGACCAAGATAAACTTATTTGGTGTCAGATGGTGACAAGCGTGTGTGGGGGCAACCAGGTGAGGAGGACAAAGACAAGCGTGTCTTGTCTACAGTCAAGCATGGTGGTGGGAGTGTCATGGTCTGGGGCTGCATGAGTGCTGCCGGCACTGGGAAGCTACAGATCATTGAGGGAACCATAAATGCCAACATGTACTGTGACATACTGAAGCAGAGCATGATCCCCTCCCTTCAGAAACTGGGCCGCAGGGCAGTATTCCAACATGATAACCACCCCAAACACACCTCCAGGATGACCACTGCCTTGCTAAAGAAGCTGAGGGTGAAGGTGATGGACTGGCCAAGCATGTCTCCAGACCTAAACCCTATTGAGCATCTGTGGGACATCCTCAAATGGAAGGTGGAGGAGCACAAGGTCTCCAACATCCACCAGCTCCGTGATGTCGTCATGGAGGAGGGGAATAGGGCTCCAGTGCCAACCTGTGAAGCTCTGGTGAACTCCATGCCCAAGAGGGTTAAGGCAGTGCTGGAAAATAATGGTGGCCACACAAAATATTGACACTTTGGGAGCAAGTTGGACATTTTCACTTAGCACACCTGCTCCCCAATCACACCTGAGACCTTGTAACACTAACGCGTCACATGACACCAGGGAGGGAAAATGGCTAATTGGGCCCAATTTGGACATTTTCACTTAGGGGTGTACTCACTTTTGTTGCCAGCGGTTTAGACATTAATGGCTGTGTGTTGAGTTATTTTGAGGGGACAGCAAACTTACACTGTTATACAAGCTGTACACTCACTACTTTACATTGTAGACAAGTGTCATTTCTTCAGTGTTGTCACATGAAAAGATAGAAGAAAAGATTTACAAAAATGTGAGGGGTGTACTTACTTTTGTGACATACAGTATATCTATAAAATTATTATTTTTTTCTGCTTTTTTTTCCCCCACAAAAGTGGAATTTCCCTTTAAGTCTGTTATGGTCCCAGCTGAAGTTCTGCATTAATCGCTTCGTGAACATTTGCACTCCCTGTTATTTAACGGCCAATCCGAAATTGCAGTGACTCCGCTGCGGCGCTGTAATACTCGCAGCTGTTTCGAAAAGGACGACACCCTGGAGTATCATAATGAAAGGCAATCAGCGACTAATTAAATCACGATTATTGGTCAGTCCTGGGCGGGGGGGAGTCAGTGCCCCTTTAGGAGGGGTAACCCAATTATCCATATTCATAGTGACCTCCTGACTTCATAAGTGGCTCATTAATCTCTGCGCAATTAGTTCTAGAAATGGTCGGTTCTCATTATGTAGAACGCAATATATATATATAAATATATGTCGGCAAGAAATCAATGAAGAATGATCTGTATAATATTTCCTATTGCCGTTACAAAGATAATCGGCTCGGTTTGGACCTCTGAATATAGGATACGCTCACACTTGTGCGTGGCAGGAACTTTCCCACACAGAAACGCACTACCCTTTAGTAGATTGCGCAGTAGTGCCTTTGTTAATGGACTCATCCTTAACGCCTTAACACCCAGGCATTTTCGCACGCATCAAAACGCATTGTGCCATAGCGCCATGCATTTCAGTGCAGTGCAATTTTTGCAAAAGATCAAGCTCCGTTCACACCTGGGCAATTTGTGAACGCGTGTTTTTGCGCACGTTCGCGAAACCTGTGCAGCCTATTGCATTAGGATGGGCACCCCACAGCACAAACACACATGCGTGTATATGAGCAGAGCAATGGACGGTGCCAGTAGAGCAAAGATTGGTGTCTGTAGGGCAGTGGACGGTGTCAGTAATTTTTTTTAAATTTTACAATATTATTTTTTATTAATTTTTTACAATTTTTTTTTAGGAGCCCCGTTGGGGGGCTTTGGTGAAATATCAAGGGTCTAAACAGACCCCTGATGTCTCACTTTTGAGACAGAGAAAGTAATTGAGGACAGAGATCCCCCAGTCCGTTTCTCTGCAGCCTGCAGTAAACACAGTTTACTATGCTTCAGTTAAGAATGACGACAGGAGCGATGGGTACAGATCACTCTCTTTCAAAGTTCCCCCAGTCTGCACAAGTCCCCCCCCCCCCCCCCCATCTGCACCAGCCCCCTCGCTCAGTGTCCCCCTAGTCTGCACAAGCCCCCTAATCTGCACCAGCCGCCTCCCTCAATGTCCCCCTAGTCTGCACAAGCCCCCTAATCTGCACCAGCCCCCTCCCTCAATGCCCCCCCAGTCTGCACAAGTCCCCCCCCCCCCATCTGCACCAGCCCCCTCGCTAAGTGTCCCCCTAGTCTGCACAAGTTTCCCCCCAGTCTGCACCAGCTCCCTCCCTCAATGTCCCCCCCCCCCCCAGTCTGCACAAGCCCCCTAATCTGCACCAGCCCCCTCCCTCAATGTCCCCCCAGTCTGCACAAGCCCCCCCCCCCCATCTGCACCAGCCCCCTCGCTAAGTGTCCCCCTAGTCTGCACGTCTGCACCAGTCCCCTCCCTCTCTTTCTTCCCGCCCCCAGACAGCCGCTCGAAGCTCCAGCAAGAGATCTCTGTGTGAGGACACTTGTGTTGAGGGCGCAATCGCAGCGCCTCAGGCTTGCTTCATCCATGGGTGCACTGCACACTTTGCACCCGTGGATGATACACAACTGAGGAGGCCACATGGGTCCCCTGGAACATGGAAGGGGTTGCAATTGCGACCACTGCGACCCCTATTGCTACGCCCACGTTACAATCTGATCACTGGGGGTAGAGGAGACTGAGGAAATGCTTCTTCCTGCAGCTGACTGATGAAATCATCCCAGCCTAGGGTTAGGTTGCGCAGTTGTGCAGGGAGTCGAAATATGACTGCAATAGGCTACAGAGTTGGACCAACTGCCCTCAGTAATCAGCACTCAGTAAGTGACATGTTGACCAGTGTCAACTCCAGGACAAGGTCCTTTAGCACGCAAGGCGAAAAGGCTGCGTGCACCCCCCCTCTCCATAAGATGCGAATTAGGCCACCAGTATAGGTTTTAGGTCCTTCCCTTTTTGCAGTCCCCTCCTGCTGAAGTGCCTAAGGCAGCCACCTCTTCTGCCTACCCCTTGGCTCGTCCCTGATGGGCATTCTAGGTGGACATTGTCTTCCATTTTACTGCATTCAGCTGCATTCATATAGAAAATGAATGGTTTATCAAGACAAGGCTGCATTTGGCTTGATTTGCACATAAAATGCACATAATAGCAAAAACTGTGTCCGAAGAAACACAGCGCAACGCAAAGCAGGTAGACAAGGTCCATTTCCTCGTGTTCACCATGAAGATAAAGTAAAGATTACAAAATGTGAGGTGTACTTACTTTTGTGAGACAACATATAACATAAAATTATATTTTTTCTGCTTTTTTTTCCCCACTAAAATGGAATTCCTTAAGTCTTTTATGGTCCAGTGAAGTTCTGCATTAATCGCTTCGTGAACATTTGATCCGTTTAACGGCCATTCCGAATGCGTGACCCGCTGCGGCTGTAATACTCGTCGCTAGTTCGAAAAGGACGACAACTGGAGTATCAAATAATAGGCAATCAGCACTATTAACACGATTTATTGGTCAGCCCTGGCGGGGAGTCAGTCCCCCATTAGGAGGGTAACCATTTCCTATTCTAGTGCCCCTGACTTCATAAGTGCTCATTATCTGCGCAATTAGTTCTAAAATGTGTCGGTATCTCACTTGATGTAGAACCATTTATATATATATTACTCGAAAATCAATGAAGAATGATGTAATATTTCCTATTGCTTACAAGATATCGGCTTTCGTTTGGACTCTGATATAGGATCCCACATTGCTGGCGTGGCAGAACTTTCCCACAGAAACGCCTACTTAGTAATTGCGCAGTAGTGCCTTGTCAATGGACTCATCCTTCAACGCCTTACGACCAGATTGTCGACGCATCTAAAACCATCTGTGCCATAGCGCCATGCTTTAGTGCAGTGCAATTTTTGCCCCATCTGCACCAGCCCCCTCGCTAAGGTGTGAGGACACTTGTGTTGAGGGGTGTGGCTGTTACTTAGCTCTGCAGTGTGAGGACAGTTGTGCTGAGAGGTGTAGTTGTTACTCAGCTCTACTAGTATTGGTCACTGCAATGTGAGGGCAAGAAACAGCATTTTATACATCATACATTTTACTTGAATTGTCAGGCACACTCTCTATCTTCCTTCCCCACATAGGTCTATGCGAGGACACCTTTGCTGAGGGGTGTGGCTGTTACTCAGCTCTGCAGTGTGAGGACAGTTTTGCTGACATTGAGGGAAGGGGCTTGTGCAGACTGGGGGAAAACTTGTGCAGACTAATGGGACACTGAGCGAGGGGGCTAGTGCAGATGGGGGGGGGGGCTTATGCAGACTGGGGGAAAACGTATGCAGACTGGGGGACATTGAGGGAGGGGGCTGGTGCAGATGGGGGGTCTTATGCAGACTGGGGGGAAACTTATGCAGACTGGGGGGACATTGAGGGAGGGGGCTGGTGTAGATGGGGGGGGGCTTGTGCAGACAAGGGGGACATTGAAAGGGGGGGCTGGTGCAGATGGGGGGGCTTATGCAGACTGGGGGGACAGGACATTGAGGGAGGGGGCTGGTGCAGATGGGGGGGGGCTTGTGCAGACTGGGGGGACATTGAAAGAGGGGGCTGGTGCAGATGGGGGGCTTATGCAGAATGGGGGGACATTAAGGGAGGGGGCTGGTGCAGATGGGGGGGGGGGGGCTTATGCAGATTGGGGGGAAACTTATGCAGACTGGGGGGACATTGAGGGAGGGGGCTGGTGCAGATGGGGGGGGGACTTGTGCAGACAAGGGGGACACTGAACAAAGATGGCGCCATCCTTCTTGAAAGTGAAGCTGATTGAAGGCATTGTCAGAGATACTAAACACTGACACATATAAAGTATATCAGATGGTGGGTCCACTTTAAGGTAGGATGCCACTAGCTCTATTGCCCATAGATCCAGCCACTAGGGGGCGCACCTTCCAGTCTGATCATGGAATATGGCGAGGAATATGGCGATGGGGAGGAATAGACGGCATAACAAAATGTGAAAAATCTGATCCAAAAATTACCTTCAGATCATCTTTTACAGCAATAACTCATAATTAAGGCTGTTTGGGAGCCGAACATAATTGTCCCTCCTAGACGCCCCCCCCCCCCCTAATGATCTGAGTGATTTACTGCCCCCTCCCCCCACACACACATTACAATAATGTCATTTCACCATTAATTCTTGGCTGCTCTGTCTCTTCCCTGGATGGTAAATGGACGCAGATCGAGCGTGTGATTGTTCGATGTGTCTTTGCTGCCAGACATTTTATTCCCAATAAACAGCTCTAATATCTATTAACACGGCAATTAACCCATCGCAGCCGTCCGCCCGACCTTCTAATGTATGGGGGGTTCTAGTGATCTAATGTATGGAGGGGTCTAGTGATCTAATGTATGGGGGGGGGGGGGGGGGGGGGGTTTCGTGATCTATGAAAAAAAAAATAGTTTTGTGACCAGGACGGTCACAAAACAATTTTTTTTCATTAAATGCAAAAAAAAAAATCTAATTTTGTAATTAATAGATTTTTTAATTATTTTTCTTTTTTTATTTTTTATTTTTACATTACAAAAAAAAATTGTTTGGACTCTACCCAAGATCTCCCAAAACTAGGTCCCCCAAAACTTGTAATTTTTTAACATTCAATTTTTCTCAATTACTAATTTTTTATTTTAAGCTTTATTTTTATTTTTTTTACATTTTTATTTTATTAAATTTGAAAAAAATAATCAAATTTTGTAATTAATACATTTTTTAATAATTTTTTATTTTTACATTACAAAAAAATCTAAGACCTTCTAATGTATGGGGGGGTCTAGTGATCTAATGTATGGGGGGGGTCTAGTGATCTAATGTATGGGGGGGTCTAGTGATCTAATGCATGGGGGGGTCTAGTGATCTAATGTATGGGGGGGGTCTAGTGATCTAATGTATGGGGGTTCTAGTGATCTATGAAAAAGGACGGTCACAAAACAATTTTTTTTCATTAAATGCGGAAAAAAAATTAAAATTTTTTAATTATTTTTTTTTTTTATTTTTTTTTATTTTTACATTACAAAAAAAAATAGTTTGGAACCTACCCAAGATCTCCCAAAACTAGGTCCCCTAAAACTTGTAATTTTTTAATATTCAATTTTTCTCAATTTCTAAATTTTTATTTTAAGCTTTATTTTTATTTTTTTTACATTTTTATTTTATTAAATTTGAAAAAAATAATCAAATTTTGTAATTAATACATTTTTAAATAATTTATTTTTTTTATTTTTACATTACAAAAAAATTGTTTGGTCTCTAACCAAGATCATTTCCCAAAACTAGGTCCCGATGGAAGCAGCCATTTTTTTTCGTGGCTTTAATGAGTCACCCTTATTTAAGCGCAGTTGAACCTTACACGTGGTTCGGCTATTGGCGGCTTCTATCAGAGCCCAGTCACCCAGGCGGTTTGACCGGTCCCCTTTAAATCCCCCCTTTGTGCCATTCATCTTAAGGGTTAACGCGCGCCTCCCTTCGCTTGCCATGTGCAATGCGGCCGGCGCTTCATTCATTGTCCGATGCTTATTAGATCAGAGGCGGCTCATCTCCTCTGATACATTTCACATCGCTCTGTAGGTAATGTTAAGATAATTAGAAAATGATCGCGGCTGAGAATAGCGAACGAGAGGCAAAACACAAGCCCTCCTCTCTGACATTTACGCAGCGCCTCTCTAATAATTACGCCGGCCCGGAATGAAAGGGCCCTTTGTTGCCAGCGCTATCCATTTAACAGCGAGGCGAATTAGCCGGAGAACAGACGTGGGAGAGAGACGACGCAATCAAGTCCTAAAGAGACGGCAAGCTTTTTTAGCAAAGCGGAATGAGAGGCGAGACTCCAGAGGAATCGCCTGCAGGCCTGGTGGGGGGTGGGGGGGGAGCTACAAGTCCCAGCATACCCGTGTTCAACACTCCAGAGCGATATCGAAAAATCGCCAATTAATACAATTCCACAGGCCACGTTTAAATTTAGCATTTTTGGCTGCAAAATTACTTAGAACCCCCAAACATTATGTTTTTTTTTTAATTTTTATAATAATAAATATGGCGATTGTTACAAAATTTTAGGTCACACAGCGGTCTTTCACGCGCAATTTTTTGTGGAAAAAAATACACTTTAATTAATTTTAAAAAAAAAACACTAAAGTTAGCCCAATTTTTTTGTAAAATGTGAAAGAAAAATGATGTTACTCCGAGTAAATAGATACCTAACATGTATTACTTTAAAATTGCGCACACTCGTGGAATGGCGACAAACTACGGTACCTAAAAATCTCCATAGGTGATGATTTACATTTTTTTACAGGTTACCTGCTTAGAGTTACAGAGGAGGGCTAGTGCTAGAATTATTGCTCTCGCTCCAACGATCGCGGCGATACCTCACATGTGTGGTTTGAACACCGTTTAGATACACTGGAGCAACTTACGTATGCGTTCGCTTCTGCGCGCAAGCACAAACTGGCAGAGCGCATTACATTGTTTTTTTTTTCTGATTTATTTTACTTTTTATTTTTACACTGTCCCTTTATTTTTTTATTTTTATTTTTATCACTTTTAATCCTATTACAAGGAATGTAAACATCCCATAGAAATAAACATGACAGGTCCTCTTTATTGAGAGATCTGGGGTCAAAAAGACCCCAGATCTCTTATTTACCTTTAAAAGCAAAAGGGAAAAAAAAAGAGCACAGAGGGCTTTAATTTTTTTTCTGGGTGTTTTATTTATTTTAATTTTTTTTTTTTTTTTTTTTACACTGTCCCTTTTTTATCATTTTTTTCATAACTTTTATTCCTATTACAAGGAATGTTAACATGCCTTGTAATATAAATAAGCATGACAGGTCCTCTTTATTGAGAGATCTGGGGTCAAAAAGACCCCAAATCTCCTATTTACCTTTAAAAGGAAAATAAAAAAAAAAGAGCACAGAGGGATGGGGTGATTTAATTTTTTTTCTGATTTATTTTACTTTTTATTTTTACACTGTCCCTTTATTTTTTTTATATATTTTTTATCACTTTTAATCCTATTACAAGGAGTGTAAACATCCCATAGGAAAGGGCATGACGGGTCCTCTTTTTTAAAAGATCTGGGGTAAGTCAGATTGAGAGCAGCAGGAAAGAAGAAATGGAAAGGGAAAGAAGGAAGACGGGAGAGGAAGTAAGGAAGGGAAAGGGAAGGAAGGAAGGATGAAAAGAAAGAAGAATGGATGGAAGGAAGGAAGGAAGGAAAAGAAGGTAGGGAGAAATAAGAAGGAATAGAAAGGGAGAGAAAGGAGAGTGTGGAAGGAGGGGAAAGGGAAGAAAGGAAAAGGCGGAAGAAAGAAGGGGAAGGAAGGGAGAAAAAAGAAGGAATGGAAAGGGAAAGAAGGAAAGGAAAGTAGGGAAAATAAAGAAGGAATGAAATGGAAAAGAAGGGTGAGGAAGGAAGGATATAGTTACATAGTAGGTGAGGTTAAAAAAAGACACAAGTCCATCAAGTCCAACCTATATAGGATAGAAGGAAGGAAGGAAGGGAGAATAAACAAGGAATGTAAGGGGGGAAATAGGAAGGAAGGGAGGGAGGGAAGGGAGAATAAAGAAGGACTGGAAAGGGAAATAAGGGAGAGGAAGGGAGGAAGGAAAAGATGGAAGAAAGGAGAGGAAGGAAAAGGAGAGGAAGGAAAGAAGGAATGAAATGGAAAGGGAAGGAAGGTAGGAAGAGGAAAGAAGGAATGGAAAGGGAAGGAAGGTAGGAAGAGGAAAGAAGGAATGGAAAGGGAAGGAAGGTAGGAAGAGGAAAGAAGGAATGGAAAGGGAAGGAAGGTAGGAAGAGGAAAGAAGGAATGGAAAGTAGGAAAAATAAAGATGGAATGGAATGGGAAAGAGGAAGGAAGGAAGGATGGAAAGAAGGTAGGGAGAGGAAAGAAGGCAGGAAGGAAGGGAAAGTAGGAAGGGAAGGAAGGAAGGAAGAAAAAATAAGAAATGTAAGGGAAAGAAGAGGAAGAAGACATGTAAAGGAAAGAAGAGACAGGAAGGAAGAATGTAAGGGAAATGAGGGTAGGCAGAGAAAAGAAGGAAGGAAGGGAGGGAAGCGATAATAAAAGTAGGAATGGAAAGGGAAGGAGGAAAGAGGAAATAAGGACGGAAGGCAAAGGAAAGGTGGAAGGAAAGAAGGAAGGAAGGGAGAGGAAGAAAGGAAGGAAGGGAGAATAAATAAGAAATATAAGGGAAAGAAAAGAGAGGAAGAAAGGATGGAAGGAAGGAAGGCAAAGGAAGGTAGGAAGGAAGGAAATAAGGAATTGAAAGGAAATGGAAAGGAAAATAAGGGAGTGGAAGGAAGGAAGGACGGTAAAGGGAAGGGAGGTAGAGAGAGGAAAGAAGGATGGAAGGGAACGAGAGGAAGGAAAGGGAAGGAAGGGAGAATAAAAAAGGAATGTGAGTGGACGGAAGGAAGAAAAGCAAGGAAAGGAAGAGTAAAGACGCAATGGAAAGGGAAATAAGGGAGAGGAAGGAAGGAATGAAAAGTCGGGAAGAAAGGAGAGGAAGTAGAGAGAAAAGGAAGGAAAAGAAGGATGAAAGGAAGGAAGGAAGATGAATGGATGGATTTCTGGAACAAATAATAAGAAGCAGATGGTGGGGCACAGTGCAGGAAATGAATTTTCATACGGTTGCATTGTAAATGGTTTATTAGCGGTGTAAATGTAATGCACTTTTCTTACAACAAGCTTTATTTGTGATTTATCCCTCTAACAGACGCAGGCGCCCAGGACGAAGCTCAGCTCCTCCACGAGTGGTTCCAGCTCGCCCTAGAAAAGAGTAAATTGAATCGTTACGAGTCAGAGCTACTGTGCGTGTAAGTTGGGACGCGGGCGATATCAGCATGCACACCGGAGTCTTGTGGGGGGGAGAGCAGAGCGGCGGGGAAATTCTGGATGCGATTAATTTGGGAGATATGCACGGGTCTCCATTGTCTTCCTGCTGCATGTAGATCTCATTACGGAATAAATTGCAGCTTTACCTCTCGCATTGAATCTTCTCATTAGCATAGACCCGAACGCCGCGTTATACAAACAGCGCCAATTGTTTTCCCCGCTCTTCGCCCGGAGATGGCGCAATGTGTTGTGATGCCGGGGAGCCGGAGAGGAATACATATTCCGAGGATTTATGTAATGTTTTTTTTCTCATTTAATTCAAGGTTACAGAGCGGTTTTCCAATCTCGGTCACAGCGAGATTAATAAAGCCGGGGCGCTGTCATGGACTATTACCGGGAAATGGACCCGGGCGCCCGTACTCGCTGTAACTCCTTGATAATTGGGGGCCTTGGCGCCTTCATGGCCGGAGTGATGCCCATCCAAAGCTAAACTCCGGGCAAATTTGCCAAACTACCCTACCCAAGGGTTAAAGGCGTAGTCCCCCTGCAATAAAATAATGAATGCGCATGCATTGATTAATAAACAAAAGTGCATTTATTCATTTTGTTTGCATTGGAGCCCGCAAAGCTGCGATTATGATCAGGGGATCCCGGGTGTAATGGTCTGGCTCTTGCAGACTATTTCCCCAGTCATAGGTAGGTACAGAGGTAGGGCCCATCAGCTCTGGAGCTGGAGGAAGTATCAATGACATCACCACACTTGTGTTCTACTGGGAACGATGAGATCCTCTGTCATGGGAGCTGATGGGACTTGTAGTTTCTTCATTTACAGATTCCTGTGCTTGAATGACGCAACTGTGTGGGCGGAGTCACAGGAAATACTCCATATTAGGCATATTATGGGATAGGGATTCACAAATAGATCCCTATGTGTGTACTAAAAGCTTTTATTTCCATGGGAGGAAGGAAAGAAAAAAAGGGAAGGAAGGGAACACAAAAAGGAGAAAAGAAGGAAAAAGGCAAGAAGTAGGAAAGAAAAAAGAGAAGGAAGGGTAGGGAGGGGAAGGAAAGGAATTAAGCAATGAAGGAAGGAAAGGGTGGGGGGGGGGAGGAAAGGAAGGAAGGGAGAAGGAAGGAATAAAGGGGAGGGGAAGGAAGAAAGTAAAGGGAAGGAAAGGGAGGAAAGGGAGGGGAGGGAGAGAGAGAGGAAGGAAAGGGAGGGAAGGAAGGTGGAAAGGAAGAAAGAAAAGGGGGGAGAAGAAAGTAAAGAAGAAAAGGGGGGGGAAGGAAGGAATGAAGGGGAAGGTAAGGAAGGAAATAGAGGGAAAGGAAGGAAAGAAATGAAGGGAGGGGAAGGAAGAAAGGGTAGGGGAAGGAAGGAAAGGGAGAGGAAGGTAAAGGAAGGAATGAAGGAAGGAAAAAAGTTAAGGGAATAAGGAAAAAGAGGGAAAGAAAGGAAATTAAGGGAGGGGAAGGAAGGAAAGGGAGGAGAAAGAAGCAAAGGGATGGTGGGAATGAAAGGGAGGGGAAGGAAGGAAAGGGGGAGGGAGAAATAGAAGGGGAAGGAAGGAAATGGAGGGGAAGGTAAGGAAGGAAAAGGAGTGAAAGGAAGGAAGGAAGAAAATGAAGGGAGGTGAAGGAAGAAAAGGGAGAGCAAAGTAAGGAAGGAATGAAGGAAGGAAAAGAGTAAAGGGAAGGAAGGAAGGGAGGGGAAGAACGTTAGGCAGGTAAGGAAAGAAAGCAAAGGAGGGTAAGGAAGGAAGGTAGTCCTGCATTGTAAACAAGTACGCCAAGGGGATGCCCAACTAAGTGGAGCGAGGGATGAAGTAATTTGTACCCTAGACAAAAACTAGTATATAACCCTTGTCATGAGGGTGGGGAACACCGGGCAGGAGTAGTTTTGACATTTTGCTAGAGTTTAGTTTTATTGTAGCTTACCAGTCCTTAGATCTTTTATCAGGCTAAATACATCTTCTATAAATTACAAAACACCTCCCCTCTATGTTATGGTGACATAGAGAGTGGGAGGTGTTCTTTAAAATGAGCGTTGTCACCCTACTGAAGCCTGAAAAAGGGAAGGTAGTGCAGCTAAACATGCTAAACTGACCTTTGATAATACCAAGAGGCCACTTTAGGGTGCCTTAAGTTTTTACTTAAAATTTGATGAATTAGGGCAACTTTGTTTAGGTCTTATGAGCTATTTTACCTTATATTTATATGTTATATATACCGTACTGTATATATTTTTTTTCTCTGTCATTTATCCTGTCCACTGCTTGTTATTATTTAACAGCGCCAAAGAGCTGGACCTGGAGGATAAGCAAGGGCGACTTGAACAACAGCTGCGGGAGAGGATGATGATTGATCGTAAGTGGTCACATTTTGGGTCCAACTATAGATCATTATTATATATTATTATTGTATCTTCCCAAAGCCACCTGCAAACACAAATGTCAGAATTAGCTAACCAGATCTGTTACATTGTACATTGATGGCTCTGTATCCTCCCCTTCTCCTCTGTTACATTGTATCAATACTGATGGCTCTGTATCCTCCTCTTCTTCCCCTTCTCATCTGTTACATTGTATCACTACTTATGGCTCTGTATCCTCCTCTTCTTCCCCTTCTCCTCTGTTACATTGTATCAATACTGATGGCTCTGTATCCTCCTCTTCTTCCCCTTCTCATCTGTTACATTGTATCAATACTGATGGCTCTGTATCCTCCTTTTCTTCCCCTTCTCCTCTGTTACATTGTATCACTACTGATGGCTCTGTATCCTCCTCTTCTCCCCCTCCTCATCTGTTACATTGTATCACTACTGATGGCTCTGTATCCTCCTCTTCTTCCCCTTCTCCTCTGTTACATTGTATCACTACAGATGGCTCTGTATCCTCCTCTTCTTCCCCTTCTCCTCTGTTACATTGTATCACTACTGATGGCACTGTATCCTCCTCTTCTTCCCCTTCTCATCTGTTACATTATATCACTACTTATGGCTCTGTATCCTCCTCTTCTTCCCCTTCTCATCTGTTACATTGTATCAATACTGATGGCTCTGTATCCTCCTTTTCTTCCCCTTCTCATCTGTTACATTGTATCACTACTGATGGCTCTGTATCCTCCTCTTCTTCCCCTTCTCCTCTGTTACATTGTATCAATACTGATGGCTCTGTATCCTCCTTTTCTTCCCCTTCTCCTCTGTTACATTGTATCACTACTGATGGCTCTGTATCCTCCTCTTCTTCCCCTTCTCCTCTGTTACATTGTATCAATACTGATGGCTCTGTATCCTCCTCTTCTTCCCCTTCTCATCTGTTACATTGTATCAATACTGATGGCTCTATATCCTCCTCTTCTTCCCCTTCTCCTCTGTTACATTTTATCAATACTAATGGCTCTGTATCCTCCTTTTCTTCCCCTTCTCCTCTGTTACATTGTATCACTACTGATGGCTCTGTATCCTCCTCTTCTCCCCCTTCTCATCTGTTACATTGTATCAATACTGATGGCTCTGTATCCTCCTCTTCTTCCCCTTCTCCTCTGTTACATTGTATCAATACTGATGGCTCTGTATCCTCCTCTTCTTACCCTTCTCCTCTGTTACATTGTATCACTACTCTTGGCTCTGTATCCTCCCCTTCTCCTCTGTTACATTGTATCACTACTGATGGCTCTGTACCCTCCCCTTCTTCCCCTTCTCCTCTGTTACATTGTATCACTACTGATGGCTCTGTATCCTCCTCTTCTCCCCCTTCTCCTCTGTTACATTGTATCACTACTGATGGCTCTGTATCCTCCTCTTCTCCCCCTCCTCATCTGTTACATTGTATCACTACTGATGGCTCTGTATCCTCCTCTTCTTCCCCTTCTCCTCTGTTACATTGTATCACTACAGATGGCTCTGTATCCTCCTCTTCTTCCCCTTCTCATCTGTTACATTGTATCACTACTGATGGCTCTGTATCCTCCTCTTCTTCCCCTTCTCCTCTGTTACATTGTATCAATACTGATGGCTCTGTATCCTCCTTTTCTTCCCCTTCTCATCTGTTACATTGTATCACTACTGATGGCTCTGTATCCTCCTCTTCTTCCCCTTCTCCTCTGTTACATTGTATCAATACTGATGGCTCTGTATCCTCCTCTTCTTCCCCTTCTCCTCTGTTACATTGTATCACTACTCTTGGCTCTGTATCCTCCCCTTCTCCTCTGTTACATTGTATCACTACTGATGGCTCTGTACCCTCCCCTTCTTCCCCTTCTCCTCTGTTACATTGTATCACTACTGATGGCTCTGTATCCTCCTCTTCTTCCCCTTCTCATCTGTTACATTGTATCACTACTGATGGCTCTGTATCCTCCCCTTCTTCTCTTTTACATTGTATCACTACTGATGGCTCTGTATCCTCCTCCTCCTCTTCTTCTCTGTTACATTGTATTACTACTGATGGCTCTGTATCCTCCTCTTCTTCCCCTTCTCATCTGGCAGAGCCAAAAACAGGCGACAGAATACCCCATGCATTTTTTGCAGCTTTGTGCAGATCCCTGTGGCATGTCTGCGCATGTGCAGGACCCCTTGCGCATGCGCAGACACACAGCAGAGCCCTGTCAGACATCCATGCTGTTTCTGCACATATGAGCAATCCTGGGATCTGCCTCCTGAGATGAGTGATGTAGAAATCCCAGGAGGCAGCTCATGGGACCGCGCATGTGCACAGAAATACTGCAACAGTGACCTATGGCATTCCTGTTCATGCAAAGGGTCCGGGAACGTAATTTACGCCTAGGTGAGAATGAAAGACCTGAACTTTAGGGGGAAAAATACTTTTTTTGCAGTTCTGTTATAGGAAGTGGGAAGGAGGCGGGGAGAGCAACATTAAGGGCTCATTCACACCATTCCGGTTCAGGAAATGCACATCTCCATACTCCTTCACCACACCAGAATACACTGCGTCCTGCAGATGTGCATGACAATCATTCATTTTTAATGGCACCCCCAGATATCTGGCAAACATGGGTGCGTTTACAGCCACCAAATTGCATTGTACCATATATTTCCATGATCTCCATGATTAAGCCCCAAGGGCGGGACGAAACATGTTGGCGTTGTGGTCTGATCTGGATGAATTAAGCTGAGGTTGCTTTTACCTGCTTTTATCTGCTAACCACTCGGGCCAGGTGAGGTGTGCAGTGGCCAGGCTATCTCTACCCATTTTTGCACCACATATTTCCCCATACCCAGCGGCGGCCCATTCTTATGGGGCGCAGGGGCGCCAGCCCCCTGATCCATGCACCCGGCCCTCTAATTTTCATGCAGGGCGCCGAACGCATGGATTCCAATGGGTTTTTTTTTTTTTAGAAGCACGTGATTAGCGCCCAGAGACCTTAGAAAAAAGGAGTGGGCTCGGGGCGCAGAGCACTGCACCCAGAGACCACCAAGTTGTGTGACAATAGCGAATTTATATTCGCTATTGTCTTCCTGATTCTCCTCCCGGCCTATCCTGGCTCAGAAAGACCTGATTGCCTGAGAGAAGAAGCGATCCTATTGGCCACCGAGGAGCAGGAGGGAGGAGACGCATGGGAAACCGTGCCGCCGTGATGCCGCGCCACCGTGAAGAAGCACCGCTGCCAGGACCGTCTTTAATATTGATTGGACCCTGGGCAAAACTTTTCTTGCCCCCCCCCCCCCCCCCCATGAAGTTTTGCTCTCCACCTGCTCTGAGACATACAATAAATAGAAGCTAGACTCAAAATTAATTTACTGAATCAGGTCAGGCAGCGATTGCAATTGGTTGCCAGAGGTTACAATGTATCATTACCTCTCACTGACTGGTTGCTAGAGGTTACAGCACACATTTCGGCTCACTGATTAGTTGCTAGAGGTTACAGCACATGATTTGTGCTTGTTGATTGGTTGCTAGAGATTACTGTGGATATGACCGCAGGGGGGCATGATATACATATGAATGCTGCTGCTATTTACATATGAATGCCGGTAATTTACATGTAAACACAGGGTCTGCAGGTGAGTCATCTGTACACAACAATAGGGCAGAGCTGGGCAGCATTAGTAGTAGCACTTCACACTGAGATATCGGGACACAGCACAGGACTAAAACCTCAAGGGACAAGGGATCTTAAACCAGGGTAGTTGGCAAGTATGAGGCAGCTGCTTTGGGCCCCACAACAATGACAGGGCCCAGGGCAGCTGCCCCTTTTGCCCTGCCTTAAAAACGGCCCTGACCGCCGCGCAGCAGAGGAAGGATGAGACGCAGGGCGAAGCCGCTGCCCGGAGGAAGCTCGTGACCTCGATGGGGTAAGTGCGGGGACCGATTGATCGACCGACCGCTGGGGTGGGTGGCGAGGGATGGATTGCCCCGCCCCCCTAAAAAAATATACCACCAGCCGCCACTGCCCGCACCACATGTCTTTTTTGCATGTTGCCACAGATTGGGCCGCCTATTGAAATTAAAGGGCTGCAGAAAATGTTCTGCACTGGAAACATGGAAATGTGGAAAAACGCATGCGTTCGGATGCAACTTTTCTGGTTTGAACTTGCCCCCCCCCCCCCAAAAAAAAGGGTCTAGATCCACTTTAAGCTTGAGATGAGACTTCTGCTTTGATTGATTTCCATTGTGGTTCTCCTTATAGGGGCTCTGAAAGACGAGAAGGACATAGAAGAAGAAGATGTCATCCTTGCCGAGATGATGAGGGTCATCGAACAAAGGGATCAACTTGTGAACCGCATCGACGAACAGAGACTGAGGGAGGCCACAGAGGAGGCCGACCGCCTTGCAAAAATTGCAAACCCATTTGCACGAGGCCACCAGCTGAACTTGGGGGTCATAAGCAACAGGAGGATTATCTAACTCCAGGACACAAATACTCCAGTCAAAGATGAAATGTTAACCATACCTGGGGGGGTGGGGGGGGGCACAGCTCTGCTGCTAAAGGACTTGAGTACCGGTCCTGGCATTCATCATCTGCCACTGACTGGTCTGCCTTCTTTATCCCTGTGCTGGCCAGTGTAATTATTCCCCAAATGGCTCCTAACTGGAACCTGGCAGGCAAGTGTGTTCCCTGGTTTCAGCACCGCCCTCTGGAGGACAAGACTGCACAGCACAGAATCATATGACCAGAGACTGCAGCGCTTCCAAAATAACTGTGAAATGTCAGCTGAATTTGGCTGAAATGCGTTATAAACACTAAACTGAACCTACACTTGGTGGACTTTCTTAGCTAGCTCGGTTGCAATGTTTTTGACTAGTATTAGCTGGTATTTGGTTGATTGTACTCGCTTGTCCTATGCCTTTCTTTTCAAATGTAAATGCGGCAGTTGTTTCCCAGTTGCTTGTGTGACTAAGCTTGGAGATGTGGAGCAGGCTCTGCCCTTCACTGGGCACCAGGAGGGGGAAGTTGCACAAGGGAAGTAGTGTTCTTTCTGGGGGATTCCCTCTCCCTAGTTTTCAAGTGACCTTAACATTCCCAGCATAGTCATAGGGGCTCTTTATGAAAAATTATAATAGCCATCAGAAGCAAGTACTGTACAGTGGCTTATCATCCACGTGTGCAATGTGTGCAGGGGGTAGAGGCCAATGTGCTCTAACACACATTGCACATATGGAGGAGCTGACGACATTCCACCTGTGCTCCAAAATCACCCCCCACTGGGGGGAAGGGAGAAAGATTATACTGGGGGACAGACTGACCTGGGGAGAAGATTATACTGGGGGACAGACTGCCCTGGGGAGATTATACTGGGGACAGACTGACCTGGAGAGAAGATTATACTGGGGGACCGACTGACCTAGAGAGAAAATTATACTGGGGGCCAGACTGACCTAGAGAGAAGATTATACTGGGGGACAGACTGACCTGGAGAGAAGATTATACTGGGGGACCGACTGACCTAGAGAGAAAATTATACTGGGGGCCAGACTGACCTAGAGAGAAGATTATACTGGGGGCCAGACTGACCTAGAGAGAAGATTATACTGGGGGACAGACTGACCTGGGGAGAACATTATACCGGGGGACAGACTGACCTGGGGGAAGATTATACTGGTGGACAGACTGACCTGGGAGAAGATTATACTGGGGGACAGACTGACCTGGAGAGAAGATTATACTGGGGGACAGACTGACCTGGGGAGAAGATTATACTGGGGGACAGACTGATCTGGAGAGAAGATTATACTGGGGGACAGACTGACCTGGGGAGAAGATTATACTGGGGGACAGACTGACCTGGGGGGAAGATTATACTGGGGGACAGACTGACCTGGGGAGAAGATTATACTGGGGGACAGACTGACCTGGGGAGAAGATTATACTGGGGGATAGACTGACCTGGGGAGAAGATTATACTGGGGGACAGACTGACCCGGAGAGAAGATTATACTGGGGGACAGACTGACCTGGGGAGAAGATTATACTGGGGGACAGACTGACCTGGAGAGAAGATTATACTGGGGGACAGACTGACCCGGAGAGAAGATTATACTGGGGGACAGACTGACCTGGAGAGAAGATTATACTGGGGGACAGACTGACCTGGAGAGAAGATTATACTGGGGGACAGACTGACCCGGAGAGAAGATTATACTGGGGGGCAGACTGACCTGGGGGGAAGATTATACTGGGGGACAGACTGACCCAGAGAGAAGATTATACTGGGGGACAGACTGAACTGGGGAGAAGATTATACTGGGGGTCAGACTGAACTGGAGAGAAGATTATACTGGGGGACAGACTGACCTGGGGGGAAGACTATACTGGGGGACTGACTGACCTGGGGGGAAGACTATACTGGGGGACTGACTGACCTGGGAAGAAGATTATACTGGGGGACAGACTGACCTGGGAAGAAGATTATACTGGGGGACAGACTGATCTGGAGAGAAGATTATACTGGGGGACAGACTGACCTGGGGAGAAGATTATACTGGGGGTCAGACTGAACTGGAGAGAAGATTATACTGGGGGTCAGACTGACCTGGGGGGAAGATTATACTGCGGGACAGACTGACTTGGGAAGAAGATTATACTGGGGGACAGACTGACCTGGGAAGAAGATTATACTGGGGGTCAGACTGAACTGGAGAGAAGATTATACTGGGGGTCAGACTGACCTGGGGAGAAGATTATACTGGGGGACAGACTGACCTGGAGAGAAGATTATACTGGGGGTCAGACTGGCCTGGGGGAAGATTATACTGCGGGACAGACTGACTTGGGAAGAAGATTATACTGGGGGACAGACTGACCTGGGGAGAAGATTATACTGGGGGACAGACTGACCTGGGGAGAAGATTATACTGGGGGGCAGACTGACCTGGGGGACAGACTGACCTGGGGAGAAGACTGACATGGGGAGAAGATTATACTGGGGAACAGACTGACCCGGAGAGAAGATTATACCGGGTGGACAGACTGACCTGGGGGGAAGATCATACTGGGGGACAGACTGACCTGGGGAGAGGATTATACTGGGGGACAGACTGACCTGGGGAGAAGATTATACTGTGGGACAGACTGACCTGGGGAGAAGATTATATTGGGGGACAGACTGACCTGGGGAGAAGATTATACTGGGGGACAGACTGACCTGGGGAGAAGATTATACTGTGGGACAGACTGACCTGGGAGAAGATTATACTGGGGGACAGACTGACCTGGGGAGAAGATTATACTGGGGGACAGACTGACCTGGGGAGAAGATTATACTGGGGGACAGACTGACCTGGAGGGCGGGGTGAAATAATACTGGGGGTAAGATTGACATAGGGGGAGGGGGGTGAATTGTACTAGGGGACAGACTGACCTGAGGGGGGGTTGTACTTGGGGACAGATTGACCTGGGGGGAGGATTATACTGGGGGACATACTGACCTGGGGGGATTATACTGATTACTGAGAGCACTGGGTCTAACGCTACCTATGGCTCTACACAGCCATAGTTAGACCTCCACCACAGCTGCTATGACAGGCGCCTTGAGGCGATTCAGTTCGCATTTGCAGCGCTATACAAATCATTCATTCATTCATTCATTCATTCATTCATTCAGGAAAGTGGAGAAAAGGCTGGAAAATGGAGTGTATTCATTAATTGTCTATCTGACTGCTTTTCTATTTCTGTAATTTCAATGTGGCAGGATCCTTCATGATCCCAACAGGGCTTCCTGAGGACAACAGGAGAAGGGAAAAATGGGGAAGTGTTATTTTTGCAGACTTGCTTGAAATCTCCTATGTGCCTTGTCCTTTCAATGTACAATAAGTAATATATGTAAGATAGACATTATTATGCTGATCAAAACCATACTCACCATCAGGGGGACACTTTGAGGCTTAGCTGGCTATAACTAGTTAAAATAATGATGTAATAAAAATAACTTTTGGAAGTGCTGGTCACACATATTTCCCATAGTGAACAATCTCTGTACATTGTGTTAGGATACACACTGCCAGCCAGGTTTTTGGCATTCCCATGATAGTGTTGAAACTTTTTTTTTTTTGTCGAAAACTGAATTTAAAGGGTTAGACCATCTGCTATATCTCTTGGAGTCCTGGTGGATTTTCCATCTCCCCCATGCATACAAACAGAGCGAGGATGCCCTGTATTGACTGCTCCTAGTGGGTGGAGCCACTTGAGTCCCAGAGAGACACTTATGCAGGGGTGTGACTCAACCTGCCCACGGCTTCTTCTACCTTCCCGCATCGTCCTGGTGGTTGGCCCTTTAAGAAACCTTCAATAGATTATATGAACGTCATCTACATTGCAATACAAGAAGTGTAATTTTTTTAAATTTATCTCCAGCCAAAGAATGTTTCTGTTTTGGATGGAGTGAAGAAAGGTTAGAGCCCCTGTCAGGTTTATATTGCTGTTTATGTTCCCACTGGGGAGATTCACCCTTCGCTATTTATCGTGGTGATTCAAAATTCTACAGCTGTCACTGGAGCAGGAGGTAAGGAGATTGGGGGGATATCTGTTCCAGTGACAACCAAGAGAGGATTTCTTCCCACTTCCTGTTGTGTCTCCAGCACAGGAAATGAATAGAAATCTTTTCAACGGACAGCAATAAGAACCTGACTGGTTTTAAAGTTGAACTCTAGGTGCAAATTACCCAATGAATATAAATCCACGTTGTGTGCACCAAGTACCTTTGAAACCCCAGATATTACCTTGTAAAAGTAGTAGAGCCATTATCACCGTGCAGTGCTTATGCCTGTGCAGAGAGCAGAGCTGTGGGAGGGGCCCAGCAGGCTTCACCCACCACAGGAAGGGGCAGGGACAAGATCAGTTACTCTGCACAAGGGGTGGGAGGGGCCCAGCAGGCTCCTCCCACTACAGAAACCTACAGGAGGGGCGGAGACAAGACCAGTCACCCCGCAGAAGGAGAGGGAGAGCAGAGGAGTGGGAGGGGCCTGGCCAGCTCCACCCACCACAGAAAAGTACAGGAAGGGGTGGAGACAAGATCGGTTACCCCTGCACAAGGTGAAAAAGAGCAGAGGGGTGGGAGGGGCCCAGCAGGCTCCACCCCCTTCAGAAAACTGCAGGAGGGGCAGAGACAAGACCAGTCACCCTGCACAAGGAGATAGAGCAGATGGGGTGGGAGGGGCTCAGCAGGCTCCACCCACTATGGACAAATAACAGGAAGGGGCAGAGACAAGACCAGTCAACCTGCACAAGGAGAGGGAGAGCAGAGGGGTGGGAGGGATCCAGCAGGCTTCACCCACCACAGATAAGTACAGGAGGGGGCGGAGACAAGACCAGTCACCCTGCACAAGGAAAGAGAGCAGAATGGTGGGAGGGGCCATCAGGTTCCACCCACTACAGGAGGGGGCGGAGACAAGACCAGTCACCCTGCACAAGGAGAGAGAGCAGCAGTGAGCGGTCTTTATTACAGGAAGGAAAAGTCTCACACTGGATTACTGCACAGATCTGGAAAAAATACACAAATCTCAACACAAAATTTAGATGATATTTGTTTATTCTGGAGTTCAGCTTTAACCTTTTCCTACTCCATCTAAAACTGATAATAAAAAATAAAAATAATAATTGGCAGTACTTATATCCCGATCAGTTTTCCACATGTATCCTTTTACATATAGTTTTATAATAAAGGATACATATGATGTGTCTGCTGTCTGTGTCCCCATTGGGGAGATCTCCCTTCACTTCCTGTCCCATAGCCAACACAGGAAGTGAGAGGAAATCCCTGGTTGTTGTCACTAGTGTCCAAAACGTGGGATTTTCTCTCACTTTCATTGATGACACTAAACAGGACAAATAGAGAAAGTGCATCTCCCTAATGGGGAGACACAGACAGCAGTAAAAACCCGACAGGGGGTCCAATCCCTCTCCACTCTATCCAACACAAAAAAAAAAATAGTTATATTTTATAGGGTCTGCTGTCAATTATTCATTCCGCAAAATGCTGTAGATACATCCGAGGCGCACAGCGTTAGTTTTACCTCATTTTACCAAAAGTGTTATAAAGTGGAACTTTAGCCAGAACTGTTTTTTTTTTTTGGCTAGGCAATGGGGAGGATTAGAGACTCGGTCTGGTTTTTCTGTAACCCCATTAAGGAGGAGTTTTCATCACTTCCTCTTATTGTTGTCACCAGGACAGGAAGTGAAAGGATATCTCCCCCAATGAGATACTGACAAAGGATCTATGGTTTCCCTATTCTATCCAAAACTAAAAAGAAAAACAATTGGCTATGGATACATTGTAATTGTTAACTGCAGTTGACAATGGCCACCAGTGGGGGCAGCGTTGAATTCACCGTTTGCTATGTTGGGATTTGACCTTCTTGCTGGGAAATTTTCCCTCTTCTGCTATATAAAACACTCCATTATACACCGATTGTATTTAATTGGGACGATCCCTGTGTATATTTTGATAAGCTGTATATTGTATTTATTGTCTGTAAAATAGGAATCCTGTCTGAGGGAGAAATATGCAGCCTGTCATTGCTGACCTCCTGAAAATGCTAAATTTCTGGCTGTCCCTGGCTTCGATATACTGAGATAATGACTCAAATTGACCCATTCAGTGAGGTCATTGATGCTTAGATGACCAACGCAAACTTATCAGCGTCTGTAGGTGTCTGTTAGGATGTATTTATCAGTCTGGAAACTAGGAGTGTGCACAGGTGCGCATTTCTAGTTCTCTGCTGCACAATGGTGAATGGAACCCGGCACTTAAAGCTGCACTCCAGGCAAACAACTAAATATACAATTGATGGACGTAGGAGGGATTTATATTTCTATCCCTCCAGTCCTGAGTTTTTCACAGCTCTGCCACACACCACACAGCCCTGTCTGGCAGAGCAGAAAACCGGGTTTCTTTCTGCTGCAGCTCAGTAAGTCTTTCAGGTCTGGCTCTCTCCCCCAACCTGTGACTGGACCAGTATAGGAGAAGCAGCAGAATGATGAGGTCATCTCTCTGCTCTCTCCTCTTATCAGCATGCTCCTGTTAGCACTTGAGCGCTGCAGCACCATTTATTGCTTCCTTGTGCTGCTTCTTCCCCCCACTGCCAGTCTGAACCTACCTAGCATAGGAGGAGACCGATCGTTCTCTGCTGTAATTTCACTTTCATTTACAGGTCCGTTACCACTTCTGCCCTGTGCTTATGAACAGACTGATCTCTCACTTTGCTGTCTCCTTCTATCAGCATGCTACTTGTACTGAAGGACACCTGATTGGCTTCTATCGTTCTGCTCTCTCCTCCTATCAGCAAGCCCCTGGTTAGCACATCAACTGATTTTCTCACTGTGCTGCTTCTTCCTCCCCCTGTCTGAGCTCTGCTGTACAGGGACTGCAATAGGTTGATGCCAAGTGCTATTCAATTACTTACACTTTTTTTGCATTGAATGGTGTATTAGAGAATACAGGGCTGCATTCATATGTGTATTTTATAGTTGCCTGGAGTTCAGCTTTAAATGGGCTTATTAGGGGTATGAAGTGGAGAAGCATGTAGCAAGTGAAGGCGGCATGAAGTCAGGACTCCAGATTGACATACTTGGTCGGTATTTTGGAGGATCCACTGAGAAAGCGCTAACATGACAGTCAGCATTTTCATACATGCCAACTGTCCTATGTTTGCTAAGAAGGTCCCACACCTTGGACCTTGCTGTGTCCAGGACCATGTCCCGGGATCAAAGCCCCAACCTCATTGGAGCTACACACACAGTAACTCAAAAAAGCATTAATTGTGGGGATGGGAGTTGTGCAAGACAAGTCTTCGCATATTTAGAGGTGGGGGGGTCAGGGCAGGACCAATTTGTAATGTAGGCATGGTGGGCGGTCATGCATAGAGGCTGGGCAAGACCAGCTCGTGAAGTGGGCGTGATTTGGGCGCACTTGGAAAGTGGTTGGATGAAATGTGGACCATGGGTGGGGTTCACAGCGTCCCGGGATCATAATGTTGATAAGCAAGGAGAGTCAGCAATGGCGGCTTACATATCACCTCTGTATGGATTCACCTTAAATATATGTCTAGATCGTCAAAAGATCCAAAAATGGAACATCCATTCTGCAGTAATGGGGTCTCCCTCCAGGCCCAAACCTCAGGGCCTTGTGTGTCTCACTACCAGCAGAGGTAGTAATACAGTCAACAGTAAACAGATTCACTTTAACTATATGTCCAGAACTGCCCCCTAGAGGGAAGATCACGGTCTTGCTGGGAGATGAGCACAGGCAGATTCTGTAGGGAGATGAGGGGGCATAACAACTGAGGAATATACATATATAAGTGAGATGTGATGTCACTGTTACTAATGATATGTAATAAAAACTGAACTGGTGGAGAGAGTTTTTGTGGATTTTGTTTTTTGATATAAAGTTTGGAGGTGGAATTAAGATTCAGAAAGATCCAAAAATGTAACAGCCATTCTGCAGTAATGGGGTCTCCCTCCAGGCCCAAACCTCATGGCCTTGTGTGTCTCACTACCAGCAGAGGTAGTAATACAGTCAACAGTAAATGGCTTCAAACAGATTCACTTTAACTATATGTCCAGAACTGCCCCCTAGAGGGAAGATCAGGGTCTTGCTGGGACATGCGCACAGCCGGATTCTGTAGGGAGATGAGGGGCATAAAAACTGAGGAATATACATATATAAGTGAGATGTGATGTCACTGTTACTAACAATATGTAATAAACACTGAACTGGTGGAGAGAGTTTTTGTGGATTTTGTTTTGTGATATGAAGTTTGGAGGTGGAACTAAGATTCAAAAAGATCCAAAAATTCAACAGCCATTCTGCAGTAATGGGGTCTCCCTCCAGGCCCAAACCTCATGGCTTTGTGTGTCTCACTACCAGCAGAGGTAGTAAGACAGTCAACAGTAAATGGCTTTTTTCAGATCCTCAGAGAGTTCTTTGCCATGAGGTCCCATGTTGAACTTCCAGTGACCAGTATGAAAGAGTGAGAGCGATAACACCAAATTGAACACACCTGTTCCCCATTCACACCTGAGACCTTGTAACACTAACGAGTCACATGACACCGGGGAGGGAAAATGGCTAATTGGGCCCAATTTGGATGTTTTCACTTAGGGGTGTACTCACTTTTGTTGCCAGCGGATTAGACATTAACCACTTCAGCCCTGGAAGATTTTACCCCCTTCCTGACCAGAGCACTTTTTGCGATCCGGCACTGCGTCGCTTTAACTGACAATTGACGTCCTTTTTTCCCCACAAATAGAGCTTTCTTTTGGTGGTATTTGATCACCTCTGCAGTGTTTATTTTTTGTGCTATAAAACAAAAAAGTGCGACAATTTTGACAAAAAAAAATATTTTTGCTATAATAAATGCCCAAAAAATATCGAAAAAAATATTTATTTTCTTAGTTTAGGCTTATACGTATTCTTCTACATATTTTTGTTAAGAAAAATCGCAATAAGCGTATATTGATTGGTTTGCGCAAAAGTTATAGCATCTACAAAATAGGGGATAGATTTATGGCATTTTTATTATACATTTTTTTTTTATTAGTAATGGCGGTGATCTGCGATTTTTATCATGACGGCGACATTATGGCGGACACATCCGACACTATTTTAGGACCATTGTCATTTATACAGCGATCAGTGCTATAAAAATGCACTGATTACTGTATAAATGACACTGGCAGGGAAGGGGTTAAACACCAGGGGGAGATCAAGGGGTTAAGTGTGTCCTAGGGAGTGATTCTAACTGTAGGGAGGTGGGCTTCAAGTCACATGACAGCGATCACTGCTCCCGATGACAGAGAGCAGTGATCTCTGTCATGTCACTAGGCAGAACGGGGAAATGCCTTATTTACATAGGCATCGCCCCGTTCTGCCCCTCCGTGCCACGATCGCGGGACACCTGGCGGATATCAAGTCTGCGGGACCCGAGAGGGCAGTCACGGAGTACATGGCGGGCGTGCGCCCAGGATGCCACGTCTTAAAGGGGATGTACATTTGCCCACTGCTGCCATTGTGCTGACGTATATCGGCGTGCGCTGGTCGGCAATCGGTTAATGGCTGTGTGTTGAGTTATTTTGAGGGGACAGCAAATTTACACTGTTATACAAGCTGTACACTCACTACTTTACATTGTAGACAAAGTGTCATTTCTTCAGTGTTGTCACATGAAAAGATAGAAGAAAATACAAATGTGAGGGGTGTACTTACTTTTGTGAGATACTGTGCATGGCATGGACCATAGGGTGAGTACATGGATTGAAAACTGGCTACAAGGGCGAGTTCAGAGGGTGGTGATAAATGGGGAGTGCTCGGAATGGTCAGGGGTGGGTAGTGGGGTCCCCCAGGGTTCTGTGCTGGGACCAATCCTGTTTAATTTGTTCATAGATAGACGACCTGGAGGATGGGCTAAAACAGTTCAATCTCTGTATTTGCGGACGATACTAAGCTAAGCAGGGCAATAACTTCTCCGCAGGATGTGGAAACCTTTCAAGAAAATCAAATAAATGGGGCGGGCAACTACATGGCAAATGAGGAAAAATTTAAAATAATGCTTTTGGGTGGCAAAAATATGAATGCAATCTATACACTGGGGGGAATCTAGGATGGAAAAGGACCTGGGGGTCCTAGTAGATGATAGGCTCAGCAATGCCAAGCTGCTGCCAACAAAGCAAACTGAATATCGGCATTAAAAAGGGATCAACTCCAGGGATAAAGCGATAATTCTCCCGCTCTACAAGACTCTGGTCCGGCCGCACCTGGAGTATGCTGTCCAGTTCTGGGCACCAGTCCTCAGGAAGGATGTACTGGAAATGGAGTGAGAAAAAAGAAGGGCAACAAAGCTAATAAAGGCCCGGTCCTTAAAACGGACCTTCTGTAATGTTTTCCTTTTTCCATCTATTAAATCTTCTGCCCTTGTTGTTGTTTTAACTTTGGATAGTAAAACATTTTTTTTTCTACCTTATACAGCCCACTTCCTGTTTCTTGTCTGGTCATTAGCCTAGGCTTATGACATCATGCACAGCTCACTCTGGTGAGAGTTTGCCAGGAAGGGAGAGGGGATGAGTAATAAGAGCGCCAATGAGAGCTGCAGAGCTGGAGGTGTGTGTGTGTGTGTGTAAATCCAGGAAGTGAACAGGCCGCAGTTTCAGCTGCCCACAGTTAAAATGGCCGCCGCCAGACTCAGTGGAGGGAGATTTCTGCAGCATATTTGGCAAGTGCAGAATCACAGTATATATAAAATAATATGCAAAGTGGTCGGAGGGAAGCTTCAGAATGGCAAAGATGCCTTAATTAAAAATGATGTGAGCAGACTGCAGTTCCTCTTTAAGTGGTTAAGCCATAAAAAGGACTTCCATCCCCGCACAATATTTTCCCGAATGGACGAAACGCGTTAAATGTGGATAAAGGTAAGAAAGTTAACGCATTGAAGGTCAGTGATTATCCGGGGCTCCGAAATCAAAATCGTTTTCTAGGTGTACAATTTTTTGTCAACAACTCCAATGCCGATCCAAAGTTTACGCGTTGCAGGAAACGGCGACGGCAGAGACGGGTTCAAGGAGAGCTCCGCTCGGATAACAATCTTCTTTCATCAACATGACAAAACAAATTTGTTATTTCTCATCAGCGACAATCAAGGCTGGGCGCACTTTATTGCTGGTCGGGAATTGCGTATAAAAATCTGGCGTGTTCCCGAGCCGCAGGCAAATTTAGTACTTTAGCGGGTGCATGACATGACTGGCACCCCTACACACTGGCGAAACGCGGCGCGTTTTCACGTGCGCTAAACCACATGACTCAGTGCCACGCTATTTAAAAAAAAAAAAGGGTCAAGGGCTTCTTTCCCTGCGATTCTGATGGTTTGCCGCTCTATTGCAATGAACGGGCTGCCGACACACAGAACGCGTCGGGCAGATCTGAACGGAATGTAACTAAATGTAACATTTAAAGTGGACCTGTCACCAATGGAAGATATTGCTAACAAGTCACAGGGGCCAGAACCCCCCCCCCCCCCCACACACCTGTATGGAGAGTCTCCAGACCTTATAGGCTGGGCCTCAGGGGCCAATCCTCTAAAGGTGCCAGTCTGGGCCTCAGGGGCCAATCCTCTAAAGGTTCCGGTCTGGGCCCCAGGGGGCCAATCCTCTAAAGGTGCCAGTCTGGGCCTCAGGGGCCAATCCTCTAAAGGTGTCAGTCTGGGGCTCCTATATACGGATTGCTAGAACATGTCCCAGGGCCGCATTTCTAAAGGTGCCAGTCTAGGGGCCCCTGCAAAGCTTCTCTAAGTGTATATTCTGGGGCCCAATGCACGCTTCCCTAAATGCAGGTCCTGTGGCCCCATACAATGTTATCTAGGTGCTGGTTCTGGGTCCCCATACATAGTTGTATATATGTCAGATCTAGGGCCCCATGCACTGTTGTATAAATGTCCGATCTGGGGCCCCGTGCATTGTATATATGTATATATGTCAGATCTAGGGCCCTATGCACTATTATATATATGTTGGATCTGGGGCCCTATGCACTGTTGTATAGATGTCAGATCTGGGGCCCCATGCACAATATGGCAAATCTGGGGACCCATGCACTGTTGTATATATGTCAGATCTGGGCCCCATGTACACCCCTATAGATGTCAGATCTTGGGCCCCATGCACACCCCTATAGATGTCAGATCTGGGGCCCCATGCACACGCCTATAGATGTCAGATCTGGGGCCCCATGCACACCCCTCTAGATGTCAGATCTGGGGCCCCATGCACACCCTTATAGATGTCAGATCTGGGGCCATGCACACCCCTATAGATATCAGATCTGGGGCCCCATGCACACTCCTATAGATGTCAGATCTGGGGCCCCATGCACACCCCTATAGATGTCAGATCGGGGGCCACATACACACCCCTATAGATGTCAGATCGGGGGCCCCATGCACACCCCTATAGATGTCAGATCGGGGGCCACATACACACCCCTATAGATGTCAGATCTGGGGCCCCATGCACACCCCTATAGATGTCAGATCGGGGGCCACATACACACCCCTATAGATGTCAGATCGGGGGCCCCATGCACACCCGTATAGATGTCAGATCTGGGGCCCCATGCACTGATTTCCAGGGGCCAGTCTATGGCGGGGGCACACATACTTCTCCAGGTGCCGATCTAGGGGCCCCTCCCAAACTCCTTCAGGTGCCGGGCCTGGGGGCCCCATGACAACTTGTATATACTCCGGATCTGGGGCCCCGAGCGCTCTCGTCTAGATGGCGGCCCGGGGGCCCCGTGTACACGGCTATAGACCCCGCTCTAGGGGCCCCATGCACTGCGGTCCGGGGCCCCAGCTGGAGCGGATCCCGGTCTGGGTGGGGGAGGAGGAGGAGATCTCTGGAAGAATTCCGCTTCCGCTGGCAGAGGACAAACCCGACCGATCCTCATCATGGCGACATCCCCCCAGAAATCCCCGAGTACCCCCAAATCCCCCCCATCCAGGAAGAAGGACGACTCCTTCCTGGGGAAACTCGGGGGGACCCTGGCCCGGAGGAAGAAGGCCAAAGAAGGTAATGGGGGGCCCGGGGGGAGGGGAGAGGGACCCCCACACTCATCACCCACCCACTGATACTAGTATTATTATTATATTATTGTTACTATTATTATTACTATTATTATTACTATTATTATACACAGGGATACATTATTATTATATTATTGTTATTATTATTATTATTATACACAGAGATACATTATTATTATATTATTGTTATTATTACACACAGAGATACATTATTATTATATTATTGTTATTATTATTATTATACACAGAGCCCTAACATTCCCTACACAGGACTTCCCACACTTCATTACTCTGTATATAGAGAGAGAAGATACATTGTGATACATTCATTACCTGTATATATATATATCCGGGGGGAGCTCAGAGTGCCGGAAATGTTTTCATAGAAATTGAGACGATTTTATAATAAAACATCATCAGAAAATTATATTTATAAAGTAAATGCTGAAAACTACTTTAGTGAGAAATTAACATTAACCTGAACTCCACACCTCAGATCACTGCCCCCCCTGCACATCTGCCCCACCACTGCCCCCCTGCACATCTGCCCCACCACTGTCCCCCCTGCACATCTGCCCCACCACTGTCCCCCCTGCTCATCTGCCCCACCACTGTCCCCCCTGCATATCTGCCCCACCACTGTCCCCCTGCACATCTGCCCCACCACTGTCCCCCCTGCATATCTGCCCCACCACTGTCCCCCCTGCACATCTGCCCCACCACTGTCCCCCCTGCACATCTGCCCCACCGCTGTAACCACCTGCACATCTGCCACTGTAACCCCCTGCACATCTGCCCCACTACTGTCCCCCCTGCTCATCTGCCCCACCACTGTCCCCCTGCTCATCTGCCCCACCACTGTACCCCCTGCACATCTGCCCCACCACTGTAACCACTACTCATCTGCCCCACCACTGTCCCTCCTGCTCATCTGCCCCACCACTCTCCCCCCCTGCTCATCTGCCCCGCCACTGTAACCCTTACTCATCTGCCCCACCACTGTATTACCCTGCTCATCTGCCCCACCACTGTACCCCCTGCACATCTGCCCCACCATTGTACTACCCTGCTCATCTGCCCCACCACTGTAACCCCCTGCACATCTGCCCCACCACTGTACCCCCTGCACACCTGTCCCACCAATGTAACCCCCTTTCTAATCTGCCCCACCACTGTAACCCTCTGCACATCTGCCCCACCACTGTACTACCCTGCTCATCTGCCCCACCACTGTAACCCCCTGCTCTTCTCATCTGCCCACCACTGTACCCCCTTTCTCATCTGCCCCACCAATGTACCCCCTGCTCATCTGCCCCACCACTGTACCCCTTTTCTCATCTGCCCCACCACTGTAACCCCCTGCTCTGCTCATCTGCCCACCACTATACCCCCTTTCTCATCTGCCCCACCAATGTACCCCCCTGCTCTACCAAGAAATAGATTTGGGTTTATGTCAGTCCAATGGAACATCCATTGCCCATGTATCCAGACATCTATTACCCCCCTTATATCAGGGGGGAGGTTGTATGCCAGATTTGGCTGTAGTTTTACCCTGAGATGTATTACCATTGTGATTACCAGAACACGGCTTTTATGTTATTTTATGCTCTGTGAATACCACTAGGGGTGTGCAGACTATTGTATTAGGGTGTGCACTCCACAACTCAAACACACGCATGTGTCTGTGTGTCTGTGTGTCTGTCTGTCTGTGTGTGTATATATATATATATATATATATATATATATATATATATTCAGACACACATACTATTTTAAAAAGTATGTTTTTTTATGTTTTAGAATAAGGAGGGAGGGGAGTGAGAGGAAAAGAGGGGGGTGAGAGAGAGAGAGAAAGGGGGTGAGAGAGAGGGAGGAGTAAAAGGTGAGGGGGAGGGTAAGACAGAGGGGAGAGGGTGAGTGGGTGAGAAAGGGAGAGGAGGGGGTGAGAGAGAGGGGAGGGTGAGAGAGAGAAGGGGGTAAAAGAGAGAAAGAAAGGGGGATGAGGGGGGTAAGAGAGAAAGGAGAGGGTGAGTGGGTGAGAAAGGGAGAGGCAAGGGTGAGAGGGGAGGGTGAGAGAGGGGGTGGGTGAGAGGGGGTGAGAGAGAGGGGAGGGTGAAAGGGTTTAAGAGAGAGAGGGGAGGGTGAGAGGGTGTAAGAGAGAGAGAGAGGGGCGGGTGAGAGGGTGTAAGAGAGAGGGGGGTGAGAAAAAGGGGAGGTAAGAGAGGGGGTAAGAGAGAGGTGAGGGTGAGAGAGAGAGGAGAGGGTGAGAGGGGGGTGAGAGAGAGGGGGGGTGAGAGGGGGTGAGAGAGAGGGTAGGGTGAGAGGGTTTAAGAGAGAGAGGGGGTGAGGGGGTAAGAGAGAGGGGTGAGAGAGAGAGGGGGAGGGGGAGGCGGTAAGAGAGAGGGGGTGAGAGAGATGGGAGGGTGAGGGGGCTAAGAAAGAGAGAGGGGGTAAGAGAGAGAGGGGAGGGTGTAAGAGAGAGAGGGGGTGAGAGAGAGGGAAGGTTGAGAGAGAGGGGAGGGTGAGAGGGTGTAAGAGAGAGAGAGGGGGTGTGAGAGAAAGGGGAGGGTGAGGGGGTAAGAGAGAGAGATGGGTGAGAGAGAGGGGGGATGAGAGAGAGGGGAGGGTGAGGCTGTAAGAGAGAGGGGGTAAGAGAGATGGGAGGGTGAGGGGGCTAAGAGAGAGAGAGGGGGTGAGAGAGAGGGGAGGGTGAGGCTGTAATAGAGAGGGGGTGAGAGAGATGGGAAGGTGAGGGGGCTAAGAGAGAGAGAGAGGGGGGGTGAGAGAGAGGGGAGGGTGAGGCGGTAAGAGAGAGGGTGGTGAGAGAGATGGGAGGGTGAGGGAGCTAAGAGAGGGAGAGGGGGGTTGGAGAGAGGGGAGGGTGAGGCAGTAAGAGAGAGGGGGGTGAAAGAGATGGGAGGGTGAGGGGGCTAAGAGAGAGAGAGGGGGGTGAGAGAGAGAGGGGAGGGTGAGAGGGTGTAAGAGAGAGAGGGGGGTGAGATAGAGGGGAGGGTAAGAGAAAGACTGAGGGTGAGAGGGGGTAAGATAGAGAGGGGAGAGTTAGAGGGGGGTGAGAAAGTGGGGATGGTGAGGGGGTTAAAAGACACATGGATTACTCTGGGTGTGTAGTGGATGACAGGGCACAGTTTGGCCCCCTTCCCTCGGGTCCCATTTGCCCGCACACTTCTGTACGCTGGATGGCACACCGGGCACCCCACTTGTGCACGCCTATGTGAATACCACACTGATCATTGTCTATGGTACCCAGTGATGTCATAGATAGTACATGATTACATCAAGAATAACACTGAAGCCCCATACACACTATCCGATTTTCTGCTGATTTTTTCCTTCAGATTTACCACAACCATATAATATGAGGTCAGACCTTAGGAGTTTCAATGTGTATGCAATCAGGCCGGCCCTCACACTACATGGTTTTGGTAAATCTAAAGACAAAAATCAGCAGAGTATCTGATAGTGTGTGGGGGCTTGAGGGTAGACACAGACGTGCCTCTAAAACCCCCTTTTCCTCTGAAGCCCAATCCATGTTTGGATCGCACTTCAGAGGCTACCGACAGGTGGAGAGGAAGCAATATGTCGCCTCCCCTTGCATTGCCCGCGGTTGCGGGGTGTTTGCGGTGCTTCCCCGTAATACTTGACCGCGTGGCGTTCGGTGGGCTCTCCGCCTTTCTAAATGTCGGGTGAACTTTGCTGCGGGCACGAAGCTGCGACATGGAAACCTCCCCCGTCTGCTGCCTATTATACTTTGTATGTGTTGCATTTTTTGATGGTTTAATCGATTATTGCACGTGGATCGATGACAAATCGATAAGTGTATGGCCATCACTGCAGAGAGCGGTGGACCGTTATGTGCGTTGGGTGAAGGAATGTCTGCGATTCTCATCGGTAGCTCCGGGTCACGACACTCCCTGTCTGGAGAAAGTCCCAGCAAAGAGCCCGTTGTCCCCCGGGGGCCCCACCGACCCCACCCCACCCCCCCACGTGTACAACCAGCAATTATCCAGAGATAGGAAATACTCCATTTAGTCCAGATCTCTGCACAGTGAAGGTGTCTATAGACACAAAATAGACACAAAAAATAAATAAATAAATATATATATACATGATCTGGCTCTTCCGGCGCCAATGTGTGCCGAGGGAGCGAGCTGATCGGCGGGTACCAGAGACTCGATGTCCACCGGCACCCGACGATCATTCAGTACAGAGGCAGATCGCCGTTCTGTCGGGAGGGAAGGCATGGATCCTGTGTTCCTGCAAAGCATGCCTTCCCATGGTAAAAACACCTCCCCCACTACACTAAAACACTGGCTAGGCACCCAGTTAACCCTTTGATCACCCCTGATGTTAACTCCCTTCCCAGCCAGTGCCATTAACACAAGTGACAACAAGTGTCTGTCAGTGTCAGAATGTTCGCCGCAATATCGCAGCCCCGCTAGAAGATGCTGATTGCCGCCATCACTAGTAAAAAAATGTGTCTGTCATTGTGAGAATGTTCGCCGCAAAATCGCAGCCCCGCTAGAAGACGCTGATCGCCGCCATTACTAGTAAAAAAAAAAGTGTCTATTAGTGTCAGAATGTTTGCCGCTAAATCGCAGTCCCGCTAGAAGACGCTGATCGCCGCCATTACTAGTAAAAAAAAAGTGTCTATTAGTGTCAGAATGTTCGCCGCTAAATCGCAGCCCCGCTAGAAGACGCTGATCGCCGCCACTACTAGTAAAAAAAGGTGTCTGTCATTGTAAGAATGTTCGCCGCAAAATCGCAGCCACGCTAGAAGACGCTGATCGCCGCCATTACTAGCAAAAAAAAAGTGCCTGTCAGTATATTTACCGCAAAATCGCAGTCCCGCTATAAGTCGCTGATTTCCGCTATTACTAGTAAAAAAAAAAGTGCCTGTCAGTGTCAGAATATTCGCCACAAAATCGCAGTCCCTCTATAAGTCGCTGATCGCCACCATTACTAGTAAATAAAAGTGTCTGTCAGTGTCAGAATGTGCGCCGCAAAATCGCATTTCCGCTATAAGTTGCTGATAGCCACACTAACTAGTAAAAAAAGTGTCAAAAGTGTCTGTCATTGTGAGAATGTTTTCCGCAAAATTGCAGACCCGCTAGAAGACACTGATCACCGCCATTACTAGTAAAAAAAGGTGTCTGTCTGTGTCAGGATGTTTTCCACAAAATCGCAGCCCCGCTATAAGTCGCTGACGCCATTACTAGTAAAAATAAGTGTCTGTCATTGTGAGAATATTCACCGCAAAATCGTAGCCCCACTAGAAGACGCTGATTGCCGCCATTACTAGTAAAAAAAAAAGTGTCTGTTAGTGTCAGAATGTTCGCCGCAATATCGCAGTCCCGCTATAAGTCGCTGATCGCCGCCATTACTAGTAAAAAAGGTGTCTGTCGGGGTCAGGATGTTTTCCACAAAATCGCAGCCCCGCTATAATTTGCTCATCGCCGCCATTACTAGTAAAAAAAAAAGTGTCATTGACAGAATGTTCGCCGCAAAATCGCAGGCCCCGCTATAAGTCGCTCATCTCCACCATTACTAGTAAAAAAAATAAAAATAGATAAAAATATCCCATAGTTTGTAGACGCCATAACTTTTGCGCAAATGAATCAATATATTGTTATTGGGATTTTTTTTTTCAAAAAACCTTGTAACAGAATACATATTGGCCTAAACTGATGAAGAAATTCGATTTTTTTTTACATTTATTTATTGGCTGTTTTATAGCAGAAAGTAAAAAAAAATTATATATATATATATATATATATATAGATATATATAATTTTTTTTATTATTTTTTTTATTGTCGCTTTCTTTTTTTTGTTTATAGCGCAAAAAATTAAAACCGCAGAGGTGATCAAATACCACCAAAAGAAAGCTCCATTTAAGAGGGGGGGGGGGAGACATAAATGTTATTTGTGTACAGCGTCGCACGACCGCGTAATTGTTAGTTAAAGTAACGCATGGTCATGAAGGGGGGGGGGGGGTAAATCTTCTGGGGGTCAAGTGGGTAATGTAAAAAAAATTTTAATTTTTTATTAATTTAATAATTTTTTTTTTATTATTAATTTTTTAAAATTTTATTTTATTTTTAATTTTTTAAATCTTCTTATTTTTTTTTATAATTAAATATTATTAATATAAATTTAATTTTTAATTTTAATATTTTTTTTCATATTTACTTTTTTTACTTTATTTTAATATTTACTTTAATAATAATAATTTTACTTTTATTATTTTTTTTTTTTTTTTTTTTTTTTATTTTAATTAATTAATTTTTTAAATTTTTATAATTTATTTTAATAATTTTAATTTTATAATTATATTCTTTATTTTATATTATTAATTTAATTATAATTAATTTATTTTAATAATTATAAAACATTTTTTTTATTTTAATAATAATTATTTAAATTTAATTTTAAATTATTAATATTTTTTTTTTTTTAATTATTTTTTTTTAAATTTAATAATTAAATTTATTTTTTTTAAAATTAAATTATTATTTTAAAATTAATTTTTTATTTTAATTATTTTTTAATTTAAATAATTTAATTAATTTTTTTTTAATAATTTTAATAATAAATTTTTAATTTTTTAATTTTTTTAAATTTTATTTATTTTTAAATTTATTTTTAATTTTTTTTTATAATAAATATTTTAATTTTTTATTTTTAAGGCTGGTTTCACACGGGCGATCCGATCGGGGTCCACCTGTCCGTTTTTCAAGCCGACCTGATTGGACCCTCAATTGTTCTCTATGGAGCGGCGGATGTCAGCGGCCATGTGTCTGCTGGTATCCAATAGCATCCTGTTTGCCAAAAAACAGATGGATGGGGGAATCGGATCGGATGACAGACAAACAACAAATAGGACAAAATAACAGAAAAAGTCAATGTGAATAACTATTCACCCCCCTAAAGACAATACTTTGTAGAGCCACCTTTTGCGGCTATCACAGCTCCAAGTCGCTTCGGATAAGTCTCTATGAGTCTTGCCACATCTCACCACTGGGATTTTTGCCCATTCCTCCTCCTTGCAAAACTGCCCCAGCTCCTTCAAGTTGGATGGTTGTGAACAGCAATCTTTTAAGTCTGACCACAGATTTTCTATTGGATTGAGGTCTGGGCTTTGACTAGGCCATTCCAACACATTTACACGGTTCCCCTTAAACCACTCAAGTGTTGCTTTAGCAGTGTGTTTGGGGTCACTGTCCTGCTGGAAGGTGAACCTCCATCCTAGCCTCAAATCACACACAGAGTGCTACAGGTTTTGCCCAAGAATATCCCTGTATTTAGCTCCATCCATCTTTCCCTCAACTCTGACCAGTTTCCCAGTCCCGACTGCTGAAAAAAACCCCCACAGCATGATGCTGCCACCACCATGTTTCACAGTGGGGATGGTGTTCTTTGGGCGATGTGATGTGTTGGGTTTGCGCCAGACATAGCGTTTTCTTTGATGGCCAAAAAGTAAAATTTTAGTCTCATCAGACCAGAGCACCTTCCTCCATACATCAGAGCAGAGCACCTTCCTCCATTCATCAGAGCAGAGCACCTTCCTCCATACATCAGAGCAGAGCACCTTCCTCCATTCATCAGAGCAGAGCACCTTCCTCCATACATCAGAGCAGAGCACCTTCCTCCATACATCAGAGCAGAGCACCTTCCTCCATACATCAGAGCAGAGCACCTTCCTCCATTCATCAGAGCAGAGCACCTTCCTCCATACATCAGAGCAGAGCACCTTCCTCCATACATCAGAGCAGAGCACCTTCCTCCATACATCAGAGCAGAGCACCTTCCTCCATACATCAGAGCAGAGCACCTTCCTCCATACATCAGAGCAGAGCACCTTCCTCCATACATCAGACCAGAGCACCTTCCTCCATTCATCAGAGCAGAGCACCTTCCTCCATACATCAGAGCAGAGCACCTTCCTCCATACATCAGAGCAGAGCACCTTCCTCCATACATCAGAGCAGAGCACCTTCCTCCATACATCAGAGCAGAGCACCTTCCTCCATACATCAGAGCAGAGCACCTTCCTCCATACATCAGAGCAGAGCACCTTCCTCCATACATCAGAGCAGAGCACCTTCCTCCATACATCAGACCAGAGCACCTTCCTCCATTCATCAGAGCAGAGCACCTTCCTCCATTCATCAGAGCAGAGCACCTTCCTCCATACATCAGAGCAGAGCACCTTCCTCCATACATCAGAGCAGAGCACCTTCCTCCATACATCAGAGCAGAGCACCTTCCTCCATACATCAGAGCAGAGCACCTTCCTCCGTACATCAGAGCAGAGCACCTTCCTCCATACATCAGACCAGAGCACCTTCCTCCATACATTTTGGGAGTCTCCCACGTGCCTTTTCCCAAACTCAAAACTTGTCTTTTGCTGAAAGTAATGTCTTTCTTCTGCCACTCTGCCATAAAGCCCAACTCTATGGAGCGTACGGCTTATTGTCGTCCTGTGTACAGATACTCCAGTCTCTGCTGTGGAACTCTGCAGCTCCTCCAGGGTTACCTTATGTCTTTGTGCCGCCTCTCTGATTAATGCCCTCCTTGCCCAGTCCGTTAGTTTCAGTGAGTTTCGGTGAGTTTTGGTGAGTTTTAGTGAGTTCTGGTGAGTTTTAGTGAGTTCTGGTGAGTTTTGGTGAGTTTACGGCGCCTCTTGGCAGGTTTGCTGTTGTGCCATGCTCTTTCCATTTGGTTATGATAGATTTGATGGAGCTCCTAGGGATCATCAAAGATTTGGATATTTGTTTATAACCTCACCCTGACTTGTACTTCTCAACAACATTGTCCCTTACTTGTTTGGAGAGTTCCTTGGTCTTCATGGCAGCGTTCGGTTAGTGGATCTCTTGCTTAGGTGTTGCCGCCTCTGGGGCCTTTCACAAAGGTGTGTCTATGTAATGACAGGTCATGTGACACTTAGATGCACACAGGTGGACATCATTTCACTAATTATGTGACTTCTAAAGGTAATTTGGTTGCACCAGAGCTTTTTTTATGGGCTTCATAACAAAGGGGGGTGAATACATACGCACATGCCAATTATCAGTTTATTTCTGAAATATACCGTAGTTTTATGTATATTTTTCTAAATTTCACTTCACCAACTTAGACTATTGTGTTCTGATCCATCACATATAATTCAGATTTAAAAAAACATTGAACTAAAGGCTGTAATGTAACAAAATAGGTAAAAAGCCGAGGGGGTGAATACATTTGCAAGGCACTGTAGATTGCCGGATCGCAGTCGCCTCTCTCTGGGTGCGTCCGGTTAGCTGTACTCTGACACATCGCCCCACAGGAATGCTGAAGGATGACGGTCTGCAGCTGTGGTGATGAGCTGAGAGCATCGCCTTCCTTCCAACTGCTCCGCAGTATAAGATCTGTGAAGGGGCGGAGGAACCACTGAAACTGCATACAATGTTATCGATCGTCCTCCTCGTATCTCTAGGTTTTTACAGCTAAACTCCAGGCGGACATCTAAACAAAAATGAAACGCGGGGATGTTTTATGTGTCCAAGGATATGGCGTTCTGTCCATCCAGTCCTGAGATTTACACAGCTCTGCCACATAGCACAGCCCTGTCTGGGAGGGCAGAAGACCTGATTTTTTTCTCTGCTGCAGTTGAGCAACACATAACAGGTCTTGTCCCTCCCTCAAGCCTGTGATTGGACCGTGAACAGAGAAGCGGCAGACTGATGAGTTCATCTCTCTGTTGTTAGTTGTGTCAAAATTGTCGGCAAAAGGGGAGTTAAAACAAACAGCGAGGAGGTGAGAGCTTCCTCATTGGCTGTCAGTGGCATCTGGAGTTGCCCCCCCCCCCCCACTTCCCATGACCATTAATATGGCGTTGCCCCCCCCCACTTCCCATGACCATTAATATGGCGTTGCCCCCCCCCACCACTTCCCATGACCATTAATATGGCGTTGCCCTCCCCCCCCCACTTCCCATGACCATTAATATGGCGTTGCCCCTTAATATGGCATTGCCCCCCCCCACGTCCCATGATCATTAATATGGCGTTACCCACCCACACTTCCTATGACCAACCATTAATATGGCGTTGCCCCCCCCCCACACTTCCTATGACCATTAATATGGCATTGCCCCCCCCCCCCCCCACTTCCCATGACCATTAATATGGCGTTGCCCCCTCTTACTTCCCATGACCATTAATATGGTGTTGCCCCCCCACACCTCTTATGACCATTAATATGGCGTTGCCCCCCCCCCCCCACTTCCCATGACCGTTAATATGGCGTTGCCCCCCTCTTACTTCCCATGACCATTAATATGGCGTTGCCCCCCCACTTCCCATGACCATTAATATGGCATTGCCCCCCTCTTACTTCCCATGACCATTAATATGGCGTTGCTCCCCCACTTCCTATCACCATTAATATGGCGTTGCCCCCCCCCTACTTCCCATGACCATTAATATGGCGTTGCCCCCCCCCACTTCCCATGACCATTAATATGGTGTTGCCCCCCCCACTTCCTATGACCATTAATATGGCGTTACCCCCTCACTTCCCATGACCATTAATATGGCTTCCCCCCCCCCCCCCACTTCCTATGACCATTAATCGGGCGTTGCCCCCCCCCCCACACTTCCTATGACCATTAATATGGCGTTGCCCCCACACTTCCTATGACCATTAATATGGTGTTGCCCCCCTCCAATTTCCCATGACCATTAATATGGCGTTGCCCCCCCCCACTTCCCATGACCATTAATATGGTGTTGCTCCCCCACTTCCTATCACCATTAATATGGCGTTGCCCCCCCCCCACACTTCCTATGACCATTAATATGGCGTTGCCCCCCTCCCATTTTCCATGACCATTAATATGGCTTTGCCCCCCCACTTCCTATGACCATTAATCGGGCGTTGCCCCCCCCCCCACACTTCCTATGACCATTAATATGGCGTTGCCCCCTCACTTCCCATGACCATTAAAATGGCGTTGCCCCCTCCCATTTCCCATGACCATTAATATGGCGTTGCCCCCTCACTTCCCATGACCATTAAAATGGCGTTGCCCCCCTCCCATTTCCCATGACCATTAATATGGCGTTGCCCCCTCACTTCCCATGACCATTAATATAGAGTCGCAATGGTATGATTTGAAAATACTCAAATCTATTAAATAACATGCTGGGGGGGGGGGGCCTGTAAGCTCAATGGGGTGTTATGGAACGGTCCGCACCCCAATCCCCATAATTTCAGGGGGTAATAAAGGCTAAATTCACTCATTTGGGGGAGGGGGGCACATTATTTTGGGGTATTTTAACTCATGAGCAGTTTTTATTGTGGCGTTCCTAACGGCAGTGAGCACTCAGCAACCTGCCACAACGGTGGTGAAATTTGATTGGCTGCCATCACGGGTTATTGCTTTCAGCCCAGCGTTCCCCGCTCTGCGCGTTGCTTTTACGAGAGGAGAACTTCGGTGTCATTTCGTAAAGCCTGAAAAATCTTGGAAGGAAAACATCGGCTTGTGCCGCTTCCCTATATGGCAGCGAGGCCGGCGGCTGCGCATTCCCAGAGCCCGCCGTCTGGAGAGAACGTTATAAAACACAGACAACGCTTCTGTGCAAAAGTTTTAGGCAGGTGTGACGCTAATGCTGGAAATGAAGGACGCATTCAGAAAAAGAAGTGCTAAAACTATTTTTTATTAATTAACAAAATGGAAAGTAAATGAACTGAAGAGAAATCCAAATCCAATCAATATTTGGGGTTTGCCTTCTTCTAGGTAGACTTGCACACAGTTTTTGAAGGAACTCGGCAGGTAGGTTGTCCTATGTACATCTCCGGGAGAACAAAGCAGAGATCTTCTGTGGATGTCGGCTGTCATCCCAGACAGACTCCATAATGATGAGATCAGGGCTCTGTGGGGGCCAAACCATCACTTCCAGGACTCCTCATCAGTGGCATCGGCTGACAGTGGCTGAAGCCCTGAGTGGGTCCCCAAAAAGCCCCGGGTCTCGGCTGGGCACGGTTCTATTATTAGCCCTGAGCGCCGCCAAGTGGGGACCGGTCTGATCCCGAGTGCGGATGATTGTAATAGCAGGTCCTGCCTTCTAGAGCCTGCAGCGCTGATGGACGTCCCACTGGTCCAATGCCGGGACCGCGGGAAGTGACGTTCATCGTAGGTGCTGCAGGCTCCAGAAGGCGGGAATTACAATGCGGCCACCGCATCACTGTCAGAAGATCACGACCCCACTCGGCGCCAGGGCAGGCGGCCCTCCTCATCATGGCTCCCTCTGGCTGCCTGGAGTCTACTCTACTGTGTGATGAGCGCACCGCTGAGATTCAGGAGGACACCTGAAGTCTGGTCAGGTATGTCAGTGTATGTCTTGTAGGTCAGTGTGTGTGTGTCAGGTGGGTCAGTGTAGGTAAGGTAGGTCAGTGTATGTCAGGTAGGTAGGCCAGTGTATGTCAGGTAGGTAGGTCAGTGTATGTCAGGTAGGTCAGTGTATGTTAGGTGGGTCATTGTAGGTTAGTGTATGCCAGGTAGACAGGTCAGCGTAGGTCAGTGTATGTCAGGTAGGTCAGTGTGTGTCAGGTAGGTCAGTGTATGTCAGGTAGGTAGGTCAGTGTATGTCAGGTAGGTCAGTGTGTGTCAGGTAGGTCAGTGTGTGTCAGGTAGGTCAGTGTATGTCAGGTAGGTAGGTCAGTGTATGTCAGGTGGGTCATTGTAGGTTAGTGTATGCCAGGTAGGTATGTCAGTGTGTGTCAGTTAGGTCAGTGTATGTCAGATAGGTAGGTCAGTGTATGTCAGGTAGGTCAGTGTGTGTCAGGTAGGTCAGTGTGTGTCAGGTAGGTCAGTGTATGTCAGGTAGGTAGGTCAGTGTAGGTCAGTGTGTGTCAGGTAGGACAGTGTAGGTCAGTTTATGTCAGGTAGGTCAGTGTGTGTCAGGTAGGTCAGTGTATGTCAGGTAGGTAGGTCAGTGTAGGTCAGTGTGTGTCAGGTAGGACAGTGTAGGTCAGTTTATGTCAGGTAGGTCAGTGTGTGTCAGGTAGGTCAGTGTATGTCAGGTAGGTAGGTCAGTGTATGTCTTGTAGGTTAGTGTGTGTGTGTCAGGTGGGTCAGTGTAGGTAAGGTAGGTCAGTGTGTGTCAGGTAAGTCAGTGTGTGTCAGGTAGGTAGGCCAGTGTATGTTAGGTAGGTAGGTCAGTGTATGTCAGGTAGGTCAGTGTATGTCAGGTGGGTAATTGTAGGTTAGTGTATGCCAGGTAGGTAGGTCAGTGTATGTCAGGTAGGTCATTGTGTGTCAGGTAGGTAGGTCAGTGTATGTCAGGTAGGTCAGTGTAGGTCAGTGTGTGTCAGGTAGGTGACATTGGCTGTATGTTTGGGGTGGTTGTCCTGCTGCAGAATACATTTGGGGCCAATCACACTTCTCCCTGATGGTGTGGCATGATGGATAAATATCTGCCTGGACTTCTCAGCATTGAGGACACCATTGATCCTGACCGAATCTCCAACTCCATTTGCAGAAATGCAGCCCCCGAACGTACAATGAACCTCCACCATGCTTCACAGTTGGCTGCAGACACTCATTATTGTACCGCTCTCCAGCCCTTCACCAGCAAACTGCTTTACAGCCTTTATTCACACCTGCCTAAAATGTTTGCACAGCACTGTACACTGATCTGGAAGTTGAGCTGACAGACCGAAAAAAACATCACTGCACTTCACTAAGTTTTCCTCATTTTGTTAACGCTTATAATAGAATGGCGCACCAGGCCCCACCCACTACAGAAAACTACAGGAGGGGCGGAGACGAGATCAGTCACCCTGCACAATGAGAGAGAGAGCAGAGCTGTGGGAGGGGCCGGCAGGCTCCACCCACTACAAAAAACTACAGGAGGGGCAGAGACTAGATCAGTCCACCTGCACAATAAGAGAGAGAGCAGAGCTGTGGGAGGGGCCGGCAGGCTCCACCCACTACAGAAAACTACAGGAGGGGCAGAGACTAGATCAGTCCACCTGCACAATGAGAGAGAGAGCAGAGCTGTGGGAGGGACCCAGCAGGCTCCACCCACTGCAGAAAACTACAGGAGGGGCAGAGACTAGATCAGTCCACCTGCACAATGAGAGAGAGAGCAGAGCTGTGGGAGGGACTCAGCAGGCTCCACCTACTACAGAAAACTACAGGAGGGGGTGGAGACAAAATCTGCCATCGTGCACAGAGAGAGAGCAGAGCTGTGGGAGGGACCCAGCAGGCTCCACCCACTGCAGAAAACTACAGGAGGGGGTGGAGACAAGACCAGTCACCCTGCACAAAGAAAGAGCAGAGCTGTGGGAGGGGGCCGGTAGGCTCCACCCACTGCAGAAAGCTATAGGAGGGGCGGAGACGAGACCAGTCCCCCTGCACAAGGAGAGAGAGCAGAGCTGGTGGAGGGATCCAGCAGGCTCCACCTACTACAGAAAACTACAGGAGGGGGCGGAGACAAGACCAGTCCCCCTGCACAAGGAGAGAGCAAAGCTGTGGGAGGGGCCCACCAGGCTCCTCCCACTACAGAAAACGACAGGAGGGGGCGGAGACAAGACCAGTCCCCCTGCACAAGGAGAGAGAGCAGAGCTGTGGGAGGGGCCAGGCAGGCTCCACCTACTACAGGAAGGGGCGGAGACAAGACCAGTCCCCCTGCACAAGGAGAGAGAGCATCAGAGAGCGGTCTTTATTACAGGAAGGAAAAGTCTCACACTGGATTAATATAAAGTTAATGAGACCCCCAAACTGGTGCAAATTGTGGAATCGGATCGCATCGGGTCTGTACACCCAGGTGATCTGATTCCAGTGCGGACCAAACAAAGGGTCCTGCACCATTTTGGTCTCAAAAATGCGATTTCAGCCATTCAAACTGTATGCACAGATATCGTATGCGAATCAAATGCGACGTCTGGCATCGCATACGTGGGAAGCGGCCTCATTGATACAATGTTATTCTGGAGTCAGTCCGGAGTTCAGCTTTAAGAAATATTCGATCTCATATCTCGGCTCTCTGTGGTTCTGCTCTATTTATGGCGATTTTCTCGGTGTTAGCGGGCGGACACTTACCTCTCTGTGCTCCGCGGGGGATCTGACGCGCTATTCGCACTCTTGCGACCGACCATGTAAAGTTATATTAACAAGAAATCTGCTCAGGGAAGTTTATTATAGGTGGATATTCTCTCTGTCTTGCGCCAACAGACGATTTAATTTCACACATCCTGATGAGAATCCGGGAGAGAATTGCCACCTCACCCCATTGGTCGGGAAGAGGCGTTAAGATGTACAAATCGTTTGTGGCGCACAGAGGAGATGAGAAATCCGCCGTCTCTGGACGGGGCTGATGGTGTGGTTGGGTAATTCCTTAAAGCTGGACTCCAGGAAAACCGCTACAGATTAACTACACTATATTGTCAAAAGTATTGGGACACTGTCTTTACACACAAATGAAATCTAATGATGTCTTAGTCCGTAGGGTTCAATATTGAGTTGGCCCACCCTTTGCAGCTATAACAGCTTCAACTCTTCTGGAAGGCCGTCCACAAGGTTTAGGAGTGTGTCTATAGGAATGTTTGACCATTCTTCCAGAAGAGCATTTGTGAGGTCATGCGCTGATGTTGGACGAGAAGGCCTGGCTCGCAGTCTCTGCTCTAATTCATCCCAAAGGTGTTCTATCGGGTTGGGGTCAGGACTCTGTGCAGGCCAGTCACGTTTCTCCACCCCAAACTCGCTCATCCGTGTCTTTATGGACCTTGCTTTGTGCACTGGTCCAAATCATTTGGTGAATGGGGGGTTATGGTGTGGGGTTGTTTTTCAGGGGGGGGGATTTGTGCTGGTAGGAGGATTTTTTTTGGGGGGGGGAAAGGATTTGTGCTAGTAGGGATGGTCCGGAGGCATTAATTGTGCTAGGAGGGGACATTTTGGGGGTGGGGGGTCTAGGAGTTGGGATTTGGGGAGAGGATTTGTGCTAGAAGGGGGGGGGCATTTGGGGGGTTTGTGCTAGGATAGAAGAAGTGATATGGTGGAGGGGGGAGAGCATTTGTGCTAGGAGTTTTTTTTTGGGGGGGGGGGGGGGATTTGTGCTGGTAGGGATGGTCCGGAGGTATTAATTGTGCTAGGAGGGGATATTTTGGGGGTGGGGGGCTAGGAGTTGTGATTTGGGGAGAAGATTTGTACTAGAAAGGGGAATTTGGGGTATTTCTGCTAGGCTAGGGGGAGTATTATGGTGGAGGGGGAGAGGATTTGTGCTAGAAGGGGGAATTTGGGGGGTTTGTGCTAGGATAGGAGAAGTGATATGGTGGAATGTAGAGAGGATTTGTGCTAGGAGGGGATGGTCCAGAGGTATTAATTCTGCTAGGAGGGGACGTTTTTTTTGGGGTGGCGGTTGTGCTAGGAGGGGAAATTTGGGGGGTTGTGCACTGTCTTTCACCATTTCTCAACTGTATTGGCATGCAGACCACCCCTAACACCCACATGTAATGCTGAGCCTTCATTATGGAAAGAGCTGATATCCAATTAGGGAAGGCTAGATGATGCTGGATGTCCTCCGGCTAGGAAACGAGGCAGGCTCTCTATGATTTGGTGCAGCTTCTAGTGCACATGGTGAGAAGCTCACAGTGTGCGGTGAAATCAGAGGAAGCCGTTATCAGTCCAGGAGAGGAGCCGGAACAACTGGCTGGAATTCAGCTCCAAGAATATCCTTGAATCGTGGTATGATACTCAAGAACCCTGAAGACTTGGAAAGCTTTTATGTATTTTCTATTTCAGCATAGCCTGACTTTTATTATCTGAGAAAGTATTCCGAGAATTTCTAAGAGCAGAAATGCAAATCAGAACGCTAAATAAGCAGGCGGAGGAGCGCGGCCGCGAATGAAAAGCATATAAAATGTGCCCCGGAGAGAGGAGTGCTACCCGTGAATTGCCGGTGACAATACGTTCATTTACTGGGTGTGAAAAGGGAGAATGTTCGAAATTCCATAACTCTCCTTTCCAATAGACGTTAAACAGTTTTCTGCAGGAGCGCCGCGAATGAAGGTCACGCTATACGTGCGCACTCAAGGAACGGTATTGATGGGGCGGTGACAAAGTCAGAATAGGCGAGGAAAACAAGCAGCAGGTTTTCAATGGCAGCTACTGTCGCCCGGAATGCCGCCGAGCTTCGTTCTCTACACGCGGATGCCGCAGGAATCCGGAGTATGACTCTTTGAGGAAACGACTTTTTTGTAGAGAACATGGGGTTATAAAAGCAAAATAGCATTGAAATTCCTACCGTAATTCAACTCGAATCTGTGTGAGAGATTCTGTAATGTTCTTCTTTGAATCCGGGGTGGAGGCTTGACTATGGAGCCTTTCTCTTGTCAATGGAATAAGAGGTGTTATTAAAGAATAACGCATTTCAAATTGCTGGTCCAAATATAGCTAAAGCAGCTTTTCTCAACCAGGGTTCTGCTCTAAGGTTCCTTCAGGGGTTGCTAAGGGTTCCTTGACTAACTTCTATAGTTCAGGACTTGTCCACCAAGGTGAGAGCCCTTGTCCTACCAAGGTGAGAGCCTTTGTCCTACCAAGGTGAGAGCCCTTGTCCTACCAAGATGATTGCCCTTGTCCTACCAAGGTGAGAGCCCTTGTCCTACCAAGGTGAGAGCCCTTGTCTTACCAAGGTGATAGCCCTTGTCCTACCAAGGTGATAGCCCTTGTCCTACCAAGGTGAGAGCCCTTGTCCTACCAAGGTGAGAGCCCTTGTCTTACCAAGGTGAGAGCCCTTGTCCTACCAAGGTGAGAGCCCTTGTCCTACCAAGGTGAGAGCCCTTGTCCTACCAAGGTGATAGCCCTTGTCCTACTAAGGTGAGAGCCCTTGTCCTACCAAGGTGAGAGCCCTTGTCCTACCAAGGTGAGAGCCCTTGTCCTACCAAGGTGAGAGCCCTTGTCCTACCAAGGTGAGAGCCCTTGTCCTACCAACATAACCTTGCTGGTCCAAATCTAGGGCAATAGTTAAAGCCGCTTTCTCAACCAGAGTTCTGCTCTAGGGTTCCTTCAGGGGTTGCTATGGGTTCCTTGACTAACTTCAAGGACTAGTTCACCGATGGGAGGGTCCTTGTTCTACCAACATAACCTTTCTGGTCCAAATCAAGAGCAGTGGTCAAAGCTTCCGTCTCAACCAGGTTTTCACACTAGGGTTCCATCAGGGGTTGCTAAGGGTTCCTTGACTAACTTCTATAGTTCAGGACTTGTCCACCAAGGTGAGAGCCCTTGTCCTACCAAGGTGAGAGCCCTTGTCCTACCAAGGTGAGAGCCCTTGACCTACCAACATAACCTTGCTGGTCCAAATCTAGGGCAATAGTTAAAACCGCCTTCTCAACCAGGGTTCTGCTCTAAGGTTCCTTCAGGGGTTGCTAAGGGTTCCTTGACTAACTTCTATAGTTCAGGACTTGTCCACCAAGGTGAGAGTCCTTGTCCTACCAACATAACCTTGCTGGTCCAAATCTAGGACAATAGTTAAAGCCGCCATCTCAACCAGAGTTCTGCTCTAGGGTTCCTTCAGGGGTTACTATGGCTTCCTTGACTAACTTATATAGTTCAGGGCTTGTCCACCAAGGTGAGAGCCGTTGTCCTACCAATATAACCTTGCTGGTCCAAATTTGGGGTAATAGTTAAAGCCACCTTCTCAACCAGAGCTCGGCTCTAGGGTTCCTTCAGGGGTTGCTGTGGGTTCCTTGACTAACTTCAAGGACTAGTTCCCCAATGGGAGGGTCCTTGTTCTACCAACATAACCTTTCTGGTCCAAATCAAGAGCAGTGGTCAAAGCTTCCGTCTCAATCAGGTTTTCACTCTAGGGTTCCATCAGGGGTTGCTAAGGGTTCCTTGACTAACTTCTATAGTTCAGGACTTGTCCTACCAAGGTGAGAGCCCTTGTCCTACCAAGGTGAGAGCCCTTGTCCTACCAAGGTGAGAGCCCTTGTCCTACCAATATAACCTTGCTGGTCCAAATCTAGGGCAATAGTTAAAGCCACCTTCTCAACCAGAGTTCTGCTCTAGGGTTCCTTCAGGGGTTGCTATGGCTTCCTTGACTAACTTCTATAGTTCAGGACTTGTCCACCAAGGTGAGAGCCCTTGTCCTACCAATATAACCTTGCTGGTCCACATTTGGGGTAATAGTTAAAGCCACCTTCTCAACCAGAGTTCTGCTCTAGGGTTCCTTCAGGGGTTGCTATGGGTTCCTTGACTAACTTCTATAGTTAAGGTCTTGTCCACCAAGGTGAGAGCCCTTGTCCTACCAACATAACCTTGCTGGTCCAAATTTGGGGTAACAGTTAAAGCCACCTTCTCAACCAGAGTTTGGCTCTAGGGTTCCTTCAGAGGTTGCTATGGGTTCCTTGACTAACTTCAAGGACTAGTTCACCAATGGGAGGGTCCTTGTTCTACCAACATAACCTTTCTGGTCCAAATCAAGAGCAGTGGTCAAAGCTTCCGTCTCAACCAGGTTTTCAGTCTAAGGTTCCATCAGAGGTTGCTAGGGGTTTTATGACTAATCTCTGATACCACTAAAGAATGTTTTTCTTCCAGCTGTCCACCAATGCAAAGGCCCTTGTCCTAGCAAAATAACCTTGCTGGACTAAATCAAGGGCGGTAGCTAAAGGAGGCTTTCTCAATTAGGTTTCCACTGCTAAGGGTTCCTTGATTAACTTCTAAAGTTAAGAACTTGTCCACCAATGTGAGGGTCTTTGTTTTATCAACATAACCTTGCTGGTCCAAATCAAGGGCAGTAGTTAAAGCAGAGTTCCAGCCATAAAATTTAACTTTACATTATTCAGCAGCAATAAGCATAACCAACGACATCTGGGAAAAAAATATATATTTATTTACTTTTTTCATGCCTGTTGCTATGTGGTCCCTCGTAATCTGCCCCCTTTCTCTCCTCGGCGCCTGTGCTCGCTAGTGCTCCTGCGAGATGTGTGTCATCATTTCCCAGGAGTCAGGGGGTAGCACCGATGGCTAGAATCGCGGTATTACAAAACTGGAAGTGAGTCGGGCAAGGGCGGCTTATCTTCGTCGCCATCACAACGGGGCGGGCACTTCCGACGACGATGCCCGTTGTGATGGCTGCCTAGTGAGAACGGGCGGTGCATGCTGGGAATACAGCAGCACTGTATCCCGGGAGTTTATGATTTATGAGCAGGATGGATCAAAGGTAACTTTTTAAATAAAATATTAATAAATGCTGCACTAATGAGTAGACTAAACCAATGGTAAATATACATTATGTAATATTAAGAGATAGATTTAAAAATAAAATTCATAATATGTGGTTGGAACTCCGCTTTAAAGCTGCCTTCTCAACCAGGGTTTCTTCTGGGGTTCCATTAGAGGTTGCTGGGTGTTCCTCGACTAATCTCTAATGATACCACTAAAGTTAAGGATATTTTTCCTCCAGCTGTCCACCAATGTGAGGGCCCTTGATCTACCGACATAACCTTTCTGGTCTAAATCGAGGGCAGTAGCTAAAGCAGACTTTCTTAATTAGAGTTCCACTTTAAGGTTCCTTCAGGGTTTGCTAAGGGTTCCTTGACTAACTTCTAAAGCTAGGGTCTTGTCCACCAATGTGAGGAGCCTATATGTAAGGCAGTAGCTAAAGCGGCATTTCTCAATTAAGATTCCATGGAGCTCTAGGGTTCTTTCAGAGGTTGCTAGGGATTTCTTGACTAACTTCTAATGATGCCACTAAAGTTAGAAGTTTTCCCTCAACTGGAAGGCCCTTGTCCTACCAATATGACCTTGCAGGTCTAAATCTAGAGCAGTAGATTAAGCAGCGTTTAGCAACCAGGTATTTAAGGAACACTATGGTTCATTCAGAGGTTGATAGGGGGTTCTTTGACTAACCTCCTAATAAAACCATTAAACATTTTTCCTCCAACTGTCCACCAAAGTGAGGACCATTTTCCTACTAACAAAAATGTAAGGTCCCTTCTCCACTGCCCTTTTATATAGAGGTACTTTACCACTGACCAGTGACCACCTACTATTGGAGGACAGAGGACGTTCTTTACTGATCATTTCAATGAAGGAGAGTCTTCAGCTGTTCACCAATGTAAGAAGACCTTTCTCTGCTGCTCTCCAATGTAAACGAGGGCCCATTTTTATGTTTTGTATTGTTGTATTGTTGTATTGTGAAAAAAAAAGAATAAAAATTATATGAGTGAAAAAAAACAAGGGCCTTCTTCACTGATCAGTCATGGACATTCTTCAACTGTCAACACTGACCATAAGTGTAATGCCCCGTACACACGGTCGGATTTTCCGACGGAAAATGTCCTATCGGACAATGTTGTCGGAAATTCCGACTGTGTGTAGGCTCCATCTGACTTTTTCCGTCGGATTTTCCGACGGACAATGTTTTATCTCCTGCTCTCAAATTTTCCGACAACAAAGTCCTATCGGACTTTTTCTGATCGTGTGTAGCAAATTCCGACGGACAAAGTGCCACGCATGCTCAGATCACATTACAAGACCAAAGCTATTGGCTACTAGCCTCTACGTAGTCCCGTCTTAGGCAACAAACGTCACCACGTTCAGAATGATCGGATTTTCCGACAACTTTGTCCGACCGTGTGTATGCAACACTAGTGTCGGACAAAATCAGACGGAAAAAATCTGATGGATTTTGTGGTCGGATTTTCGACCGTGTGTACGGGGCTTTAGACACCCTTCTCTGCTAGCTAAGCTCAATTAAAGTGGCCCGTCTCCGCTGACCATCAATGTAAAGGAGGGCTTCCTCACTGATTAGTCATGTAAATTACATTTTTCACCTGTCCATCAATGTGAGGGGTCCCGTGCCTCACTGACCATAATGTAAGATGCCCTTCTCTGCTGTCCACCAGTGTAAGGGGGCCCTTCTCCAAGGACCATCAGTGTAAAGAAGTGCTTTCTTCACTGGTGAGCCATCTAAGGGACATTCTTCATCTGTCCACCAACATGAGGGGTTTCTCACCTCACTGACTATAAATGTAAGAGGCCCTTCTCTGATTACAAAGTAAAATGCCCCTTCTGCATTGACCACTAATGTAAAGGAGGGCCTTCCTCACCGATCAATAACATAAAGGATTTTTTTCAACTGTCCACCAATGGGAGGAATATTTCATCCCACTGATTATATATGCAATTGTCCTTTCTGTTCTTACCACTAATGAAAGTGGCCCTTCTCTACTGGCAAGCAATGTAAAGGAGGGCTTTCTTCACTGATCAGTCATGTAGAGGACATTCTTCAACTGTCCACCAATTTGGGGGGTCTTGCACCCCACTGGCCATAAATGTAAGAGGACCTTCTCTGATAACCACCAATGTAAGAGGGCCATTCTCCACTGACCCTTGATATAGGGAGCACTTTTCTAATGACCATAAATGTAAAGGAGGGCCTTCTTCATGGATTAATCATGTAAAGGACACGCTTCAACTATCCACCGATGTGAGAGGTCTCTCACTTTACTGACCATAAATGTAAGAGACCCTTCTCTCCTAACCTTCAATATAAGTGGACCATTCTCTGCTGACCTTTGATATAGGGAGCACCTTTCTTCTGACCACAGATATAAAGGAGGGCCTTCTTCATATATTAATCATATAAAGGACAGTCTTCAAGTGTCCACCAATGTGAGGGGTCTCTCACTTCATTTGCCATAAATGTAAGAGGCCCTTCTCTACTAACCACCATTATAAAGGGGCCCTTCTCCGTTGACCACTAAAGTAGGGGGTGTTTCTTGACTGACCACCAATGTAAGGGAGGCCCTGTCTCCACTGACCTTTGATATGGGGGCACTTTCCCACTGACTAAAAATGTAAAGGAGGGCCTTCTTCACCAATCCAATTGTCTAAAGGACATTTTCAACTGTCTACTAATGTGAGGGGTCTCGTACCCCAGTGACCATAAATGTAGGAGGTCCTTCCCTGATGACCAACAAGGTAAAGGGGACCTTCTTTACTGACTGCCAATGTAGATGGCATTTTTCTATTGACTAGCAACGTAAGGGGGTCCATCTTCACTGACTGCCAATGTAGGGGGGGCATTACGGTTTTCACTCAAGACATGAATATTATTTCAAGTGTTCCTCTGATGTGAAAAGGGTGAGAAAGTTGGAGCTAAATTCTTGGCAGTTCAGATGGCTTCTATGGAGCCCAGGGTCCTCCACCCCTCCATGTTCTATGTGACTTCCACAGACAGCAGCTGCCTTGGCGGCAATATTGATGTAGAAGAAGAAGACCTTCCTGCCTCAGCACCACTCTAGTACCAGCAGCTTATGCCGCGTACACACGACCGGACTTTTCGACGGACTAGGTCCGACGGTCTTTCCGACGGACTTTCGGCGGAGTTCCGATGGACTTTCCGAATGAACGGACTTGGCCACACACTAAAGTCCGACGGATTCGCACGTGATGACGTACGACCGGACTAGAATAAGGAAGTTCATAGCCAGTAGTCAATAGCTGCCCTAGCGTCGTTGTTTGTCTGTCGGACTAGCATACAGACGAGCGGATTTCTCGATAGGAGCTGCATTTGATGGGGGCGCTGGTAAGGCTGCATTTGGTGGGCACTCAAGAGGCTGCATTGATGGGCGCTGGAAATACTGCATTTGATGGGCGCTGGAAAGGCTGCATTTGATGGGCGCTCAAGAGGCTGCATTGATGGGCGCTGGAATGGCTGCATTTGATGGGCGCTGGAAAGGCTGCATTTGATGGGCGCTCGAGAGGCTGCATTGATGGGCGCTGGAATGGCTGCATTTGATGGGCGCTGGAAAGGCTGCACTGATGGGTGTTCGAGAGGCTGCATTTAATGGATGCTCGAGAGGCTGCACTAATGAGCGCTCGAGAGGCTGCACTGATGAGCACTCGAGAGGCTGCATTTGATGGGCGCTGGAAAGGCTGCATTTGATGGGCACTGGAAAGGATGCACTGATGGGCGCTGGAGAGGCTGCATTTGATGGGCGCTGGAGAGGCTGCACTGATGAGCGCTCGAGAGGCTGCATTTGATGGACTTTAGAAATAGAACATTCCGGCGGAGTTCCGTCGGAAAAATTTAAATCATGTTCTATTTCTAAAGTCCGTCAGATTTTTTCGACAGCAAAAGTCCGATGGAGCCCACACACACGATCAAATTGTCAGACGGATTCGTTCCGTCGGAACCAATGCTGTTGAAAAGTCCGCTCGTGTGTACGCGGCATTAGGGTACTAGGGTACTCGCTGAAATGGATTTCGGCAAAAGAATTACAGATTTTGCTTTGAGCGAAATTTGCGACATCATTTTGATCATCAAGCTTGTTTGTTAAAAATGTCAGGGATGGTTCTATCCCCACATCTTTTTAATGAATTACAAAGTTATATAAAAAACAAAACAAACCTCCTTCGTCTACGGTTAATGGAAAACAAGCCGCATGGATTGCGGCGGCCTGAACTACCATACAAAGTTTCCCGGAAGATTACGTTATGCAGAGCCACAGGTCTGTGTTGCGATCGGGAACCTTTTTTTTTTTCCGCAAAACATTTCTGTGGGTCATCTGGGCATCCGGATAAACATTTTAAAAGCAGTATTGTTTGCCGCACGGGTTTACAGATGGAAAGTGATTAATTAGCTGCGATAGGCCAGGGCGGTTCATGGACGCGCACGCAAAGAGAAAGTTTAGACTTGGCTACCTTGACACGCTGAAGAGACGGTGAATTTCCTTGCCATCTATTGTCTCACAGAACAAAGTTACCGTTTTTATTTACCGTATTGTCCCCCCCTCCCCCCCCCCCCCCCCCCCCTCCCTTTCTCTCTCCATCTGCTTGAAGTTGTATAAATGTCCTTTGGACCTTTTTTAATGTTTCCTCCATAATGAATCTCATTTCAAAGGTTCAGCCAAGGATTTTCAAGGTGCTCTTATTTTCTTTTCTTTTTGTTCTGTTTTATGTCTTCCTCTTATTGTTCTGTGTTTGTTGTTATCTCTTCCTTTTAGTACAGCGCTGATACATTGTGCAGCACAAAGAACTACAGAACTTTCTCATGGACGTGCTCATGTCTGAACCACAGTCCTGCAAAAATAAGCAGGTGCCATCTTCAGACAGGGTTCCCCTCCTCCCTCCACACAGGGCCGGTGCTACCACTAGGCAAATTAGGCACTGCTGCCCTAGGGCGCCCGGCCACTGGTGTTCCTACTCTCTTCTCTCTGCAGCAAGCAACCAAGTCTCAGCATCAGCAGACAGCCGCCGCTCCGTTCGCACATAGTGTCAGAGGCACAACGGCGGGAGAGGACTGTGTCTGTCCCGACTCTCGAATGAATAAAAGCAAGCAAACATTTATTAATTGGCGCTGGTAGGCTGCATTAATGGGCACTGATAGGCTGCATTAATGGGCACTGATAGGCTGCATTAATGGGCACTGGTGAGGCTAAATTAATGGACACTGGTAGGCTGCATTTTGATGGGCGCTGGTAGGCTGCATTTGATGGGTGGTGATGGGTGCTGGTAGGCTGCATTTGATGGGCGCTGGTGAGGCTGCATTTGATGGGTGCTGGAGAGGATGCATTTGATGGGCGCTGGAGAGGCTGCATTTGATGGGTGCTGGAAAGGCTGCACTGATGGGTGCTCGAGAGGCTGCATTTGATGGGCGCTCGAGAGGCTGCATTGATGGGCGCTGGAAAGGCTGCATTGATGGGCACTGGAAAGGCTGCACTGATGAGCGCTCGAGAGGCTGCATTTGATGGGCGCTCAAGAGGCTGCATTTGATGGGCACTGGAGAGGCTGCATTGGATGGGTGCTGGAAAGGCTGCACTGATGGGTGCTCGAGAGGCTGCATTTGATGGGCGCTCAAGAGGCTGCATTTGATGGGCACTGGAGAGGCTGCATTGGATGGGTGTTGGAAAGGCTGCACTGATGGGCGCTGGAAAGGTTGCATTTGATGGGCGCTGGAAAGGCTGCACTGATGGGCGCTGGAAAGGCTGCACTGATGGGCGCTTGAGAGGCTGCATTTGATGGGCACGGGTGAGGCTGCATTTGATGGGTGCTGGAAAGGCTGCACTGATGAGCGCTCGAGAGGCTGCATTTGATGGGCGCTCGAGAGGCTGCATTTGATGGGCGCTGGAAAGGCTGCACTGATGGGCGCTTGAGAGGCTGCATTTGATGGGCACTGGTGAGGCTGCATTTGATGGGCACTGGAGAGGCTGCATTTGATGGGTGCTGGAAAGGCTGCACTGATGGGTACTTGAGAGGCTGCATTTGATGGGTGCTCGAGAGGCTGCATTGATGGGCGCTGGAAAGGCTGCATTTGATGGGCGCTCGAGAGGCTGCATTTGATGGGCACTGGTGAGGCTGCATTTGATGGATGCTGGTGAGCTGCATTTGATGGGTGCTTCATTAAAAAGGTGGGTTACACATGAACAGGGCAAAGGGGGGTGGAGTCAGGGGTGGAGCCAATGGGGGGGGGGCAAAATGAGGTTTCGCCTAGGGTGTCAAAAATCTTTGCACCAGCCCTGCCTCCGTGACCACCTGACCACGCAGATAGCAAGCAGATAGCTGAGCAGCTTGTCTTGGGCAAGTGCTTGAAGAGCGGTAAAAGTGCGGTCTGTCGAATTCATAGTTTATACAAACCACAGACTCAAAAAAGTAAAAATAAAAAAAACCTCTTAAAGCAGTCCATTTAAAATGATTTATTAAAGATGGACCCTCCTGTGTTTTAATCACACGTTGCTAATGTGCAAGCTGTGGTGCCTCGGGGAGAAGGCTGTAACATAACAAAATGTGGAAAAAGTGAAGCGCTGTGAATACTTTTCGGATGCACTGTATGTGTTTGTAAAAAAAAAAAAGAATTAGGATTTTTTGTTATAAATTTTTTTTAAGTTTTTTTTTTTTCCCTTCTTTTGCATCATTTTCAATTGTTGCTTTGTACAAGTATTTGCTCTTTTTGTAATAAAATGTATGCTTATTTTATACATTTTTTAAAATATTTTTTTGTCTCATCCTTTGGATTCTGCCTATATTTATTTATTTTTTTCCTGTTTTTTTTTTATTTTATTTTCTCTTTTTTTTTACCTTCTTTTGCATAATTTTCAATTGTTGCTTTGTACAGATATTTACTTTTTTTTTTCTGTAAGAAAATGTATTATTTTTTTATTTTTTATTATTTATTATTATTTTTGTAAACTATTATAATTTTCTTTTTAAATATTAATTTTTTTTTTAATATTTTCTGGTGTGATCCTGTGGATTATTCCAAATTGGGGCATGTATCTTTTATGAAGGCAACTTCAGTCCAGGATTTCTGAATTCATAGTTTATACAAACCACAGACTCCAAAAAAAATATAATAAAAAAATATAATAAAAAAATAAAAAAAAACCTCTTAAAGCAGTCCATTTAAAATTATTTATTAAAGATGGACCCTCCTGTGTTTTAATCACACGTTGCTAATGTGCAAGCTGTGGTGCCTCGGGGAGAAGGCTGTAACATAACAAAATGTGGAAAAAGTGAAGCGCTGTGAATACTTTTCGGATGCACTGTATGTGTTTGTAAAAAAAAAAAAAAAAAATAGGATTTTTTTTTTTTGCCTGGGTATATTTTTTTTTTCTATTTTTTTTTTTTTTTTAAGTTTTACCTTCTTTTGCATCATTTTCAATTGTTGCTTTGTACAAGTATTTGCTCTTTTTGTAATAAAATGTATGCTTATTTTATAAATTTTTTCAAATATTTTTTAGTCTCATCCTTTGGATTCTGCCTATATTTATTTATTTATTTTTTTTCCTCTGTTTTTTTTTTTTATTTTAATTTCTCTTTTTGTTGACCGTCTTTTGCATAATTTTCAATTGTTGCTTTGTACAGATATTTACTTTTTTTTTTTCTGTAAGAAAATTTATTATTATTTTATTTTTTATTTTTTATTTTTTTTATTATTATTTTTTTAATATTTAAATTTTTTTTAAATATTTAAAAAAATTTTCATATTTAAAATTTTTTTAATATTTAAAATTTTTTTAATATTTAACATTTTTTTAATATTTAAAATTTTTTAAATATTTTCTGGTGTCATCCTGTGGATTATTCCAAATTGGGACATGTATCTTTTATGAAGTCAACTTCAGTCCAGGATTTCTGAATTCATAGTTTATACAAACCACAGACTCAAAAAAAAAAAAAAAAAAAATAAATAAAAAAAATTTCTTAAAGCAGTTCATTTAAAATGATTCATTAAAGATGGACCCTCCGGTGTTTTAATCACACATTGCTAATGTGCAAGCTGTGGTGCCTCGGGGAGAAGGGGAAAGGATAGGGGGGGGGGGGGTAAACGGTCGATTAAAAAATCATTTTATTGACATTATGTTTATTAGCGTCTTAATCATTATTGTTGACAAATCATTTCCAGCAGTAAATGATTTTTATTTTATTGCCGTCTGATTTTCCTGTCTCAGTAAGTGGCAGTTGCCTGTATAGGTGGGTCTTATTGTAATATAATGCGTTGTTTTTCCTCTCGCCCTATTGGCCGTCGCCACTTCAAAGTCCTCCTCACCTCCGTGTGACCTGAAAGGATGACGGATTCCAGTAACTTGCGGGATTTCTGCGAGGCTGAAAGGAAATCATAAAACGTGAATTATCTGAGTGATGACATTTAACGATGGAAATTGCGATGACGAATGATGACATCATAGTTCTGCAGAAAAGTCCTGATTTTTATTTCCTTAACCACTTCAGCCCCTTCATGACCACCAGGCCATTTATTTTAAGATACGGCACTGCGTTACATTAACTGACAATTGCGCGGTCCTGCGGCGCTGTACCCAAATACATTTTATGTAATGTTTTTCCTACAAATAGAGATTTATTTTGATGGTATTTGATCACCGCTGTTTTTTTATTTTTTATTTTTTGCGCTATAAAAAAAAAAAAAAATGACTGACAATTTTGAAAAAAAAAAAAAACAATATTTTTTACTTTCTGCTATAAAATATTTACAATAAATGAAAAAATCAAATTTCTTCATCAATTTTGGCCAATAAGTATTCTGGTACATATTATTGGTAAAAAAAAAAAAAAAAATCCCAATAAGCGTAGATTGATTTGCGCAAAAGTTATCGTGTCTACAATATTTTTATTACTAGTAATGATGGCAATCAGTGACTTATAGAGGGACTGCGATATTGCGGCAGATAAATCTGACACTGGTACTTTTTTGGGAACCAGTGACACCAAGACAGTGATCAGTGCTAAAAATATGCACTGCCACTGTACTAATAACAGTGACTGGGAAGGGATATTTTTATTTTATTCTTTTTCATATTTTTTTTTTTTATTACTAGTAATGGCGAAATTCAGCAACATATAGCGGGACTGCAATATTGCGGCAGATAAATCGGACACTGACACTTTTTTGGGGACCAGTGACACCAAGACAGTGATCAGTGCTAAAAATATGCACTGTCACTGTACTAATGACAGTGACTGGGAAGGGATATTTTTATTTTATTCTTTTTCGTTTTTTTTATTACTAGTAATGGAGGCAATCAGCGACATATAGCGGGACTGTGATATTGCGGCAGATAAATCGGACACTGACACTTTTTTGGGGACCAGTGATACCAAGACAGTGATCAGTGCTAAAATATGCACTGTCACTGTACTAATGACAGTGACTGGGAAGGGGTTAACGTGACACCAAGACAGTGATCCGTGCTAAAAATATGCACTGTCACTGTACTAATGACAATGACTGGGAAGGGGTTAACGTGACACCAAGACAGTGATTAGTGCTAAAAATATGCACTGTCACTGTACTAATGACAGTGACTGGGAAGGAGTTATTGTGACACCAAGACAGTGATCAGTGCTAAAAATATGCACTGTCACTGTACTAATGACAGTGACTGGGAAGGGGTTAACGTGACACCAAGACAGTGATCCGTGCTAAAAATATGCACTGTCACTGTACTAATGACAATGACTGGGAAGGGGTTAACGTGACACCAAGACAGTGATTAGTGCTAAAAATATGCACTGTCACTGTACTAATGACAGTGACTGGGAAGGAGTTATTGTGACACCAAGACAGTGATCAGTGCTAAAAATATGCACTGTCACTGTACTAATGACAGTGACTGGGAAGGGGTTAACGTGACACCAAGACAGTGATCCGTGCTAAAAATATGCACTGTCACTGTACTAATGACAATGACTGGGAAGGGGTTAACGTGACACCAAGACAGTGATTAGTGCTAAAAATATGCACTGTCACTGTACTAATGACAGTGACTGGGAAGGAGTTAACGTGACACCAAGACAGTGATTAGTGCTAAAAATATGCACTGTCGCTGTACTAATGACAGTGACTGGGAAGGGGTTAACATCAGGGACGATCAAAAGGGTTAACTGTGTTCCCTGGGAGTACTTGCTAACTGTGGGGGAGGGGCTTGTACTATGGAAAGACCTAGCGGAAATCGCTGCCTTTCCTTGTCACAGAACGGTGATCTGCCTTGTTTACATATCCTGTCTATCTCCGGAACGATCGGCGGGTCCCAGCGTACATCGCATTTTGCTGGACCTGCTGATTGGCTCACGATGCGTCCAATCACAGCAGGAGCGGAGTCCGGAAGTGCTAGATCACGTACCTAGTACACGATCTGCCGCAGAGCGGCTGCCCTGCCACAGTATGTCTGCATGGGGCGGTCGTGAAGAGGTTAAAAAAAAGTGCAAGGTCCGCTTATCAGTTTCCTCCCCCCCCTCCGGTGCCACATTTGCCAGCTTTAGGGGGGGGAGCGGGTACCTGTTTTTGACAGGTACCCGTCCCCACTTCCAAGAGACCTTGCCACGATCCCTTGGAACTTCGGCAAGTTTGACATGTTGGGTATCTATGTACTCGGTGTGACCTCATCTTTTATATTTTACCAAAAATGTGGGTAGTTTACCGCATTTGTTTTCCCTAAAATACACTTTAGTGGTTGTTTTACTGAAAATTTTGCATTTCCTAGACCTTTTGCGGTCATATCGTACGACCAAAAAGAAGATTGGAACTAGCACTATTTTATTCTCTTGGGTGTCTGCTTTCAGAATATATATAATGTTTGGGGGTTTTATGTAACCTTCAGGCCTAAAATTCTTTTTTAAACATGTGTGCAAAAATGTTTTAATTCAGACACGGAGCCACGGTTCAGCCCCGCTCCCTCTCTATCCTGATTGGCTAACTGACTTTTATTGATTGACAGCAGCGGGAGCCAATGGCACCACTGCTGTGTCTCAGCTAATCAGGAGGGAGAGTCCTGAATGGCCGAGACATTCGTGGACATCGCTGGATGGAGAGGGGCCTCAGGTAAGTATTGGGGGAGGCTGGGGGGAGGCTGCTGCTCACAAGGTTTTCAAGGTTTAATGCATAGAATGTACCTTCTGACTTTACAACCACTTTAAGCTTGAAAAACCGCAACGATCGAAATATTATTCTCTAGGGCCTCTGCTAAAAAAAAATATATATATAATTTTTGGAGGTTCGAAGTATTTCTCTAGCAAAAAACAAATACAGATTTTTTACATGTATGTGAGAAATGTCAGAAAAACCTGGTCTTCAAGCAGTTAAAACTGATGTAAAATAACGCTCATGAAATATTAATAACGTTTTTAGCCTGTTTGTTTTTCAGCACCGAGGTCCACAGCGCCCTCTTTTTTGGGGTTTTTGGTTTTGGAGAACTAGCAAAAGGAGCCAATCAATTGCGCTACAGCATACAGCTAACAAGTGGTTGGTTGTGTGATAAGACGAGGCTCTGAGATCTTGAGGAATGTAGAATTCAGCTTTACTTGCATAGAAGAACAGCATTACAGGAGAGAGAACAGCATTGCAGGAGAGAGAACAGCATTACAGGGGAGAGAACAGCATTACCAGAGAGAGAACAGCATTAAAGTAAGAAACTTTACAGGGGAGGGAACAGCATTACCAGAGAGAGAACAAAATTACAGGGGAGAGAACAGCATTAAAGGAGAGAGAAACATTACAGGGGAGAGAACAGCATTACAGGAGAGAGAACAGCATTACAGGAGAAAGAACAGCATTAAAGGAGAGAGAAACATTACAGGGGAGAGAACAGGAAAAACGGAGAGAGCACAGCATTACAGGGGAGAGAACAGCATTACTGGAGAGAGAACAGCATTACTGGAGAGAGAACAGCATTACCGGAGAGAGAACAGCATTACAGGAGAGAGAACAGCATTAAATGAGAGAGAAACATTACAGGGGAGAGAACATCATTACCGGAGAGAGAACAGCATTACAGGGGAGAGAACAGCATTACCGGAGAGAGAACAGCATTACAGGGGAGAGAACAGAATTACAGGGGAGAGAACAGCATTACAGCAGAGAGAACAGCATTACCAGAGAGAGCAGAGAGAAACAACTTCCTTCCTGGGCAGAATATACAAGCATATTATAAACACAGAGATGCTAGTACAGGGTTTCTCAACCAGGGTTTCATAAAACCCTAGGTATCCTCCAGAGGTTGCTAGGGGTTCCTTGAGCAATGAGCAATTTCTGCCTTTCAGATAAGTTCCCACTGACACCAGTGTATTAATGAGTTGTAGATAAAGTAACATTTAGCAGGGGCTCCCTGAGACCAAAAAGTAATTTTAAGGGTTTCTCTGTGCTGAAAAGGTTGAGAAAGGTTGTGCTAGTATATCACTACAGCGCCATCTATAGTTCAGAGTGCATAGTACATTCTGTTGGATTCCCAACACAATCAACATGCTGATAGGAGGAGAGAGCAGAGTGACAGAGAGATGAGTCTTCTGCTTCATCTTTCACTGTCAAGCAACAGGCTGGGGAGAGTGAAAAGACTTCTAAGTGTTACTGAACTGCAGCAGAGAAAAATCAGGTCTCCTTCCCTGCCACTGAGTGGCAGAGCAGTGTAAATCTCAGGACTGGATGGACAGAAATACAAATGCATTGGCAGCTAAACTGCTCCCTTGTATATTGTTCAGCTTTAACGTCACCCCTCTGCGAGGAACTCTCGGTCACGGTTTCCGGGACTCGCAGTTCCATGACGGTTTGCCAGATGGCATCCAGCTCCAGCGTCTTTCCTGCATTTCTACACTTCTGCCACTGGATGGGACAAGACTCCACAAATCTGCCAACTTCCCCGCTCATTTATATACCCGCTCCCTCCTTCCAGCTTCAGATCACGACCTCTTATTCTTCTGTAACACACTTTTCCAGAGAGGGTCATGTGACCACGGGAGGTCCATCTCCGCCCCCGCTGCTGGCTTAACCCCTTTACTACAGGAATCCTAAAACCCAGTGACAGTCAGAGAGACCGGGGCCAGATAGTATATAATGTATGTGGCTTGTTCATTGAGGTTCTTTGCTTCTTTTTAAAAATATTTTAGGGCTCTTCCACATTACACTTTGGTCTCTGAAGAGCGATCCGCGTTCAGAACGCTCTTCAGAGAGCATTTGACAAGCAGTGAGGTGGCGTTGTCTTGTATTAACCCCTTGAACCCTGCACTAGCTTGGCCCCATTCACTTGAATGGTGCATTCAGATCGCTCTTCAGAGAGCATTTGACAGTAAGTGAGGAGGCGTTGTCTTGTATTAACCCCTTAAACCCCCCCCCCCCCCCCCATTCACTTAAATGGGCAATGCTCGGCAGATGCCATGCCTGCCAAAAGCGACAGGGGGTATAACTCTGGCCACCGTCAAATGATAGGGGGGTAGGGGGGGCGTGATGGTTGGGGTGGTATAAACAAGGCCCAACGATAATGTGACCTAATGGCAGCCTATTGCAGTCCATGTACAGCAGGACTGGTGCGTGAGAGGAAGAAGCAGCACAAGCAGCCATACAGGTAATGTGCTGGCAAGAAGCATGCTGACAGGAGGAGAGAGCAGATTGATTTTAGACAGTTTATGCTGCTTCCACTCACAGGCAGAGGGGCGGGTTCATAACGCCCTGGGCTCAGAGGAAAGTGGTTTGACTGATGCTGGCCATCAGACTGAGGACATCTAGTGTTAGGAAAAAGTACTGCAGGTGATTGAAGCTGCATATTACACCAAAGCAGGACATGAGATGAACATCAGAGCTTCTGAAAGATAGAAAATGCATAAATGAATTCACCTTTATTAGACTGAGGACAACTAGTGGCAGAAAAAGGGTACTGCAAGGGGAAATCTTTTGATTGAAGGTGAATATTGCAGCAGAGAGAAATATTTCTTGGCCCATTATTCATGGTGAACTCCAACCTGATGGCTTTTAAAGCCGATGGAAAATAAAGGGTCATGACGTTTATCGCTGTTTCACAGCTGCATGCAGTTTTAAGTCTTGACATGTTAGGTATCTATTTACTCGGCGCAACCTTTTTTTTTCATATTTTACAAGGAAATTGGGTAATATATTGTGCGTGTTTGCCCTAAAATTTACTTTAGTGTATTTTTTAATGAAATTATGAGTCCGATAGTTCGGTATGCTCCGTCCACCGGGTAGGTCGGTATGCTCCGTCCACCGGGTAGGTCGGTATGCTCTGTCCACCGGATCGGTCGGTATGCTCCGTCCACCCGATAGGTCGGTATGCTCCGTCCACCGGATAGGTCGGTATGCTCCGTCCACCCGATAGGTCGATATGCTCTGTCCACCGGATAGGTCGGTATGCTCCGTCCACCCGATAGGTCGGTATGCTCCGTCCACCCGATAGGTCGGTAGGCTCCGTCCACCCGATAGGTCGGTATGCTCCGTCCACCCGATAGGTCGGTATGCTCCCTCCACCCGATAGGTCGGTATGCTCCATCCACCAGATAGGTCGGTATGCTCCGTCCACCCGATAGGTCGGTATGCTCCGTCCACCCGATAGGTCGATATGCTCTGTCCACCGGATCGGTCGGTATGCTCCGTCCACCCGATAGGTCGGTATGCTCCGTCCACCCGATAGGTCGGTATGCTCCGTCCACCCGATAGGTCGGTATGCTCCGTCCACCCGATAGGTCGTATGCTCCGTCCACCCGATAGGTCGATATGCTCTGTCCACCGGATCGGTCGGTATGCTCCGTCCACCCGATAGGTCGGTATGCTCCGTCCACCGGAAAGGGCGGTATGCTCCGTCCACCCGATAGGTCGGTATGCTCTGTCCACCGGATCGGTAGGTATGCTCCGTCCACCCAATAGGTCGGTATGCTCCGTCCACCGGATAGGTCGGTATGCTCCGTCCACCAGATAGGTCGGTATGCTCCGTCCACCCGATAGGTCGGTATGCTCCGTCCACCGGATAGGTCGGTATGCTCCGTCCACCGGATAGGTCGGTATGCTCCGTCCACCAGATAGGTCGGTATGCTCCGTCCACCAGATAGGTCGGTATGCTCCGTCCACCAGATAGGTCGGTATGCTCTGTCCACCAGATAGGCGGTATGCTCCATCCACCCGATAGGTCGGAATGCTCCGTCCACTGAATAGGTCGTATGCTCCGTCCACCGGATAGGTCGGTATGCTCCCTCCACCGGATAGGTCAGTATGCTCCCTCCACCAGATAGGCGGTATGCTCCGTCCACCGGATAGGTCAGTATGCTCCGTCCACCGGATAGGTCGGTATGCTCCGTCCACCGGATAGGTCGTATGCTCCGTCCACCGGATAGGTCGGTATGCTCCGTCCACCGGATAGGTCGTATGCTCCGTCCACCGGATAGGTCGGTATGCTCCCTCCACCCGATAGGTCGGTATGCTCCGTCCACCGGATAGGTCGGTATTCTCCGTCCACCGGGTAGGTTGGTGTGTTGGTGTATCCTTCTCCGGAAAGGTATCCTCCCTCCTTCTCCACTGTATTGTAGGTCCTACACACACTTTACACGGTCGTAGACCGTAAAGGTAAAGTTTGGACAAAGATGGAGGAAAGGGGTATATAATGTAATACTGCAGAGTTTATTAAAAAAGGTTTAAAATCATTACACTTACATTCCGGAGAAGGATACACCAACACACCAACCTGCCCGGTGGATGGAGCATACCGACCTATCCAGGACCATTTTTAAGGCAGGGCAAAAGGGGTAGCTGCCCTGGGCCCCATCATTGTTGTGGGGCCCAAAGCAGGTGCCTCATACTTGCCAACTATCCCAGTTTAAATTCCCTTATCCCTTGAAGTTTTAGTCCCGTGCTGTGTCCCGATATCTCAGTGTAAACTTCTGCTGCCGCTGCTCAGCTCTGCCCTATTGCCATGTGCAGAGGACTCGCCTGCAGACCCTGTGTTTACATGTAAATAACCTGCATTGATATGTAAATAGTGGCGGCATTAATATGTAATTAGTCGTGGAACGCGGCATTGATTCATTAAATAGAGACGGTATTCATATGTATATCATTGCCCCCTGAGGTCACGTCCACCATCACTTCTGCTGAATGCTGCCCACTGGGGAGGTAAAGGGGCATGCTTGGAAGTCCTGCCTACAACTGTGGTCATTAAGCCTAACATCATGTTCTGCAGAAGTAAGCAAATTGGAGGTGGAACCCTTCTTCAAAATAACATGGTGCCACAGCACCCTGAACTTTGGTGCATGTGAATACGCAGGCAGGCAAATGATGTGTTGTAACCTTTAGCGACCAGTAATGCTGTGCACTAACCTCTTGCAACCAATCAGTGAGCGGTAATAATGTGCAATAACCTCTAACAACCAACTAGTGAGTGGTATACATGTTCAGTAACCTCTAGCATTCAATAAGTGAGCAGTATTGATGTACAGTAATCTCTAGCAACCAATCAACAAGCAGAAATCTTGTGCTGTAACCGCCAGTCAATAACAGTGAGCCATAATGTGCGCTGTAGCCTCTAGCAGCCAGTGAGCGGTAATGATACACTGTAACCTCTGGCAACCAATCGCTGATTCAGTAAACTGATTTTGAGTCTAGCTGCTATTTATTGTATGTCTCAAAGCATGCGGAGAGCGAAATTGCATGGAAGAGGGGGCCGCAAGAAAATGTTTGCCCAGGGTCCAGTCAATATTAACCACTTCCCATCCAGGCCAATTCTGACATTTCTCTCCTACATGTACAATTCCACATTTTTTTGCTAGAAAAATTACACAGAACCCCCAAACATTATATATGTTTTTTTTTTTGCAAAGACCCTAGAGAATACAATGGCGGTCGTTGCTTTTTATCTCGCGCGGTATTTGCGCAGCAATTTTTCAAACGCGTTTTTTTTTCAGAAAAAAAAAACAGTTTCTTGCTTTAAAAAAATAAAAAACGGTAAAGTTAGCCCAATTTTTTTGCATAATGTGAAAGATGAAGATACGCTGAGTAAATAGATACCCAACATGTTACGCTTCAAAATTGCACGCGCTTGTGAAATGGCGCCAAACTTTGGCATTTCAAAATCCCCAATCCGCTTTAAAATTTTTCACTGGTTACATATTTTGAGTTACAGAGGAGGTCTAGGGCTAGAATTATTGCTCTCGCTCTAACGTTCGCGGCGATACCTCACACGTGTGGTTTGAACACCGTTTTCATATGTGGGCGGGACTTGCGTATGCGTTCGCTTCTGCGTACGAGCTCGCGGGGACAGGGGCGCTTTAAATTTATCTTTATTTTTTTTTTATTGTTAATTTTACTTTTATTTTTTTGTTTGACACTTTAAAAAAATAAAAAAAAAAATTTGATTACTTTTATTCCTATTATCCCTTGTAATAGGAATACGGCATGATCGGACATATTTACAGTGAGATCCGGGGTCAATAAGACCCCACATCTCACCTCTAGGCTGGGAAGCCTAAAATTAAAATAAAAACGATCACGGCTTCCCAGCCGCGGTGCCGCCGTTATTTTGAATGCAGAGGCCGGGCGTGACGTCATAACATCGCGCCCGGCCTCCGAACGATCATAGAGACTCCGGCGACCATCTGGTCCTCCGGACATCTCTATGATCACCATCCGGGTGCTGGCGGATCCCGAGTCCGACTCACCAATGGAAGCGGTGAGTCGGTAGAAGCACCGGAGGGCCGCCCGTAAGAACGATCAAGCGACAGAACAGCCGCTATGATCGTTCTTATGGTGCAGGGAATCGCCGGTTGAAAACGGCAATATCTGAATGATGTCTGTAGCTACACCCGTCATTCAGGTATACCCCCGGGAAGTAGAGGACATCATATGACGTATAGTGGGCGCAAGGTGGTTAACCACTTCAGCACTTCGATTTTACCCCCTTCCTTACCAGAGCACTTTTTGCGATTCGGCACTGCGTCGCTTTAACTAACAATTGCGCGGTCGTGCGACGTTCACCCAAACAAAATTGATGTCCTTTTTTTCCCACAAATAAAGCTTTCTTTTGGTGGTATTTGATCACCTCTGCGGTTTTTATTTTTTTTGCGCTATAAACAAAAGAAGAGCGACAATTTTTTAAAAAAAAACAATATTATTTTTTACTTTTTGCTATAATAAATATCCCATTTTTAAAAAAAAAAAACTATTTTTTTACTCAGTTTAGGCCGATAAGTATTCTTCTACATATTTTTGGTAAAAAAAAAAAAAAAAGCGTATATAGATCGGTTTGCGCAAAAGTTATAGCGTCTACAAAATAGGGGATAGATTTTATTGCATTTTTTTTTTTTTTTTTTTTTTACTAGTAATGGCGGCGATCTGCGATTTTTTTTTTTTCGTGACTGCGACATTGCGGCGGACACTTCAGACACTTTTGACACATTTTTGGGACTATTCACATTTACACAGCAATCGTTGCTATAAAATTGCAGTGATTAATGTGTAAATGTGACTGACAGGGAAGGGGTTAACACTAGGGGGCGCTGCAGGGGTTTAATAATGTTCCCTAAGGTAGTGATTCTAACTGTGGGGGGAGGGGACTCACAAGGGGAGGAGACCGACCGGTGTTTCTCCGTACTGGGAACAAATGATCGGTCTCCTCTCCACTGACAGGACATGGAGCTATGTGTTTACACACACAGCTCCACGGTCCCGCACGGTCCCGCTGTTTTCATGGGCAATCGCGGGTGCCCGGCGGACATCGCGGCCGCCGGGCACGCCCACCGGGTCCCGAGCAATGCCGCGGTGCGCGCGCCCCCTAGGTGGCTGGGAATGGTAGGACGTCATATGACGCCCACCCAGGATGGGAGATCCACCTTGTGGCCGTCATATGACTATGGGTGGGTAGGGAAGTGGTTAAAGACGGCGCTGGACCTATCCGGAGTGGGGAACCAGGAGGGGAGCACAAGAAACGACTTGAATCGCACCTGATATTTGCGTATACCATAAATCGCATGTTTGATGAACTATTTCAAGCACACCAGTGATATACGTTTCCATTACCATTAACATTTTATGCGCAGAGGATACATTTTGATGAATTTCCCCTGACATTATAGGATACTTGTGCACGGACTTTATATGTATTTTTTATGAAAGTATTTTTTTTTATGATTTATTGGATGCACCATGTTGTAGTCGGGCACTTTAATTGGCCAATCTTTTCATCTTGTATAGCACTTTAATTTGTACACATATTTATGTGTGATGATTCTGGATACACACTTATATAAATGTAGGTGCTGATTTCTAAATTTTCACTGTCAATATATATATATATCTATATATATATATATTATATATTATATATTATATATATATATATTATATAGATTATCTATTAATATTGTGTTTTATTTTTTTTTTATATACCGTATATACTCGAGTTTTTCAGCACATTTTTTTGTGCTGAAAGTGCCCCCCTCGGCTTATACTCGAGTCAAGCACTTTTCTGCAGCAAAAAAAATAATTTCCGACCCGACTTTGGGGCCCCCCCTATTTCTGGGTGCTAGGCGCCCCAAATTTTAGAGTGCCAACCCAGTGGACCTAGCACTACAACATATCCAAAGATGGGGTTCCTAGCACCAAGTGGCGCTGAGATACGGGGCCCCAAAGTCGGGTCGGAATTTTTTTTTTTTTCTTTTTAAAGTGCTTGACTCGAGTATAAGCCGAGGGGGGCACTTTTTTTGGGGTTCCTAGCACTAGGTGTCCCCGAGATACGGGGCCCCAATATCGGGTCGGAAAATGTCATTCTCTGCTGCAGCAAAAGTGCTTGACATTTTCTGACCCGACTTTGGGGCCCCGTATCTCGGGGACACTTGGTGCTAGGAACCCCAAATTTGGAGTGCCAACCCAGTGGAACCAACACTACAACATATCCAAGATGGGGTTTCTAGCACCAAGTGACCCCGAGATACGGGGGCCCAAAGTCGGTCAACTGTGTCCATCTGCAGCAATGTCATTTCGGGACCCTTTGGGTCCAGAGACCCCAAATTTTGGCTGCAGCTAGGGGGCATCTAGGAACCTTAACTGCCAAGTTTGAAATTTGGGGGACCTATGGCTGCAAATGGGACACAGTGAGGCTGCAAATGGGCACAGTGAGGCTGCAAATGGGCATTGCTGACCCTCTTTTCCACTTACAGTAGCTGCGCATTTCTCACCCTACCCTTATACTTGAGTCAATAAGTTTTCCCAGTTGTTTGTGGTAAAATTAGGTGCCTCGGCTTATATTCGGGTCGGCTTATACTCGAGTATATACGGTATATATATATATATATATATATACAGGGGGTCCCCGACTTACGAACGCCCGACCTACGAACATCCCCTACTTACGAACCGGGCGCTGCGTGGACCCTCCGCCATTTTCCGCCGTCCTTCGGCCGTTCCGCGCATGCGCGGCCAGACGGAGCCTCGGAAAATGACGGCAAACATCGGAAATGCCCGTAATTTGCCGCGCATTCACAGAACGGCTTTCGACGGAACATCGGAATTGTCCGTAATTGTCGGTCTGCGCATGCGCGGCCGACTTACGAACATTTCTGAGTTAAGAACAGGCGGGCAGTCCCTAACGATTTCGTATCTCGGATATATTTCATACATTATCTTCAGGCCTAAAATGATTTTTGTAAAGTTGTGCAAAAAAAAAAAACCCACAAAAGTGGATCTGGTGGCGAAAGTGTTAATTCCCGGTGACATTGGGTGATCACCATCAGGGGCGGACTGACCATTCGGCCTCTCGGGCACTGCCCGAGGGCCCCCCGGCCACTAGGGGGCCCCATCAGGGTTGCCAGCCTCAGTAAAACCAGGGACAGTATGTAAAAATCTGTGTTTTTTTTTTTACATCTGTCTCTAAAATGTCCCTTACCGACATCCTTTTGGTCTAAAAATCCAGAGATTTTAGCTACCCCACCTCTCCAGTACCTTCTCAGCCAATAGAAACATGTCTGTGTATGCTGTGTGTACATCTATGTGTATACTGTGTGATTGTATACTGTGTGTGTCTATACTGTGTGGCCCCATAATCTCTCTGATTGCCTGGGGGCCCCATAATCTCCTATTGCCCGGGGGCCCCATGAGTTGTCAGTCCGCCCCCTGATCACCATACACTTTACAATCTGACCATACAATCTCTGTATAATCAACCAAAACGTACTATGAGCTCCTACCGCTGTCCAATCAACCTGTATCCATCTGTATCAATCTGTAACCAGTCATTTGTATCAAACTACATTAATCTGGTAAACCCTGATTGCTACATAGTAGACATGTGCACAACAAAAAAATTTGTTTATTTTCGTTTCGTTTTTTTTTTAGTTTCGTTTCCGTCGATTCGTAACGATTCGTACATTCGTAAGAGTTATTTTTTCGTTGATTCGTTTTTTCGTTAGTTTAATTTTCGGACGCTTTCGTATTTATTCGTACATTCGTAACATTCGTAACATTCGTAGATTCGTAATCGGAGCGTAATTCATAATTTGATGTAATGTGTGTGCTATTATTACATTTTAATAATTTACGAATCGAAAAAAAAAAAAAAATTGAAAAAAAAAGTTACGAATCGAAAAAAAAAAAAAGTTACGAATCGAAAAAAAAAGTTACGAATCGAAAAAAAAAAGTTACGAATGTACAAATTTTTTTTGTTCAAATTTTTTTTGTTTCCGAAACTTTGTCCGATGTTGGTTTTGCGTACACACGGTCGGAAGTCACGTTTAGCAGCACCATTGTAAAGGGACATGGAAAATTACCAATTCAACAAAAAAACAAATTACGAATGTACAAATTCGTTTTCGTTTTTCGGATTTTCTTCATTAGTACATTTGTTGTTTCTAATTAGTTTTTTTCGGATTTTCGTTGTTTTTCGGATTCGTTCGATTCGAATGATTCGTTCATTCGAACGAAAACGAACGAACGAAAAAAACGAAAAATAACGAAAAAAAAACGAAACGAATTGCACATGTCTACTACATAGTTGTTGGTAGATCTAAAGAAGATTGTACAATCAGATTGTAACGGTCGGAAATTCCGACCACAAAATCCGTCTTTTTTCAGACGGATTTTTGTCCGACACTGGTGTTGCGTACACACGGTCGGACAAAGTTGTCGGAAAATCCGATCGTTCTGAACGCGGAGGCGTTCGTTGCCTACGACGGGACTACGTAGAGGCTAGTAGCCAATAGCTTTGGTCTCGTAATTTGATCTGAGCATGCGTGGCACTTTGTCCGTCGGAATTCTCTACACACGATCGGAAAAAGTCCGATCGGATTTTGTTGTCGGAAAACTTGAGATCCCGCTAGAGCCCACACACGATCGGATTTTCCGACAACATTATCCGATCGGACTTTTTTCATCTGAATATCCGGCCGCGTGTACGGGGGGCATTAGAGAGATCGGGGACGGTTATAAAATCCTCTGTTAAAAACAAAAAAAAAGAAAGGTTTTTGCCTCCAGTCTCTGTACAGAGGCTCCCTGGGCAGACGCCGGGCCCCCCCAGCAAACGGTTAACGGCGTGGGCCGCGGCGCTGTCCTCCAGATGGCGCCTCGCAGTAACGCGCCTCATACTGTTTAGATTATCATCTCGCGGCGAATGCAGATCGTCTTTCTCCTTTTATGGAAGTGAGTGCGGAGAATTGTCTGCAGATGTGGGGTTGGTCGGGCGCACGGCCGCTCCTCCACGCAGGACTCTGCTGATACAAGCCCACCGGCGCGGGGGGGCGGAGGGAGGACAGCGGGGGGATCGGACGGGACGGGAGATCCTTCCTTTATTATTATTATTCCTTTTTCAGATGTAAACTCAGCTGTGACTCCGGGCTTAAAGGGCCGGTACACCTGAATCCACAAATCAGAGGGAATAATAGAGCGGAGGGGGGCATGGAGGGGTAATGACCCCGATGTCCGCACACAGCGAGGGGCGGCGGATCCCGGGGAGGCAGCAGACATGGCGGGGGCAGAACCCGCTGAGAGTGGAGACTCTGAAACATGGGGGGGGGACTCCGAACTTCACATATGAGGGGCGCGGCGTGTATTTTACAGATATTTGGAAAATGAAAATAATGAGTTTTATAAATGAAAAGAAAAAAATTTACATCAAGGAATACAACAGAGAAGAAACTTCAGTAAAACAAAGCAAAGAAATCCCAAATCAGAGTCCCCCCTTGCATCAGAGTCCCCCCCTTGCATCAGAGTCCCCCCTTGCATCAGAGTCCCCCCTTGCATCAGAGTCCCCCCTTGCTTCAGATTCCCCCTTTGCTTCAGAGTCCCCCTTGCTTCAGAGTCCCCCCTTGCTTCAGAGTCCCCCTTGCTTCAGATTCCCCTTTTACTTCAGATTCCCCCTTGCATCAGAGTCCCCCCTTGCTTCAGAGTCCCCCCTTACTTCAGAGTCCCCCTTACTTCAGAGTCCCCCTTGCTTCAGAGTCCCCCTTGCTTCAGAGTCCCCCCTTGCTTCAGAGTCCCCCTTGCTTCAGAGTCCCCCCTTGCTTCAGAGTTCCCCCTTGCTTCAGAGTCCCCCCTTGCTTCAGAGTCCCCCCTTGCTTTGCTTCAGAGTCCCCCTTGCTTCAGAGTCCCCCTTGCTTCAGAGTCCCCCCTTGCTTCATATTCCCCCCTTGCTTCATATTCCCCCCTTGCTTCATATTCCCCCCTTGCTTCAGATTCCCCCCTTGCTTCAGATTCCCCCCTTGCTTCAGATTCCCCCCTTACTTCAGAGTCCCTCTTACTTTAAAGTCCCCCTTACTTCAGAGTCCGCCTCACATGAGAACCCCCTCTTACATGATAGTCCTTTCTTACATGAGAACTCCATCTTGCATGAGAATCTGCCCTTACATCACAGTCCCCTCTTACATCAGAGTCAATCTTACATCACAGTCCCCCTTACATCAGAGTCTCTCTTTGCATGAGATTCCCCCCTTACTTTAGAGTTCCCCTACATCAGAGTCCCCCTCACATGAAAGTCCCCTCTTATATGATAGTCTTTTATTACATGAGAGCTCCATCTTGCATCAGAGTCTCCCCTTACATCATTTCCCCCTTACATCAGAGCCAATCTTGCATCAGAGTCCCCCTTGCATCAGAGTCCCCCCTTGCATCAGAGTCCCCCCTTGCATCAGAGTCCCCCCTTGCATCAGAGTCTCCCCTTGCATCAGAGTCTCCCCTTACATCAGAGTCCCTCCTTGCATCAGAGTCTCCCCTTACATCAGAGTCCCTCCTTGCATCAGAGTCTCCCCTTACATCAGAGTCTCCCCTTACATCAGAGTCCCTCATTGCATCGGATTCCCCCCTTACATCATTGTCCCCCCTTACTTCAGAGCCAATCTTACATCAGATTCCCCCCTTGCATCAGAGTCCCCCCTTGCATCAGAGTCCCCCCTTGCATCAGAGTCTCCCCTTACATCAGAGTCTCCCCTTACATCAGAGTCCCTCATTGCATCGGATTCCCCCCTTACATCATTGTCCCCCCTTACATCAGAGCCAATCTTACATCAGAGTCCCCCCTTGCATCAGAGTCCCCCCTTGCATCAGAGTCCCCCCTTGCATCAGAGTCCCCCCTTGCTTCAGATTCCCCCTTTGCTTCAGAGTCCCCCTTGCTTCAGAGTCCCCCCTTGCTTCAGAGTCCCCCCTTGCTTCAGAGTCCCCCTTGCTTCAGATTCCCCTTTTACTTCAGATTCCCCCTTGCATCAGAGTCCCCCCTTGCTTCAGAGTCCCCCCTTGCTTCAGAGTCCCCCTTACTTCAGAGTCCCCCTTGCTTCAGAGTCCCCCTTGCTTCAGAGTCCCCCCTTGCTTCAGAGTCCCCCTTGCTTCAGAGTCCCCCCTTGCTTTGCTTCAGAGTCCCCCTTGCTTCAGAGTCCCCCTTGCTTCAGAGTCCCCCCTTGCTTCAGAGTCCCCCCTTGCTTCATATTCCCCCCTTGCTTCATATTCCCCCCTTGCTTCAGAGTCCCCCCTTGCTTCAGATTCCCCCCTTGCTTCAGATTCCCCCCTTGCTTCAGATTCCCCCCTTACTTCAGAGTCCCTCTTACTTTAAAGTCCCCCTTACTTCAGAGTCCGCCTCACATGAGAACCCCCTCTTACATGATAGTCCTTTCTTACATGAGAACTCCATCTTGCATGAGAATCTGCCCTTACATCACAGTCCCCTCTTACATCAGAGTCAATCTTACATCACAGTCCCCCCTTACATCAGAGTCTCTCTTTGCATGAGATTCCCCCCTTACTTTAGAGTTCCCCTACATCAGAGTCCCCCTCACATGAAAGTCCCCTCTTATATGATAGTCTTTTATTACATGAGAGCTCCATCTTGCATCAGAGTCTCCCCTTACATCATTTCCCCCCTTACATCAGAGCCAATCTTGCATCAGAGTCCCCCCTTGCATCAGAGTCCCCCCTTGCATCAGAGTCCCCCCTTGCATCAGAGTCTCCCCTTGCATCAGAGTCTCCCCTTACATCAGAGTCCCTCCTTGCATCAGAGTCTCCCCTTACATCAGAGTCCCTCCTTGCATCAGAGTCTCCCCTTACATCAGAGTCTCCCCTTACATCAGAGTCCCTCATTGCATCGGATTCCCCCCTTACATCATTGTCCCCCCTTACTTCAGAGCCAATCTTACATCAGATTCCCCCCTTGCATCAGAGTCCCCCTTGCATCAGAGTCCCCCCTTGCATCAGAGTCTCCCCTTACATCAGAGTCCTCCCCTTACATCAGAGTCCCTCATTGCATCGGATTCCCCCCTTACATCATTGTCCCCTCTTACATCAGAGTCCCCCCTTGCATCAGAGTCCCCCCTTGCATCAGAGTCCCCCCTTGCATCAGTGTCCTCCCCTATACTTTTGAGTCCCCCTACATCAGAGTCCCCTCTTACAAGAGAGCCCCCTCTTACACGATAGTCCTTTCTTACATGAGTGCTCCATCTTACGTGAGAGTCTGCTCTAACATAAGAGTCCTCTCTTATATCAGAGTCCCCCCTTACATCAGCGGGCCAGATAAAATCTTGCAGCGGGCTGGATTTAACCCACAGGCCGTAGTTTGGAGTCCCTCCGATCTGAGAGCCTCTACAGGTGTAATAATAGATCTACTTCATGTAAAAGTTCTAATACAGCCTTTCAAAGAAACAGTCGTCCTATGAGATCGGTGCGTTACCGGGATAGACTATTATATTCCCAGTATTGTACTGACAGAGACCATGTTAGAATAAAGCAACACAATAAGCATTAGATGTTAGAATCCGCCCAAACGTTGCCGTGCATAATGACGTCACTGCCAAAGGCTCCGACCCAACGTGTTTCGTGTGTACCCGGCTTTACATCAGAGTCCCCATCAGAGCACCCCTTACATCAAAGTCCCCCTCAGAGTTCTCCCCTACATCTGAGTCCTCATCAGAGTCTGCGTCATAGTCACTTTACATCAGAGTCTCCATCATAGTTCTCACTTACATCAGAGTCTCCTTACATCAGAGTCCAGCCCTTGTTATCACTACATCAGAGTCCCCATCAGAGCCCCCTCTTAGTTTAGAGTCCCCTCTTACATCAATTATCCCATCAGAGCCCCCTTACATCAAAGTCTGGCACACATGAGAGTCCCCTTATATATGAGAGTCGTCACCAGTCCTTCTTAATATCAGAGTACCCATCAGAGTCCTCTCTTACATCAGAATCTCCCCTTATATTTAAGTCTCCCATACATGAGTGTCCCCATCAGAGCCCCCCCATACATGAGTCCCCATCAGAGCCCCCCATACATGAGTCCCCATCAGAACCCCCCATACATGAGAGTCCCCATCAGAGCCCCACTTACATCAGGGACTCCATCAGAGTCCCCCCTTAAATTAGGATCTCCATCAGAGTTACCCTTACATCAGAGTCCCCATCAGAGTTTCTCTTACATCAGAATCCTCCCTTATATTTAAGTCCCCCATACATGAGAATCCCCATCAGAACCCCCCATACATGAGAGTCCCCATCAGAACCCCCCATACATGAGAGTCCCCATCAGAACCCCCCATACATGAGAGTCCCCATCAGAACCCCCCATACATGAGAGTCCCCATCAGAACCCCCCATACATGAGAGTCCCCATCAGAACCCCCCATACATGAGAGTCCCCATCAGAACCCCCCATACATGAGAGTCCCCATCAGAACCCCCCATACATGAGAGTCCCCATCAGAGCCCCCCATACATTAGAATCCCCATCAGAGCCCCATCTACATCAGGGACTCCCTCAGAGTGCCCCCTTAAATTAGGATCTCCATCAGAGTTCCCCTTACATCAGAATTCCCCCTCAGAGCCCCCCTTATATCAGAGTCCCCATCAGATCCCCCTTACATTAAAGTCCCCAATAGATGAGAGTCTCTCCCTGCCCCCCCCCCCCTTACTCTGGTCTCCAACTGTGTTCCCTTACATCAGAGTCCTCCCTTACAACAAGGTCTCCATCAGAGTTCCCCTTACATCAGAGTCCTCCTTTATATCAGAGCCCCCACTAACTTCAGAATTCCCATCAGTGCCCCCCTTACATGAAAGTCCCCAATACATGAGAGCCCTCCCTTACATGAAAGTCCCCCACAGAGTCCCCCCCCCCCCCCCCCCCCGAGCAAACAAAGGACCAGATAAAATCTTGCAGTGGGTCAGTATGGGAGTGGGACCCACAAGCTCGAGTCTGTTCGCTGGCACAATAAGGGTGACCTGGCAGGCAGGGCATGCTGGGACTTGTAGTATCCACAACAGCTGGAGAACAGGCTGAACGCTGACAACTGGTGTTACTCCAGGAGTTGGGATGGGGGGGGGAGGATTTCGCCAGCAGGTCCTCCAGATGTTATTCTCTTCTGAGAATGGCCGGCCCCTGGTTGGGGAGGAAACGCGGACCGCTGATACAGCAAAGCTATAATTAGATTTCCTAGACCAATAAAAGGCCGTCTCGTGATTTTTGACTTCATCAGCAATGGAGGGGCTCACGGTGGATATCGGACAGAATATCGCTTTTCATCCCTAAATATTCTGCTGAGTCTTCAGTCTGCAATGTGGAGGGCCGACTTCTGTGGGCGTCATTGTTTTTCTATATTTTATTGTCCCAAAAGAAAAAGATCCTGTGCTACCTTGTATCACTTTCCTCCGATCGATGATAGACCAGAGAAGACAAAATAGAAGCAGATCAATCTTCAGCTATCAAGTGATATTAAACATCATCAATTTAGCTTCAATCAAAATTTTATTGAATGCATTCTATGCATGAAGGTGAAAAAACCTTCTGCGTGCAGCAGCCCCCCTCAGCAGCCGTGGCCTGTCCATACGGGGCGCAGGGGCACCGCCACCCCCAATCCATGCGCCCGGCCCCTAATTTACATGCAGGGCTCCAGACTCATGGATTCCAATGGGAGCATTTTTTTTTTTGTTTTAGAAGCACATGATTAGAGCTTAAAAAAGGGGTGGGCTCGGGGCACAGAGCACTGCGCCCAGAGCCCACCCGCTTGTGTGACAATACCTAATTAATATTCGCTATTGTTATCCTGTTTCTCCTCCCGGCCAATCCCAGCTCAGCAAGCGGGTCCTGAGACCCGATTGGCCGAGAGGAAAAGCGACCCTTTTCGCCTCAGAGGAGGAGGAGGGAGAAGACGCAGGGGAAGCCGCGCCGGCGTGAAGCCGCGCCGCCGCGAAGCCGAGGAAGGAGGAGACGCAGAGACCCGCCACCCGGAGGAAGCCCACAACCTAGATGCATTAAGTGCATGGGGGGAGCGGTGTGGGAGACCTGACCGATCGTGTGACCAGGGGGGTAGTTGTCGGAGGACAGATTGCCCCCCCCCCAAAAATATACCACCAGTCGCCACTGCCTCCCAGCCCCCATAATACTTACCTGAGCCCGATCTTCCTCCAGCGATGTGCATGAGAGCCTCGGCTCTCCGGGGACTCTCCATCCCCATTGGCTGGGACAGCAGCAGGTGCCATTGGCCAAGTGAGCCAGTGAGCCAATGAGGAGAGAGAGGGGCGGGGCCCAGCCACGGCTCTTTGTGTTTTGACTGGATATGTAGAACCAGCAGCACGGGAACGAGCCTGCTTGGGTGCCCCCATTGCAAGCTGCTTGCTGTGGGGGCTCTCGGCAGGAGGGAGGGCCCAAGAGCGCCGTCGAGGGACCCGAAAAGAGGAGGTTTGGGGCTGCTCTGTGCAAAACCATTACACAGAGCAGGTGAGTATGACATGTTTGTTATTTTTTTTTAAAAAAAAGGAAACCTTTAATATCACTTTAGGCTCAGTTCGCACCTATACTTTTTTTTTAACAGTTCATTTAACCTATGAGACACGTTCACATCTTTTTCAGCCGCTGTGTTTTTGGAAAGGGTTTTTAAGGCTGCATTCACACCTGAGCGTTTTTTTTTTATTTAGCATTTTTTGCACATTTTTGGAAGTGCATTACAAGAGTTTTACAGCTTCATGCGTTTTTGTTTAGCCAATAGAAAGCACTAGGGGGGGTGGAGGGAGAGGAAATTAAGGAAGGAGAGCTGCTGTTTGAACCGAAAATGCGCGGCAAAACGCTCGTAAAAGGCTCAAGTCAGGCGCTTCGATTAAAGTCTATGGGGCCAAAAACACTTGAGATCTGCCAAAAAAGAAGCTCATGTACTTTGTTTGAGTGACAGGCGTTCTTCTTCAGGCAACGGAACGCTGACGATGGGATTTGGCTAGTTGAGCGTTTTAGAGCTACAAGCTTCAAGCAGAAAATCGCTGAGGTGTGAAAGCAAAACGGTGCGTTTTTGTCAGTGTTAATTTTATTTTTAGTTATAGTCTTGTCAATAAAATGCCATTTTAGTTTTAGTCGTATTTTAGTCAACTAAAATCTAACGGGTTTAGTTAAAAAATCTGACTGATCCTGACAGTTTCTCCCCTCCCCTCTGTAAACTGACCACGGTGTATCATGGCTGCTGAGCCCTGACACCGTGGTCAGTTTAGGTGCCTCTGTCATCAGCAGCCTGCTATCTGCTCTCCTCCCTGCTCCTGTGTCCTCCTCACCTCTGTGTATGTGTGTTATCTCTGAACCTGAATCTCAGTCCAGAAAGTCTATGGTGACCAGGGGCGGACTGACAACTCATGGGGCCCCCGGGCAATAGGAGATTATGGGGCCCCCAGGCAATCCGAGATTATGGGGCCACACAGTATACACACACTCAGTATACAATCACACAGTATACACATACATGTACACACAGTATACACAGACATGTTTCTATTGGCTGAGAAGGTACTGGAGAGGTGGGGCTATAATCTCGGGATTTTTAGACCAAAAGGATGTCGGTAAGGGACATTTCAGAAACAGATGTAAAAAAAACACAGATTTTTACATATTGTCCCTGGTTTTACTGAGGCTGGCAACCCTGATGGGGCCCAGGGCCCTCGGGCAGTGCCCGAGTGGCCGAATGGTCAGTCCGCCCCTGATGGTGACCCTGGATGATACCTGAACATAGTTGGTGCCTTCCTGCTGGAGTGGAAAGCAGATAAAGACATTTTCATGGGGGGGGGGGGGGGGTGTAACTATGATAATAATTACCTGGAAGTGTGTTAAGCTTAGCATGCTACAGTTCATTTTAGAATTCTTTGCTCCACTTTAACCCCCGTTGATTGTTTGGATGACATTACCTACCTATAAACCTGTACAGGGATCATTGTTTCTCTATGGGGACCCCGGGGCCGGGAATACGGTTCTTGCCAGGTCCTGTGTGAACCTTCTAACCTCCATACAATGGGATTCTGTGCTGATTGCCAGGAAGGCAGCTGGAAAACTACTTGTCCCAAAAAAAAAAAAAAAAACCTGAAACCATCCCGGCTGAGTCCAGGAGAAGAAAGGTTTTCCATTTGTTCCAACCTGCCTCCGTCAGCACTTTTTTTTTTTTTTTTTTTCGAACAAGCCTCGTTCTTCAGTCACACGCCGTCCCGGGACTGGCTGACCGATGATGATCTTTGTGGATATTCTACACCGCGTGTCGTGACAGCCGAGAAGCTGCTAATAGACTTTAAAGTGTACAGTGGAGGAAAATAATGATTCGATCCCCTGCAGATTGTGTAATTTCGCCCACTTATACAGAAATGAAGGGTCTATAATTTTTTTATCATAGGTGTATTTTATATGATAGAGAGACAGAATATCAACCAAAAAATCCAGAAAAAACACACAATACAAATGTTATAAATTGAGTTGCAGTTCAGTGAGTAAAATAAGTATATAAGCAAAACACTTAGTAACACTTATGCCGCGTACACACGAAGGGACTTTTCCCGGCGGACCTAGTCCAGCGGACAATCCGCCGGACTTTCCAGCTGGCTTCGCCGGACTTTCCGAGCGTGTGGACTTGCCCACACACGCCCGGACTTCTCCGGCGGACAATCCGCTGGACAAAGTCCGCGGGACTTTTGAAAATGAACGGACTTGCCCACACACGGAGCAGTCCGTTCATTTTGAACTTAACTTCAGGTACGTAGCTAGCGTAGGCAGTAAATGCCGGCGCGCTAGCTCCGTCACCTGGCATGGATTTAAAGGGAATCCCCATGCCGAAAAACGTCAGACCCTCCATCTCAGACCCTTATCCGAGCACGCAGCCGGCAGGCCAGGAAAGGGGTGGGGACGAGCGAGCGCCCTCCCCCCCCTCCTGAGCCGTACCAGGCCGCGTGCCCTCAACATGGGGGGGTGCCCTGGGGAAAGGGGGGGCCGTGCGGCCCCCCCACCCCCAAAGCTCCTTGTCCCCATGTTGATGAGGACAAGGGCCTCTTCCCGACAACCCTGGCCATTGGTTGTCGGGGTCTGCGGGCGGGGGCTTATCGGAATCTGGGAGCCCTCTTTTATAAGGGGGCCCCCAGATCCCGGCCCCCCACCCTATGTGAATGAGTATGGGGTACAATGTACCCCTACCCATTCACCTAAGGTGTAAAATGTAAAGTAAAAAAAACACACTTTTGAAAAAATATTTTATTGCACTGCACCGGGGGTCTTCTACCGTCTTGGGGGTCTTCTGGCCGGACTCCTCCGCCATTTACGTAGCTCTTTTACCGAGCGGGAGAAGTCCGGCTACCTTCTTCGTCGTCGCCGCCGTCGTCTGGGGGTCTCGATCCGCCTTCGGGGGTCTTCCGGGGTCTCTTCTGTTCTTGCCGCTGTCGTCGCTTTCTGCGCTGCCTTCTTCTTCTTCTTCCGCCTTCTTGTTCTTGTTCTTCTTCTACCGATGTTGACACGTCGCTCTCTCTGGCCGGAATGCCAGAGCCGCGCTGTGCTGGGACTTATATAGGGACAAGGGGACAGGGTCACATGCTCATGTCACATGGTGACCCCGCCCCCTTGTGATGTCACAGTCCCGGAGGATGCTGGGACTGTGACATCACAGGGGGCGGGGTCACCATGTGACATGAGCATGTGACCCTGTCCCCTTGTCCCTATATAAGTCCCAGCACAGCGGGCCCCAAATTCGGGTCGGAAAATTTCAAGCACTTTTCTGCAGCAGAGAATGACATTTTCCGGACCGACTTTGGGGCCCTGTACTAGGTGCTAGGAACCCCAAATGGCCCGAGACACGGTGCCCCAAAGTCAGGTCGGAAAATGTAATTTTTTACTGTAGAAAAGTGCTTGACTCGAGTATAAGCCGAGGGGGGCATTTTCAGCACATAAAAATGTGCTGAAAAACTCGGCTTATACTCGAGTATATACGGTACATTTGCGAATAATCGCCCCAACTGTTGTCTCCTTCTCACCTGGCTTCTTGCTGATGGCCTTGTAGCCCATTCCAGCCTTGTGCAGGTCTACAATCTTGTCCCCGACTTTCTTTGACAGCTCTTTGGCCTTGGCCATGATGATGAGTTTTGAATGGAAGAAAGAGATCCTGTGGACGGGTGTCTTTTATACACATAACGAGTTGTCGTTAGGAGCACCTTCTTACATTGACAGGACTAATCTGTGTACCACATGAGCACCTACCTTAGCCAGACTATGGGAGCCAGAATTATTGTTGGTAGGTAGGGGATCAAATACTGATTTAGAGGTAAATACTTATTTTTACCCCCCAATATAACAACCAGCGACACTGTATCCCGGCCTCCAAGGTTCCAACAACGCTGTTCGCCATTTGGCAGCTAGGATGCAGGGGGCTTGGCCTTATGGCATCACTGGTTGTTATGGTGCAGATGGGCGCCTTCACCGTAACAGCCAACGGCTGTACATTTCAGTCGCCAGCATCCTGGCACCCAGCTTAGAAACCTGCAATGAGGACAGAGTGTTCGGTATGAATGCTTCAGCCTTAGTGCCACCCCCACCAACTGCCACCTCACTTCTCATTGAAGTCAAGCCCCAGCTGGTCTTGTGGGCAGGGTGAAATGCGTTGGAGGGGGGCGTGGCCTGGGAGAAGTCTAGGCTGAGGCCGCTTTCCATCTCAATCTAGTCAGCAATGCGGCATCACACTAAGTATAGGAGGCCGGGGTGGGCACTACAGACACCAGTACCAAAGTGTAGTAGATCACCGAAGCAGATCGGAAGGATGCTTGGAGCAGCGCTCTAAGCCAGTTGTCTCCAAACTGTGGCCTGGGAGCCGAAAAAGGCCCTTTTCTTGCCTTTATCTGGCCCTTGGGGCACTATTCTACCAAATGACACCAATGGTGGGGTACCATTCCAACTACTGATACCATTAATGGGGCCTTATTATTTCCATTGATGCCAAAAATGGGGCACTAATTCTCTTATTAAAACCTTTGATGGGGCACAGATGCCGGAGGATCTTCCACACCCACTGGCCACAGTCTGGCCCTAAAGCCTGAAGGACAATAAACTGGCCCTTTGCTTACAACATTTGGAGACCCCCATGCTCTAAGCCAGTGGTCTCTAAGTCCATTGGGATGCTATTTTATTTACTGACACCAATAAAGGGCACAATTTCTTCAAATTACACAAATGATGGGGCACAATTCCTACCAATGACTTCAACGATGGAACACAATTCCTCCCAATGACACCAACAATGGGGCCAAATGACAGCAATGGTGGGGCACAGTTCTTCCCAATGACACAACCAACGGGGCCCAATGACACCAAAAATGGGGCACTAATTCTCGTATTAAAACCTTTGATGGGGCACAGATGCCGGAGGATCTTCTACACCCACTGGCCACAGTCTGGCCCTAAAGCCTGAAGGACAATAAACTGGCCCTTTGATTACAACATTTGGAGACCCCCCATGCTCTAAGCCAGTGGTCTCTAAGTCCCTTGGGATGCTATTTTATATACTGACACCAATAAAGGGCACAATTTCTCCCAATGACACAAATGATGGGGCACAATTCCTACCAATGACTTCATCGATGGGACACAATTGCTCCCAATGACACAACCAACGGGGCCCAATGACACCAAAAATGGGGCACAATTCTTCCAAATGACACCACCAATGGGGCCTAATGACACCAGTGACGGGACACAATTCCTCCCAATGACACCAACACGGGGGCCCTATGACACCAATGATGGGGCACAATTCTTACCAATGACACCAATCATGGGGGATTGTATACTTCCACTGACGATGGGACACATTGTACTCCCGATCGCCACAGTCCGGCCCCCCTAAAGTCTGAAGGACAGTAAACAGGCCCTTTATTTAGAAATTTTGGAGACCCCTGTTCTAAGCAATCAAATGGGGTCAAGCTGAGAGTATGATGGAAAAAAAACATGGGTTACAGGGGTTACCTTTAGTAAAAACGATCAGTGTTTCCAGTGGTAAAGGCAGCTGAAGTTATGTTCAAATCTCAAGTTTACTGTAAAAGTTAAGCTTGGGCATGTCCCCGCTTTTCTCCCATGCCTCCTTATTGGTTCTTTTATATTATGATCCAATAAGGAGGTTTGAGGTGCTGTAGAGAAAAGAACATTTAGGCCACATTCAGGCAGGTACTGTTCACTGTCGTTACCTCTAATAGGAGATACTGAAACCCCCCCAATCCACACCCTCATCCCTCCCACAGTACACACCCCTGAGGTTCTCAACAGAAAACTGAAAGTCCCAGGAACCCACAGATCCCCCTCCAACATATAGGCGGAACGAAACGCGTTGAAGGGAGCACAGGCTGAAGTTGTCTCTCTTATTACAACCATAGGACTCCATGGATCTTTCCTCTTTCCCCCCCCCCCATATAGACTTGCCTTTCGAATGGCCGCCTTTATCATTTGTAGCAGTCGCGTACTTTCCAGCTGCAGCCGACATCAAACAGTGCGGTATTGGCGGAGCGTGTATCTGGTTTGTTTTCGGATCCCATAATATAATTACCGATGACAATGATGGAGATTACAGCCTGTAATCACATTTTCTCTTTTCTGGACTAAAACCTTTTAAGCATCCTTTGTGCAGATTCTTTACGCCGTTTGTTTCTGGAGATAATGCGATATACAGAATAATGTTCAGTTCCTCTTTTGAGATGCCTCCAAAAGGATTTTATTATGTTTCAGACTCGTCTTCTATCTTCTACCAGGGATTTTAGTGAATATGAAGTGTCACCAAATGACAGGATTTATATTTCTTATAACTTGATTTATGTAAAGGAGTTTTAAATGATAGCCATGGATACATTGTAAATGTTTCAATAGTTTGATAGAAATATATTTAAAATAAAGTGAAAAAGTTAAATGTAACCACTTAAATACATGGATTTATACACCCCTTCATTACCAGGCCATTGTTCAGTTTTCAGTGCTGTGATAGTTACATAGTTACATAGTTAGTTAGGTTGAAAAAAAGACACAAGTCCATGCAGTTCAACCACAAATAAAAAATACAAATAAAAAATATATCATACAATCCCATATACCCCATTCTATACCCACAGTTGATCCAGAGGAAGGCAAAAAAAAAACCAGCACAGCATGATCCAATTTGCTAAAGCAGGGGAAAAAATTCCTTCCTGATCCCCCGAGAGGCAATCGGATTTTCCCCGGATCAACTTTACCTATAAATGTCAGTACCCCGTTATATTATGTACATTTAAGAAAGTATCCAGTCCTTTCTTAAAGCAATCTACTGAGCTGGCCAGAACCACCTCTGCAGGGAGTCTATTCCACATTTCACAGCTCTTACTGTGAAGAAACCTCCGTATTTGGAGATGAAATCTCTTATCCTCTAGACCAGGGGTCTCCAAACTTTTTACTTCGAGGGCCACATTCTATATTTTACACACATTCGCGGGCCGGAAAAATCATTTATAAATAAATCCACAGTAGAAGAATAGAATAGAATTTTACTTACTGCTGACAGCAGGACTGGATGGTGCTCCTGTATTCTTTGCTGGCACCTAAATGCTGGAGCATCATGCAGCGGGGCTAAACTTCCAGTGTGCATGAGGCTTTACATCCGTGTCCCCATCAGTCTCCCCATCAATCTATGTCCCCATCAGTCTCCCCATCATCTGTGTCCCCATACATCTGTGTCCCCATCAGTCTCCCCATACATCTGTGTCCCCATTAGTCTCCCCATACATCTGTGTCCCCATCAGTCTCCCCATACATCTGTGTCCCCATTAGTCTCCCCATACATCTGTGTCCCCATCAGTCTCCCCATACATCTGTGTCCCCTTACATCTGTGTCCCCATCAGTCTCCCCATACATCTGTGTCCCCATCATCTGTGTCCCCATCAGTCTCCCCATACATCTGTGTCCCCATACATCTGTGTCCCCATACATCTGTGTCCCCATCAGTCTCCCCATACATCTGTGTCCCCATACATCTGTGTCCCCATCAGTGTCCCCATACATCTGTGTCCCCATACATCTGTGTCCCCATACATCTGTGTCCCCATCATCTGTGTCCCCATACATCTGTGTCCCCATACATCTGTGTCCCCATACATCTGTGTCCCCATCAGTCTCCCCATACATCTGTGTCCCCATCAGTATCCCCATACATCTGTGTCCCCATCAGTCTCCCCATACATCTGTGTCCCCATACATCTGTGTCCCCATCAGTCTCCCCATACATCTGTGTCCCCATCAGTCTCCCCATACATCTGTGTCCCCATCAGTCTCCCCATACATCTGTGTCCCCATCAGTCTCCCCATACATCTGTGTCCCCATCAATCTGTGTCCCCATCAGTCTCCCCATACATCTGTGTCCCCATCAGTCTCCCCATACATCTGTGTCCCCATCAATCTGTGTCCCCATCAGTCTCCCCCATACATCTGTGTCCCCATACATCTGTGTCCCCATCAGTCTCCCCATACATCTGTGTCCCCATCAGTCTCCCCATACATCTGTGTCCCCATACATCTGTGTCCCCATCAGTCTCCCCATACATCTGTGTCCCCATCAATCTGTGTCCCCATCAGTCTCCCCATACATCTGTGTCCCCATCAGTCTCCCCATACATCTGTGTCCCCATCAGACTCCCCATTTATCCGTGTCCCCATCAGACTCCCCATTTATCCGTGTCCCCATCAGACTCCCCATTTATCCGTGTCCCCATCAGTCTCCCCATTCATCTGTGTCTTCGTACATCTGTGTCCCAATCACTCATCAGGGTATCCCCACAAATTGGTGTCCCCATTAGAACCCCCCCACACATTGTGTCCCCATCATTCATCAGAGTCTCCCTGCACATTTGTGCCCCCATCACAGCCCACCCCTGCCTGCATATTTGTGTCTCCATCAGAGCCATCACCTCCCCTTCCACATATTTGTGTCCTTATTAGAGCCATCAGCCCCCTACAATTTTGTGTCCCCATCAGCCCCCCCTCCTCACATGTTAGTGTCACCATAAGAGCCACCAGCCCCCTCCCACATTTGTGTCGCCATCAGACCCCCAGATATTTGTGTCCCCATCAGAGTTATCACCCCCACCCCAAATTTGTGTCCCCAGAGTCATCACCCCCCCCCCCACATTTGTGTCACCATCAGAGTCATCACCCCCCCACATTTGTGTCACCATCAGAGTCATCAACCCCCCCCCCCTTGTGTGTCCCCATCAGAGTCATCAGCCCCCCAAATTTGTGTCCCTATCAGAGTCATCAGCCCCCCCAACATGTGTCCCCATCAGAGTCATCAGCCCCCCCACATGTGTGTCCCCATCAGAGTCATCACCCCCCCCCAACATGTGTCCCCATCAGAGTCATCAGCCCCCCCCCCAACATGTGTCCCCATCAGAGTCATCAGCCCCCCCAACATGTGTCCCCATCAGAGTCATCAGCCCCGCCAACATGTGTCCCCATCAGAGTCATCAGCCCCCCCCATGTGTGTCCCCATCAGAGTCATCAGCCCCCCCACATGTGTGTCCCCATCAGAGTCATCATCCCCCCCCCTCCAATTTGTGTCCCCATCCGAGTCATCAGCCCCCCCACATTTGTGTCCCCATCAGAGCCATTCAACCCACCCCCCCCGAACGAGTGTAACCATCTCACATCATTCCCCCTCCTTGCATGTGTACTTTACCAGCATATTACACTGGCTGTGCAGACCTGCTGCACCTCCCGACTCCCGCCCCGCTGGTATTACACACTCGTTACTCATTAACAGCAAGGCAGGAGGCGGGAGCAGGGAGGTGGCAACAGGTCTGCACTAAAACATCTCATTGGCTGCTAGGATGCCCGTGGTCCCAGCAGCCAACACAGTGAGACGCCGGGAGGAATTGCGGGACCTGCGCTGCATATTGCCGGGGGAAAATATGCAGCGCAGGTTCCACAACTAACAGGTGGACTAGGGACTCCAGCTGCGGGCCGGAAGAAATGGCCTGGCGGGCCGGATGTGGCCCGCGGGCCGTACTTTGGAGACCCCTGCTCTGCACTTTCTCCAGTTCCCCGATATCCTTTTTGAGAACTGTTGCCCAAAACTGAACTGCATATTCCAGATGAGGTCTTACTAATGATTTGAACTGTGATAGTTTGAGTAACAATTACATGGCCATACAACTCTGTACCCAGGACTATGTAATGTACAGAGCAACTTGCAGGTTTCAGTTGCCATAAATTAGAACCCCCCTTATGGTAATGGTCAGTGCTGAGCATCCTCTGAAATGTTGGTGATCAGTGGTGAGGGCCTCATAACAGTTGGTTGATAAGTGGTGAGAGTCTCATAATAGTTGGCGATCCGTGGTGGGTGCCTCATACATTTTGGTGATCAGTGATGAGTGCCCATAAATGTTGGTGATCAGTATTGAGTGCCTAATAATGATTGGTGATTGGTGGTGAGTGCCTCATAACAGTTGGTTGATCAGTGATGAGTGCCCATAAATGTTGGTGATCGTGGTGAGTGCTCTTTTGAATGTTGGTGATCAGTGGTAAGTGCGTCATAAAGGTTGGTGATCAGTGGTGAGTGCCCCCTTAAATGTTGGTGATCAGTGGTGAGTGTGCCCTAAATGTTGGTGATCAATGGTGAGTGCCTCATAACGGCTGATAAACAGTGGTGAGTGCCTAATAATGGTTAGTGATCAGGGGTAAGTGCCCACTAAATGTTGGTGATTGGTAATGATTGCCTAACAACAGATGGTGATCAGTTGTGAGTGCCCCATAAATGTTGGTGATCAGTGGTCAGTGCCCCTTAAATATTGGTGATCAGTGGTGAGTGCCCCCTCAATGTTGGTGATCAGTGGTCAGTGCCTCAGAACAATTGGTAATCAGTGATGAGTGCCCCTTAAATATTGGTAATCAGTGGGGAGTCCCCTCTCAATGTTGGTGATCAGTGGTGAGTGCCCCCTTAAATGTTGGTGATCAGTGCCTCAGAACAATTGGCGATCAGTGGTGAGTGCCCCCTTAAATGCTGGTGATCAGTGGTGAGTGCCTCATAATGGTTGGTGATCAGTGGTAAGTACCTGATAAAGGTTGTAGATCAGTGGTGAGTGCCTGATAAATGCTGGTGATCAGTGGTGAGTGCCCCCTTAAATGTTGGTCACCAGTGGTCAGTGCCTCATAAATGTTGGTGATCAGTGGTGAGTGCTCCCTTAAATGTTGGTGATCAGTGGTAAGCGCCTCATAAATGTTGGTGATCAGTGGTGTGTGCCCCCTTAAATGCTGGTGATCGGTGGTGAGTGCTCTTTTAAATGTTGGTGATCAGTGGTAAGTGCCTCATAAAGGTCGGTGATCAGTGGTGAGTGCCCCCTTAAATGTTGGTGATCAGTGCCTCAGAACAATTGGCGATCAGTGGTGAGTGCCCCCTTAAATGCTGGTGATCAGTGGTGAGTGCCTCATAATGGTTGGTGATCAGTGGTAAGTACCTGATAAAGGTTGTAGATCAGTGGTGAGTGCCTGATAAATGTTGGTGATCAGTGGTGAGTGCCCCCCTTAAATGTTGGTCACCAGTGGTCAGTGCCTCATAAAGGTTGGTGATCAGTGGTGAGTGCTCCCTTAAATGTTGGTGATCAGTGGTAAGCGCCTCATAAATGTTGGTGATCAGTGGTGAGTGCCCCCTTAAATGCTGGTGATCGGTGGTGAGTGCTCTTTTAAATGTTGGTGATCAGTGGTAAGTGCCTCATAAAGGTTGGTGATCAGTGGTGAGTGCCTCATAATGGTTGGTGATCAGTGGTGAGTGCCTGATAAAGGTTGAAGATCAGTGATGAGTGCCTGATAAATGCTGGTGATCAGTGGTGAGTGCCCCTTTTAAAGTTGGTGATCAATGGTGAGTGTGCCCTAAATGTTGGTGATCAATGGTGAGTGCCTCAAAACGGCTGATAAACAGTGGTAAGTGCCTAATAATGGTTAGTGATCAGTGGTGAGTGCCCCATACATGTTGGTGATCAGTGGTGAGTGCCTCAGAACAATTGGCAATCAGTGGTGAGTGCCCCCTTTAAAAGTTGGTGATCAGTGGGGAGTGCCCCCTCAATGATGGGGATCAGTGGTGAGTGCACCCTTAAACGTTGGTGGTCAGTGCCTCAGAACAATTGGCGAATAGTGGTGAGTGCCCCCTTAAATGTTGGTGATCAGTGGTGAGTGCTCTTTTAAATGTTGGTGATCAGTGGTAAGTGCCTCATAAATGTTGGTGATCAGTGGTAAGTGCCTCATAAATGTTGGTGATCAGTGGGGAGTGCCCCCATAAATGTTGGTGATCAGTGGTGAGTGCCCCCATAAATGTTGGTGATCAGTGGTGAGTGCCCCCATAAATGTTGGTGATCGGTGGTGAGTGCCCCCATAAATGTTGGTGATCGGTGGTGAGTGCCCCCATAAATGTTGGTGATCGGTGGTGAGTGCCCCCATAAATGTTGGTGATCAGTGGTCAGTGCCTCATAAATGTTGGTGATCAGTGGTAAGTGCCTCATAAATGTTGGTGATCAGTGGTAAGTGCCTCATAAATGTTGGAGATCAGTGGTGAGTGCCCCCATAAATGTTGGTGATCAGTGGTGAGTGCCCCCATAAATGTTGGTGATCAGTGGTGAGTGCTCCCTTAAATGTTGGTGATCAGTGCCCCCCTTTATGTGTGGTAAAACAGACACTTGTAGTCTCCACCATGGTGACAAAGCAGGAGCACAGTTGGGTGAGAGAGACAAAGTGTTGTCACCTTTTACCATTGCAGAATCCCCCGGGTATTATTTAAATTTGTTGCCGCCCGGGTAACACATATGCGTTAAAGCCCACCCTTTTGCTGCTGCGTATATGTGCCGCTGGGTGGGTGATGTTTCTGCGCCGAGAGCATTTAAAGACCGCTCTTGGACCGGTCTAATGATTGGACCAGCTCCCGATCACGTAACCGCTGTGACAGCTCAGTGGCGGTGGTCACGTGAACACCGATCCTTCAAGCCTCCCTGGGCATTCAGAACTTTTTAAAGGGGGTGCTAGGTTGGGCAGGAAGGGCTGATTTCAAAATATTCGAAAATCCTTTGGAGAGACATCTTCAATATGTCGTTCTCAATGGCGCACCAAGCGTGGTGACGTCACGGCCCCTTGTAGTCCATTGATGCTTCCACCAGCTCCCTGGCTAGAGGTCCATGCCTGAGCTGGAGGAAGCGTCTTGCAGGTGCCAGAGCATCGCACTTGCGTTGCAATGCCGTGTAGGCTTCCATGCAAAAAAATAATATATGGACTCATTCATTATTTGTTTTTGCACCAGGTGGACTTAGCCTGGAAGGCCTGTTGCGTTTCCGCTCACGCCATATGAATAATATTTTGGCGCGTCGGTCAGCGGAGGTCGATCTGTATTCCGGACATGCTTTCCGATGTTCGCAGCTTGCTGCGCCGGCAGGAATGTGACCTAAAAAAAAAAAAGAGAGAGAGAGATCAGTATAGATTGTCTCCGGCGTGGCGGACAAGGCCATGTTACATCATGTTACAGATTGCCCGCAAATCTCCTGTGGCTCCATATTAAATTATCCCATCCAGCCTCGCAGACCTTCGCAGCCGTAGCAGCAGCAGCGCAGACAGGGGACCCGGGCGTTTTTTTTCGAAGTGGCCTTCACAGGTTTATTTGAAATAAAAAAAAAAAAAAAAAAATCAGAACGAAGCGTATCGCGCTGGCAGAAAAAAAAGATGCCCGAACCTCATCCTGCGCACAATGGGCTGCGGAGCGTTGTGCACTAAAGGTAAGACATCATTGGCGTCTTTATTCCATTTTCCGGGGGGGGGAGGGGGGGGAGCTGATGATATCAATGCACTCTTCAACGCAGCTTTTACACAGCTTCCATCGGGACGAAAGGGCAGCCGGTGCGCAAGCGAAGAAGAACGGGTCTTTCCATAAAGTGTTTTTATTACACATTTGCATGCGGCGACCTGTAGCCGGCTATGACAAAAACAACGCAAGCTTGGGAAACAATAGGCATTCAGTCCGCGCAAGGTCTAGATGTACCGCGTATTGTCCAACTCCGAGCCGCTGTATTTCATATGATGAATGCAAAGCTGAAGGTTTTTTTTTTTTTTTTTTCTTTGGTCCGTTTAGCGGGGGTGTGAATGATGCTGTCTGTTTTTTTTTTTTTTTATTCATTTTTTTTCTTCTTTTTTTACTCATAACACATAATGGGAGCAAGGACGCTGCCGTACTCAATGATACCTTGTGTTGTAGGAGACATTTTTTTGTTTGACGCGCTCTGAATAGCCGAGCGAGGTTAAAAAAGGTGACTTTGTTTTGAGGCCATTTTCAAAGTTACTGTAGAACAAAAAGTAGAGGTAAATTGATGGCTTAGTGGTTAGTACTTTTGCCTTGAACCTGGGGCAAGGGGTGGGCAGGAGGGGAAACTGCCCCCGGGTGCAGCAGTGGAGGGGGGGGGCACCACCTCACTGTATGCATGCTCCAGATCAGTGGCTTGGAACCAGTGATTAATGTCTCCCCTGACAGCTACTGCTGTCACTCTGTGCTCCAACATGCCCACTCTCTACTCCATCCTCCCACAGCGGACACAAAAAACACACCGTGCATACGCAATTGCCTTCTAATAAATGGAAAGCAAGTGCTTGGCCATGCATGTCTAATGTACACTCCATGCCAACTATGGGCAGCCTTGCATGTCTAGTGCACACTCCATGGCAACCATGGGCAGCCTTGCATGTCTAGTGCACACTCCATGCCAACCATGGGCAGCCTTGCAAGTCTAGTGCACACACCATGTCAACCATGAGCAGCCTTGCTTGTCTAGTGCACACTCCATGCCAACCATGGGCAGCCTTGCATGTCTAGTGCACACTCCATGGCAACCATGGGCAGCCTTGCATGTCTAGTGCACACTCCATGGCAACCATGGGCAGCCTTGCATGTCTAGTGCACACTCCATGCCAACCATGGGCAGCCTTGCAAGTCTAGTGCACACTCCATGTCAACCATGAGCAGCCTTGCTTGTCTAGTGCACACTCCATGCCAACCATGGGCAGCCTTGCATGTCTAGTGCACACTCCACACCGACCATGGGCAGCCTTGCATGTCTAGTTCACACTCCATGGCAACCATGGGCAGCCTTGTATGTCTAGTGCACACTTCATGCGAGCCATGGGTTGCCTTGCATGTCTACTGCACACTTCACACCAACCATGGACAGCCTTGCATGGCTAGTGCACACATCGGGGTATATATATAGCTCAGCCTCACAGATCAGGGTATATAGCTCAGCCTCACAGATCAGGGTATATTGCTCAGCCTCACAGATCAGGGTATATAGCTCAGCCTCACAGATCAGGGTATATTGCTCAGCCTCACAGATCAGGGTATACAGCTCAGCATTACAGATCAGGGTATATAGCTCAGCATTACAGATCAGGGTATATAGCTCAGCATTACAGATCAGGGTATATAGCTCAGCATTAATTATGTATATCTGCAGGTCTCTATATACAGGAAGGAAGGTGGGTGTATAGCTAGCTGTTTACAGGTCAGATGATGTATACTTGCATATCCTGATCTGTGAGGCTGAGCTATATACCCTGATCTGTGATGCTGAGCTATATACCCTGATCTGTGAGGCTGAGCTATATACCCTGATCTGTGAGGCTGAGCTATATACCCTGATCTGTGAGGCTGAGCTATATACCCTGATCTGTAATGCTGAGCTATATACCCTGATCTGTAATGCTGAGCTATATACCCTGATGTGTAATGCTGAGCTATATACCCTGATCTGTGAGGCTGAGCTATATACCCCTGATCTGTAATGCTGAGCTGTATACCCTGATCTGTAATGCTGAGCTATATACCCTGATCTGTAATGCTGAGCTATATACCCTGATCTGTAATGCTGAGCTGTATACCCTGATCTGTAATGCTGAGCTATATACCCTGATCTGTAATGCTGAGCTGTATACCCTGATCTGTGAGGCTGAGCTGTATACCCTGATCTGTGAGGCTGAGCTATATACCCTGATCTGTAATGCTGAGCTGTATACCCTGATCTGTGAGGCTGAGCTATATACTTTGTCCTGTGATTCTGGGACTGTATACTCTGTCTTGTGATGCCGAGCTGTATACTCCTGACACTATGGGTGGAAGCAAGTGGAATACAGAGAACAGAGTGGGTGGATTCTATAAGGGGTGGGGCTTATGAGAAATGGGAGTGGTCAAAAAGGAAGGGCGGGGTCTGGCGCTCCTCCATCCTAAAACTTCCCCCGCCACCACTGGGTGCTACCCTCACGGGCGCCGCGTGGGTGTTTATGCTCATGGGATACCCATATACTGATATATTCAGCATTTTGTTATTACTATATTGAACACTATATTAAACCAACACAAGCACCAGTTGTCAAGCAGCTGTCTCCTTTCTCGCTACGTTGTCGGATGGCTGTGGAGGAAAGGGGGGGGGGTGTCCTGTCCAAACTCAGGCTAAAAAAGCACGTAGGAACAAGGGGGACGCGGGGAAAAAAAATCAAGTGAGAGTTCTTCTTTAACATGCACCTGTTGGTACACCCTTCACCCGGGTGTACAATCTCTCCCATTTTGCAGACCTTTCTCGTCCTGGTGCTATGCCTAGTGTCGATTGGCTGCGGCCAGCTTGGCAGGAATTCCAGGGTTTGCCAGTAGTGATCTTATCTATAAATTGTGATGGGAATTGGAAGTATGCCCCGGATCCCGTGTGGGCAAGTGGCTATATTTAGCTCAGTCTGTGGCTGCAAATTAATACCCCTCCTTATGAATTGTGGAAATAATAAAACCCAATGTATGTATCCATGTTTAAAGTAATTAGGACAACATTACGCCATGCCCCCCCCTCCCCTCCCCCCCCCACCCATTGCCTGGACCTTGGCCAGTAGAGACATCAGCGAGGCTCTTATGTACCATTAAGGAACGATTCTCTCTAATGCGTTCTTGTGGTTTTGGTAATTGCCCCCTAATCGTCTCACGGTCGGCGGTGCAGCGCGCACGTCCCTGGGCGGGCGCTCCGTGACACCTGAAGGGTCGGCTTTGCTTGTATAATTGCACGCCTTCCCTTGTAATTACATCATCCTCTTCTCCTTCGTGCATTCTGATTATTTTTTGGAAAAATTAACGCCCCGGCCTTGGTGGTGGGTCTTTTTTTTTTTTAACGCCACGCTGGGACGGGAGCGGGGGAAACGTTCGGCGATGGGCATATTGGCTTGGCAGTGCATCAGCAGATAATGGAAGGGGGGGGGATGTTCCTGCACAGAATCATTTCCTGACAAAATACTCAGAATTAGATGAGAATGTATTCTGTTCTCTGTGGCGGCTCGTCGGGGTCCAGGCAGAGGACGGACCGCCAAAAAAAAAAAAAAATGTAATAAAAATGACTTTTGTGTCTTTTTCCAAAGTTATGAAGGTGGTGAAAAGTGTACTGGGTGCATTTAAAGCTGAACTGCCTGCCTGTTCCTTCAATAGCCACAAAGTATATAGATCCACATTGTGAGCACCAAATACCTTTTGCAAACCCAGATATGACATTGTAAAAGTAGCAGTGACATCATCGCTGTGCCGTACAGAACCTGTTCAGAGAGCAGAGCTGTGGGAGGGGCACAGCAGCCTCCACCCACTTTGGTGTCAGTAGGAGGAATAGTGGCCCCATCATTGGTGTCAGTGGGAGGAATAGTGTCCCATCGTTGGTGTCAGAGGGAGGAATAGTGTCCCGTCATTGGTGTCAGTGGGAGGAATAGTGCCCCATCATTGGTGTCAGTGGGAGGAATAGTGCCCCATCATTGGTGTCAGGGGAGGAATAGTGTCCCATCATTGGTGTCAGTGGGAGGAATAGTGCCTCATCATTGGTGTCAGTGGGAGCATTAGTGCCCCATCATTGGTGTCAGGGGAGGAATAGTGTCCCATCATTGGTGTCAGTGGGAGGAATAGTGTGAGGAATGGTGCCCCATCATTGGTGTCAGTGGGAATAATAGTGCCCCATCATTGGTGTCAGTGGGAGCAATAGTGCCTCATCATTGATGTCAGGGGAGGAATAGTGCCCCATCATTGGTGTCAGTGGGGGAGGAATAGTGTCCCATCGTTGGTGTCAGAGGGAGGAATAGTGTCCCGTCATTGGTGTCAGTGGGAGGAATAGTGCCCCATCATTGGTGTCAGTGGGAGGAATAGTGCCCCATCATTGGTGTCAGGGGAGGAATAGTGTCCCATCATTGGTGTCAGTGGGAGGAATAGTGCCTCATCATTGGTGTCAGTGGGAGCATTAGTGCCCCATCATTGGTGTCAGGGGAGGAATAGTGTCCCATCATTGGTGTCAGTGGGAGGAATAGTGTGAGGAATGGTGCCCCATCATTGGTGTCAGTGGGAATAATAGTGCCCCATCATTGGTGTCAGTGGGAGCAATAGTGCCTCATCATTGATGTCAGGGGAGGAATAGTGCCCCATCATTGGTGTCAGTGGGAGGAATAGTGTGAGGAATGGTGCCCCATCATTGGTATCAGTGAGAGGAATAGTGCCCCATCATTGGTGTCAGTGGGAGGAATAGTGCCCCATCATTGGTGTCAGTGGGAGGAATAGTGCCCCATCATTGGTGTCAGTGGGAGGAATAGTGCCCCATCATTGGTGTCAGTGGGAGGAATAGTGCCCCAATCATTGGTGTCAGTGGGAGGAATAGTGCCCCATCATTGGCGTCAGTGGGAGGAACAGTGCCCCATCATTGGTATCAGTGGGAGGAATAGTGCCCCATCATTGGTGTCAGTGGGAGCAATAGTGCCCCATCATTTGTCAGTGGGAGGAATAGTGTGAGGAATGGTGCCCCATCATTGGTGTCAGTGGGAGTAATAGTGCCCCATCATTGGTGTCAGTGGGAGGAATAGTGCCCCATCATTGGTATCAGTGGGAGGAATAGTGCCCCATCATTGGTGTCAGTGGTAGGAATAGTGCCCCATCACTGGTGTCAGTGGAAGGAATAGTGCCCCATCATTGGTATCAGTGGGAGGAATAGTGCCCCATCATTGGTGTCAGTGGGAAGAATAGTGCCCCATCATTGGTATCAGTGAGAGGTATAGAAATAAAAAAAAAGAAAGAAAATGTAATAAAAATGAATTTTGTGTCTTTTTCCACGCATTTCGACACAATTGACATCATCAGAATAAAAACACCAGTTAATTCATTATATTATTCATTGTATCAATAAATGTGCTGTATTTTTTATTTAAAGTTCATGTGCGTGAAAAGGCTTTTGGTAATATAGTGTATGTACAATTAAAAGCAACATCTTTATTAAAGTATTCAACTCACAACAGTAAAAGCGATTGGTTTCCAACCAAAACAGATGTCCGCGGCATCCGGAACGCTGACGTCATACGTTGTAGGTTAGGTTCCGTCTTGCGCGTTTCGGCACAGTTGACGTCATCAGAAAAAAAAACACAATTTAATTCATTATATTATTCATTGTATCAATAAACGTGCTGTATTTGTTATTTAAAGCAACCAATGCTTTGGATGAACCTGAATGTGACTGGTATCAACCTCTTGCAGTCCCTGAAAAGCATTGGCTGGAGTGTAAGAAGCAGGACAAGGGGCCAATTAGTTCACCTGCTGACAAGTTGCATTCTGATAGGAGGAGAGAGTAGACTGACAGAGAAATGAGCTAGTCACCGCACTGCCTCTCTCTTCACTGTCCAGTCACAGGCAGGGCTCAGAGGGTGTAGGTTGAATGATTCTGACCACCATCTAGTGCAGGGGCCCTCAACCCTGTCCTCAAGTACCCCAACAGGCCATGTTTTGGGAACCTCACTCCAAAAATTCCAAGCCATTGACTCTGATTTAAAGCACCTGTGCAAGATGAAGGAAAACCTGCAAACATGGCCTGTTGGGGGTACCTGAGGACAGGGTTGAGGACCACTGCTCTAGTAGACATCTAGGGGCAGAAAAAAGAACCTTATTTATGATTGTTATTTCTGTTTTTTTCTAGTGTCGGAGCTTCAAGAAGAAGGCATCAATGCCATCAACCTGCCTCTTAATCCCATTCCATTTGAGCTGGACCCAGAGGACACCATGCTTGGTAAGATGTTGTTGGTGTTGATTTGGCATGGGAGCAGGGGCATTGCTAGGTCTACAGAAGATCTGGGGCTAGAGCCCATAGCAACGTAGTAAAGAAAGCCATACGCTTGAGCGGGCATACACATGTATATACAGTAATATACATGTGTGTGTGTATATATATCCCCAGAGAGCCCCCCACTTACTTCAGGGTCCCCAGAGAGCCCTCCCTTACATCAGGGTCCCCAGAGAGCCCTCCCTTACATCAGGGTCCCCAGAGAGCCCTCCCTTACATCAGGGTCCCCAGAGAGCCCCCCCTTACATCAGGGTCCCCAGAGAGCCCCCCCTTACATCAGGGTCCCAGAGAGCGCCCCCTTACATCAGGATCCCCAGAGAGCCCCCCTTACATCAGAGTCCCCAGAGAGCCCCCCCCCCTTACATCAGTGTCCCCAGAGAGCTCCCCCTTACATCAGAGTCCCCAGAGAGCCCCCCCCTTCCATCAGGGTTCCCAGAGAGCCCCCATTAAATCAGGGTCCCCAGAGAGCCTCTCCTTTAAAATCAGGGTCCCCAGAGAGCCTCCCTCTTGCATCAGAGTCCCCAGAGAGACTCCCTTACATCATGGTCCCCAGAGAGCCCCCCTTACATAATGGTGCCCAGAGAGCCTCCTCCTTACATCAGAGTCCCCAGAGAGCCTCCCCCTTGCATCGGGGTCCCCAGAGAGCCCCCCACTTACATCAGGGATCCCAGAGAGCCCCACTTACACCAAGGTCCCCAGAGAGCCCCCCTTACATCAGGGTCCCCAGAAAGCCTCCCCTTACATCAGGGTGCCCAGAGAGCCCTCCTCCTTACATCAGGGTCCCCAAGAGAGCCCCCCCCCTTACATCAGGGTTACCAGAGAGCTTCCTCCTTACATCAGAGTTCCCAGAGAGCCCCCCACTTACATCAGGGTCCCCAGAGAGCCTCCCCCTTAAATCAGGGTGCCCGGAGAGCCCCCCTATTACATCAGGGTGCCCGGAGAGCCCCCCCCCCCTTAAATCAGGGTCCCCAGAGAGCCTCCCCCTTAAATCAGGGTCCCCAGAGAGACCCCCTCCCTTACATCAGGGTCCCCAGAGAGCCTCCTCCTTACATCAGAGTTCCCAGAGAGCCTCCCCCTTTCATCAGGGTCCCCAGAGAGCCTCCCACTTAAATCAGGGTCCCCAGAGAGCCTCCCCCTTAAATCAGGGTCCCCAGAGAGACCCCCTCCCTTTCATCAGGGTCCCCAGAGAACCTCCCACTTACATCAGGGTTCCCAGAGAGCCCCCCTTACATCAGAGTCCCCAGAGAGCCCCCTCCTTACATCAGAGTCCCCAGAGAGCCCCCTCCTTACATCAGAGTCCCCAGAGAGCCCCCCGTTACATTAGGGTTCCCAGAGAGCCTCCTCTTACATCAGGATCACCAGAGAGCCTCCTCCTTACATCAGAGTTCCCAGAGAGCCTCCCCCTTTCATCAGGGTCCCCAGAGAGCCCCCCTCCACTTACATCAGGGTCCCCAGAGAGCCTCTCCCTTAAAACCAGGGTTCCCAGAGAGCCTCCCTCTTGCATCAGGGTCCCCAGAAAGCCCCCCACTTACATCAGGGTCCTCAGAGAGCCTCCCCTCCCCTTGGGGACCCCTGCAGAGACTCGGGGCTATGGGCCCCAGATACGGGGCTATAGCCCCAAAAGCCACCCTCTAGCAATGCCACTGGATTGGAGGTTGGAAGTATGAATATTCCCTTTAATCCCTCTTTTCTGTTTTGATTTGTAGAGGAGAATGAGGTGAGGACCATGATTGACCCGTACTCCCGGAGTGACCTCAGATTACAGGAACTCATGAAGGTACGTCCCTTTTCCTATAGGGTTGGAGAATTAAAGTACCACACCACCATTCCCTGCAGCGGCAGCCTGCATATGAGATGTCTAATATGGGTGGGCTTCGGTGGGTTTGCCTCCTTCCTTTTATCCCAGGAAAATTTCAGCGAGGTTTCCCGTGGCGTTAAGGTGGTATTGATCCGAGAACATAAAATGTGATATACCGCAGCTTACCAATCATTAGCTGTGACGGCTGCATTTGTTTTCTTCTTTTTTTAGGCTTTTTTTTCCTCCTCTGTTTTCACCTGATGATCTGGCCAATAACAATCCTTCTGTATTAGAGCGCCCCCCCCCCCCCCACTCTGGATGAAGGAGCACAGGGGGCACCTTTGGACAGCAACATTGTCCGTCTGGATTCGGATACATATATATATAGGGGGATATTCGGATACATTATATATAGTGTATATAGGGGGATATTCGGATACATTATATATAGTGTATATAGAGGGATATTCGGATACATTATATATAGTGTATATAGAGGGATATTCGGATACATTATATATAGTGTATATAGAGGGATATTCGGATACATTATATATAGTGTATATAGAGGGATATTCGGATACATTATATATAGTGTAGGGGATATTCAGAGACATTATATATAGTATATATAGGGGAATATTCAGAGACATTATATATATATATAGTGTATATAGAGGGGTATTCGGATACATTATATATAGTGTAGGGGATATTCGGATGAATTATATATAGGGGGATATTCGGATACCTTGTATATAGTGTATATAGGGGGATATTCGGATACATTGTATATATTGTTTATAGGGGATATTCAGATACATTGTATATAGTGTATATATGGGGATATTCGGATACATTATATATAGTGTAGGGTATATTTGGATACATTGTATATAGTGTATATAGGGGGATATTCGGATACATTGTATATAGTGTATATAGGGGGATATTCGGATACATTGTATATAGTGTATATATGGGGATATATTCGGATACATTGTATATAGTGCAGGGCAGGGATATGCAATTAGCGGACCTGCAGCTGTTGCAAAACTACAAGTCCCATCATGCCTCTGCCTCAGTGTCATGCTTGTGGCTGTCAGAGTCTTGCTATGCCTCATGGGACTTGTAGTTCTGCAACAGCTGGAGGTCCGCTAATTGCCTATCCCTAGTGTAGGGGATATTCTGATACATTGTATATAGTGTATATAAATGGTTTGTCTTGGCTCTGTAACACATACATCTGCAAGAGAACTTTTTTTTTGGGGGGGGGGGGGGGAGTGTTAGATGGACTAGCAGATTTAGATACACTAGCACGTTGAAGTTAAACTCCAGTTTACATTTTATAATCAGGTACAGCAAACCGTTATTTTTTTTCTTTTTGGGATAAAGGTTTTATATGAATAAATAAAAGCTGATCATTTTAGGCACCCCTGCCAGTGGTAAAAGGTTTGTCTCCAGTGAGCTTTTCTGTTGAAAAACAACCGACTTGATGGCTGGATCACCAGGTGAAAATGGTAAATGGTTTGTCTTGGCTCTGTAACACATACATCTGCGAGAGAACTTTTTTTTGGGGGGGAAAAAAAAAGACTAACTGGCCAGATCACTAGATGAAAGAAAGCCTAAAAAAAAAGAAAACTAAGGCAGCCATCACATCCTAAGAATTGGTAAGCTGCAATATAATAAAATGTTTGCTTCGGGGTGTAATACCGATTTAATTTGTGTTTGGTCCTTTTCCCACATGACCATAAAATGGCGTTACTCTCCTGCAAATTGACTCTCCCAAAATGTTCCCTTTTCTCCATTATGGAGAATCCATTGAGGAAGTGTAACGCCATCATCTGGTCATTGTAAGGGCTACAAATGTTGGGGAGATCTGGGAATTCTTGTGTGAGAGAGAGAGAGAGATGTAAGATACTTTTTATTCAACTTCAGACAACCTCTGCACTCCATCTGTTGTGGAACTACAAGTCCCTTGAGGCATTGCAACTGTGAGAGCCACAGGCATGACTCCCTGAAGCATAGGCATGATGGGTTTAGTAGTTTTTACCACAACTGGAGTGCCAAAGATGCCTACCTCTCTGCTCTACAATGTCCACATTGTCCTGTAAAACAGGGAGCTCTCCTTGCTACGACTGAGCCAGTAAAAACATTCCTTTTATTTTGCTGCTGCTAATGCCCATGGCTTTGTTTTCTCTATGTGCCCATCCTTTTATTTGGCTGCTGCTAATGCCCATGGATTTGTTTTCTCTATGTGCCCAGGTCTTAATTGACTGGATAAACGACGTGCTGGTTGGGGAGAGAATTATCGTAAAGGACCTCGCTGAGGATCTGTATGATGGGCAGGTGCTCCAGAAACTTTTTGGTAAGACGAACATTGTGCTAAGCCCAGAATTTTTGAAGGGTCAATTATCCCGATACAACCTAGTAAAGCAGGCTTTCCAAAATGTTTTACACAGGGACCTTGAAACTTTTTTAAAACTGCTGAAACCACTTTATTGGGGAAAAATGCCTCTTACATTGGTGGCCAGTGGAAAGAATGACCCCCCTAACATTGGTGGTCTGTGAAAAGAAAGGCCCCCTTACATTGGTAGCCAGTGGAAAAAAATGACCTCCTTACATTGGTGGCCAGTGAAAAGAATAAGCTCCTTACATTGGTGGTCAGTGGGAAGAATGCTTGTTACATTGGTGGTCATTGGAAAAATGTCTCTTATATTAGAGGCCAGTGGAAAGAATGACCCCTAACATTGGTGGACCGTGGAAAGCATAACCCCCTTACGTTGGTAGCCAATGGGAAAAAAAAGACCTCCTTACATTGGTGGTCAGTGGAAAGAATGCCCCTTTACATTGGTGGCCAGTGGAAAGAATGACCCCTTACATTGCTGGCCAGTGGAAATAATAACCCCCTTATATTGCTGGCCAGTGGAAATAATAACCTCCTTACTTTGGTGGTCAGTGGGAAGAATGATCCTCTTATATTGGTGGCCAAGAAAAGAATGCCCCCTTTTACATTGGTGGCCAGTGGAAAGAATGACCACTTACATTGATGACCAGTGGAAATAATGATCTACTTACATTGATGGCTAGTGGAAATAATTATCCACTTACATTGATGGCCAGTGGAAATAATTATCCACTTACATGGTGGTCAGTGGAAAGAACAACCCACTAACATTGGTGGCTAGTGGAAAGAATGACCTACCATTGGTGGTCAGTGGAAAAAATGACCCACTTACATTGGTGGCCAGTGGAAAGAATGACCCACTTACATTGGTGCCATTGGAAAGAATGACCCACTTACAGTGGTGGCCAGTGGAAGGAAGGATTCCCTTACATTGGTGTTCAGTGGAAAGAACAACCCACTTACATTGGTGGCCAGTGGGAAGAATGACCCACTTACATTGGTGGCCAGTGGAAAGAATTACCAACTTACATTGGTGGCCAGTGGAAATAATTATTCACTTACATTGGTGGCCAGTGGAAAGAATGACCCACTTAAATTGGTGGTCAGTGAAAATAATTATTTCCTTACATTGGTGGCCAGTGAACAGGATGACCCCCTTACAGTAGTGGTTAGAAATCCACTGTTACCGATAGCTAAAAAAGATCAACTCCGTCACATGGGTGTCAACCATAGAACTGCGCAGACCTTCCTTTAGCATGAGGAATGGACAGTGAAAGAGAATGATCACACTGATGAGGTCAACACTCGGCTCATTTCACCCAAATTCCCTGTCAGTAAGCAGAACTCCCAAACAGGGGAAATCTTCTAACTTGAACGGCGAACCCCAAGTCTATAATGCAAAAAAAAACAAAAAAAAAAAACAATCGTTTTTTCAGGAGCAGTGATTTTAATGATGCTTAAAGTGCAACAATAAAAATGAAAACTTCCTTTAAATATAGTGCCAGGGGGGGGTCCTCTTAGTCTGCCTGTAAAGTGGCGCATCTGTGGGATGTAAAGAACATGCCACAGCAGTCAACAGGGAAGCCCATTAACAGCTGATCAAAAACACCCTCCGAACACCCTGAAAAATCTGGTGTTCCCCTGAACGGGGCAAACAGCCAGTGTTCGGGCCAAACCATTCACCCAACTCTAATTGTCAGTAAAAAAATGTGTTCTGTCAGTAAGTTTTCCATGTTTTGTCAATAAAATATTCTGTGAGAGGTTGGCAACACTGCAGCACAGTGACCAAGCTGTCAAAGACAGTTCTTAGTCTCAAGTAATGATCGGGGCAACCAGCGGGACCTGGCTCCCAATCATGTGACCACTGTCACAGACTTCCCGTGTATCAACTCCTGGCTCAATATTTGGGCTAGGTGTTGGTCCCAGAAAGGAGCACAATCCGCTCCACATGAACACCCAAGTATAAAGATCAGGGCCGCACTCTAATGATGTGAACCATTCAAGTTTATTCGAAGTCCCTCGGCTTCTACACAGTCCCTGGCCTTGGCAATGCCCCTCCGACGCGTTTCACCCGGTTTGGGCTCTATTAGCTAGTATGATTACCATTGGAATAAACATAAATGGTTGGCATTGTTAGAGTGCGACCCTGATTTTTATGGCACTGTGACAGCCAACCACAGAAGTCTAGTGATCGCGCAGACCTTCTCGTCCCCCCGGGCGCAATAACCCAGTTAAAGGGACTTCGGGACTGGGCGGAAAAGAGCTAAATTGTGTAATTGGATTAAATGGTGGTTTATTCAGTTTTCTGTACTCAAACTTGGAGTAGTCCCTGGACTGGAGTTCAATGATGAAAGGTGAGGCTTTTCTGAAAATTATACTGTTGCTTATTAGGAATTTATTAAAGTTACTGACAGATCCACTTTACCTTCAGGAGGCATATTGGAAAGATTTACAGCTCATTATTTTAGGAGATTGATGGGCATACTATATGTATAACTGTTGGGGAGGTGGAAAAAATATATAAATGTGTCCATGCACTCCTAGCAATTAGGAGCAGGGGGACCATTAAAGATTAACTCCACTGGCGTTGAGCAAAAAGCCTTCCCCTCTGGGTGATCTATGTACATTGCAGGGATTTTAACAAGCTTTGTTGCAGATTCCTGCCTTTTGTTATACTGAAGAAACAGCTGTTTGTGTCCGTGTGCTAAGTGAATGTGAATCGGAGTGATTTTATCATTATCACTCCGCTGCTGCACTTGCAGGGCTCTAATGAGGAAAGTGGCAGGAGTCTGCATCCCTTTAGACATTATTTCTCTTTGGGAGTATCTCACCAAAAATTTGTGCAGGAGATGCCCAAAATCAGACTTGTGTATTAGTGCAGACTTCTGGGAAAATCAGTGAGCCAATCACACAAGCAGGAAATTACATATTTGGGGGCGTTCTGTATACCATCTGTGTACAGAATGTCTCCAGGATAACTAAAGGTTCCTCTTTTATTTAAAAAAACAAAAACAAACATGTCATACTTACCTCCTCTGTGTAGTTGGTTTTGCACAGAGTGGCCCTTATCCTCCTCTTCTGGGATCCCTCAGCGGCGATCCTGGCTCCTCCTTTTCTCGAGTGCCCCATCGGAGAAGTGCTCTCCCTCACGGCACTCAGCTCCCATGTCCTGCTGTTGCGTCCATTGACACAGACAGCAGGACTCGGCTCCTGCGTAATTGGATTTGATTGACAGCAGCGGAAGCCAAAGGCTGCGCTGCTATCAATCTATCCAATCAGAACACGAGACACTGGCTGGAGCGGGTGTGCTCGTCCCTGGCGCAGGAACGATCAGGCTCAGGTAAGTAAAAGGGGGGCTCTAGGGGGCTGGTGCACTACAAGAGGTTTTTCACCTCAATGCATGGAATGCATTGAGGTGAAAAACTGTGAGGGTTTACAACCCCTTTAAGGAAAATTACAGCGGCTGCAGATTGAGAAGGAAAGGTAATTTTTAATAACGTTCAATTGCAATATGACTAATGTGGAGGATGAGGTGGCGCCATTACAGAGGGAGCTATACCATGTACAGTCTCTCACCTCAGGCAATGCGGCCCACATAGAGGATATGGAAAATAGACTCAGACGTAACAATTGCAACTTGACTATGACTAGTGTAGCAATTGTATATACTAGATTATATGCTAGATTATTATTTTTTTTTATTTGCTAATTTTTTTTCTCCATGAAAATGGAGTTAGCCGTTAAGCACCTCATTACCACGCCATAGACGAAAGAATGCTACAGCGCAGCTCTCTCGTTCCGGGAGGGTGTCCATGGATGTGCTTCCAGAACCATGCGCTCCCTTGGGCGCTCATCCAGCATGATCTGTGATCACTGCGTTCTTTCGGACACAGCTGATCACAGATCACGGTAAAGGGACAATCGCAGTGGCCCTTTACCATGTGATCAGCTGTGTCCAATCACAGCTGATCACATGTGAACAAACTTGCCGGTTATCGGAATTCTTTTCTTCAGGTGCTGTCAGGAGAGGAGAGTCGGTAACCAGCAAGTGTGCTACCTATCAGTTCACATCAGTGTTACCTATAAGTGCCCGTCAGCGCCACCTCATCAGTGCCTATCAGTTCTGCCTGTCAGTGCCGCCTCATCAGTGCAGCCTCATCAGTGGCACCTCATCAGTGTCCATCAGTGTCCTTTAGTGCAGCTTATCAGTGCCCATCAATCCAGTCTACCAGTGCCCATCAGTGCAGGCAGGAAGAAAATTACTTGTTTGCAAGATTTTATAACAGAAACTAAGAAAAACTTTTTTTTTTTAAATTGACCTGGGCAGGAAGGGGGTTGAAGTGCCTGGTATTGAAGTGGTTAAAGTTGACTTTTTTCATAGAAGGGATTCTAGGTTTCCTACATTATCTACAGACTTGGGTTACATAACACAAATACCAGCTGATGGATCCTTTATATATGTCAAATTATTCCCGGCTGTTGTAAAGGCCACATTATATGCTTGTGTCAATAAGCTGTGTGTATGGATTCCTCATTATCATCACAATTATTGCCTTCTCCACTCCCTCCCATCTAACCTGTCCGTATCAGTTAATGAAACCAATGAAGTCATTCATCAGTGCTGTAACCTTCCAGTGACCCAACGCATAAATGCCTCTCCCGAGAGCCAGGCTTCATGTTTCATCTATTATTTCCTCAGTAAAAATGTTAGTTGCATCTTTTCAAGCTTGTCTCAGAACCTGGTGACCCTGTCTGTGCTTAAGACTAGGCCCATTGATTTCCAATACAGCATCTTAAGGCGGTAGATGAAGGAGGATGCTAGTACGTCTGAGCTTTTAGTCTCTCCGCTTCCTCCTCCTCGCCGTGCTCAGATCTTTTTTTATCTTTCAGCCGCACCGTCCGGCTCTTCATCCTGCCATCTTGCCGGAGCCCACTTAGCATCGTGCCACTTCACGCTGTCTTTAATGTCAGTAGTCGGGAGGCTTTGGACATTTTGTCTACAGCTATAGTATGCTATAGTCATTTGTCTGTGCGTCAGTTACAGTGTTTTATTTTTTTTCTTCCCCATACTTGGGATATTATTCTCTGCAGTGGACCTGCAATGGAATGTTCCTTCAATGAGCACACACTTAGGCCAATATCGTTTTTCAAAGATGAACTCCAGTCAGATTAAATCTGACTTGGATACCACCAGTTAAAATTGGCATATCCTTTCACTTAAATTTAACTCATCCTTTCACTTAAATTTCCAAACTTATATTTTGAATCTTCAAATTGTTAAAATTTTCAATCTTTCGATCTTCAAATTTTTACATTTGACTTATCCTTTCACTTAAATTATCAATCTTAAATCTTCAAATTTTTAATCTTAAACTTTGAATCTTAAAATTGGCATATCCTTTCACTTAAATGTGACTTATCCTTTCACTTAAATTTCCAAACTTATATTTTGAATCTTAAAATTGTTAAAATTTTCAATCTTCAATTTCAATCTTTCAATTTTCAATTTTCAAATTTTACATTTGACTTATCCTTTCACTTAAATTATCAAACTTAAATCTTCAAATGGTTAAAATTTTCAATCTTAAAATTGGCATATCCTTTCACTTAAATTTTCAATCTTCAATTTTAAATCTTTCAATCTTCAATTTTTAATTTTCAACCTTCAAATTTTTAAATTTGACTTATCCTTTCAAGTACATTTTCAGTCTTAAATTTTCAATCTTAAAACGGGTATGTCCTTTCCATTAAATTTGACTTACCCTTTCACTTAAATTTTCAATCTCAAAATTGTTAAAATTTTCAAATATTCAATTTTTTAATCTTTCAGTTTTCAATCTTTCAGTTTTCAATCTTTTAATTTTCAATCTTCAAATTAAAAAATGTTACTTATCCTTTCACTTAAATTTTCAATCTTCAAATTTTCAATCTTTAAAGAGGAGTTCCGCCAAAAATTTTTTTTAAAGTCAGCAGCTACAAAAAGTAACTATGAATAATTAATAATCGGACACTCACCTGTCCCATGGTCCAGCAATGCGGGCGTACGAAGCCCCGCTCCTCTCCCCCTCCTCTCCACAGCGCCACCATTCTTACTGTGGGTGCCCAGCTGCGGCTTCACAGTCGGGCATGCACTGCGCATGCTCGAGCCGCGCTGCGCGCTGTGAATGGCCTGGCAATCTTCTGGGACCTGTGACGTGTTCCAGAAGAATTTAGGGAGGGAGGGGGGAGAGGTATCCGCTCCCCCCACCCAAAAAAATTACATTCCAAATGTTGCATGTCAGTGGGTCACCATCACTTAAGCATTATGGCAGTTGTGGAGTAATATGGCAGATTCCTTGGCTGAAAAGAATAGGAGTGTTTACTTCCACTTTTAAATTTGACTTATCTTTTCAGTTAGATTTTCATTTACATTTCTCTTAAATTTCACTTAAATTTGACTTGGCTACCACCAGTTAAAATTGGCATATCCTTTCACTTATCTCCCGGAATTATCCAGATACAACCTGGTAAAGTAGGCTTTCTCAACCTTCTTACCTCAGAGGGACGTTAAAATTTTTTTAAAGGGCAACTAAATATTTGTTTCTCTTTTAGTTTTGAATAGAGTGGAGAGGGATTAGAACACCTGTCAGTTTTTATTGCTGTCTGCGTCCCTGTAAAGCAGATTCATCCTCTCTATTTGTCCTGTTTACCATTATCATTGAAATTCAAAATAAAAGAAAATCCCACATTTTGGGCGGTCCCCAGAAAAGTAATATAGGGGAATTCTTCCAATGGGGACAGTTGTTCTGGTAACTTGGGGGTCCCCAGGGAATTGCCTTACTTTGCAGGGATTTCCACTCACCTGTTTTGGCTATGGAACAGGAAGTGAAGGGAAATCTCCCCAATGGGACACAGATGGTAACAAATAAACTGACAGGGGGTATTGACCCTCCCATACTTTTATTTACTTGCCTATAGTTTTACTTTAAGGTCTTGGGGAACCCCTGCTAAAACCAATTCATTGGGGGTCATTGGGAAAAATTTCCCTTACCTTGGTGGCCAGTGATAAGATAGACCCTCTTACATTGGTGGTCAGTGGAAAGAGTGACACTCTTACATTGGTGGCCAGTGGAACATATGACCCCCTTACATTGGTGTCCAGTGAAAATAATGAACCTCTTAGATTGGTGGCCAGTGGAAAGTATGACTCCCCTACATTGGTGGCCAGTGGAAAGAATGATCTCCTTACATTGGTGGCCAGTGGAAAGTATGACCCACATACACTGATGGGCCAGTAAAAAGAATGACCCTCTTACATTGGTGGTCAGTGGAAAGAATGACCCCCTTATATTGGTGGAAAGAATGGCCCCCTTATATTGGTGGCCAGTGAAAATAATGACCCCCTTACGATGGTGATCAGTGGGAAGAATGACCACCTTAGATTGGTGGCCAATGGAAAGAACAACCCCCTTCGATTGGTGGCCAGTGGAAATAATGAACCCCTTACTTTGGTGTCCAGTGGAATATAAGACCCCCTTACATTGGTGGCCAGTGGAAAGAATGAACCACTTAGATTTGGGGCCAGTGGAAAGTATGACTCCCTTACATTGGTGGCCAGTGGAAAGAATGATCTCATTACATTGGTGTCCAGTGGAAAGAATGGCCCCCTTACATTAGTAGCCAGTGGAAAGTATGACCCATGTACACCAATGGCCAGTAAAAAGAATGACCCTCTTACATTGGTGGTCACTGGAAAGAATGACCCCCTTATGTTGGTGGAAATAATGGCCCCCTTATATTGGTGGCCAGTGGAAAGAATGACCCCTTTATGATGGTGATCAGTGGGGAGAATGACCCCCCTTAGATTGGTGGCTAATGGAAAGAACAACCCTCTTAGATTGGTGGCCAGTGAAAAGAATGACCCCCCTTAATTTGGTGGTCAGTGGAAAGAATGACCCCTTAACATTGGTGGCCAGTGGAAATCCACTGTTACAGATAGCTAAAAACATCATTGGTTTCCTGCAACTGGCTCCGCCAAGTGGTGTCAGCCCTAGTAGTATGCAGACACCTTCAAAGGTTAATCACAGCACAAGGAACCTCTAGCAGCCTTTGGAGGAACCCTAGTATTCCATGGAACCCTGGTTGAGAATGACTCTGTGTTATTAAGTCCACCTAAGCTCTTACTAAGTTTCAAGCCTCGATGAAGAGGGAGTCGTTTGGCTTGCGAAATGCATTGGCTTTTTAATGTGATTTTACTACGAACTGTTTCATCATTTGGTTTGGCTCTCCTCTTGTATTTTCATGCTTTGAGTTACATTCTTGGTACTCATTGGAAGGGAGCCTCACTTTATTTGAGAAGTCTCATCAGAGACAGAGACCTCGCCAAATAACTATTTTCTCCTTATTTCTATAAATTATTAAATGTTGAAGACCCAGCTACTCTTGTATATATTTTTATTTTATTTTACATAGTATCAGCTTCCTGCAAACCCCTGTACAGCAGTACTCATACTGAGAGAGGGAGAGGGAGAGGCAGCATTCGGAGCCAGTCAGGTGTGCTGCTGCAACTGGGCTAACAGGAAACATGCTGACAGGAGGAAAGAGCAGAGTGAGCATAGAGAATCTCATAAAAGGGGTGGTACTGAGAGGTGGGTAGGGGGTAGAACCAAGGGACAATGCTTGGAGGTGGGTAGGGGGTAGAACCACTGGACAGTGCTTGAAGGTGGGTAGGGGATGGAACCAAGAGACAGTGCTCAGAGGTGGGTCGGGGGTGGAACCAAGGGACAGTGCTCGGAGGTGGGTAGGGGGTGGAACCAAGAGACAGTGCTCGGAGGTGGGTAGGGGTGGAACCAAGGGACATTGCTATGAGGTGGGTAGGGGTTGGAACCAAGGGACAGTGCTTGGAGGTAGGTAGGGGGTGGAACCAAGGGACAGTGCTCGGAGGTGGGTAGGGGGTGGAACCAAGGGACAGTGTTCGGAGGTGGGTAGGGGTGGAACCAAGGGACAGTGCTCGGAGGTTGGTAGGGGTGGAACCAAGGGACAGTGCTTGGAGGTGGAACCAAGGGACAGTGCTCGGAGGTTGGTAGGGGTGGAACCAAGGGACAGAGCTTGGAGGTGGAACCAAGGGACAGTGCTTGGAGGTGGGTAGGGGGTGGAACCAAGGGACAGTGCTTGCAGGTGGGTAGGGGGTGAAACCAAGGGACAGTGCTCGGAGGTGGTTAGGGGGTGGAACCAAGGGACAGTGCTTGCAGGTGGGTAGGGGGGAACCAAGGGACAGTGCTAGGAGGTGGGTAGGGGGTGGAACCAAGGGGACAGTGCTAGGAGGTGGGTAGGGGGTAGAACCAAGGGACAGTGCTTGGAGGTGGGTAGGGGGTGGAACCAAGGGACGGTGCTTGGAGGTGCTTAGGGGGTGGAACCAAGGGACGGTGCTTGGATGTGGGTAGGGGGTGAAACCAAGGGACGGTGCTTGGAGGTGGGTAGGGGGTGGAACCAACGGACAGTGCTCGGAGGTGGGTAGGGGCGGAACCAAGGGACGGTGCTCGGAGGTGGGTAGGGGGTGGAACCAAGGGACAGTGCTCAGAGGTGGGTAGGGGGCAGATAAAAGGGGTGACTCGGAAGTGGGGAGTACCTGCACCTATTCTCTGAGAAAAAAAAGCCCTGGTCACATGTATTGTATTGAAAAAAGAGGTCTGGATCACAATCAGAAATGAACTTCTAACATAGAGATCCTCTTGTTGTCTTATACAGAGAAGCTGGAAGGGGAGAAGCTGAACGTAGCGGAAGTGACACAGTCTGAAATTGCTCAAAAGCAGAAACTGCAGACCGTGCTAGAGAAGATCAATGAAACCTTGAAACTACCGCCAAGGAACATCAAGTGGAACGTGGACTGTGAGTCTTGCCTTCTATTTATCCCAAGCCTAATTATTTGACCTTTTAGCCCCGTCTTTCTCAACCTATATTACAAAAATAACACATTTTTCACATCTCCGGGAACCCCCCATTAATATTCACTATATTTACAGCTCACGAAACATAAACATGAACAGTCAAATGTGACAAAAACAAAACAAAACAAAACTGATGCCATCAACATAATAATTCTATTCTTATCTATTCTATTTTTTCTATTCTGTTCTTACCATCATCTTATTTCACTTTTCTTACCTTACTGTATTTATTGCAATACGTTTCTATTTTGAATTAAAATTTATTTTCAAATCTATTAGAAAATAACAAATATACGAAACTAATTTCCGAAAACGAATCATTCGAACATCTAACCAATATGAAGAAAGAAAATTATTAACTTAATGAACGAACCCGAAACAAACTGAAACTCATTTTTCTGTTGTGCACATCTCTAAGAGATTTAAAATGTACAAAATTGGATTTCCAGTCGATATCTTGTTAGAAATACTCGATCTATTGTTGAAATTAATTTTCTAATTCAGATCATTTGTTATTTTGTTACCTTATTTTGTTTCGCTATAATTTTTATTTCAGATTTGAATTTCAGAAATCGGCTATATTTGTTCTATTCTATTTTTTACTATTTTTTTTATTCTATTCTTTTATTTTCTATTTTAATTAATTCTATTCTTTTCAATTAGATTCTATTCTATATTTTTATTTACTATTCTTTTCTATTTTTTCGATTCTATTATTTTATATTCTGTTCTTTTATATTCTATTCTGTTTCTTCTAGTCTTTTCTATTTTTTTATTCTTTTCTACTCTATTTTTTTATTTTCTATTTTAATTTATTCTATTCTTTTCAATTAAATTCTATTCTATCTTTTTATTTACTATTCTTTTCTTTTTTTATATTCTGTTCTTTTATATTCTATTCTGTTCGAATTAATTCTTTTCATTTTTTTATTCTTTTCTATTCTATGCTTTTATTTTCTATTTTAATTTATTCTATTCTTTTCAATTAGATTCTATTCTATCTTTATATTTACTATTCTTTTCTATTATTTCTATTCTATTATTTTATATTCTGTTCTTTTTTATTCTATTCTGTTCTGTTCAATTCAATTCTTTTCTATTCTATTTTCTGTACCATTCAAAAAAATATATTCTGTTTTATTCTTTATATTCTATTATGTTTTTTTTTCTATTCTTTTTCTTTCAATCTTATTTCACTTTGATACCTTACTGTATTTATTGCAATATGTTTCCATTTTGAATTCCAATTCATTCATTCCATTTCAAATTCATTTGGATAATTCATTATTTTGTTACATTATTTAGTTTTTGTTCTAATTTTTTCTGGATTCATTCAAATTCATTACTATTGTAATTTGGAAATTCGGATTAAACATGTTCAGTTTGTTTCATTCCGAACTGAAATTCGGACACATTTTTCGTTATTACAATAGTAACAAATTTAAACAAGTCCAAAATAACAAAAGACATTTTTGGACGAAATTCAAATTCAAATCGTTTTGGAAACAAATAGTTTTCTAATTCAAATTTGAATAGTTTTTGAATCAAATTCAAATTTACGAAAATAATAAAATAGAACAGAAAGCGAAGAAAAATAATAGAAAATAATAGCATAGAATAGAAAATAAAAGAATAGAAAAAAATAGAAGAGAAAATAAAGGGATAGAGTGGAAAAAAAAGAATAGAAAAAATAGAAGAGAAAATAAGGGAATGGAATAGAAAATATAAGAATAGAATAAAAAAGAACAGAATAGAATAGAAAATAAAGGAATCGAATAAAAACTAGAATATATATACAAAATAGAATATAACAATCTTCTGAAATTCCAATTTCAAATAGAATAAATTCGACTTCAAATGCAACAGAAAAGAATAGAATAGAAAAAAGAATAGAATATGATAAAATAGACCATAATCTTCTTCCAAAATTCGAATTTCCAATAGAATAATTAAAAATTTGAATAGAAAAGAATAGAATTAGAAAAACAATAGAATAGAAAATAATAGCATAGAATAGTAAAAAAAAAGAATAGAAAAAAAAAATAGAAGAGAAAATAAAGGGATAGAATAGAAAATATAAGAATAGAATAGAAAAGAATAGAGTAAAAAAGAACAGAATAGAATAAAAAATAGAATAGAAAAAAATAGAATATGACCATCTTCTGAAATTCCAATTTCAAATAGAATAAATTCGAATTCATATACAACCAAAAAGAATAGAATAGAAAAAGAATAGAATAGAATAAAATAAACCACCTTCCAAAATATGAAATTCGAATAGAATAATTTCAAATTTGAATAGAAAAGAATAGAATTAGAAAAACAATAGAATAGAAAGCATATAACCAAATATCCCACATTTCAAATAAAATAAATTCGAATTTGAATAGAATACATTTGAATTTGAATAGAAAAGTAAAGAATAGAACAGAAAAAAAAACAATAGAATAGTTACATAGTTAGGTTATAAAAAGACACAAGTCCATCCAGTTCAATAGAATGGAATAGAAAGAATATATCCAGCTTCCAATTAGAATTTCGAATAGAATAAATTAGATTTTGAATGGAATTCACATTGATTCGTAGTTTCCAAATTCGATCGAATTGAGTTCAATTCGAGTGAAATTTGGAAAATCTGAAGCAATTGGAATTCGAACAAACAAAATTAATTCCTAAAACGAATAAAACGAATGTAACTAAACAAACTTATGTAAATACCAATTTGAAACAAAACACATTTTTTCATCCTGCACATGTCTAATTTGGATACATTCGAATCTCCAAATAATGGAAATTCCATCCGAAGTTCAATGCGTTGGGATGGGCTAGTATAGGGCGATAGAAGAGCTAGAGGAAATATTTACCTGTTCTGTAGAACAGGGGTAGGCAACCTGGGGACCCTCCTTGCAGAACTACAAGTCCCATCATGCCTCTGGGAGTAATTGTAACTGCCAGCCTTGCAATGCCTCATGGGAAATGTAGTTCCACAACAGCTGGAGGGCCCCAGGTTGCCTACCCCCAGCTGTAGAGATTGCTTCTCTGGGCTTCCTCCTTTTCTCATCCACTGACTTTGAACAAGCACGCTGCCAGTGAAGTCCTGTTCTGCCGAGTCAGTACTCGAAAATCCAACACCTACCTACTCCCCCATCCCCCCCCCCCAACCCTACCCATTTCTTTATTATTTTTATATTAAAGTCATTTGTATTTTTCAGCTGTTCATGCCAAGTCCGTGGTGGCCATTCTTCACCTGCTGGTCGCGTTGTCCCAGTACTTCCGGGCTCCGATTCGGCTTCCGGATCACGTCTCCATACAAGTAGTCGTTGTACAGGTATGAAAACGTTCCAAGCTGGCCGAGACAGAACATGGTGCCGGAAAGATAAATTAAAGCGAATGTAAAGCCCAAACTTTTATTTTATTTTTTATTTGGATAAATTAGGGAAGACAGAACAGGAAGGCTTTTATTGCTGTTTGTGTCCCCCAAATTTGTGATGATGATCATTGTCACCGAAACAGGAATCCAACATCATACAGCGAAAATCTTCCAATGGGGACACTTGTTCCGGTGTTGGCTGTCTAAGATAGTCATTCTGTCCCTTTGGGGAGATTTCCTCTGACTTCCTGTTGTGTCTCCAACACAGGAAGTGGATGGAAATCTGGCAGAGGTCAATACATGGACTTTAAAACCCAACTCCTGGGCTGGTACAAAATAATTAGAACCCACCTTCCCCCGGCATATACAAGATTAGACATGTGCCCTGCCAAAAAAATTTGTTCGTTTTCGTTTCATAAATTTTTTTTTTTATCGGTTCATTCGTTATGATCGAAATTCGAAAATCCGAAAATTCGAAAGAACGAAAATCCAAAAGTCTGAAAATTTGAAATAATATCTAACTAATAATAACTATAAAATTATAGGTATTGGAAAAAAAAAAAAAAAAAACAAAATAAAAAAAAAAAAAAATGGAACGGAACAAATTATTAATAAATAATAATAATAATAAAACTTTTTCATTATTATTATTATTGTTATTTATTATTAATTTGTTACGTTCCATTCGTTTAGATACAGCATTTGTTATTTCGGATAATTCGTATTCTTTACATTCACTAACAGACAAATTTGAAATTAAATTCCAATACCTATAATTTTAAGTTATGTTAGTAATAGTTAAGTTATTATTAGTTAGTTATTATTTTCAGATTTTAGAATTTCCGGGTTTTCAAATTTTCGTCCTTTTGATTTTTCGTTCTTATTTTCGTATTTTTAGATTTCTGATTTCCGATTTTTTTTTTAATTAACGGATTTTCGAATTTACGAATTTCAAATTTTCGAATTTACAAATTTTCGAATTAACAGACTTTCAAGTTTACGAATTTCAAATTTTCGAATTTACTTTTTTTCGAATTAACTTTTTTTCGAATTTACTTTTTTTCGAATTTACTTTTTTTCGAATTTACTTTTTTCGAATTTACTTTTTTTCAAATATTAACGTTACGTTCTATTCGTTTAGACAGACAAATTTTAAATGAAATTCCAATACCTATAATTTAATAGTTGGTGATAGTTAAGTTATTATTAGTTAGTTATTTAAGATTTTAGAATTTTCGGTTTTCAAATTTCCATTCTTATTTTTGGATTTTTGTTCTTTTGAATTTTCGTTCTTATTTTCGAATTTACGAATTTCAAATTTACAAATTTTTCAATTTACGAATATTTGAATTTAAGAATTTTGGAATATTTGAATTTACGAATTTTCAAAATTTCCGGACTTTACAAATTTTTCGAATTCACGGATTTTGGAATGTCCATATTTTCGAATTTACTCATTTTTGAATATTCTAATTTACGAATATTTGGTAAAATTTGTTAAACGAGTTTTCATTCATTCGGATATATATCGAAATTAGTTAAAAAACGGATTCGGAACTAAACGTGTCTACCCAGGATATAATGGCCGTTATCTGTGGGGGAATCTAATAGAGGGTAATACTCACCTAAACCCTATGGTCTCGCCGCAGCTGGCACTCTGGTCTTTCAACCCCAGAATTTTGGCGGGGCACTCCAGTGTCATCACAACCCATGTAAGGCCAGTAATGGCGGGTAGTCAAGCATTGTATAGGATGATGATGATGTTGGCAGCAGGGGTTGGGACACGACTGGAGAAGATCTTTGAGTACTGGTTGTCACTATTGAAACCAACGTAGAGAAAGCCTGCAGGACCCGGGAATAAAGTCGCCAATTCTTCATATTCGACCCGCCAAGATGAAACCAGCATTATATGCTGCATATGCCGGGGAGAGGTACCTTTTTCATTTTAAGAAATGCTAAATTCTCCGCAGTTGACCAAAAAATTTGCTATAATGTGCAAGTATATACAGCATACTTGCACCTTATTTATTTCAGGTACTTATATAGCACCGTCAATTTACGCAGCGCTTTACACATGTGTATTATACATTCAACATCAGTCCCTGCCCTCAAGGAGCTTACAATCTAAGGTTCCGAACTTGCATACATACATTATATTACCAAAAGTATTGGGACGCCGGCATTTACATGAACTTTAATGGCATCCCAGTCTTAAGCCCCATACACACGGTCGGACAATCCGCGGACCAGGTCGGTCGGATCCTGTCCGTCATACTTTGTCTGATGTTGGTTTTGCGTACACACGGTCGGACAAAGTTGTCGGAAAATCCGATCATTCTGAACGTGGTGACGTTTGTTGCCCAAGACGGGACTACGTAGAGGCTAGTAGCCAATAGCTTTGGTCTTGTAATGTGATCTGAGCATGCGTAGCACTTTGTCCGGTCGGACAACCGTACACACGATCGGATTTGGTGTGATCGGACCGTGTTGTCGGCAAATCTTTCCAGCAGGAGATAAGACTTTGTCCGTCGGACAATCCGACGTACACTGTCCGATGGTGCATACACACGGTCTGATTTTTCAACAACATTGTCCGATCGGACAGAATCCATGAAAAAGTCCGACCGTGTGTATGGGGCTTTAGTCTGTAGAGTTCAATATTGAGTTGGCCCCCCCTTTGCAGCTATAACAGCTGCAACTCTTCTGGGAAGGCCGTCCACAAGGTTTAGGAGTGTGTCTATGGGAATGTTTGACCATTCTTCCCAGAAGCGCATGTGGGAGGTCAGGCACTTATGTTGGACGAGAAGGCCTGGCTCGCAGTCTCCTCTCTAATTCATCCCAAAGGTGTTCAGTCAGTCAAGTTCCTCCACCCCAAACTCGCTCATCCATGTCTTTATGGTCCTTGCTTTGTGCACTGGGCCAAATCATTTGGTGGAGGGGGGATTATGGTGTGGAGGGGGGATTATGGTTGGGGGTTGTTTTTCAGGGGTTGGCCCCTTAGTTCCAGTGAAGGGAACTCCTTAAGGCGTTGTGATACCAAGACATTTTGGACAATTTCATGCTCCCAACTTTGTGGGAACAGTTTGGGGATTGTCCCTTCCTGTTCCAACATGACTGCCCACCAGTGCACAAAGCAAGGTCCATAAAGACATGGATGAGCGAGTGATGATATGTACGGTTTTACTAACACATGTCAAAATTGCAAAATGCTGCTTAGGCATTTCGATTTGTTTTAGCCCTAGCCGTGAAGGGATCAAAGAGAACATTTTACAATGAATGTGAATAACAATAACAATGTTTTCGTAAATATATTATTAGTGAAACCCAAAGGCTTTGTAGAGTGTAACTCTTCATTGCTCTGACCCTCCACTGTGCAGATCCATCTTCCCGAGACTTGGGTGCGTTTTGCGGAGCTCTTCTAGTCTTCTCAGTTGGGTAGAGATAGTTGAGAAGCACCATGTATGAATAGATCTGTGACAGCTTTAATCATGACGGGTCCTTAGAGTGGATGCTCTCAAATCAGTGTAGATTGTGGAGGTAGGCGAGGAGCACCAATGCGTAAATAGATCTGTGACAGCTTATGTCGTGGAGGGTCCTCAGATTGGGTCCTCTTAAGCAAGTGCAGATTGTAGAGAAAGGTGAGAAGCACCATGCTTGAGTAGGTATGTGACAGCTGGAATCATGGAGAGTCCTTAGAGTGGCTCCCATAAAGCAAGTGTAGATTGTGGGTGTAGGTGAAGAGCAGAGAACCTTGTGTGTATATATAGGTATGTGACCGCTTGAATCATGGAGGGTTCTCCTCATGGGTCTCTTCAATCAAGGGTAGATTGTAAAGGTAGGTGAGGATCACCATGCATGAATTGGTACAGTGCCTTGAAAAGGTATTCATACCCCTTGAAATTGTCCATATTCTGTCATGTTACAACCAAAAAACGTTAATTTGTTTTATTGGGATTTTATGTGATAGACCAGCACAAGGTGGCACATAATTGTGAAGTGGAAGGAAAATGATAAAATTTTTTTACTAATAAATATGTGAAAAGTTTGGCGTGCATTTGTATTCAGCCCCTTTTATTCTGATACCCCTAACTAACATCTAGTGCAGTGATTCTCAACCAGGGTTCCTCCAGAGGTTGCTAGGGGTTCCTTCAGCATTGGGCAATTTCTGCCTCTCAGATAAGTTCCCACTGACACAATTTTAGCTATCTGTAAGGAGGTAATTCTTCCCAATGACCACAAGTGTAAGGACCATTCCTCTCACTGACCATCACATTAATGTACCATGAGTTGTAAATTTATGGAGAACTATTTCAAGGGTTCCTCTGTGTTGAAAAGGTTGAGAAAGGCTGATCTAGGGGAACCATTTGCCTTCAGAAGTCACCTAACTAGTGGTCCACCTGTGTGTAATTTAATTGCAGTATAAATACAGCTGTTCTGTGAAGTTTGTTAGAGAACGTTACTAAACAAACAGCATCATGAAGGCCAAGGAACACACCAGACAGGTCAGGGATAAAGTTGTGGAGAAGTGTAAAGCAGGGTTAGATTTATAAAAAAATATCCCAAGCTTTGAACATCTCCCGGAGCTCTGTTCAATCCATCATCTGAAAATGGAAAGCGTATGGGACAACTGCAAACCTACCAAGACATGGCCGTCCACCTAAACTGACCGGCCGGGGAAGGGGAGCATTCATCAGAGAAGAGCCAAGAGGTCCATGGTAACTCTGGAGGAGCTGCAGAGATCCACAGCTCAGGTGGGACACACAGGACAACTATTAGTTGTGCTCTCCACAAATCTGACCTTTATGGAAGAGTGGCAAGAAGAAAGTCATTGTTGAAAGAAAGTCATAAGAAGTCCTGTTTGCAGTTTATGAGAAGCCATGTGGAGGACACAGCAAACGTGGAAGAAGGTGATCTGGTCAGATGAGACCAACATTGAACTTTTTGGCCTAAAAGCAAAACGCTATGTGTGGGGGAAAACTAACACTGCACATCACCCTGAACACACCAACACTGTGAAACATGGTGGTGGCAGTATCATGTTGTGGGGATGTTTTTCTTCAGCAGGGACAGGGAATCTGGTCAGAGTTGATGGGAAGATGGATGGAGCCAAATACAGGGCAATCTTAGAAGAAAACCTGTTAGAGCCTGCAAAAGACTTGAGACTGGAGCGAAGGTTCACCTTCCAGCAGGACAACGACCCTAAACATACAGCCAGAGCTACAATGGAATGGTTTAGATCAAAGCATATTCATGTGTTAGAATGGCCCAGTCACAGTCCAGACCTAAATCACATTGAGAATCTGTGGCAAGACTTGAAAATTGCTGTTCACAGACACTCTCCATCCAATCTGACAGAGCTTGAGATATTTTGCAAAGAAGAAGAATGGGCAAAAATGTCCCTCGCTAGATGTGCAAAGCTGGTAGAGACATCCCCAAAAAGACTTGCAGCTGTGATTGCAGAGAAAGGTGATTCTACAAAGTATTGACTCAGGGGGGCGCCATACAAATGCCCCCCCACAATTTTCACATATTTGTTTGTAAAAAATGTTTAGAACCATTTATCATTTTCCTTCAACTTCAAAATTATGTGCCACTTTGTGTTGGTCTATCACGTAAAATCCCAATAAAATACATTTACGTTTTTTGGTTGTAATGTGGAAAATTTCAAGGGGTGTGAATACTTTTTCAAGGCACTGTACAAGAGTTGAGAAGATGGTCCAGCAAGGAAACGGTCAGGTCGGATCATATTTCCACCACAGAGACTTTGGGTAGTACTGGGCTTCAACCCAATTCATCTCCGGTTCTGAGATGGACCCTATGATAAGATATGCCGCCTCTCATTTCTTTGTGTCTTTTTTGTGCTGTATTTTCCAAAGTGTTCTGTTGACTCATTTCCAATCCTGCTCTCAGTACTTCAGTCCCCTTTACTGTTAAGTACCCAAAAGGATTTTAAACAGAGAATGTAATAGATTTCTTAAAACTGCATGAAAATTATGGTATTTTTTTTTCTCTTTCACCTTGGGCGAGATTCAATTTGTGTCCCTTTTTTTTTTTTTTTTAACACAAGACATCTATGTCTGACGTGCGCAATTAATGAGTGCTACACTTGTTGCCAACCTCCCAACCTGATTATCCCCATTTGTAGGACTATATTGAGATGTGCACTAGCTCGCTTGACACTTAATAAATAGCCAGCACGTGGGTAATGGTCTGCAGAGCACACTGCAATTAGCCTGTCAGATTTGATTTACTACGAAGTGTATCTGATTTTAGGTTGAAACGGGAGCACGTAATGACTGTTGTGTGATGTATGTTAATTTTAAGCATTTAAGGACAGCCACATACAAAAGTATTTGTTTTTTTCCCATTACAGTATCTTCAAGAGCTGAGTTTTGCATTAACAAAAATAAAATAAAAAATAGAATTTATTTTTCTTTTGTTGGAATTAACAAAAAAAATAAAAAAAAGCTCTCCACCAAAACACGGGAAAATCCAGCACTGCCTTCTTAAAATGGAAGCTGTTTATATATGATCCTTGGCACATATTTACTATTAGCAACATTAGGATCCCTCTACTGTAACCTTTCTCAACCTTTCAACCTTTTCAACAGAGGAACCCTTGAAACAACTTTCTCAAGAAGCCTCTGCTAAAAATTACTATATCTACAACATGATACATTAGTGTGATGGTCAGTGGGAAGTATTTTCCTTACACTTGTGGACATTGGGAAGCATTACCCCCTTACAGATAGCTAAAAGGAACAATGGTGTCGGTGGGAATGTATCTGGAAGGTAGTACTTGCTCATTGCTCAAGGAACCCCTAGCAACCTTTGGAGGAACCATAGGGTTGCATAGAACCCTGTCTGAGAAACCCTACTCTATGGGGTTATTGCTTCCATGGAACCCTGTCTGAGAAACCCTACTCTATGGGGTTATTGCTTCCATTGAACCCTGTCTGAGAAACCCTACTCTATGGGGTTATTGCTTCCATGGAACCCTGTCTGAAAAACCCTACTCAATGGGGGTTATTGCTTCCATGGAACACTGTATGAGAAACCCTACTCTATGGGGGTTATTGCTTTCATGGAACCCTGTCTGAGAAACCCTATTCTGTTGGGTTATTGCTTCCATGGAACACTGTCTGAGAAACCCTATTTTATGGGATTATTGCTTCCATGGAACCCTGTCTGAGAAACCCTATTTTATGGGATTATTGCTTCCATGGAACCTTGTCTGAGAAACCCTATTCTATTGGGTTATTGCTTTCATGGAACCCTGTCTGAGAAACCCTACTCTATGGGGTTATTGCTTCCATGGAACCCTGTCTGAGAAACCCTACTCTATGGGGTTATTGCTTCCATGGAACCCTGTCTGAAAAACCCTACTCAATGGGGGTTATTGCTTCCATGGAACACTGTATGAGAAACCCTACTCTATGGGGGTTATTGCTTTCATGGAACCCTGTCTGAGAAACCCTATTCTGTTGGGTTATTGCTTCCATGGAACACTGTCTGAGAAACCCTATTTATGGGGGTTATTGCTTCCATGGAACCCTGTCTGAGAAACCCTATTTTATGGGATTATTGCTTCCATGGAACCCTGTCTGAGAAACCCTATTCTATTGGGTTATTGCTTTCATGGAACCCTGTCTGAGAAACCCTACTCTATGGGGTTATTGCTTCCATGAAACACTGTCTAAGAAACCCTACTCTATGGGAGTCATTGGTTCCATGGAACACTGTCTGAGAAACCTTATTCTATTGGGTTATTGCTTCCATGAAACACTGTCTGCAAAACCCTACTCTATGGGGGGCTATTGGTTCCATGGAACACTGTCTGAGAAACCCTATTCTATTGGGTTATTGCTTCCATAGAACACTGTCTGAGAAACCCTACTCTATGGGGGTTATTGCTTCCATGGTACCCTGTCTGGGAAACACTATTTTATGGGGTTATTGCTTCCATGAAACACTGTCTGAGAAACCCTACTCTATGGGGTTATTGCTTGGAGTGCCAAAGGTTGGATGTCTACAGGCTCCAATGATGGAATAATGGACCCTTGTCACCCACTTCCAACAAAATCAAGAGGGTATATATATTTTTGGATAGAGTACTTAAAGATTAAAAACCATGCTGAGTTTTGGTTGCTCAAAGCATAAAAATACAACAAGAGCGCCAAACCAAATAGTTAGTGTCCAAATCTCTTTAATGGTTCATATTGTGATCACATAAAGCAGCCAATGCATATTCGGGACCAAACCGTTCCCCAAAATACACAGTTTTTTTGAACCACTTGAAGACTGCCTAATGTACGTATATGTTGCGGCTTTCAAGTGGTATACCGGGATGATGCTTGCAGCTACAGACAACATCCCAGTATTGTTTTTTTCAGGGGGCTCCCAAAAGATTATGTTCTCCTCAGCCAGGCATTTCGGTCAACCGAATGTTTTGGTTCCTTTGGGCACACCTCACCAAACTTACTTTTGGTACTTCAATAAAAGCTTCTTATCTATTTGCTAAACCATTATTTAAACGTTGCCATGCTTTTGTAGCTGTCTTTCTCACTACTTCGGAGATCCACCCCTTTGTCTTGCTAACTATTGTCATCAGGAACAGTAAGTCATGGGGAAACCAAAATGTTATGGTTGTCAACAGAGCAGGTGTTGAGTCTTCCAATGGAAAGACATGTTCCAGTGACAGCTGTCTAAAGCTTGCCACACACTCATGCTTTTGAACAACCACTCATCAAATATGGTTGGACAGAGCATTCGATGTGCCCACCATTGACTTCCACTGTAACTAATTTTTATTGGATTGTCATACCATTGTATAGAATTTTACAAATGTTTTTTTTCCCAACTGAGGAAGACATTCACAGTCAGAATTTCATTGATGATAAAGTGTAACCATCCTGAGCCTTCACATTTCCTCATCCATATAGTTGAAAATGATCATTGGTCTTCCCCCTATTAACCATTAGAAAATCGATCAAGCAAATCGAAAGCAGACCTTTAGGAGCAAAATTCTACCAGTGCATGGACAGCTTAAGAGGGGACTTCTCTTTACTTTGGAGAGATTTGCTCTCACCTCCTGCTGTGTCTCTAGGACAGTGCTCTCCAAACTGTGGCCCACGGGCCTTTGCTTGCATTTATCCAGCCTTTGGGGCACTATTCCTCCCACTGACACAAATGATGGGGCACTATTCCTCCACAGATATGAGGAACTATTCCTTCCACTGGCATCAATGACCAGGCACTATTCCTCCCACATATACCAACGAGGCTGCTCTATTCCTCCAAGTGACACCAATGATGGAGCACTATTCCTCCCAGTGACACCAAAGAGCCCATGGTCCGGATTTGTCCCTTTGCTTACTTTTATCCGCCCCTGGGTCACTATTCCTTCCACTGACACCAACGATGGGGCACCATTCCTCCCACTGACACCAACAATAGGGTGTTATTCCCCCCCAAAGACACCAAAGATGGGACTTTCTTCCTCTTCACACTGACCACCATGTCTGATGAATTGTGTACTCCCACCAATACCAGGACAATTTTTCTTTATCCATTGGCCACAGTCTGGCCCCCTCATGTCTGAAGCACTGTAAACTGGCCCTTTGTTTGGAAAAGTTTGGAGACCCCTTCCCTAGGCCCTAATGCCACTGGCAGGGAAGGGGTTAACACTAGGGGGCGATCAAGGGGTTGCATGTGTTTCCTGGGAGGTGTTTTGTATGGGGGCTGGGCTGACTGGAGGAGGAGAGAGATCGCTGTTCCTCATCACTGGGAACAGCAGATCTCTCTCTAATGCCCCGTCAGAAAAATCTTGGATGTTTTTTCCGCCGGAATTCCGCTCAAGCTTGGCTTGCATACACACGGTCACACAAAAGTTCTATGAACTTTCGACCGTCAAGAACGCGGTGACGTACAACACCACTAATTGTTTTCGAGCATGCGTAAGAATTTTGTGCGTCGGAATTTGTACAGACGATCGGCATTTCGGATCGGAACATGTTCTCAATCTTTTGCTGGCGGGAATTCCACCAGCAAAAGTTTGATGGAGCATACACACGGTCGGAATTTACGACCAAAAGCTCTAATTGGACTTTTGCTGGTGGAATTTCCGATCGTGTGTATGGGGCATAACTCACCTGTCAGAACGGGGATCTGTCTGGTTACATTGACAGATCCCCGTTCTGTCTCTTGTTCCCATGATCGCGGGTGGCCGGCGGACATCGCGCCCACTGGTCACGCGCATCAGAGTCCTACGCCGTACAGTGGGCGTGCCTGCTACAGCTCTTTGAAGGAGCCGACGTACCCCTGCCCTAGGACAGGAAGTGAATGCAAATATCATTAGCAGGACACAGATATCCCCAACCCAACCAGGGTTTAAACCCTTCCCTTGTCTATGCAAATCAAAAATAATAATAATAATAATAATTTGGCTTACATATACTTACAGTATATTGCAGATTGTGCCTATTCATGCATGCAGACAACTTTCCGCCGTTTTGAAAGATGTACGTGGGACTTTTGGGGGGATTTTCGTTCCAAGTGTTTAGCATATGTAACAAGTAATGTTAACTCATCACCTCTATGAATGCCTTTTTTCCTGTACAGAAGCTGGATGGAATGTTGCAGTCGCGCCAGATTCAGGAGGAAATCACTGGTGACACAGAGTACGTAATACTACCATTTAATCGGACGCAGATGTCTGTGAGAAAGGCGGCTCATGCATTGATGATAATGAGGACCTGCGGTGGTGGAGGTTGCAGTCAGTGTCCTCTCACTTGGCCCATGAAGTAGCCCAGAAGGAATGAAGGGATGGGGAATATGGGGAAAGCAAAGGGGTAATTGTCCCAGGCTCGTTTTTACGAATGAGAGCAGAACTTATGAGGGAATGAGGTCATTCTATGGCGCTGAAGAGGACCTGCCCTATTTATAAAGTTACTTTGATGGAAACAATGACTTTTTTAATATTTATTATTAGCCAAAAAGTCTATTTTCAGGATTCGTTTTTTTCTACGGAGACAGATGACCTGTCTCTGTGCTGAGACTCTGGTCTATTTTAGGACATTTACACACTTCTGTTCTACATCAGTCTTCCCCGTAACCTCCTTCATCCTTCCAAGTAATGACACCTCCTCCATGCTACAGCCTTTAGGGATGCCAATAATACAAAAAAGACGCCACTGCCCCCACCTATAACTGGCCATTGCAGCAAGCAGCATTGGTCAGTAAGTGAGTTTTCCTTGGATTTATCCTTCGCCTTTTTTCGTTACGGATACCAAACCTTAATGTGGACCCATTGCCAAGCCTTGTTAATGGGAACCCCTGTCAAGTCTGTTTTGTTAAACATGTAAAAAGGGTGCCACGCTGATGGTCATAGAGTTCAGAATGTTATTTTGGTAAACAAGTGCCAACACGTTTCGGGAGTTCACTCTCCCTTCATCGGGGCTTACGTAGCATGTGACCCTAAAATTGACTGGCCGCTTGACTGGCCGCAAGTGTTATTTTGATAATACTTGTGTAAGAAAAAAAACAGATACTGCCACCAGAAGGTTGTACAACTTGCTGCTAGTATTGGATTTTACATACACATGTATTATCAAAATCCCACTGAGGTCAGTGAATTTTGAGGTCATATGATATATATATATATATATATATATATATATATATATATATATATATATATATAAGCACTAAAGAAGGGGCAGTGTCTGTACCCTCGAAACATGATGGCTTTCTTTTTTCATTTAATTGTTTTCATAAAAAATATTTAACCACTTACAGACCTGGAAGATTTCCCCCCTTTAATGACCAGGACGTTTTTTTGCGATACGGCACTGCGTTGCTTTAACTGACAATTGCGCGGTCGTGCGACATTGTACCCAAACAAAATGAACCATTGTTTTTTTCACACAAATAGAGCTTTTTTTTGGTGGTATTTGATCACCTCTGCGGTTTTAATTTTTTGCGCTATAAACTGAAAATTTTGAAAAAAAAAAAAAACAATATTTTTTTACTTTTTGCTATAAAAAATATCCACAAAAAAACAAATTACTTTAATTAGGCAAATAAATATTCTTCTTCTACATATTTTTGGTAAAAAAAATCGCAATAAGCGTATATTGATTGGTTTGCGCAACAGTTATACCGTCTACAAAATATAGGATAGATTTATGGACTTTTAATTATTATTTTTTTTACTAGTAATTAGCGGTGATCTGTGATTTTTAGCGGGACTGCGACATTGCGGCGGACAGATCGGACACTTTTTTGGGACCATTGACATTTATACAGCGATCAGAGCTAAAAATAGCCACTGATTACTGTATAAATGTTACTGGCAGGGAAGGGGTTAACGCTAGGGGGTGATCAAGGGGTTAAATGTGTTCCCTGGGAGGTGTTTTGTATGGGGGCTGGGCTGACTGGAGGAGGAGAGAGATCGCTGTTCCTCATCACTAGGAACAGCAGATCTCTCTCTAACTCCCCTGTCAGAACGGGGATCTGTCTGTCCTCCTTGAAGGAGCCGACATACACCTACGGCGATTTGCGGGAACGTGCCGACCTACCACCGTTTAATGACATCGGCTGGTCGGCAAGTGGTTAAATTAGAAGTCAGGCTCGGAGACCAGTAGCTATAGTGGTAGGGAGGCCCCCACCGACCAGCAGGGTTGGTATCCTAGCGGATGACACGGGCTCACCGAGACGCAGGGTCTAAGAACTAGCCGGTAAATATTAGATCCTGCTCTAAAACTTTTTACGGCGGAAATTCCGACAGAAAAGGTCCGATAGAGCCGACACACAATCGGATTTGCCGACAACATAATCCGATCTGACTTTTTCCGTCTGAATTTTCGACCGTGTGCACAGGGCATTACTCTGGGACAAGAAACGAAAGGAAATCTCTTCAGCGAGATGCAGAAAGCAAATAATAGACTGACTCCAGGTTTTTAGTTTACCGACTAACCAAAAACTAAAAAAAAGATTTCGGTACACATGCACTTCAAATTATACATTTGTTATTTTATTAGCTATTACAAAATATGTCTATGAGTAGCCTTGATGAAGAGGACCCGATCCCCGAAACACGTTGGCTCTCTTTATCAAGCATTCCAACTCCATAAGGATTACCACAATGAAGTGCATTCTTTTGGAGATGGGCATTGCTCCTCGTGACAGAATTGAGCTTTCTCATTTTTTTTGGTCCACCTTATTCTATATTGTGGAACATTGAGACATCTCCATGTTGCCAGATAAGCAGCATAATGTTTCTAGGTGATACAGACTTTAGCTAGAACCCATAAGCCCCTCATTCCCCCCCCCCCCCCCCCCAATTAAAAAGCATAGCGGCTATGTGTAGATAAGGACTCCTGACGTTTATGATCCACTTTTTATGGATCCAAGACTTGGAAATGATTGAAGGTAGAGGGTTACCTCCCCGAAACTCTAATATTATATTTAATCTACTAAACCCAGCAATGCATGGTCACTCTACAGAGCAATGCATGTCATTGCTGTACTCATCGTCTGTCTGTAGACAGTCAAGCTTTCTTGTTTTTTTCTTATTTTTGAGATAATAAATTATTAGGTAGAAATTACTTTAGTTCTGTTGTAATCTGAAGATCGTTTTTAATCAGTTTTTTCTTCTCTCTCCAAAGGGCCTTATCGGGCAGACATGGTAAGAATTTATATTTTTGAATAGTTTTTTGCATTTGGATTTTGCATGATACACATTTCATAGAGTCCCTGGACCACCCTTCACACCCTATCACTGCACTCTTCGAATAACACTTTAGAACTGAATGTAGAGAATCATTTTGGGAAATTTAGTATTTGTGAAAATTTAGTAAAAGTGATATTCTACATTGCTCATTACATAAGCCTGCAGAGGGCACAACTTCAACTCCAGATCAGAGGACCTGCTTTCAAATGTAAGGATAATATAGAGTAGAAGAAAAGGCTGAAATGTGTTCCTTTCCTGGTGAAAATGCTGCTCCTGGATTCCTGCAGTAGGGCACGCACAAAAACGCTACTAAAAAGCAGAATTAGAACTCTGATCCTTGGCTTTAGGAGAACTCATGTGACCAAATGTCCAGGAGTTTGATCACGTGATAAGAATTTTGTCCAGGAAGGATAAAATTGAATTTCAGGCAAACAGATAAGTATACAACATTTTTTGTATGTGTATGTGTGTATATATATATATATATATATATATATATATATATATATATATATATATAAAATATACATACATACATACACAGTATCTCACAAAAGTGAGTACACCCCCTAAGTGAAAATGTGCAAATCGGGCCCAATTAGCCATTTTCCCTCCCCGGTGTCATGTGACTGGTTAGTGTTACAAGGTCTCAAGTGTGAATGGGGAGCAGGTGTGTTAAATTTGGTGTTATCTCTCTCAGGCTGGGTTCACACTGGTACGACAAACGCTCCGACATTGGGAGCTCATGTCGCATGACGTGTGAAAATCAATGTTTCCCTATGGGAGCCGTCTTAACTGGTCCGACACAAGTCAGTCCGACTTTGAAAATGCTCCCTGTACAACTTTGGTCCGACTTTGATCCTGCTTCAGCCCATTGACTATAAATGAAGTAGGATCAAAGTCGGATCCTTGTCCTAACCATCCGACTTTGGCGTCCGACATTGTGTTAATTCCTGCCCCTTGCTGTAGCCCCTCTCATTGTGTGTTAGTTTTGATTGGTCAAAGGACAAGTCGTACTATCTGAAAAGTCGGATCAAAGTAGTGTCCTGTTCATGAAAGTCGAATGGATGTAGGACTAATGTAGGACCGATGTAGGACTGATGTAGGACTGATGTCGCAGAGCAAAGTAGGATCAAGGTTGTACTACTGTTGTGTAGTATAGTGTAAACCCAGCCTCATACTGGTCACTGGAAGTTCAACATGGCACCTCATGCCAAAGAACTCTCTGAGGATCTGAAAAAGAGAATTGTTGCTCTACATAAAGATGGCCTAGGCCAGTGATGCCGAACCTTGGCACCCCCAGATGTTTTGGAACTACATTTCCCATGATGTTCAACTACACTGCAGAGTGCATGAGCATTATGGGAAATGTAGTTCCAAAACATCTGGGGTGCCAAGGTTGACCATCACTGGCCTAGGCTATAAAGGGGGAATGCGGGACACCTAAACATTTTTTACCTTAATGCAAGAAATGCATTAAGGTAAAACATGTTTAGGCTTCAGAACCACTTGAAGTGCTACAGCACATATTTATTTAATGGGAGACCATAACTCTACTCTAATAAGAAGTGAATTTATCGAATAATATGTGTGCTCCAGCACTGCTTATTCAGTTTTTATATGTTTTTTTTTTCTCCTTCCAGAAAGAGATGCATTTGATACGCTCTTTGACCATGCACCGGATAAACTGAATGTAGTGAAAAAGGTTAGATATAGTTTTTTTCTAAGTGCCCTTGATCTTGGCCTTTTGGTATACCGTATATACTCGAGTATAGGCCGACCCGAATATAAGCCGAGGCACCTAATTTTACCACAAAAAACTGGGAAAACTTATTGACTGGAGTATAAGCCTAGGGTGAGAAAAGTGCAGCTACTGTAATTGGAAAAGAGGGTCAACAATGCCCATTTGCAGCCTCACTGTGCCCATTCGCATGCCTCACTGTGCCCATTTGCAGCCATAGGTCAGCCATAGGTAACTTCAAACTCTGTAGTTAAGGGTTCCTAGATGCTCCCTTGCTGAAGTCAGAATTTGGGGTCTCTGGACCCAAAGGGTCCCAAAATGACATTGCTGCAGATGGACACAATTGACCGACTTTGGGGCCCCGTATATCAGGGCCACTTGGTGCTAGGAACCAGCACTACAACAAACCCAGTGGAACCAGCACTACAACATATCCAAAGCTGAGGTTCCTAGCACTAAGTGGCCCAGAGATACGGGGCCCCAAAGTCGGTTCAGAAAATGTCAAGCACTTTTCTGCAGCAGAGAATGACATTTTCCGAACTGACTTTGGGGCCCTGTATCTCGAGCCACTTGGTGCTAGAAACCTTATCTTTGCATATGATGTGGTGCAGGTTCCACTGGGTTTACACACCTAATTTTGGGTTCCTAGCACCAAGTGGGCCCGAGATAAGGGCCCCCTAAGTCGGTTCGGAAAATGTAATTTTCTGCTGCAGAAAAGTGCTTGACTCGAGTATAAGCCGAGGGGGGCACTTTAAGCCCAATAAAATGTGCTGAAAAACTCGGCTTATACTCGAGTATATATGGTATGTTGGATACGTTACTAGTGAGTCTTGTTGGGGTTCACAAGATCTGCACATTGCTTTTCTTATGTTAACATCAGGAAAAGGAATGGAGCAAAGCTCAACATGCAAAGAGATCACCTTGATTGATTTAATTTATTCAAAGGTAATTTTTTCTAGTTTTGGATTGAGCAGGGAAGGGTTAAAACTCCTCTCTGTGCCCCATTGGGGGGGATTTTCTTTCCTATCTAGTAAGAACATTTACCATTTTGAGATGCACTAAACCAGGAGTCTTCCAATGGGGACACTTGTTCTGGTGACAACTCTCTAAGCTGGAATTTTACTCACTTTCGAGAGGTCTTCTCTTACATCCTATTCGGTTGGTAGACAGGAAGTGGAGGAAAACATTCTGGTCCAGAATTTTTGGGGTCCTCCAGAACCTGTTTCACCTCATAGTCCTTAGGGGTGCTAAGTTAGCTCTTCTTCATTGCCCAACTCCAGGTCTTTACCCTCGTCAACAAAAACTGGCAATGTATCTCTTCTAATAGACGATAGCCAAGACCTGGAAGAAGTGATTGGTCTTCTTACAAGAAGTCATAGGCCGTATGAATCTGATGTTAGTCAACAAAAAATGTCTAACTCCCAACCCAAATTCTTGAAAATATGGGTACCATGGCTTAATTACCTTCTTGACACCTTGCAAGTCTCTCATATTTCTAGCCTTACGTTTGGACAGGAACCCAAGTCTGCGGGGACTCCTTATAAACCCCTCTTTACTTTTTCCCTCAAATTCCCTTTGCCTTCTTTTTTGTTATCCTTCTCTGAACTTATTTTTTCCACTCAAAAGAACTCTCCAACCCCTTGGGGCAGCCCACTTGGCCTGCAGCCCACCAACTCTGATACAAACCTTGAACAATCTGCCCCTTGGGAGTCTGAATCCATGTGTTACGTCTGTGGTGACCTCTGTTTTCTACAAATGTTTTAGTTCCTGCGTGGGCTTTCCAGTTGTTAATATATGTTCATATATGTTCATCTTCTTTGTGGAAAAATCAATAAAATTATTGAATGAGAAAGTGGAGGAAAACCTTCTCATATGGGGACATAAAAAAAGGGTCAGAGGTTTAAAACCCGTCCCTACTTTATGCAAAACAAAAAGTACTTTAAACTAACTGGGAATCCATTGTCATGTGTTAAATATTTATTGATAAAACAAAGATTGTATATCGTCATCTTTTTAAAAATGTAAACAGCATCTAAACTAGTAATACGAAAACATTAGAAAGCAACCTCAAACCCACCGATATCACACTAGGATAACAAAATGTATCAAATAAATAAAATCAATTATCGTAAAACTGAACCCAAACCATTTTGTTTTCCATTCTAATGCCCCGTACACACGGTCGGAAAATCCGACCACAAAATCCATCAGATTTTTTCCGACGGATTTAGTCCGACACTGGTGTTGCATACAAAGTTGTCCCTACAAAGTTGTCGGAAAATCCGATCATTCTGAACGTGGTGCCGTTTGTTGCCTACGACGGAACTACGTAGCGGCTAGTAGCCAATAGCTTTGGTCTTGTAATGTGAGCTGAGCATGCGTGGCACTTTGTCCGTCGGAATTCCCTACACACAATCGGAATTGGTGTGATCGGACTTTGTTGTCGGAAAATTTTTAGAGCAGGAGATACAACTTTGTCCGTCGGACAATCCGATGGAAAATGTCCGATGGAGCCTACACACGGTCGGAATTTTCGACAACATTGTCCGATAGGACAGAATCCATCGGAAAATCCGACCGTGTGTATGGGGCTTTAGTGGATTCTGCTCATCTCAAACTATCGATCGGACACCAAGTATTTACTGTATGTTTATATATATATGTTTTTAATCTGCGTTTCAGACTTTGATCACGTTTGTTAACAAACACCTAAATAAGCTGAACCTGGAAGTGACGGAGCTGGAGACACAGGTGAGATAACAGGGGTATTGAATTCAAATTCATGGAGTTCTGATCAGTAAAAAAGGTCCGAATTGCATGTTTATGGGAAGACTCAGATCCCTTCCATCACAGCCCCCTTCCCCTTATATAACAATCCAGTTCTTACTTCAGTGTTCTCAGTCCCCCGCACATCACAGTCCCGCCTCCCCCCCCCTTCACAGTAGTGTACTGAACCCCCTTTATTCAGAGTCCTCAAACACCTTTCAAATCATCACCACCCCCCCAACCCAGGGTACTGTCCCCTCCCTCCCTTCACATCACCCCCCCACACACACACAGCACTGCCCTCATTCACATCACCTGCCTCCTCTTCACATCACCCCCCCCCCCCTCTTCACAACACCCCCCTCCACAGCACTGCCCCCTTCACATGACCTGTACCCTCTTCTCAACACCCCCCCCCCAACACACACAAAAAAGCACTGCCTCCCTTCACATCACCCCCCCCCCCACACACACACACACAAAGCACTGCCCCTTTCACATCACCTGGCTCCTCTTCACATCACCCCTCCCACACAGCACTGCCCCCCTTCACATCACCTGCCCTGCTTCACATCGCCCCCCCTACACACAGCACTACCCCCCTTCACATCCCCTGCCTCCTCTTCTCAACAACCCCCCCACCCCACACACGCACAAAGCACTGCCCCCCTTCACATTACCCCCCCCCCCCCCACAGCACTGCCCCCCTTCACATCACCCGTCCCCTCTTCACAACACCCCCCTACACACACAGCATTGCCATCCTTCACATCCCCTGCCTCCTCTTCTCAACACCCCCCCCCCCCCCCACACACACACACACAAAGCACTGCCCCCCTTCACATCACCCGTCCTCTCTTCATAACACCCCCCTACACACACAGCATTGCCACCCTTTACATCACCCCCCCCCCCCCACACTCACACACACATAAAAAGCACTGCACCCTTCACATCACCTGCCTCCTCTTCACTTCACCCCCCCCCCCCCCCCCCCCACACAGCACTGCCCCCTTCACATCACCTGCCTCCTCTTCACATCACCGCCCCACACACACACACAGCACTGCCCCCAGTACAAAGTGGCCAAGAGGAGGGGCTATATGGTGAGCAGGGACGTGAAACAGAGAGGGGTCTGTGCCTTCAGTGGTACCTGTACTTTTTCTGCCCTCCCTCTTCCCAATAGGACTGCCAATAATTTGGGCTTCTGTCTGGGGTGGAGCTACAGAAAGTACTGACGGAAATAAAAATACATTTATTACATTTATCAGTACATTTATTTCTGAACCCCTGCACAGATTTCAACAGGGACAAGTGTTATGTGCACTGGGGCCCCTGGACGATTTAGGAAGATTTTTTTTTTATTTCAGGTGGGAGTTTTTCTGTAAATATACTTGTCCTTAGCTGTGTACCAATTTGGAAGTTGGGAAATTCGTTTTGCAATATGTTTGTGTTGGTCTCAGTTTGCAGATGGTGTGTATCTGGTCCTGTTGATGGGTCTTCTGGAAGGATACTTTGTTCCCCTGTACAATTTCTTTCTGACTCCCGACAGCTTTGAACAGAAGGTAACCATTGGCTGGAAACCTGCAATAGTTTACTACAAAAGTAGAATTGATATCATTCATGTAAATTAGTTACATTGTCTTTGTTTTTGTCTTGCAGAGCGCATGTTAGAATTAAAGTTATCATTTTTATTTGTAACTAGAAAGTATACCTTGACAGGTAATGCTGAGACGGATTTAAAGCAACCCAAAAACTTTTTGTTAACCGCTTAAGGACCGCCCCGCCGCACACGTACATTTACTGCGGCAGGGCGGGCACTTTAGCGCAAAACCGCTTACCTGTATGTGAATCCCGTCTTCGGCTCTCGTGCGCACGTGTGCACCGCCAGAGACCCCCGCATGTCGGGAACCAGTCAGCGGGTATGGCGATCATTTGTAGAGAGGCAGAACGCCGGTCTGCCTATCTAAACAAGACAGAACTGCTGTTCTGCCAGTAAGGAAAATGGAGATCTCATGTTTTTGATAAGCAGGAACACGGATCTCTGTTCTCCTTTAGTCAATACATTCCCCCTACAGTTAGAAAGCACACCCATGGAACACATTTAACCCTTTGATCGCCCCCTGATGTTAACCCCTTCCCTGCCAGTGTCATTTATACAGTGTCAGTGCAATTTTTTTTTAGCACTGATCACTGATATTGGTGTCACTGGTCCCCAAAAAAGTGTCACTTAGTGTCCAATTTTTCCGCCGCAATGTTGCAGTCCCGCTAAAAATTGCTGATCGCTGCTATTACTATTACAAAAAGAAAGTCCCATAGTTTGTAGACGCTATAACTTTTGCACAAACCAATCAATATACATTTATTGTTTTTTTATTTTTTTTTAACCAAAAATGTGTAGCAGAATACATATTGGCCTAAATTTATGAAGAAATTAAATTTTTTTTATTTTTTTATTGGAAATGAATTATAGCAAAAAGTAAAAATATATAAGATATATAAAAATAAAATATATATATAAATATGTGTATATATATATATATATATATATATATATATATATACACATATATATATATACACATAATATATTACATAATTTGTAATAAAAACATCTTTGCCATTCTGAAGTTTCCCTCCAACCACTTTGCATATTATTTTATATATACTGTGATTCTGTACTTGCCAAATATGCTGCAGAAATCTCCCTCCACTGAGTCTGGTGGCAGCCATTTTAACTGTGGGCAGCTGAAGCTGCTGCCTGTTTACTCCCTGGATTTACACAGAGGCACACCTCCTGCTCTGCAGCTCTTTTTGGCCCTCTTTTGACTCACAAAGTGAGAGAGAGAGCTGTGCATGATGTCATAAGCCTAGGCTAATGACCAGACAAGAAACAGGAAGTGGGCTGTATAAGGGGTTTACTGGCAGAAAAAAAATGTTTTACTATCCAAAGTTAAAACAACAACAAGGGCAGAAGATTTAATAGATGGAAAGATGAAAAAATGACTGAAGTTCCGCTTTAAGCTTCTAGAGATGACTCTTATTAAAGGCCCCTTTAAAAATCAATGCTCCCCCTCACTGCTGGGTCCAAAGGCCGCACCCACTTCAAACACCAACGGGGGGCCTCATGTGGCCCTGGGGCCGCAGGTTGGGCATTAGGACTGAATACCAAATTAAATGTAGACGTTTTTTTTTAGCCTTAAACTGTTCTTGGATAAAAAAAATATATATATATATTTTCCTTTTGTCAGGTCCTCAATGTATCGTTTTCCTTTGAGCTCATGCAAGATGGCGGTCTGGAGAAACCAAAGCCAAGGCCAGAAGGTCAGTTATGTTGCTGTTGTCACCGCTGCTAATGTTTCTTTTGAATTGAATTCTGACCTTTGTGGCTTTTGTGTTCTTTACCTACAGACATTGTCAACTGCGACTTGAAATCCACTCTCCGCGTCTTGTACAACCTCTTCACCAAGTATCGAAGTCTGGAGTAAAAAAAAAAAAAGCACTCGACCTCCGGAATTCACATCTAAAGATAATAATCCATCGATACTTCATTCCTGTTAGCTGTGTTTACTTACCGCTGGAGAAAAAGAAGAAAAAAGGGAACATTTTTGTATTATTTTTATTTTCTATTGTACAAAGAAACTTATATATTGTGAGTCGTAAAAAAAAAAAGGCGACTCGCAAGAAAAAAAAATCATTTCAAATTAGCGAGGGGCCAACGAAGTTACCCCGCTGTATAGGGATCATTTATTAATCTGTATGGTTAGGATGGTGGCAATCGTTCTGGAATCACACTAATTCTGGCTGCTGCTTTTAGTCACAGTCATGATTGTTTTTGATTTACAGGTTTAGCCTTCTAAAAACTCAAAGAGGTGTATTTAAAAAAAAATAAAAAAACTGCATAGCATTCCATCCGTCGAAACTGCATGTCAATTCTGCAGTTCAAATGTTATCCATTGAAAAAACTGTGTGAGTGGGGGAAAAATTCTGCATTATGGCCACTAGATGGAGATGAGGAGCCTACTCATTTCCCAAAATACGCAGCACCATCTAGTGGCATTATTTTCCCCTTCACACAGTTTTTAATTTTAATTTTATTTTTATTAATAACATTCATTCTGCAGAGACTATAGCCTTAGTATATTTTTTGCCGCATGCACACAGATCAAATCTTCATGCATTTTTTTATTTTTTTAATACATTTTTAAAGTGATTTACAGGGTTAGCCTACCAAAAACTCAAAGTGTTGTATTTATAAAAAAAAAAATGCATAGCTGTCCATCTTCTAAAACTGCATATAAATTCTGCAGATCAAGTGTGCTGCATTATGGCCACTAGATGGAGATGAGGAGTTTACTTATTTCCCCAAATATTCAACACCATCTAGTAGCCTTAATGCATTATTTTCCCCTTCACACTGTTTTTTTTTTTATTTTATTTTTTATTTTTCTATTAATAACATTCGTTCTGCAGAGACTATAGCCTTAGTAAATGTTTTGCCCCATGCACACAGATCAAATTTTAATGCAGTTTTTTTTATATATAAATACACCTTTAAAGTGATTTACAGGGTTAGCCTACCAAGAACTCAAAGTGGTGTATTTATTTAAGAAAAAAAAAAAAAAATGCATAGCTGTCCATCTATTAAAACTGCAGTTCAATTCTGCAGATCAAATGTTATCCATTGAAAAAACTGTGTGAATGGGGAAAAATGCTGCATTATGGCCACTAGATGGAAATGAGGAGTCTACCTATTTCCCAAAATATTCAACACCATCTAGTGGCCTTAATGGATTATTTTCCCCTTCACACAGTTTTTTTTTTTTTTTTATTATTTTTTATTAATAACATTCGTTCTGCAGAGACTATAGCCTTAGTAAATTTTTTGCCCCATGCACACAGATCAAATTTTCATGCATTTTATTTTTTTTAATACATTTTTTTTTTTTTAAATACACCTTTAAAGTGATTTACAGGGTTAGCCTATAAAAAAACTCAAAGTGTTGTATTTATAAAAAAAAAAAATGCATAGCTGTCCATCTTCTAAAACTGCATATAAATTCTGCAGATCAAATGTTATCCATTGAAAAAACTGTGTGAATGGGGAAAAATGCTGCATTATGGCCACTAGATGGAGATGAGGAGCCTACCTTTTATCCAAAATACTCAGCACCACCTAGTGGTATTAATGCATTATTTTCCCCTTCACACAGTTTTTTTTTTTTTAATAACAGATAATATAGCCTTAGTACATTTATTGCCCCATGCATACAGATCAAATTTTCATGCAGTTTTTATTTTGTTTTTGTTTTTTTTATAAATACACCTCAAAGTGATTTACAGGATTAGCCTACCAAGAACTCAAAGTGTTGCATTTATAAAAAATGCATAGCTGTCCATCTTCTAAAACTGCAGGTCAATTTTATAAATCGTGAATAATAATAATATTCTGCAGATCAAATGTTATCCATTGAAAAAACTGTGTGAGTGGGGAAAAAATACTGCATTATGGCCACTAGATGGAGATGAGGAGCCTACTTATTTCCCAAAATACTCAGCACCATCTAGTGGCCTTAATGCATTATTTTCCCCTTCACACTACTTTTTTTTTTTTTATTAATAACATTCATTCTGCAAAAATATAGCCTTCGTACATTTATTGCCCCATGCACACGATCAAATTTTCATGCAGTTTTATTTTTTTTTTGTATTTTTTTTATAAATACACCTCAAAGTGATTTACAGTTTTAGCCTTCCAAAAACTCAAAGTGGGGTATTTATAAAAAAAAAAAAAAATATTTCATACCTGTCCATCTATTAAAACTGCATGTAAATTCTGTAGATTGAACGTTATCCATTTTAAAAAAAAAAAGCGAATGGAGAAAATGCTGCATTATGGCCACTAGATGGAGCTGAGGAGCCTACTTATTTCCTCAAAATATTCAGCACCATCTAGTGGCCTTAATGCATTTTTTTTTTTAATAACATTCGTTCTGCAGAGAATATAGCATGAGAGCATACGATTGCCCCATGCACACAGATCAAATTTTCATGCAGTTTCTTTTTTGTTCTGTTTTTTTTATAAATACGCCTCAAAGTGTATGTCTGGGGAGAAAAAAAAAACATGTTTAGTTCCTGGTAAAAAAAAAAAAAACATATTCAGTACATCTCAGCAATAAATGTACAGTTTCCAATGTTTCAAGTGACTGTGGAACTGTCAGTATTTTTGAATATTTTTGAGTATTTTTCAATAAAAAAAAATATCAGAAGTCTAATAACCTCCCATAGTGAGCAGACAACGCAAAATGAATGTTGTCCTCGTTCTCCTGTCCTGAACTACAGAACTCCTACCTCTTATATTATGGCAATGAGATGCGGTGGAAGGTGTTTTTTAGTCCAGGAAAAGGGGAAAAAATCAACAATATATGTGGAGAGGAAGGTGTATTGCAGAAATGGACTGAATATGTATTTTATTTTCTATTTTGCCAAGTCATGCACTTAAAAAAAAAAAAAAAATTCTTTTGTGCCTTTTTTACTGAAATTTTCACTGTTGATTTATGCAATCATCATAAAGGTCCGATATTTTCAAAGGAGGGAGGTTGAAGGTTTATTAAGCTGGCATAATTATTTTTTTTTATTTTTTTATATATATTTATATATATATATATATATATATATATATATATATATATATATATATATATATATATATATATATATATATATATAGACACTCTATGTTTAGTCCAACTGATATGCCCTTTGTCTTTTTTAACTCTACATTTCACTTTTTTACAGAAAAAGAATTGTCTGTTAATTTTTTTTTTTTTTTTTTATTTTTAATTTTTTTTTTTTGAGAAATGAAAAGCAGCTCTCTAGAAATTGGCCTCTAAGTGTAAGGGCCAGAACTCATTTTTGATGATAGGGTTAGCACCTTGTGAAAATGGTCACATAGCTCAATGATTATTATTAAATATTTTTTGATTAAGAAGAGCCAATGCGTTTTTGGGGCAAAAAAAAGGACTCCCCCCTTCTTCAGAGCAAACGTATAAAAGATGATAAAGAAGACAGTTTTACTATTTTCCCACCTTCCACAATATTTTATTGATTCATGCTTTCTCTGATTAATAATACAGTAATAATTAAAAAAAAATTTGATTAGGAAAAGCCCATGCATTTTTTGGGGGAAAAAAAGGCCTCCCCCTACTTCAGGGCAAACATATATAAGATGATAAAGAAGATAATTTTACTATTTTCCACGTTCCACAATATTTTATTGATTCGTGTCTTTTATGATTAATAATATAGTAATAAGAATAGTAATTATAAAAGGCATGAATCAAAAAAAAATATTGTGAAAGGTGGAAAGTAGTCAATAAAAATTGTACAGTTCCATCACATTTTGGGGGGGCGGGGAATGAGAGCTCTCCATTCTTTAGGGCTAATATATAAGAGATAATAGAGAAAACAGAAAAAGAAAAAAAATAATAATAACAGTATTTTTTTTTTCTATCTAATCTCTTATCTTTTATATGTTGACCTTGAAGAATGGGGAGGCCTTTTTTCCCCCTAAAGATGTTGGCGGAAGGTGGAAAGCAGTTGATAAAATTGTACAGTTCCTCCTTCCACAGTACTTTATTATTTTATGCATTTCTTGATAATTAATATTATAATAATAGCTATCATAAAAGGCAAGAATCAATAAAATATTGTGAAATATGAAAAATAGTCAATTAAAGTCTACAATTTATTAATTAATTTCCACTTTCCACAACATTTTATTGATTTATCCCTTTAATGATTAATAATATAGTAATAATAATAGTAATCATAAAGGACAGGAATCACTAAAATATTGTAAAATATGGAAAAAATAGTAAAAAAAAAGTGTACAAATTATGAACTACTTTTCACCTTCCACAATATTTTATTGATTCATGCCTTTAATGATTATGACTACTATTATTATTACTATATTATTAATCATTAAAGGCCTGAATCAATAAAATATTGCGGAAGGTGAAAAGTTCATAATTTGTACAGTTTTGTTGACTATTTTCCATCTTTTACAATATTTTAGTGATTCCCGTCCTTTATGATTACTATTATTATTACTATATTATTAAAGGACATTTATATATATATATATATATATGAGCCCTAAAGAATAGGGACTCCTTTTTCCCCCCCAAAACATAATGGATATTCTTAATCAAAAAATATTTTTTAATTGTCGATCTGTGTGACTAATTCCTACTGGGGGCGCTCTTATTTCTATGCTCAAAAACACATTATTTGTTGTGTGGCATCCAAAGACTTATAACAGGTCTCTATATATCGGACCTCCATTTCTAGGTCGGCCTCCTTAAAGGAGAACCACCTTTCTGTACAGATAAAATCTCAGCTTTCATTCCAGTGCTACCTTACTTCCACTAGATATCAGACACAGGAATAGTACGAATTTAATACTAAAACACAAATTTCGGGTAAAGGAAATGCGTGTGCCTATTGCGTGTGATTATTTTAAGATAGAAAAATAGACACAAGAAATGGTTCTACACACAATCGGAAGAAGGAAAAACAATCCCAGTTTTACAAAGTTTTTTTTTTATTTTTTTTTTTATTTGTGATGACTGCTTTTTCAAAAATTTACATTTTATTTTGTGTTCTACACACAATCGAAAAAAGAAAAAACTATTCGAGTTTTACAAAGTTTTATTTTTATTTTTTATTTGTAATGACTGCTTTTTCAAAATTCTGTGTAGAACATAAAATAAAAAGTACAATTTTGAAAAATCAGTCATTACAAATAAAAAAATAAATAAAACTTTCTAAAACTGGGATTGTTTTTTTTTTTCTTTTTTCAATTGTGTGTAGAACATGGAATAGAATATAAAGTAAAGTTTTAAAAAAATAAAGTTTTAAAGTTTTAAAAAAGCTTTAGTCATCACAAATTAAAAAAAAATAAATAAAATTAAAAAAAAAAATAAAAAAAACTTTGTAAAACTGGTATTGTTATTCCTTTTTCCGATTGTGTGTAGAACATAAAATAAAATAAAAAGTACAATCAATTTTTTTTTATTTGTTATGACTGCTTGTTCAAAATTTTAACTTTTAATTTTATCTTTCTTTATTCTTTTTTTTTTTTTCTGGAACAACTGACTTGAAATCGATTTAAGACAGCTATATCATGTTTATCTATATAAATATTTTGTAAAATGGGGGGAGTAGTCTTTTACCGTTTCCGAACCACAAAGAGTCTTTTACTTTAAAACTTTTTTAAAGACTTTTTGAAAACTTTAGAACTTAAAAGCCTAAATGTACTTTTGCAGCTGATTCCAGATGTTTAAATAGCATCCCCTTTGACTGCAGGGAGGCACAAAAATGATATGCGAAGACCTAAAAACCATATAAAACTAAGCATAGCTTCTTTTTTTTTTTTTTTTAATCAAATCATTTTTATTGAAAATGTTTTTGTTACATACAAAAAAAAAAAGAAAAACGACAACAAACAAAAGAAAGGGACTGCTGTCCTATCGGCTCTCCCAATCTGTTTTTAGCTGAATATTTATATTGACGTAAAAATTAGATTTGATAATTAAGCATAGCTTACAATCGTATTTAAAGTGCATCTAAAGCCAAAACATTTAGTTTTAGTTTTGGATGGAGTGGTGAAGGGTTAGAACCTCTGCCAGATTTTTATTTCTATCTTTGTCCCCGCTGGGGAGATTCACCCCCTCTCTACTTGTCCTGGGGACCAGGACTAAAAAATGAAGGAAAATTCTAATGTTTCAGTTGTCACTAGGACCGGTAGAGGACAGGTAGAGGGGAAATCTTCCAATGGGGACACTGGTGACAACGAAGTGGGGAATTTCTAGTGAGATTTCCACTCACTTCCTGTCATTGTTATAGAACAGGAAGTGATGGGAAAATGTGACACAGAAGGCACAAAAATAAAACAGTCCAGGGTTTTTAACCTTTTCCTACTCCATTAAAAATGCAAAAAAATATTTGGGCATTAGATATACTTTAATTATAAAATGATGCTTGAGGCTGAACTCCAGGCTTCACAAAAATATTCTTCCTTGAAATTTGGTGTGTTTTGTGTATTTCTACCTGTGCAGGAATCCAGTGTGAGACTTCCTGTATTAAAGACCGCTCCCTGCTGTTCTCTCTTTTTGTGCAGGGTGAATGGCCTTGTCTCCGCCCCCTCCAGCAGTTTTTTGCAGGCAGCTTGTTGTAGGTGGTGCCTGCTGGGCCCCTTCCAAATTCTCTGCTCTCTCTCCTTGTGCAGGGTGACTGGACTTGTCTCTGCCTCCTCCAGCAGTTTTCTGCAGGAAGACTGTAGTGGGTGGAGCCTGCTGGGCCCCTCCCACATCTCTACTCTTTCTCCTTGTGCAGGGTGACTTGTCTTGTTTCCGCCCCCTCCAGAAGTTTTTTGCAGGCAGCTTGTTGTAGGTGGGGCCTGCTGGGCCCCTCCCACATCTCTGCTCTTTCTCCTTGTGCAGGATGACTGGTCTTGTCTCCACCCCCTCCTGCAGCTTTCTGCAGGCAGCCTGTAGTGGGTAAAGCATGCTGGGTCACTCCCACAGCTCTGCTCTCTCTCTCCTTGTGCAGGGTGACTGGTCTTGTCTCCGCCCCCTCCAGCAGTTTTCTGCAGGAAGCCTGTAGTAGGTGGAGCCTGCTGGGTCACTCCCACAGCTCTGCTCTCTCTCTCTCTCCTTGTGCAGGGTGACTGGTCTTGTCTCCGCCCCCTCCTGCAGTTTTCTGCAGGCAGCCTGTAGTGGGTGGGGCCTGCTGGGTCACTCCCACAGCTCTGCTGCTCTCTCTCCTTGTGCAGGGTGACTGGTCTTGTCTCCACCCCCTCCAGCATTTTTTTGCACGCAGCTTGTTGTAGGTGGGGCCTGCTGGGTCACTCCCACAGCTCTGCTCTTCCTCTCCTTGTGCAGGGTGACTGGTCTTGTCTCCGCCCCCTCCTGTTGTTCTCTTTAGTGGGTGGAGCTTGCTCTCTGCACAGGTTATGCACAGCACAGTGATGACGTCACTGCTACTCTTACAAGATAATGTCTGGGTTTACAAAGGCATTTAGCGCACACAAAGTGGATTTATATCCTTTGTGGCTATTATAAAAAAATATATATATTTAGATTAAATGTTTTTTTTGCGTCTGGAGTTCAGCTTTAATCTAACATTCGGGGTCTAATCTAAATATTCGTTTCCATATAGGAATTTTCTGCCGGATCGCAGACAGTTCTTTGCCGCTCGACAAATGAAAACCTGCAGCTGGTTACCGCTAATAATATAATAGTTTTTTTTGCAAAACTCTGCTAATGAATAATGAGTGCAAGCTTATAATTACCCGCTGGGAGAATTAAGACGGAGAAATGTATATATGAAAAAAATCACGCTGCGCGCCATTAATCTGCCTCCGATACACAAACACACATACCGCCCCATCACAGGCTCTCAAATTATGATCCATAACAACGTTTATTAACCCCCGCAGGGTCTGTCAGATGGGTTAATTACCAGTCATGTTCCCGTGTGAAAAGGTGCTATGTTTATCCACGTTTCACACGCCACGAATGTACTACACAGGCCGTTCCGGTAATAATATAGAATGCCTATTGTGATAATTGCCGCATAACCTTGAAAATTAGCTGCTTTCCATCAACCGCCAATGCTTTTTTCTTTTTTTTTTTCTTTCCTGCATTATTTTATGAGTTTAATTTTTTATTTTTTTTATTTTTAATTGTGACACTTAAGGCTGAAAATATTTTTATACGCTTTTATTAACCACATGTATTTATTTATTTTTTTAATAGTCTTAATTGCATGTAAAGAACCACAAATAAGAAGACATTATTTTTTTCCCTGTCTCGAATATAGATCGGAATTATTCACTTAAGTGGTAAATTTAAATTGCTTGCAGCATACTTTAAAATTTAGATTTTTATTTTTTTCCATATATATTCAGTTTTTATGAAGCTAAATTGTATTTTATGAGCTAAAGATGTATTAATAACAGGTTTAAAGGGAGACACAACTGTAAAGAAAAATATATATTTCATTTATTTTTTTTATCTTGGCCATAAGCAAGCCAACGTTTCGGAAGCAATGCCACACACTCATGCATCAAACAAAGTTGCAGAGGGCAACGACAGTCAGGTGACCATGCGCATTATATTCCAACCCACCGTTTCTCAACCTTTTAAACATGGAGGAACCCTTGAAATAACTTTCTGGTCTCATTGAACCCCCCTTGCTAAAATTTACTATATCTACAACTTATGATACATACTGTGATGGTCAGTGGGAAGAATGCTCCTTACACTTGTGGTTATTGGGAAGAATTACCCTCTTACAGATAGCTAAAAAGATCATTGGTGTCAGTAGGAACTTATCCGAGAGGCAGAAATTGCTCAAGGAACCCCTAGCAACCTCTGAGGAACCCTAGGGTTCCATGGATCCCTGGTTGAGAAACCATGGTCTGGACCAAATTTTCTCAGGCCCTTTTACCCCAGAGGAACCCACTGGTGGTCAGCGGGAAGAATGCCCTTTACATTGATGGTCAGAAGACCACGCTTCCCAAGAGTTAAAAAGATCAATGGTGTCAGTAGGAACTTATCTGAGAGGCAGAAATTCTCATTGCTCAAGTAGCCCCTAGCAACCTCTGGAGGAACCCTAGGGTTCCATGGATCCCTGGTTGAGAAACCATGGTCTGGACCAAATTTTCTCAGGCCCTTTTACCCCAGAGGAACCCACTGGTGGTCAGCGGGAAGAATGCCCTTTACATTGATGGTCAGAAGACCACGCTTCCCAAGAGTTAAAAAGATCAATGGTGTCAGTAGGAACTTATCTGAGAGGCAGAAATTCTCATTGCTCAAGTAGCCCCTAGCAACCTCTGGAGGAACCCTAGGGTTCCATGGATCCCTGGTTGAGAAACCATGGTCTGGACCAAACTTTCTCAGCCCTTTTACCCCAGAGGAACCCACTGGTTGTCAGCGGGAAGAGTGCCCTTTACATTGATGGTCAGAAGACCACGCTTCCCAAGAGTTAAAAAGATCATTGGTGTCAGTAGGAACTTATCTGAGAGGCAGAAATTGCTCATTTCTCAAGGAACCCCTAGCAACTTCTGGAGGAACCCTAGGGTTCCATGGATCCCTGGTTGAGAAACCTTGGTCTGGACCAAACTTTCTCAGCCCTTTTACCCCAGAGGAACCCACTGGTGGTCAGCTGGAAGAATGCCCTTTACATTGATGGTCAAAAGGCCACCCTTCCCAAGAGTTAAAAAGATCAATGGTGTCATGCTACTGGCTCTGCCAAGTGGTTTTGGACCAAGGCATAATCAGATGAGAGGTCAATCAGCCACAGCCCAAGGAACCCCTAGAAACTTCTAGAGGAACCCTACGGTTCTATGGAACCCTGGTTGAGAAACCCTGTTCCAACCTGCTGAAAATTGTCTGTTCTCTGGCTGTGCATAAAAACAGTGGTGTCCTCACATGGGAAGGAAGATATTGCGGTTTTGTTGGACGTCTGTGAAGGTTCTCATTTATCCATGTTTATCTAGTAGTAGTAGTACTTAGTCCCAGTCAAGCGGTGCTGTAATGTTGAAGATGTTTCAAAGCTTCTCCAAGCCACTTCAGTTCTAATAAGATTCAAAAAGGTACTACACCCCTTATATCCACCCAGGTAGCATTGACACATTAGTCCAGGGTTTCATACATTGACACAGTAGTCCAGGGTTTTATAACTAGGGTTCCTCCAGAGGTTGCTTGGGGTTCCTTGAGCAACTTTTGCCTGTCAGATAAGTTCCCACTGACACCATTGATTTTCTTAGGTATCTGTAAGGGGATAATTCTGATAACCACAAGTGTAAGGAGCCTTCTTCCCACTTTCATGAGTAGACGTAGTCATTTTAGCAGGGGTTCTTTCAAACTGGAAAGTTATTTCAAGGGTTCCTCTGTGTTGAAAAGGTTGAGAAAGCCTGATTTAATCCAATTATAATGGAAGTTGTCAAGGTAGAGGTTGATTGTCCAAGAACAGGATGGAGGTGGAGCCACCCTGTTTTAGTTACATAACTAACAGCCTTGGTGGCAGTCTGTTTATGTGTTAATCTTTAGAGTCATGTGGCTTTGTGGGTCTCCTCGCACCAAGGTTGGGATTATCTAACTATGCCTCAGAGTTGGTGGTCAGGAGTAATAAAAAAAAATAATTTAGAATTTGTGGTAAGTGAGAAGAGAACAAATGCTCCATCCTTGTTGATGGTGGAACAGATCTCCTGACACCAAGGTTGGGAATATTTAACTAAGCCCCAGGGTTGATGGTCAGGAATAGTAAAAAAAAAAAAATAATCTAGCATCTGTGGTGAGAAGAGGAGTAATGCTGCATCCTGACAAAATATGTAACTATGAGTGAAGGATTTGGTTTATAGGAGTAGGTGTATACGGGATTGTATTTTATTTTATTTTTTGGTTGAACTAGATGGGCTGGTCTTTTTTCAACCTGACTAACTATGTAACTTTTTGTAACTATGCATCCTTGATGATAGTGGCACAAACAGTGCTGGTGTGGGTGGGAGGAATAGGACCCAATCAATGGTATCAGTGGGTGAAATAGTACCCATCAATGGTGCCAATAAGGGGAATAGTGCCCCATCGTTTTTGTTATTGAGAGGTATAGGTCCCCATTGTTGATGTCAATGTTGATGTCAATGTTGAGGAATAGTGCCCCATTACTGGTGTCATTGGGAGTAATTTAACCCAATCAGTGGGAGAAATAGTGTCCATCAATGGTGTCATTGGGAGGAACAGTAATACTTCATATTTCCATCACACACGTTCCTGGTATAAGCTCTCAACCAGCAACAACCAGCTGGATACTGGTTCAAGTCACAATGTAGATATATGCCAGCACACCAAGGATCGCCACAAAGCGGCATCCAAATGGATAGGTTTATTGCATGATCACAACACAAGAAAGGTGCAACGTTTCGGAGTCACGCAGGACCCCTTCGTCACATGCCTGATGAAGGGTTCCTGCGTGATTCTGAAACGTTGCACCTTTCTTGTGTTGTGATCATGCAATAAACTACCCATTTGGACGCCACTTTGTGCCGATCCTTGGTGTGCTGGCAAATGTCTACATTGGGAGGAATAGGACCCAGTCAGTGGTCTTAGTGGGAGAAATAGTGCCCATGAACGGTGTTAGTAGGAGGAATAGTGCCCAATCATTGTTGTTATTGGAAGGAATAGGTCCCCATCGTTGATGTCAAATGGAAAGGAATGGTCTACATTGGGTGGAATAGGACCCAGTCAGTGGACTTAGTGGGAGAAATAGTGCCCATGAACGGTGTTAGTAGGAGGAATAGTGCCCAATCATTGCTGTTATTGGAAGGAATAGGTCCCCATTGTTGATGTCAAATGGAAAGGAATGGTCTACATTGGGTGGAATAGAACCCAGTCAGTGGACTTAGTGGGAGAAATAGTGCCCATGAATGGTGTTAGTAGGAGGAATAGTGCCCAATCATTGTTGTTATTGGAAGGAATAGGTCCCCATTGTTGATGTCAAATGGAAAGGAATGGTCTACATTGGGTGGAATAGGACCCAGTCAGTGGTCTTAGTGGGAGAAATAGTGCCCAATCATTGTTGGTATTGGGAGGAATAGGTCCCCATCAGTTAATGTCAAATGGAAAGGAATGGTCTACATTGGGTGGAATAGGACCCAGTCAGTGGACTTAGTGGGAGAAATAGTGCCCATGAACGGTGTTAGTAGGAGGAATAGTGCCCAATCATTTCTGTTATTGGAAGGAATAGGTCCCCATCGTTGATGTCAAATGGAAAGGAATGGTCTACATTGGGTGGAATAGGACCCAGTCAGTGGTCTTAGTGGGAGAAATAGTGCCCATGAACGGTGTTAGTAGGAGGAATAGTGCCCAATCATTGTTATTGGGAGGAATAGGTCCCCATCGTTGATGTCAAATGGAAAGGAATGGTCTACATTGGGTGGAATAGGACCCAGTCAGTGGTCTTAGTGGGAGAAATAGTGCCCATGAACGGTGTTAGTAGGAGGAACAGTGCCCAATCATTGCTGTTATTGGAAGGAATAGTGCCCCCATTGCTAGTATCATCGGAAAGGAATAGGGCCCTATTGTTGGTGTCCGTTGGAAAAATAGTGCCCCATTGTTGGTGTCAACTAGGGTGGTTCCACAACTTTCCCATCTCCCATCCTGTTCTTGGGCAATCACCATCTGCCTTGACACATTTCATGGTGATTGGATTTAGGTGTCTGTTCTACCTGTGAGGATATAAATGTTGGGGTATCCTCCTGGCACCCATTAGAACTGAAAAAGTAGCTTGGAGAAGATACGAAAGATCTTCAACATTACAGAACAAGCCCAGTTGAATGTGACCAACTATTACTAGATACGTGTTGTTGGACATTTATCCTCATTTGCCTGTGTGTGGCTGGCATCGGTCTGGGCATTGTAGAATTGCACGGCGTCACAAAAGCTGGTTGATTCAAGGCATGTATATTTAGGTAACTCTGCGTGTAATAGTAATATTAGATTGCTTGTGCACTTCTTCGCTTTACTAAATTTTTGAAGGTACTGTCCCGTTAGGCAGGCCAGTTGAGCAACACATAGCTTGTATAATCCATACATGGGAGATTTTCCTTTTGCAGCCCCCATCAACAGTTTTCCAATCTGTTTTTAGCTAAGTGGCCTAAAGACACACTATCCTTTGCCCATTTAGGATATACTGATAGCCAAACCACCACCACCAAGGAAAAGTAACCCAACTACGCTCCCTCACCACCTGTCCATTTTTCTGCCTCCTCCACCTCCATGGTGGCAGAGATTACCCAAGTGGATGACGTGACCAACCCCCCACCCAGTGTAATGCCCCGTACACACGGTCAGAAAATCCGACCACAAAATCCGTCTGATTTTTTCCGACGGATTTTGTCCGACACTGGTGTTGCATACACACGGTCGGACAAAGTTGTCGGAAAATCCGATCATTCTGAACGTGGTGACGTTTGTTGCCTACGACGGGACTACGTAGAGGCTAGTAGCCAATAGCTTTGGTCTTGTAATGTGATCTGAGCATGCGTGGCACTTTGTCCGTCGGAATTCGCTACACACGATCGGAAAAAGTCCGATAGGACTTTGTTGTCGGAAAATTTGAGAGCAGGAGATAAAACTTTGTCCGTCGGACAATCCGACGGAAAAAGTCCGATGGAGCCCACACACGGTCGGAATTTCCGACAACATTGTCCGATAGGACAGAATCCGTCGGAAAATCCGACCGGGTGTACGGGGCATTAGAGTTAAGGCCTGACCCATGCTCCCCCCATGTTCAGTGTTCTTCAGACTTTAGAGGGGGGGGGGGGCAGATGGGGGTCAAAAAATGGGGGTCAAAAATTCCCTGACATCAGTGGTCAATAGGAGTAAACAACCACCATTCCTCAGTGGGGAGCAGGAATAAAAAATGCCCCAGGGTTTGTGGAGAAGAGACGACGGCAGATAAACAGGTGCACCTTATGTAGGAGGCGTTGTTTCAGGCCAGTCACTTCACTGGGTATATGTAAACCACTTTAATAAACCAAGATGGCTTGATTCTTGGGCACTTGTGACGTGAGATCTCATCCAGGCCATCTCGGTTAGGGGCCCTTATTGGGCGTTGATCCTGCCACTTGTGCTGTGTGTGTTCATAGCGTTGCCATACGTTGTCAGTTATCCCCCCCCCCCCCCGTGTCACAGCTGGGATCGTTTTGTAGTCCATCCTTTTCCCTTCCATCTGTACACTGTATGTTGCTGCTTCTAGAATGAAGAAAATTATATTTATACTTTGTATCACAGAATGTGCTTTTTCACTCAGAATAAAGAAACCTATTCACTTATGACTGTGTGTGTGCTTTTTTTTCTTTTTTTTATTATTATCACTCCTTAACAATACATGACTAAATCTAGGCTCTTGCGGTCAGAGGTGGCTCTAGGCTTTGTGAGGCCTTAGGCAAATCTAAGACCCACTCACGCCCAAAACGGGAAAAATTATTTAAGTGGAAATTCCCTCCAACTCCCACACACGTCAGGCAAAGTAGGCGGCTGCGAGGCCCCTGGGACTGCGAGGCCTAAGGCGACCGCCTAATTTGCCTAATTAGAAAGCCGCCTCTGCTTGCGGTCAGAAATGTTAAATTAGGCCTATTATTAAATATTATTATTATTATTATTATTATTAATAAATATATTTTTCTTTTTCATTTTTTTTTCTTTTTTCATTATTTTTCATTTTTTCATTTTTTTTTCTTTTTAAGTTAATACAGGCTCAGTAATGTGTCTGTGTAGCACTTCCAGTTATTAACCTCTCACAGAGATCCCACAGAGTACTTTCCTTGACGATTCCTTTTTTCTAATTATTTTAATGTTTTTTATTTTAAAAAAAAATAATTTTTTTGTTACACTTTTTATAAATTTTTTTAAAAATATTTTTTTATTTATTTATTTTTTCCATTTAACCACTTCACCTCCAGAAGATTTACCTCCCTTCATGACCAGGCCATTTTTTTGCGAGACGACCCTGTGTTACTTTAACTGACAATTGAGGCTCAGTAATGTGGCTCAGTAATGTGTCTGTGTAGCACTTCCAGTTATTAACCTCTCACAGAGATCCCACAGAGTACTTTCCTTGACGATGCCTTTTTTCTAATTATTTTAATGTTTTTTATTTTTTTTAAAAAATATTTTTTTTGTTACATTTTTTATTTATTTTTTGAAAAATATTTATTTATTTATTTTTTTTCCATTTAACCACTTCACCTCCAGAAGATTTACCTCCCTTCATGACCAGGCCATTTTTTTGCGAGACGACCCTGTGTTACTTTAACTGACAATTGCGGGGTCATGTGACGCTGTACCCATATTAAAATTGATCTCCTTTTTCCCCCACAATTAGAGCTTTCTTTTGGTGGTATTTGATCACCTCTGTGTTTTTTATTTTTTGCGCTATAAAAAAAAATATATATATATATTTTTTTTTACTTTCTGCTATAAAACATTTCCAGTAAAAAAAAATCTAATTTCATAAATTTAGGCCAATATGTATTCTGCTATATATTTTTGGTAAAAAAAAAAAAATCCCAATAAGTGTATATTGACTGGTTTGTGCAACAAAAGTTATATCGTCTACAAACTATGGGATTTATTTTATTTTTTTTTTACTAGCAATGGCGGTGATCAGCAACTTATAGCAGGACTGCGATATTGCGGCGGACATTCTGACACTAACTGACACTTTTTGGGGACCAGTGATACTAATACAGTGATCCGTGCTTAAATTATGCACTGTCACTGTACTAATAACACTGGCTGGGAAGGGGTTAACGCCAGGAGCGCTCAAAATGTTGGGTGGAGGAGGTGCTTTTATTAGAGAAAGACATGGGTCCTAGTCCCTGCTTTGCAGAGACACAAGATCCATGCCTTCCCTTCTGTTAAAACGGTGATCTGCCTTGTTTACATAGGCATAGGGCTGGCGCCAGAATTTTTGACACCCTAGGCAAAACCTAATTTTGACACCCCCCCCTGGCTCCACCCCTGAATCCACCCTCTTTGCCCTGCCCTTGTATACCCCACCTTTTTAATGAAGCGCCCATCAAATGCAACCCATCATCGCCCATCAAATGCAGCCTCACCAGCGCCCATCAAATGCAGCCTCACCAGCGCCCATCAAATGCAGCCTCACAGTGCCCATCAAATGCAGCCACCAGTGCCCATCAAATGTATCCTCACCAGCGCCCATCAAATGCATCCTCACCAGCGCCCATCAAATGCAGCCTCACCAGCGCCCATCAAATGCATCCTCACCAGCGCCCATCAAATGCATCCTCACCAGCGCCCATCAAATGCATCCTCACCAGCGCCCATCAAATGCAGCCTCACCAGTGCCGATTAATGCAGCCTCAGCATCGCCCATCAAATGCAGCCTCAGCATCGCCCATCAAATGCAGCCTCCGCATTGCCCATCAAATGCAGCCTCACCAGCGCCCATCAAATGCATCCTCACCAGTGCCCATCAATGCATCCTCACCAGCGCCCATCAATGCAGCCTCACCAGCGCCCATCAAATGCAGCCTCACATTTGCCCATCAAATGCAGCCTCACCAGCGCCCATTAAATGCAGCCTCACCAGCGCCCATCAATGCAGCCTCACCAGCGCCCATCAAATGCAACCTCACCAGCGCCCATCAATGCAGCCTCACCATCATCCATCCAATGCAGCCTCACCAGCGCCCATCAAATGCAGCCTCACCAGTGCCGATCAATGCAGCCTCAGCATCGCCCATCAAATGCATCCTCACCAGCGCCCATCAAATGCAGCCTCACCAGCGCCCATCAAATGCATCCTCACCAGCGCCCATCAAATGCAGCCTCACCAGCGCCCATCAAATGCAGCCTTACCAGTGCCAATCAATGAATGTTTGCTTGCTTCAATTCATTCGGGACTCGGGAAACAGACAAAGTCCTCTGCCGCCGCTGCCCCTCTGACACTATGTGCGGCTGCCTGCTGATGCTGAGACTTAGCTGCTTGCTGCATAAAGAAGAGAGTAGGAACACCAGGGGCCGGGTGCCCTAGGCACCAGTGCGCCCTAGGCGGCTGCCTAGTTTGCCTACTGGTAGCACCCGTGCTGCATAGGCAGACCGCCATTCTGCTTCTCTGCTGGATGATTGGCCGGTGCCGGCACACATCAAGTCCATGGTACCTACCGCTGGGTTCCTGCTGTGTGTATGATCACAGCAGGAGCGAGCCGCCGGCGGCACACATGCCGGAATTGAACCCCCTTTTTCATTTTGTGGTGCTCAGTAATTTGTATAGAATTTGGTCATGATAACAAGTAAAGCAGGAAAATATATCCCCTGCAGCAAAGCAACAACAGGGCCCCCACCAGCAACAATCGATCCGCTTAACAATGGACCACCCGCAGCAAAATTACCCCCCTAGCAACAATAGACTCCCGGCAGCAACAACAGATCTCCCACAGCCAGCAACAATAGACCCCTCCCTCAACAGTAGATCTCATCCAGAAACAACTGCCTCCCTCCCCCCACCCCCAGCATTTTAAGACCCACCCCCAGCAACCGTAGGTCCCCCACCAGCAACTATAGACCACCTGCAAAAATAGACCCCCCTTAAGGTAGAATAGATCCCCCAGTAGCCAGCATCAATAGACCCTGCAGCACACCCCTTCCTATTATAATCAGTGCTGGAGGTGTCGGAACTGCATTACCATTGAAAAAAAGCCCTGCTGACAGGACATTTATACAGTGCCTTGAAAAAGTATTCATACCCCTTGAAATTTTCCACATTTTGTCCTGTTACAACCGAAAACGTAAATATATTTTATTGGGATTTTATGTGATAGACCAACACAAAGTGACACATAATTGTGAAGTGGAAGGAAAATTATAAATGGTTTTCCACATTTTTTACAAATAAATATCTGAAAAGTGTGGGGGGGGGGGGCATTTGTATTCAGACTCCTTTACTCTGATACCCCCAACTAAAATCTAGAGGAACCAATTGCCTTCAGAAGTCACCTAATTAGTAAACAGAGTCCACCTGTGTGTAATTTAATGTCAGTATGAATACAGCTGTTCTGTGAAGCCCTCAGGGGTTTGTTAGGGAACCTTAGTGAACAAACAGGATCATGAGGCCAAGGAACACACCAGACAGGTCAGGGATAAAGTTGTGGAGAAGTATAAAACAGGGTTAGGTGGGAGAATCTGTCCACAGGACAACTATTAGTCGTGCTCTCCACAAATCTGACCTTTATGGAAGAGTGACAAGAAGACATTTTTTTTTGAAAGAAAGTCATAAGAAGTCCAATTTGCAGTTTGTGAGAAGCAATGTGGGGGACACAGCACACAGCACGCAGCCTGGCCGGCCAGGAAAGGGGGTGGGGACGAGCGAGTGCCCCCCCTCCTGAACCGTACCAGGCCGCATGCCCTCAACATGGGGGGTGGGTGCTTTGGGGGAGGGGGGCGCTCTGCGGGCCCCCCACCCCAAAGCACCTTGTCCCCATGTTGATGAGGACAAGGGCCTCTTCCCAACAACCCTGGCTGTTGGTTGTCAGGGTCTGCGGGCGGGGGCTTATCGGAATCCGGGCGCCCCCTTTAACAAGAGGGCCCCAACCTGGGGACAAGGTGCTTTGGGGTGGGGGGGCCACAGAGCACCCCCCTTCCCCAAAGCACCCACCCCCCACATGTTGGGGGTATGCGGCCTGGTAAGGTTCAGGAGGGGGGGCACTTGCTCGTCCCCACCCCCTTTCCTGACCGGCCGGGCTGCGTGCTCGGATAAGGGTCCGGTATCGATTCCCCTTAAAAACCATACCATGCCACAGGGCTCACAAGGTGTCAATCTCGCTGATAAAAGCGGCGAGATTGACTTCCTTCCTCTAGTCCCGTCGTAACTCATCACATTCAAAATGAACGGACTTTGGTCCGTGTGTGGGCGAGTCCTTTCATTTGGAACTCCGTCGGGAAGACCGGCGGACCTAGTCGGCCGGAAAGTCCGGTCATGTGTGGGCAAGTCCGAATTCCGGCGGGAAGTCCGTCGGACCTAGTCTGCTGGAAAGTCCGGTCGTGTGTAAGCGGCATTAGAGTCTGCAAAAGACTTGAGACTGGGGCGGAGATTCACCTTCCAGCAGGACAACGACCCGAAACATACAGCCAGAGCTACAATGGAATGGTTTAGATCAAAGCATATTCATGTGTTAGAATGGCCCAGTCACAGTCCAGACCTAAATCACATTGAGAATCTGTGGCAAGACTTGAAAATTGCTGTTCACAGACACAGCTCTCCATCCAATTTGACAGAACTTGAGATATTTTGCAAAGAAGAAGAATGGGCAAAAATGTCCTCTCTAGATGTGCAAAGCTGGTAGAGACACCCCCAAAAAGACTTGCAGCTGTAATTGCAGAGAAAGGTGATTCTACAAAGTATTGACTCCGGGGGGCGCCATACAAATGCCCCCCCACACTTTTCACATATTTATTTGTAAACATTTTGGAAAACCATTTATAATTTTCCTTCCACTTCACAATTATGTGCCACTTTGTGTTGGTTTATCACATAAAATCCCAAGAAAATACATTGAGGTTTTTGGTTGTAACATGACAAAATGTGGGACATTTCAAGGGGTATGAATACTTTCTCAAGGCACTGTATATACGTCAGTCAGCAGCACTTTATTATAACCAGCTCAGTGTATAGGACTGAAATACGATGGATCCAACTTTACATTTAACAACAAAACAGCCAATGATGTTCTCCAGACGGAGACGACGCACACAGCTGCCATCTTAGCTGCCAGAGAGAGAAATGCGCACAAATCCCCGGCGCTCCATGTCAAGTTTTATGAACGTTGACACAAAGCCAGTTCCGAGGGAAGGATCCTGAACCGGGGCCAAGATCCGCAGACTTCATTCCATACTTGGTGGCTGTGTGCAGCGCGCTGCTGGAAGGAGACGTATTACGCCATCGTTAATCACCACGACCGGGACTTTGTCTGGCTTAGTTATAAATGCACGGTCATGATAGGACGGTGCGGGGAGACAATCGCTGTGACATCGCATTAAGCGTCTTAAGCTTCTTCCCTCTTTTAAAAGTGACGCAAGAAGCGGCTCCCGTTGGAAGAGCCGGCCTTGGCGGCAACGAAACTCGAGGGACCATAACAGCTTTTCTACACCAGATCCTCTTTATGTGCTGAAAGTGTTACTAAAACCCACAACAGTAAAATCAGTCTGTATATGCAGTAAAGCGCGCTTGTTATACTCACTGTGGACCCTAAGGGGTTAATCCTCTGCGTTGTGTAAAAAAGGCTGTCTCCTCTGATCCTCCCCTTCTTTCGCTGTCCCCAACCCATCTCGATGACATCCTCAAAAAGTAGTGCATGAAGTCGCAATTGATTTGAATGGTTCCCTTTGCCGGCAATGGGGTGCGACTTGTCCTGTGGTTTTGACCTGTGTGAACCAGGGCTAAGCGATTAAATCAGCTGATGAAAGTGCTTAACTTCTTCAGATCCGCGCTAAAGCCGAATGACGGCTACAGCGTGGATCTGCTTTGCCTATGACGTCCTCCCATGCCTGAGCGGCCTGCGCGCCCCCTGCAGGGCGCCCGCGGCGTGCTCTGTGATCAGCGAGTCTATGAGACTCGGTTGATCACAGATCGGAGTAAGGGGTCAATCCCGACCCCTTACCACGTGATCAGCTGTCAGCCAATGGCTGCTGATCATGTGATGTAAACAGAGCCGGTAATCGGCTATTATTTCTCATCGCACTAACAGCGTGAGGAGAAAAGAAGAAGCCGATCACCGGTGGCTCTCAGAGGGACATCGGTCCAGATCAAGAAGAGCTGCCACCAGCCCATCTGTGCCCACCTGCCAGTGCCACCTAGCAGTACACAACAGTGCCGCCTACCAGTGCCCACCAGCACCACCTACCAGTGCTCACAGTGCCTCCCACCAGTGCCCACAGTGCTACCTATCAGTGCCCACAATCAGTGCCTCATCAACAGTGCTGCCCATCAGTGTCACCTACCAGTGCACATCAGTGCCATCTATCAGAGGTACCTATCAGTAACACCTATCAGTGCCCATCAGTGTCATCTACCAGTGCCCATCAGTGCCTCCTCTGTGGCCAATTGGTACTCTTCTCTTTTCAGCCAATCGTAAAACGGGTCTCCTACCTGCTTCTGATTGGCCGGACTGAGGAGCAGCGTTTCAGTAGCGAATATTCATTCGCTGTTGTAACACCTGGGTGGACTCATGGCACAATGCTCTGCGCCACAAGCCCACCCTACTTTGCCTCTTGCTCTAATCAGGTGCTTTAAAAAAACACCCCGCCGCTGTAATTCATGCGCCCGGCGTCCTGAAAGGGGCCGGATGCATGAATAGGGGGTAGCGGCTGTAGATCATAGAGCATTAATTAGGATGTGGTGGCCGTTGATAGAGGGGACAGCTAATGGACGGGCCACCACTGAGCCCCTCCTGCTTAGATTGTAAGCTCATAGGAGCAGGGCTCCTCTAACCCTCTTGCTTTGAATTGTACTGTTGGTGTATTGCCTCCCTTTACATTGTAAAGCACTGCGCAAACTGTTGGTGCTATATAAATCCTGTATAATAACAATGACAATTTTGGGTTGTTTTTTGGTGGTAAGTAATGGTTTAACTGAGGTGCTATGGGCATGGGATCCTATCCTAAAGCAGAGGCCCCTGGGATGACCTAAGTAGCACCAACCATAGCCCATTCCATATGTTCCTCAGGTCTTATGGCAAAGGACTGGTACCCATCTGTGGGATGGGGGTTAACATGGTTGGTACCCATCTGTGGGATGGGGGTTAACATGGTTGGTACCCATCTGTGGGATGGGGGTTAACATGGTTGGTACCCATCTGTGGGATGGGGGTTAACATGGTTGGTACCCATCTGTGGGATGGGGGTTAACATGGTTGGTACCCATCTGTTGGATGGGGGTTAACATGGTTGGTACCCATCTGTGGGATGGGGGTTAACATGGTTGTTACCCATCTGTGGGATGGGGGTTAACATGGTTGGTACCCATCTGTGGTATGGGGTTAACATGTTGATACCCATCTGTGGGATTGGGGTTAACATGGTTGGTACCCATCTATGGGATGGGGGTTATAAGGTACCTCCCGGGTTAACGAGGGGTTAACTAGGAAGGGGTAAAAGGTAGGTCACTGCGAAAGTTGAGTGCCGTCTCCGGGGGCTTGCGACCGGAGGCCTAAAGTTAAAAGAAGTTTGGCGCAGTGACCAGTGGTGTGGGGTTCCCCTTGAAGACCCCAAAAGTTGGTTAAGAGTTATTTAAAATGTTCTTTATTTAATTTTAAGGTAATTGTTAACCGCTTCCCGACCGCCCACTGCATATATACGTGAGCAGAATGGCTGCCCGTGGGTCGCGCGCGCCGCCAGAGGCACGCTCGCGACCCGGTCGGGAGCTCCGTGACCCCGGCCGCGGGACCAGCGGACCCGATCGCCGCTGGTGTCCCGCGATCAGGTTACGGAGCTGAAGAATGGGGAGAGGTCTGTGTAAACAAACCTCTCCCCGCGCTTCCTACACTGCCTGTCATTGATTGGCTGTTCCCGTTCATCGGGAAAGCCGATCAATGATGTCAGACATCAGCCCCGCCCCCTAATGTAAAAAAACACACACACGTCACAGCCCATAACCCCTCCCCTCCCCCTAGTGGTTAACTCTTTCACTACAACTGTCATTTATACAGGAATCAATGCATTTAAATAGCATTTATTGCTGTATAAATGACAATGGTCCCAAAAATGTGTCAAAAATGTGTCCGCCATAATGTCTCAGTCACAATAAAAATTACTGATCGCCGCCATTACTAGTAAAAAAAAAAATATTAATAAAAATGCTATAAAACTATCCCCTATTTTGTAAACGCTATAACTTTTGCGCAAACCAATCAATAATCGCTAATTGCGATTTTTTTTTACCAAAAATATGTAGAAGAATACGTATCGGCCTAAACTGAGGAAAGAAAAAGGCTTATTTATATATTTTTTGGGGATATTTATTATAGCAAAAAGTAAAAAATATTGCATTTTTTTCAAAATTGTCGCTCTATTTTTGTTTATAGCGCAAAAAATAAAAACCGCAGGGGCGATCAAATACCACCAAAAGAAAGCTCTATTTGTGGGAAAAAAAGGACGCCAATTTTGTTTGGGAGCCACGTCGCACGACCGCGCAATTGTCAGTTAAAGCGAAGCAGTGCCGAATCGCAAAAAGGGGCCTGGTCCCTTTGGCTGCCAATTGGTCCGGGGCTGAAGTGGTTAATAAAAGGCTGTCAAGGCCATTTACTCCAAAATCTTGTCATGTCATTTGTGAGGGGGATTTGAAGGGGTTGGATATTACGTTTAACGGATGGCTTAAGGGACTGTGGGTCACTAACCATGTTCAGCATCAACTCCTCTGTTATATCATGCTGGCCGACAACACAGCAGAACAGAAGGGGGTAAGCTGCTGTTGCATCATGGGAGCATACATGATTTTTTATCTTTTTTTCCCGTTTAGACCTGGTCTGCTATGAGGAATAAGAGCAATCATACACTTTGGCTAGAATTTCCGATGCGGATGACTATTGCATAGCTAGGCCTTAGGAAACATTTTTGGGGATAGATTGGGCCCTTAAGGCCACAGAAAAACAACAGCATCTTTTTTGCAGCGGTTACACACATAACCCATCTACAGCATTCTGCCCAAAACCCTTATGAACAGTATCATGGCGAACGTCAGTGATACAGCTATCCTCACTTCAGAAGCCTGCCTGCAAAATTGCTGTACAAATAGAAAAAAATCCATCCAAATGTCAGCCTGACTCCCGGTTTCCTTAGCAATCAATGCACAAGAGAGCAAGTCGATAACAACCCCTTGGGTCCCCGCCAGATATGTTCCACTTGTGTCCTTGTTTTCCCAGGAATGTCCTTTGTTTTGGTCCTGGAAGCATTACGATAATTGGTTTACTTCTCTGGTCTTCATGGTAAATGCAAATGTACAACTTACCAAAGACAAAAAAAACAAAAACAACAAAATTCTATACATTTTAAAAAAAAATTGTAATAATGATAGCAGAAATATGTAAATAGATTCTATCTTATCACCATTTCTACCTATCTCCTTCACCCTTAATCTGCCCCTCTTACCTATCACATATTTTTCCCATACACCCATCCACACACACTACACATAATTATATCCATACCTGGTCTGTCTCACATAGTTCATTTACACAGGTATTTACATTCACTTCACAGACACTGTGTGTGCCCATCCTGGGTATGTCTTTGGCGGTGGATGCCCTTCCTGCAGGCCACCCTGATGCCTGATGACTTTGCGCTGCGGCTTTTTCTGCGATCCGGGATGCTGTTCTACTTGGCCCACTAGTGCAGACGTGAGTTGGACGCACAGCCTTCTAAAACTAATTAATATAATCTAATTAGTCTGCCAATTTTAATTATTCCTCTTATACATTTTTTAGAACTATTCCATGACATATGCTCCTGATGAGCGGTTGCAATACCGTGAAACGCGTAGAGCTTTTAGCCATTATTTTTCACCTCAACCATGGGATATCAAGATTCTCATGAATTCTTTTTATTTATGATTAATCGGCAGTTCTGTAGTTACTATGGTCACCTTGGCCATTTTGGGTTCAACCACTGCAAGAAATGTATATACATGCATCTATTGTCCTTGTGCCTCTTGTAATTGTCTATTTGATTATAAACTGTTGTGTATTATTGGTCCATGATTGATTGTATGGAGGCGATATGCCCAGAGCATTTTTAGAGGTTGATGCCCAAAATGTTTCATAGCATATCATGGACTACATCAAATAAATATTATAGTCACTTGACTTGCTATTTACTGATGTGTGCTTCATTTAAAATCCCACCCGTGCTCCCCTGTAACATGTAAATAGATGTTTAAAGTATTAGTGAACTTTAGGTTTAAATCGGCTAAAAAAACGTTCCGGGTGTAGCAAAATAAAAGGTGTTACAGTCTTGTTTTCTTTAGAAAGCAGCCACAGATTGAGTACAAAAGCCAGTCCTCTGCCAGCGTGTTTTAAAGAAGGACCATTGCTCTCTGTGTGGAAGCTGTAGTCTCTCTGCAGAGGTCTTGTTACAGTACCTCAGTGATCTGAATCCGTACAGCCAGAAACGTGACCTGTCCTGTCTGTCTGCCACGTATCATTGCGCGCACCAGCTCGTGGCCTTTTAGCTATGGCTGGTCATGCCCACAAGTGGCATGCGTGAGTTAGCACCCATTAGCATGCTTTGGTGCGTGTCCCTGATGCTGGGCATGATCACTGGCTTGGGGGGTATTTAACTAGTTACCGACCGCCCCCACCGCAGTTGTACCGCGGCAAGTTGGCTCCCTTGCTCAAAATGGCGTCATTGTACATCAGGGCACGTACATGGCAATTTGTGTGCGCACACGCGCCCATTCACGAGTGGGGGGGAGCCAACCAGCGGGTCCGGCAGACTCAATGTCTGCCGGCTACCTGCAATTTCTCCAGAAACAGCTACATTGGGGGATAGGGGAGGGGAATTTATGTGGGAAGGGGGGATTTGAAGTGGGGGGGGGGGGGTTCATTGGAGGGGAAATTACATTTGTGGGGGGGGGGTTCATGCTAGGTTGGGGGGTAAGGGAAGGGAAATTTATGCTGGAAGAGGGGGATTTGGAGTGGGGGGGATTTGTGCTTAGAGGGGAAATTTGAGGATTTGTGCTAGAAGGGAATGGGGGGGGGGTAAAGATTTGTGCTGGGAGGGGTGATTTCAGCAGGGTGAGCATCTTTGTACTGGGAGGAGGGGGGATTTTGGCTTAGGGGGCAAGCATGCAGAATAGTGCTCCATTTTTTTTTGTTGAGGCATATTCGCCCTGGGCTCTAGATGACCTTGTCCCAGCACTGGCAGAGGGCATGTTAGGAGGGAGCATGTGATCAGCACAGGGCCAATCAGCACTGTCCAGACAGAGGGTCAGGGGTCGTGCAGCCTCATAGGACAGTCAGAGGAGAATGAAAACTCAGAAAAAGCTTTAACCAGACACTGATAGAAGTCACAAGACTACTATTTACTGCTGATGAGAAAAAGGTATTTAGCCGTTTATATTTACTAAAATACTTGCATTTCCATGTTCTGTGTACGGTGGGAGACCAGATATAGTGACTGTAGGGTCCTGGTCTTAGTAACACTTTAAGAACCTCCCACATAGCACCATAATCAAATAGAATTGGAGTTATGAATTTACATAAATCAGCCTTTCTCAACTTGTTACTCAAATAATGTTGAGGTCTCATGGGAACCCCTAAAAAATACTATATCTACAGGTCACATTATATTAGTATGATCAGTAGGTTGAGGAACATTTTAAAAAGAAGAATAAAGAGAATGGCATAACTTGAGTATTTCTTACCCAGAGCAGATTATTTGACATCATTCCACTGCTCTACACATCATATTAATGGCCAGAAAAGAAATACAAACTGTGAAAATTGGAGCTTCCCCTTACCCTAATAGTCAGTGGAAAAATTCCCCCTCATATTGGTGGTCAGTAGAGAAAACCCCGTTTAGAATGGCAATCAGTTTAAAAGAGCCCCCTTACTTGGTGGTCCATGGAAAAATCCCCCCTCACATTGATGGTCCATAGAGAAAAACCCCATTAGATTGCTGAACAGTATATAAGTGACCCCTTACATTGGTGGTCAATAGAAAAAGGACCCCTCACATTGGTGGTAATTCAGAAAAGCCCCTCTAGATTGGCGATCAGTGTAGAAGTGACTCCTTACATTGGTGGTCAATGGAAAAAGGACCCCTCACATTGGTGGTAAATTCAGAAAAGCCCCTTTAGATTGGTGTTCAGTGTAGAAGAGACTCCTTACATTGGCGGTCAATGGAAAAATTACCCCTCACATTGGTGGCCAATAGAGAAACATCCCTTTAGTTTGGTGATCATTGATTGCCCATTGGTGGGCAATATACAACATCCCTTTAGTTTGGTGATCATTGATTTCCCATTGGTGGGCAATATACAACTGACCCCTCATTGGTGGCCAGTATAAAAATGACCCCTCACATTGGTGGTTAATTGAGTAAAAAGCCTTTAGATTGGTGATCAGTGTAATCCATGGAAAAATGTCCCCTCACATTGGTGGTCAATGGAGAAAAAACATTTTAGATCAGTGCAAACCCGACCCCTTACATTGGTGGTCAATGTAAAAATGACCCCTCACATTGGTGGCCAGTAGAGAAACATCCCTTTAGCTTAGTGATCATTGTAGAAGTGATCCCTTACATTGGTGGTCAATGGACAAATGACCCCTCACATTGGTGGCCGGTAGAGAAACATAATTTTAGCTTGGTGATCATTGTAGAAGTGACCCCTTACATTGGTGGCCAGTGGAGAAACATCCCTTTAGCTTAGTGATCATTGTAGAAGTGATCGCTTACATTGGTGGTCAATGGACAAATGACCCCTCACATTGGTGGCCGGTAGAGAAACATAATTTTAGCTTGGTGATCATTGTAGAAGTGACCCCTTACATTGGTGGCCAGTGGAGAAACATCCCTTTAGCTTAGTGATCATTGTAGAAGTGGCCCCTTACATTGGTGGCCAATATAAAAATGACCCCTCATTGGTAGCCAGTATAAAAAAGGACCCTTCACATTGGTGATCAATGGAGTAAAAACCCTATTAGATTGGTGATCAGTGTGTAGAAGAGACCCCTAACATTGGTGGCCAATATAAAAATGACCCCTCATTGGTGGCCAATATAAAAATGACCCCTTACATTGGTGGTCAATTGAGTAAAAATCCTTTAGATGGGAGATCAGTGTACAAGTGTCCCCCTACATTGGTGGTGAATGGAAAAATGATCACATTGGTGGCCAACAGAGAAGCATCCCTTTACATTGATGATCAGCGTAGAAGTGGCCCCTTACATTGGATGTCATTGGTAAATCGGCCCCTTACATTGGTTCTCATTGTAGTTTAGAGATCAATCTGCCACTGCTCAAGTCACCTCTAGCAACATCTGAAGGAACCTAGCCTGGTATAAGGAATCAAAATCCTCACATTGGTGCCCAGTAAATAAACATCCGTTTAGCTTAGTGATCATTGTAGAAGTGACCCCTTACATTGATGACCAATATAAAAAAAGACCCCCTCATTGGTGGCCACTAGCTAGTATAAAAATGACCCCTCACATTAGTGTCCAGTAGAAAAACATCCGTTTAGCTTAGTGATCATTGTAGAAGTGACCCCTTACATTGGTGGTGAATATAAAAATGACCCTTCATTGGTGGCCAATATAAAAATGACCCCTTACATTGGTGGTCAATTGAGTAAAAACCCTTTAGATTGGTGATCAGTGTAGAAGAGACCCCTTACATTGGTGGTCAATAAAAAAAATGTTCCCACACATGGGTGGTCAATAGAGAAAAAAACCTTTTAGACGGGGGATCAGTGTACAAGTGTCCTCCTACATTGGTGGTGACCAGGGGCGGACTGACAACTCATGGGGCCCCCGGGCAATAGGAGGTTATGGGGCCCCCAGGCAATCTGAGATTATGGGGCCACACAGTATACACTCACACAGTATACACATACATCTACACACAGTACACACAGACATGTTTCTATTGGCTGAGAAGGTACTGGAGAGGTGGGGCAGCTATAATCTCTGGATTTTTAGACCAAAAGGATGTTGGTAAGGGACATTTCAGAAACAGATGTAAAAAAAACACAGATTTTTACATACTCTCCCTGGTTTTACTGAGGCTGGCAACCCTGATGGGGCCCCCTAGTGGCCCAGGGCCCTCGGGAAGTGCCCGAGTGTCCGAATGGTCAGTCCGCCCCTGGTGGTGACCAAAAGAGAAGCATCCCTTTAGATTGATGATCAGTGTAGAAGTGACCCATTACATTGGATGTCAGTGGTAAATTTGTCCCTTACATTGGTTCTCATTGTAGTTTAGAGATCAATCTGCCACTGCTCAAGTCACCTCTAGCAACATCTGAAGGAACCTAGCCTGGTATAAGGAATCAAAATAACCATCCAGGATGAGAAGTTGATGCTTTTCTGTCATGCAAATCTGTATTGCAACATTATATGATGTCTCTGCTGCTATTTCATAAGAAATAATGATTGCATGACTGCTTACATAAAGCTTATTTGCACAGTACTTGTTCTCTTCAGATGTGATTATGCAACCGGAAGATAGTAACCATTCTTTCTGTCAGGTCAGTGTTAAATGAACCGTGGACCCGGATTGGATAGTGTATATGAAGAAACCTCAGAGCCTGTGAAATTCCACACATGTTCCTATTCGGAGCTCTCACTGGAAGCCTCTAAAGTGGATTAACAGTTAATTATACATTTGTGATGTGCCGTGTTGGTAAATTCACCCAACTGTTCAGACGTACACCATCTTGTGGTTAGTTCCTGGGCGCTTTTGAAAAAGAAAAAATATCTTAATCTACTCACAGGGAACAATTACAGCATTAAAAAAAAAAAAAAACCTGTTCATTTTTTATTATAATGAAACTGCACTTAACGTGAAATTTCATTTACATTTCCCAACAAAACCCTGAATATATTGCCGCTCTAAGGCCCCTTTCACACTGGGGCGGTTTTCAGGCGGTACGGCGCTAAAAATAGCGCCTGTGTACCGCCTGAAAAAACCGGCCCCATTCACTCCAGTGTGAAAGCCGGCGGGCTTTCACACTGGAGCGGTGCGCTAGCAGGACCGCAACAAAAGTCCTGCTAGCAGCATCTTTGGAGCGGTGAAGGAGCGGTGTATTTACCGCTCCTATACCGCTCCTTCCCATTGAAATCAATGGGAAACCGCGGGGATACCGCCCGCAAACCGCCGCTGCAGCGGCGCTTTGCGGAGGTTTTTAACCCTTTTGCGGCCGCTAGCGGGGGTTAAAACCACCCCGCTAGCGGCCGCATACCGCGGGAAAAACGATGGTAAAGCAGCGCTAAATATAGCGCTGCTTTACCGTCGCCGCCCCGCACCGCCCCAGTGTGAAGCCAGCCTTAGGGCGGGGGCTCACTGGCGAAAAGCAGAAGCAAGGAAAAAGAAAATCCTCTCCTGGACTGAAATTGTTTACTGCACACTGTGAGCTTCTTGTTGGAAGTGCAACAGCATGTACTATGCACTCCGAGCTGTAGATGGCGCTGTAGTGATATACTAGCATCTGTGTGATTATACGTATATGCTTGTATATTCTGCAGAGGGAGGAACATTTTTTTTTTATTCTCTCTGCTCTCCCCTGTAATGCTGTTCTCTCCCCTGTATCACTATTTTCTCCCCTGTAGAGCTGTTCTCTCTCCTGTAATGTTGTTTTCTCTCCTGTAGTGCTGTTCTCCCTCCTGTAATGCTGTTTTCTCTCCTGTAGTGCTGTTCTCCCCCATGTAATGCTGTTCTCTCCCCTGTAATGCTGTTCTCTCCCCTGTAATGCTGTTTTCTCCCCTGTAGTGCTGTTCTCTCTCCTGTAATGCTGTTCTCACACATGTATGTTGTTCTCCTACACAAGTAAAGCTAAATTCTACATTCTTCAAGATCTCAGTACCTCATCTTATCACATAACCAACACTTCTCATAGTATGCATTGGAAGCTGCATTAAGTCTGATAGTGCCCGCCTCATTTCCTGGCTGGCCGACATGCAGCATCATCTAACGCTTTCTTTTTTTTACTTGTACCCACAGGTAAGCCTATAATAAGGCTTACCTGTAGGCAGTGGTGTATTTAGGTTTTGTGCCGCCTGGGGCCTGACTGAATTCATGCACCCCCTAATTTAAATATGACCCACCCTTCCTGATAATGCCAATACCCTTTCTGTTTATAGCGGTTGTATAGCCAAATTTTCGATAATAAGGCTTACCTGTAGGTAAAAAGAATATCTCCTAAACCTGTATGGTTTAGGAGATATGCCCCTTGCAATGAGCCTCTGACTTCAGCAGCGCATGTGCACCGGGAATTCTCGGCTGAAAGTCCAGCAGACGCCAGACCCTGCTGGGAAGAAAGCTCCCACGCGCATGCGCAGGAGTGACGGCATTGCGGCACCGGCAACTCACAGCGTCGGAGCCGTGATACCCGGAAGACACGCCGAGGGAACATGTCAGCTCCCTTGGCGTGGACAGAGTGAGATGCCGGCGCCTCGTTCTAAGGTAAGTATTTCATAATGAGCTAGTATGCTGTACATACTAGCTCATTATGCTTTTTCCCTTACAGGTGTAAAAAAAAAGTCAGCGGGTTTACTCTCGCTTTAAGACCTGCCCTATCATCTGTAAACCACACCCCTTCGAGACCCTGCCACCTCCATCTCCCCCCTAGCAGAAAAAATTACCCCTCCCGGCTCCCAGACCCCGGTGCAGCACACAAGGCTGCAGATTACTCTGCCACTGGTCAGGCACCTCAGTGGCCGTGGGGATCTATAGACTGGGCATCAACGGATGCGGCCGCCGATGCCACGTATGTGCACACATTGAAATTGAACTTGGGGGCCGCGTGCACCGCACACATGGATGATACGCCATTGCAATGGAGGCTGTGTCTGTTCGCGAGGAGGCGGCGGGAGCCAGGAGGATGGATCGGGGGGCGTTTCATGCAGGTGGATTTTTTGCCCACCCCCGCAAAGTGGTGGCCTAGGCGTGGGCCTTGTCGACCTAGACCAAGACACAGCACTGCCTGTAGGTACTGTGCACGGTTTAGGAGATATTCACACTGCATGCAGCCGATAACCGCGCCGTCCCTTCAGAGCTCCATGCCGTGATTCCCACTTGCATGCGCGATGTGATTGTAACACGTCCAATCATACGGCCGGAGGGTGCAAACCTGGAAGGAAGACCGGGTGAAGATGGAAGCCCTGTCAACGGCGACAGCGCACTGCTGGAAAACTTTGTTCCTATGTAAGTATGTCATAATGTGCTAGTATGCATACTAGCACATTATGCAATTGTCTTTTAGGGTTTAAAAAAAAAGTGTGGTTTACTACCACTTTAAATTAACAATACACCACAGAGTACTACAAATACAAAGTATACTAAATTAAATACACTAAAGTGCCCTAATTTCCAACCCCCCCTTCTTTTTTTCCCAAAGCAAATTTAACCTAAGCAGTTCAATGAGTGAAATTGAGAGCGTCTGTTTATTTTTCCCCAAGGGCAAAATCAGTAAATTTGCAGCAAAATCAATTTGGTTGAAATCTCTATTCCTGAGCGTAGCACCATAATGTAAAGACCCAGTGTTCTGTCAAATCTTCTTAGTGAGCAGTGTTCATTTTGGCAGCAAATTTCGATGTAGTTTTAAATGGCATTTTAGTTTTAGTTCCATTTTAGTCATCGTATTTTAGTCAACTAAAATCTCCAGTACATTTTAGTCCAATAAAATCATTTTAGTCAACTAAAATCTAATGTGTCTAGTTACATTGTAATGCATTATTTAAGCATTTCTCTAGAATTTCCAAACTCATCATATACTCCTGGAGTAAAAAAATCTAATATCATGTTATTATTTATGGTATTAAGGTTTCAACAAACTCACATATACAGATTCAGCCGCTCTCGGTGGTCTGAGGAGGCCTGTAAAGCTGCAGAGTGCTCTGGACGGTGGTCTGAGGAGGCCTGTAAAGCTGCAGAGTGCTCTGGACAGTGGTCTGAGGAGGCCTGTAATGCTGCACAGTGCTCTGGACGGTGGTCAGAGGTGGCCGGTAATGCTGCACAGTGCTCTGGACAGTGGTCTGAGGAGGCCTGTAAAGCTGCAGAGTGCTCTGGACGGCGGTCTGAGGAGGCCTGTAAAGCTGCACAGTGCTCTGGGCGGTGGTCTGAGGAGGCCAGTAATGCTGCACAGTGCTCTGGACGGTGGTCTGAGGAGGCCTGTAAAGCTGCAGAGTGCTCTGGACGGTGGTCTGAGGAGGCCTGTAAAGCTGTAGAGTGCTCTGGACGGTGGTCTGAGGAGGCTTGTAAAGCTGCAGAGTGCACTGGACGGTGGTCTGAGGAGGCCTGTAATGCTGCACAGTGCTCTGGATGGTGGTCTGTGGAGGCCTGTAATGCTGCACAGTGCTCTGGATGGTGGTCTGAGGAGGCCTGTAATGCTGCGCAGTGCTCTGGATTGTGGTCTGAGGAGGCCTGTTGTGCTGCACAGTGCTCTGGATGGTGGTCTGAAGAGGCCTGTTGTGCTGCACAGTGCTCTGGATGGTGGTCTGAAGAGGACTGTGTGACGAAACGCTCCCACACTCCTCTTAAGTGCTTTCGTCATATACCACTTCCTCCCAGTCTGAATATGGATCTGATATTCCAACCGCTCCCAAGCACTAAACGAGTCAAAACTTGCTTAGTGCCAACATGGACTGTTTATTTTGAACCAAAATGACAGTATTTATTTATATTGGGTTTCTCATTCACCCTGTGCCCTAGAGACACAGGGTGATATACACATAAGAGGGTCCGGGGAAGCTGGACAAGGAGCCTCCAGAACTCTCCATGGCAAGCTGAGTTCCACAAACCCCCGACCCAAAGTCACTCCTGTCACAGACTGTAATGTTGCACAGTGCTGGATGGTGGTCTGAGGGATGGCCTGTAATGCACAGTGCCCTGGATGCCACTGGCAGTGGTCAGAGATGGCCTGTAATTCACAGTTGCACAGTGTGCTCTGGATGGATGGTGGGCTCCGGCCTGCTGTAATTGTAATGTACCACAACTGTTATTACTGTACACTCACAGTCTGCTCTGCTCTGGGTGCCTGGCGGTGCGGTTGTCTCGCCAGGAGCCAGGACTCGAAAAGGCCTGGCTGACCTGTAATGCACAGTGCTGCTCTCACACTCACTCTCAGATCTCAGGTAAGCGCCCTGTCACGGTGTGCTTGCTTGCTGGGAGGGGACTGCGGAAGCAGGTGGAGCTCTGTGAAAACCAGAAGTTAGTTCACGAGGGTAAACCTCCCTGCCTGCCATTTTCGTCCCGTTTTCATTCGTTAACGAAAACGGATCAGATTTTTGTCATAGTTTTCATCAGTGGACGAAAATGTTCTGTACGTTTCATTTTCGTCACTGTAAACATTTTAAATCTTTGACGAAAACATTTTTGTTGACGAAATTAACACTGTTAGTGAGCCATGCCACCTTCCAAGACTGAAGCTAGTCTATGGTAGGGTAATAAATTTGCCATATACTATCAAAATGACACTCTCCTGCAGCAAAATAATTCTCATCTGTCATAATACCCGGAATACCCTTGGCTTCGGACAAGAAAAAAAAGGAAGATTTCAATCCAAAGTACCCTTGGCTAGCAACAAACCTCATTCTTTGTACATGTGTTACATGTACGATATAACGTGGTAGACTGGGATCCTGATATAGACATAGTTAACTTCTGTTCCCCCAAGAAAAAGCTTTAAATTATTAGAAATCTTGCAACATGCAACAAAGTGAGGTGGAGATGCGCTATATGGCTAAAAGTTGGTGGACACCTGACCACCACACCTATATGAACTTGTTGATCATCCCATTCCAAAACCATGGCCATTAATATGGAGCTATAACGTGCTCTACTCTTTTGGGAAGGCTTCCCACAAGGTTTTAGAGTGTCTGTAGAAATTTGTGCCCATTTGTGAGGTCAGGTACTGAAGTTGGTTGAGAAGGCTCATAATCAACATTCTAATTCTTCTCAAAAGTGTTCAGTAAAATTTGAGTGAAGGGCACTCAAGTTCCTCCACACCAAAATCATCAAGCCATGTCTTTATGGAGATGTTGGATGAAGGTACCTGGCTCGTTCAAGTTCATCCCAAAGGTGTTCAGCAAGGATGAGGTCAGGGCTCTGTGCTGGATACTCCAGCTTCTCCACATCAAACTCATCAAACCGCGACTTTATAAGGATGTTGGTTGAGAAGACCTTGCTTGTTTCAATTCATCCCAAAGGTAATCAGTAGACTTGAGGTCAGGGCTGTACACAGGACACTCAAGTTCCTCTACACCTAACTGGTCAAACCATGTCTTTATGAAGATGTTGGATGAGCAGACCTGGCTCATTCCATCTCATCCAAAAGGTGTTCAGTAGGATTGAGGTCAGGGCTCTGTGCAAGAGACTCCATTTCTCCACACCAAACTTATCAAACTATGTGGAGGTGTTGGATGAGAAGACCTGGCTTGTTTCAATTCACCCCAAAGGTGTTCAGTAGGATTGAGGTCAGGGCTCTGTGAAAGACACTTGAATTCCTGCACACCATTCTAGTCAAACCATGTCCTTATGGAGTTGGTTTTGTACACAGGGACACCGTCATGCTGGAACAGAAAAGGGTCTTCCTCAAACTGTTACAACAAGGTTGGAAGAGCTCAGTGGTGTACAATGTCTTTTTATAATGGAGTATTAATTGGATAAACCCCAACTCAATCATTTAAAGGGGTGTCAAAATACTTTTGGACATGTACTGTAGGTCTGATTGTCAGGTGTCCACATTCTCGTGGCCAGGGGCGTTTCTAGGTCTCCAAAAGATCTGGGGCTAGAGCCCATAGCAGCGAAGTAAAGAAAGTCAAACGCTTGGGCATACACGTGTATATAATATACATGTGTGTGTGTGTGTGTGTGTAGATATATATATATATATATATATATATATATATATATATATTACATTATATATTATATATATTATCATTATATCAGGGTCCCCAGAGAGCCCCCCTTACATCAGGGTCCCCCCTTACATCAGAGTCCCTAGAGAGCCCCTCTTACATCAGGGTCCCCAGAGAGCCTCCCCCTTACATCAGGGTCCCTGAAGAGCCTCACCTAACATCAGGGTCTCTATAACCCACCATATTACATCAGGGTCCACAGAGAGCCCCCCCTTACATCAGGGTCCCCAGAGAGCCTTCCTATTACATCAGGGTCCCGAGAGAACCTCCCCCTTGCATCAGGGTCCCCAGAGAGCCCCCCCACTTACATCAGGGTCCCCAGAGAGCCCCCCACTTACATCAGGGTCCCTAGAGAGAGGGCAGACAGTGAGAGATGATGTAATCTCTCTGCTGCCCACGGCTGCACAGTGAGGGCGGAACAGCGGTGATGCAGGGTGGGCATGATGTCATCTCTCTGCTCTCTTGCCCGCCCGGCTCTCCCGTGCTGCCTGCCCACTTTCCTGTGCTGCAGAGAGGCCACGGCCCAGTAGTGGGCTGGCCCTGTGGTTGGGGGCGCCTGGAACTCTGGGCTATGGGCCCCAGATTCGGGGCTATAGCCCCAAAAGCCACCCCCTAGCGACGCCACTGCTCGTGGTCATGTTGTTTAGCAGCCTAGTTGTCTATTGGGGGTGTAGGTCAAACGTTTTGTGGCTTGATGTTAAAAGGTGAATTAGGGACGGTTTTTGTAAAATAGCAAATGTTGCATATGATTTTGTCCTCATGTTACCCCCCCCCCCCCCGCTGAATAGCCCGTAATCAAGCACCAGTTGGTGTCACATGCCCCCCTCCTCATACCCAGAAGTATTGGGTGCTCTTCATTTCTCCCAGTGTCTGATTTGAGTGGCACTGAATAATTCATAAGTATAAGCTTCTGGCGTAGCTACTGTTAAAGTGAACCTGTTGCTTTTCCTTGAATGCCAAAGGACAGGTTAAGGGGATGCAAAGAAAACAGAAAAAAAAAAAAACAAGGGAAATAATAAATTGTAGGGATGTGTTGCTGTGTTGTAATGACATCCCCTTCTCGTATCAAGCACTGGAATATGATAGGAACACCTGCGGGTTCGGAAGTTAGCATGGCAGCTCTTGCATCAGTGGGGTCCTGGGTTCAATTCACACATTTTCCACAAAATAGATGCCAAAGATGTGACAATCCCAAATGGAATTTTTCTGAGCTTTGATGTCCCTTCCAGATACACGAAGCAGTAAAATAAACACAATTTACGCTCTTGGAAAGTCTTCAGGCTGTACCTGTTTTATAGACGGACAGAATGGCCATGGTTTAGGAAAGCTTTCCTTGGAGGGCCATCAAATTGTAGGGAACGCCGTGCACCCTCTCCTCTTCTAACATGGCTGTCTGGAAAGCCCGCCGGCGCACGGATCCACAAGCGCGGCGCGCACTTCTTGTCGGTGAACTTCTGTAACGGCTAAAGGTTACTTGGCAGCCGCGAAGACGGCCGTATTAAATGCACCCCGCCAATGAGAAGCAGATCTGTTTGTGTGCTGGTTAGTTTAAACATACGTCGTGTGATTGGTTTTTCCTCTGGAGTAAGACAGAGCCGAGCCAGCGTCGTCCTAGAGACCTAACTCATTTGGAAAATGATGCCCTAATTGCATGACATGTAACGCGATCCCTCTATTATAATATATTCAAGATGTTTTTTGTGCGCAGGATATGAGTAAAACGCGGTCGTTTCAACACAATGAGAGAATGGGTTTCCAAAAAAAAAAAAAGACGATACCCTTCCCATCCACTTCTCAGATGTAATTCTCCGCAAAGGGCTTAGAAAATAATGCTGCTTTTTTGAAGACTGAGCTCTAGATGTTTATCCTTGCTGTCAACTCCATCACAAAAAAAAAAAAAAAAAATTTGAATATGCAGGATTAGGGATGAGAACGTGTGATGAAAACCCATGCTTCCAAATTAAACATCATAAATCAGTGTTTCTCCACCAGGGTGCCATTTGCATTCCTTTGGGGGTGCCGTGAGCAGTTTGCTCTGAGTCGGTTTCATGAATTGCCATGGTTTTGGCGGGCAGGCCAGCAGCAACAAAAACACCATTGATGCTCCAGGGTAATACGCTGCTATGGTGTTGGCGGTTAGTCTGCCCGCAGCGTGGTAACTCATGATGCTGATCCGGGGGGGGGGGCAGTGGCATGCAGGGCCACCTATGGCATTCAGGAGAGGATGGAAGTCTGGCTCCTTCAGACCCGCCCCACCTCTCACCTCTTCTAGGAAGGACTCTGATATGATGAGGAACTCTGACATTATGGGAGGTCTCTGACATGATGGGGGAAACTCTTATGCCGCGTACACACGGTCGGAATTTCCAATGGAAACAGTCCGATGGGAGTTTTTCATCGGATTTTCCGACCGTGTGTATGCCCATCGGTCTTTTTCTGTCGGAATTTCCAACGGACTTTGGATTGAGAACCTGTTCTTAATTTTTCCGACGGAAAACCTTTCTATCGGATTTTCTGATCGTGTGTATGCAATTCCGACGCGCAAAAATGCTCAGAAACATTAAACTTTTATAGTGCAGTCGAACGTGTTGTATGCCGTGGTGTTATTGACCGTAGGAATTTGGTGTGATCGTGTGTAGGCAAGACAGTTTGAGTGAAATTCCGTCGGAATTCCGACGGGAAAACCATCAGAGCTTTTTCAGACGAGAATTCCGACCGTGTGTACGCGGCATTACATGATGGGGGGAACTCTGACATAATGGGGGGAACTCTGACATAACGGGGGGGATTCTGACGTGATAGGGGGCCTCTCACGTGAGTGGGAACTCTTAAATGATGAGGGAACCTCTGATGTAAAGGGGGGGATTTTGGTGTGAATTTAATTTCATCAAGGTGGTTGCGTGGTTAGCCCCAGGCGATAACACTTATGTTTTTTCCTTGGAATATTAAGGCCACAGTTTTTATTGAATAAGAAGATAATAACAATAACATCATGTAGACATCAATTCTTTAAACGTACAAGAATAGTAATACAGCTTTTAAAGCCAGGTCCTTGACAGCACCACCCAATGTCATGTTCCATTGTAAACCCATACTGGCCACCAGCCATTTACAACCAGCTCATTAAGTACACATCGGTCATTTTATACCATTGTTCATCTGGAATAAACCTTAATCATTACTTCCTACATGGACACCACATAATCATACATACAGTATTTGTGACCACTTGCAGAATTCCTGCCAGGACTTCCTATGGTACATGCAGAATCCCTGCCAGGACTTCCTATGGTACATGCAGAATCCCTGCCAGGACTTCCAATGGTACTTACAGAATCCCTGCCAGGACTTCCAATGGTAATTGCAGAATGCCTGCCAGGACTTCCAATGATACTTACAGAATCCCTGCCAGGACTTCCAATGATACTTACAGAATCCCTGCCAGGACTTCCAATGATACATGCAGAATACCTGCCAGGACTTCCAATGGTACTTGCAAAATGCCTGCCAGGACTTCCAATGGTACTTACAGAATGCCTGCCAGGACTTCCAATGGTACATGCAGAATCACTGCCAGGACTTCAATGGTACTTACAGAATCCCTGTGGGAGGATGCAGGATTGGGTGTCCTCCCCTTTGTTGCATTGTATCCACCTGATGCCCTCTATGGATGGATGTGTCTCTGCCCTTTGTCTGCTGGCGTCAGTTGGGGGGGGGCGTGTCGGCCGCCGCACCATTGGGTGACGTCACTCAGCGGCACCACCGTCGCTCGGCGTATGACCCGTGCCACATGCCTTGCAATGTGGCCGGGTTTTGAGCGTACTTAGAGGGCTATAAATAGCTCCCTCCATCTTATCCCAGTGTGGTGAACGTGCGGTTCTCTGGGGGGTATGCTGGACGGACTGCTAGTTATGGTAAGCACAAAGAAGGATAACTTCATCAATATAGGCAGCCTCACAGGTGCGGTGCCTGGTTAAAGTATATTTATACTATATTATTCTCCCTTCCTTCTAGATGGCTCTGAGGGACTAATGAACCTGACCTAATCTGACTTCTGCTTTGCTGATTGCAGTCTGGGCTCTTTGCTGAGTATTCATGTATATGTGGCTGGCATTAAGTATATATTTATACTATTAGGTCTGCTGGCTTTCATTGTCCAAGCCAATACCACCATGACCCCCACCCCCCCCCCCCCCCTCCATCTTGTTTTTGTCTCTTTGAGTCTTTCCACCTGCCAATATTGTCAACATAGATGCTACTTGGCACTCTGAGCCAGTGAGTGTCTCTCTATTTCATTACAGTATCTTTTGTTTGAATATTCGTGATGCTTTTGTTTTGTTTTCTTCATGACTTATGTCATTTTATGAATTGTTCTAGCTGGCTCTTTGTTATGAATAGACATGTGCACAACAGAAAAATTCATTTATTTGCGTTTCGTTTCTTTCGTTTCCGTTGATTCGTAACGATTCGTAAATTCGGAAGTCGTCGGTGTTCGTATTCGTAACGATTCGTATTTTCGTAAGAGTTATTTTTTCGTTGATTCGTTTTTCCGTTAGTTTAATTTTCGTTTATTTGTTTATTCGAAATTCGGACGCATTCATATTAATTCGTACTTTCGTAACATTCGTAACATTCGTAGATTCGTAATCGGAGCATAATTCATAATTTTATGTAATGTGTATGCTATTATTACATTTTAAGAGACACGGAAAATTACGAATCGCAAAAAAAAAAGTTACGAATGTACGAATTTTTTCGTTCAATCCATTCGAAGCACGTTAAGCAGCGTCATTGTAAGAGACACGGAAAATTACAAATCGAAAAAAAAAAAAAAAAAGTTACGAATGTACGAATTTTTTCGTTCAATCCATTCGAAGCACGTTAAGCAGCGCCATTGTAAGAGACATGGAAAATTATCGAATTGAAAAAAAAAAAAATTACGAATGTACACATTTTTTCGTTCAATTCATTCGAGGCACGTTAAGCAGCACCATTGTAAGGGACACGGAAAATTACCAATTCAACAAAAAAAAAAAGTTACGAATGTATGAATTTTTTCGTTCATTTTGATTTTCGTTGTTCCTGTTTTCGTTTTTCGGATTTTCTTCTTTCGTAGATTCGTTGTTTCTAATTATTTTTTTTTTTCGGATTTTCGTTGTTTTTCGGATTCGTTCGATTCGAAACGATTCGTTATTCGTTAAAATTTTTAGCGAATCGTTCGTTCATTCGTACGATAACGAATGAACGAATATAACGAAAAAAAAAAAAAAAACTAAACGAATTGCACATGTCTAGTTATGAATACCCAAGTGATAAAAAGTATACCGCGCTAAATGCTAAAAAAAAAAAAAATGACATACAGGTAATAAATGATACACTGGTAACAAATAAAATTAATCAAACAGTCCCCAGTGAAAAAAAGGTGCTCGTGCTAGTGAAACAATATACAATGCTGTGACTTGAGCAATAGATGGATGATTCCGTGCTTCTTAAGTGTTTTAAATAGGGTGCCCCCCTAGTAGATGTGCACTCACCCCTGGGAGTGGACCAACTATCGCTAGTTAGGTCAAATGCGTGTGTGGGGCGACCCCTATGGATATCCTCTGGACCGATGATTGGCAGTGGTGAATGTTCCTCATATAAATAAATATAATAGAAAAAGCCTCATTGCGCAGTACCGTTGATAAAGAGCAGGGGCGGACTGACCATTCGGCCACTTGGGCACTTCCCGAGGGCCCCAGGCCTCTAGGGGGCCCCATCAGGGTTGCCAGCCTCTGTAAAACCAGGGACAGTATGTAAAAATCTGTGTTTTTTTTTACATCTGTTTCTGAAATGTCCCTTACCGACATCCTTTTGGTCTAAAAATCCAGAGATTATAGCTGCCCCACCTCTCCAGTACCTTCTCAGTCAATAGAAACATGTCTGTGTATACTGTGTGTACATGTCTGTGTATACTGTGCAATTGTATACTGTGTGTGTGCATACTGTGTGGCCCCATAATCTCTGATAGCCTGGGGGCCCCATAATCTCCTATTGCCCAGGGGCCCCATGAGTTGTCAGTCCGCCCCTGATAAAGAGCTTTTTATTCCAAAAAATATAAAGATATTCAACTCACATGTATGAGTGCCTAATGTCCTGGCACCCGGAAGTGAACAGCAGGAATAAGTAAATCCGTGAAATCCGCTTGGTTGGTTCATGCAGCTGCTGGCTCAGAACAGGCTTGATTTCCAGATTGAATGTGTGGGCGGAAGTGTGTCACAATAAAGTGACTCAACCTCAATCATATTGGCCATCCTCAGGAAGTTACCATCCGGATTTCACGGATTTACTTATACCTGCTGTTCACTCCGGGTGCCAGGACATTAGGCACTCATACATGTGAGTTGAATATCTTTATATTTTTTGGAATAAAAAGCTCTTTATCAACGGTACTGCGCAATGAGGCTTTTTCTATTATATTTATTTATATGAGGAACATTCACCGCTGCCAATCATCGGTCCAGAGGATATCCATAGGGGTCGCCCCACACGCGCATTTGACCTAACTAGCAATAGTTGGTCCACTCCCAGGGGTGAGTGCACATCTACTAGGGGAGCACCCTTATTTAAAGCACTTAAGAAGCACGGAATCATCCATCTATTGCTCAAGTCACAGCATTGTATATTGTTTCACTAGCACAAGCACCTTTTTTTCACTGGGGACTGTTTGAGTAATTTTATTTGTTACCGGTGTATTATTTATTACCTGTATGTCATTTTTTTTTAGCATTTAGCGCGGTATACTTTTTATCATTTATTAATTGTTCACACCAATTTCACACTGCAGCTGCTTTAATTATGCGGTAAAGCAATTCGTTCTCTTTAGCCATATTAACACATACATGAGGTTTTTTCACTTATTTTCATCCTTTGGCGGTTTGGTTAATTTTTATATTTTTTCACATGAATACCCAAGTACCTGAAATACTTTATATGATGATACTTGAGGCCTAATGGGTGAGATTACCTTCCACTTCCATGGACTCCCTTGCAAGGTACTTTTATGTGTGTGCTGTATGTGTTGCTCAGATATGATAATGATCAATTTTTAATATATGTTGCTATTATATGAAGTCTTATTCATGTGTTTTATTTTAGATAGTGAAACCTGTTTCCTCCAACAACCCCTGAGTGTGTCCTGATGAAGCTAGACAGCGAAGCACGTTGACGCACAGGGGCTCACTACTACATATACTAGCATGTTCATCTTTGTCATGTATTGTATATAGAGTGTATCATATGCTTTTAACCCCTTATCCTTTTTTTTTTCTTCTGTACCATGTATTGTTATAAATAAAACCAACCCCTTCATGGGGGGCGATCCCGAGGGTTGTGACCTGATTCCAATTTGCAGCAAAAAGACCAGGGACCACTAGGGTTACAGGCCCAAGTGCTCTAGTGGAGACCAACTGTCACTTAGACTCTGTGCCTTAGGGTTAGCCCATGTCACCTGCCAGGGGGCATAAAAGACTCCCATATAAAAAACATGGCCAAAAAAAAAAAAAAACATATTGACCGAATCTAGTGTTCCTTCGCCATCACAAAAAGTATAAAAATGTGAATGCCAAGAATTCCAAATGATATTTGAAGAGGAGTTGCCCTGTTTGTTGCCAACCCAGATTGACCAGACTGTCCCCTTGTTTACCATCTGCCACAACCTTTGCCTACCTACCTACATTGTGTCTACCACACCCTAGCCCCTTTATCCCACCAACCCCTTCATGGGGGGCGATCCCGAGGGTGGTGACCTGATTCCAATTTTCAGCAAAGAAGACCAGGGACCACTAGGGTTAAAGGCCCATATGTCTCCTGCCAGGGGGCATAAAATCCTCCCATATAAAAACCATGACCAACAAAAAAAAACATATTGACCCAATCTAGTGTTCCTCACTTTTACAAAAAAAGTATAAAAATTTGAATGCCAAGAAATTCCAAATGCCGTGTGGAAAGGAATCCCATCAAAAGTGAAAAGGTCGTGAGAAGTTCCGAAGGCGCGAGTGTAAAGAGGTCACCGGGGTAGAAAAGAGGAGGATTTCAGCAGCTGCGCTTGATGTAGCATTTGAATATTAATCGAAGGACGTGTATGTTGGAGAGAAGCTAAAAAGGAAACTTGTAAGTTAGAGTTAAAATCTGAAACCTATGATCTCTATAACTGGCAGCGAGCGGAGGAAGTGACAGAGAGCGGAGGAGCTCGTGTGGAGCAAGTGAGGTGGATGAGTAGAGCCGCGCGGGATGGTATGGAGTGGTGCCAGGCTTGCTGGTTGAAGAGCTTAAGCCAACAAACTGTTTTCAGGATTTTGAAGCCATTACAACTGCTGGAGAACATTTCATGACTTGAGCATCTTTTTAAAGAAAAAAAAGCTTTTTTTTTTTTTTTTAGGATAAAAAGAAACTACAAAGCGTTAAAAAAAAAAAAAAAAAGAGAAAAGGAAAAAAAAAAAAAAGAGAAAAGGAAAAAAAAAAAAGAAACAGTAAAAAAAAAAAATCCATTGAGGCCTAACTTAAGGTTGAAGGTTTAAATAAATCCTCGTAGGAAACACAAAGAGTTAAGGCTCCCTACAACAATGTTTTGAGATTGTCTCCGAGCCAGGAAGATTAATGAAATGTTCATGAGAATATTTGGAAAAAAGCCACATTCCTATGGGAACATCACTGCAGCAAAAGTTTAATGGCGCAGAAGGACCATTTAGCAAGCGGAGCGTGTAGGAGAGGAGACCCAGGCTGGACTGTGGATGATCAAGGATTCTGCAGAAACAGAACAACGTGTCAAAATCGTATAAATAGTGTGTATAATGCTAGGAGGACCCGAAGAAAAAATAAAAAAAAACAGTGCCGAAACCTGGGAGGATTTTAAACATGTGTTTAATAACAGACTTTTTGATGAGCGATTCGGGACTCCTGAAACTCAAACACCACCAAACATGTACAGCTCAGAATAATCCAACGGCTGCGAGACACAAACCAAACCGAAAAAGGTTTGCTACTCCTGCTGTTCGGGATTCTGACGTTGCATTGTCTTTTTTTTTTTTTTTTTTTATTGTTATAATTTTTTTTTACACCATGAAAATCACACAAATGAAAAAAGAACATAAATCCAACAAAGTCTCAATAACAAAACATTTTTTCCACCAAATGAAAAAATATAAAAAAATAAACAAAAAAAGTCTCAAAAGAAAAACATTACGTTATTTAAAACATTACAGAACTCAAATCTATCCCTAAAATAAAAAATAAGATAAAAAAAATAAATAAACCAAAGACAAACCAAACCGGAAAAGGGTCTCAAAAGAAAAACATTATGTTATTTAAAACATTACACAATTCAAATCTATCCCTAAAATAAAAAATAAAATAAAAAAAGAAATAAACCAAAGACAAACCAAACCGAAAAAGGGTCTCAAAAGAAAAACATTATGTTATTTAAAACATTACACAATTCAAATCTATCCCTAAAATAAAAAATAAATAAATAAATAAAAGAAAAAAAAGAAATGAACCAAAGACAAACCAAACCGAAAAAGGTTTGCTACTCCTGCTGTTCAGGATTCTGACATTGCATTGTCATTTTTTTTTTTAATTTTTTTTATTGTTATAATTTTTTTTTACACCATGAAAATCACACAAATGAAAAAAGAACATAAATCCAACAAAGTCTCAATAACAAAACATTTTTTCCACCAAATGAAGAAATATAAAAAAATAAACCAAAAAAGTCTCAAAAGAAAAACATTATGTTATTTAAAACATTACAGAACTCAAATCTATCCCTAAAATAAAAAAAAAAATAAAAAAATAAAAATAAACCAAAGACAAACCAAACCGAAAAAGGTTTGCTACTCCTGCTGTTCAGGATTCTGACGTTGCATTGTCTTTTTTTTTTTTTATTGTTATAATTTTTTTCCACCATGAAAATCACACAAATGAAAAAAGAACATTTCCTGACAGGCTCCATGGCAGCATACGTGTGGGTTGGCCCCGCCTCCATAACTACCCAATAGGACCCCTCTCCCATAAATCTTTGCTCCTGGCTGCTATCCGTGTTCCTTTTTTGTCCTCCTCCGTAGGACCATGTGGTTCTCCTACCTGAAGATGACTTCACAGCGATCGATCGGCCGAATGACTGAATTGTTTCCTCCGATAGGCCTTGACTGTTAAGCAGGGTATGGAGAGTAATTGCAGAGTAGCGCTGAAGAAAGGTTATCTTACCTTAAAAGTGCGCCGGCCTGTTTACCTGTTGCTACAGGTGGCCCTTATCTGCTGGGAGGTCCGGTGTGTGCGTGCCTTGGATCGTTCGGCCAGGTGATCGTTGGTGGAGTGGTGAGTCTGTATCTGTCCATGGCAGCAGTGTTTATGTGTGTGCCCATTGATTATATCCTTTTCCTCTGTCTATTGCTATTTGTATGCTGTTTGCTGGACGCTTCTGCGTTCCAGCAAACTACTCTCTTCGATTTCCGGGTCCGCGGGCGTTCTGCGCATGCGCGGACCCGATGTGAGAGCGAGGCTTGGTTCTCGCGCATGCGCGCTGAGGATCCCGGCGTCGGATGACGCCGATGACGTCACGGGCGGCAAATTTAAAAACCTTGCAAAGCTGACAGAGCCCTGGGAATGATTGCGGACGCCACAGCGACTTCCCGGGGCTAGTATTTCGGCGGTTCAAGGTAGGAACAGTCCTTATGCTGGGGCTTGGTTGGATTATTGCTGTATTTTGTCTGAAGATTGTATTTTTTACTGCAGTGTCAGGCTTGGTGTTTTTGGACATTATGGATGCTTCACTGCCCCCTAGTGGCCAGCCCGCTCATGTTAGGTAGGTCCTAAAGTACATTTGTTATATTTCTAATATTGAAGAGAGTAAGCATAGGCAGCAAATATGACCTGTCCCTTCTGTCTGTCTCTCTGTGTTCACAGCCCTTCCAAATCTGATCCACAACCTAGTGCCTATAGACGCAGTGGATCGTCAAAATCGCACCACCGCAAATCCTCCTCAAAATCCAGCCACCATAGGTCCGCCAGGTCGGAACAGCGTGACAGGGATTATTCCCGCCCCCCTGTGGCTCACTCCAGCAAGAGGCCAGAGAAAGCATGTTGGGGGTGCAAAATGCCTGTACCAGCAGACAAATCCTTATGTGACCATTGTTTCACTAAGGCAGCGGATGAGAGAGACGGCGCTGACCAGCGCCTAGAATCAATGGTGAGACGAGTGGTAAAAGAATCCCTGCAGGAAAGGGAAGCTCAACAGCCCTGTGAATCCCCGGCAGACCCGCTAGATCCTATAGTAGGAGAGGGGGTACTACAAGAAACATGGGATTCATCCCAACCTAGCCGCCATTCTGCCCTTGTCTCAGACAGTGAATCGGATCCGGAAGATCCAGGTTTGGGGTTTGACTATGGTTTGGTTCCCTCCCTGGTTAAAGCTGTGAGAGAGGCTCTGAAGTGGGAGGATCCTGTCACCTCCCCCCCGAAGCAGAGGAAATTTTTTTAAACAGCTCAATAAGGAGCGTCAATTTTTTCCGTTTCTGTCTGAATTGGGTGATATTATTTCAGAAGAGTGGAGCAAGATGGATAAAAAGAGTTCCATGCAATCCAAAGTCCTTAAACTTTACCCCTTTAAGGAAGAAGATGTGAAACACCTGGAGTCAGCTCCAATGGTAGATGCAGCACTTATGCGTCTGGTGAGATATGTGACTCTCCCCTTAGAAGACACTGTGTCATTCAAGGATCCTTTAGAGAGACGGATCGATTCAGATCTAAAGAAAATCTATTTGACCTCCGGGATGGCGTGCAAGCCAGTGCTTGCGATCGCAGCAGTGTCAAAGGCCATAGAATTCTGGGCTGACAGCATTGAAGAATACCTGAGAGGCATTTCGATAGACACAGCTAAAGACTCACCTATTCAAGAGATTAGGATGGCTTCAGCCTTCTTGGGGGAGGCATCCATTGATGTCATTCGCCTGATGTCTCGGGATATGCTGGCAGCCGTTTCGGCGCGACGTGCATTGTGGCTCCGTCCGTGGCTCGCAGACCCTGCTTCTAAGCAGGCTTGGTGCCGCATCCCCTTTGAAGGGTCCTCATTATTCGGCAATAAGCTTGATTCTGCCATATCCCGGGCCACAGGTGGGAAATCTGGGTTTCTCCCTCAGGATAGGCGTCCTCAAAATCAGAGACGCTCTTTTCCAAGAAGACAGAATGCGGATCGTGCCAGGGATGCACGCAGCTATAAACCCGGCCGAGAATTCTCCAGGACATGGAGGTCCAGGCAGTCTTCTTTCAAGAAGGCCTCTAAAGGTGGTTCCTCTGGGAACCAGGAGGCTGGGAAGTCCTTTTGAAATTGGGCCCGCTCAGACATGTCGGGTGGGGGCCCGTCTTCTCCACTTCAAACATGTTTGGGCGGCCTCAATTCGGGACTATTGGACCGTAAAGACAGTATCGTCCGGTCACAAGTGGGTCTTCTGCAACACTCCAAAACTCAGATTCATCCCTTCTACTCTTCCAAGCTCAGAAGAGAAAAGACAGGTCCTGTTGACCTACGTAAGCTGTTTATTGGAACAAGGAGCAGTCGTACCCGTCCCAGAAGAAGAGAGGGGCGAAGGCATGTATTCACCCCTGTTTTTGGTGCAGAAGAAGAACGGCACATGGAGGCCAGTAATAGACCTGACTCACCTCAACTCATTCATCCGCAAGGAGAAATTCAAGATGGAGTCCCTACTTACCATACAACAGTCAGTACACTTGGGAGACTGGTTAATATCAATCGACCTAAAAGACGCATATTTTCATGTGCCTGTGACAAGGGACTTCCACAAATTCCTCCGCTTCGCGGTAGGCAACCAACACCTTCAGTTCATTTGTCTACCCTTCGGGTTAACCACGTCACCCCGGGTTTTTTCCAAGGTGCTATTGGCGGTAGTGGCTCTTCTCAGGGTCAAGGGTGTGCGTCTCCACCATTACTTGGACGACCTGCTTCTACTATCTCAGAGCAAGGATCAGCTATTAGTTCACAAAGAGGTTGTCATCTCTACCCTGCAAGAGTTCGGGTGGCTCCTGAACTTAGAAAAGAGCCAGCTAGAGCCATCTCAGTCCCTCGTGTTTCTGGGCGCTCTTTTCAACACCGTGGAGGGTTCCATCTCCCTCCCAGAGGAGAAAATCATGGTAATCCGAGACAGGATTCAGGAGGCACGTGGATCAACTCACCTTTCTGCTCTCCAGTGCCTGAAAATAATTGGTACGATGACAGCAACCATTCCCATGGTGAAGTGGGCCCAGTGGCATACCCGTCCCTTTCAGAAGGGATTTCTGCATCAGTGGAACTCTGTCGACCAGAATCAGCGCATCTTCCTTACCCCATCTATGAGGACATCTCTCCTCTGGTGGCTCCAGGGGAAGAATCTGCGCAACCATCATTCGATTGTCCCCATCTCATGGATCACGGTGACCTCAGATGCCAGCAACCAGGGTTGGGGCGCTCATTGCCTTTCGGAGGTAGCTCAGGGCAGGTGGACATGCCAGTCTCAAGGAGTCGTTTCCAACATCCTGGAACTGAGGGCAGCCTTTCAGGCACTCCTATCCTTTCGCCATCTAGTGTCGAACTCTTCCGTCATGCTAAGGTTGGACAACACAACAGCAGTGGCATACATAAGGAAACAAGGCGGGACTCACAGCTGGTCCCTGTTACAAGAAGTGGAGCCTTTAATGAGTTGGGCGCAAAAGAACTTAGCCAACATCTCGGCAGTATACATTCCGGGGGTCCAGAATGTGCAAGCAGACTTCTTGTCCCGGGTCGAGTTGGACAACAACGAATGGTCCCTCCACAGAGAAGTTTTCGAGTGGCTCCTAACACTGGGTGTGTCTCCGGAAGTCGACATGTTCGCTTCCCCGTGCAACTTCAAGATACCGAAGTACTTTGCGAGGTTCAGGGACCCTCAGGCGTTCGGGATAGATGCTCTCACGACCAGTTGGGAGTTCCAGAGGGCCTATGCCTTCCCTCCAGTACCGGTAATTCTGCAGTTTCTGCGGAGGCTCAGAACAGAAAAAGTGGAGATTATTGCGGTCATTCCATTCTGGCCCAACAGGCCGTGGTTTCCTCTGCTGCTGCTCCTCAGCTATCAAGACCCAATTCCCCTACCTCTCAGGCCGGATCTATTGTCTCAAGGCAAGACGTTACACCCGTTTCCAGCATGTCTGCATCTCAAGGTGTGGTTCTTGAGAGGGGAAGGCTAGAGGCGCTTGGTTGCCCGAAAGAAGCGATTCCAACTCTTCTTAATGCCAGGCGAAGAAGCACTAATAGGGTGTATGAGCGCATTTGGTCCAGGTTTGCTGAACACATGTCGTCAAGAGAAAACTCGTGTAACTCTCCAGAGGTTCATGATATCCTGAGCTTTCTTCAGTCTGGATTAGACTTATCCCTGGCGGTCGGTTCGTTAAGGGTGCAAGTGTCAGCCATCTCAGCCTTCACGGGAGTCTCATGGGCGAATCACGCCTTAGTTCGTCAATTCTTTAAGGGTGCCATCAGGCTCAGACCACAAAGAAGACCCAGGTTTCCCAAATGGGACCTTCCATTAGTTTTGGATTTTCTGTCAAATCTTGGGAAAGATTCGTCTCAACCTTTGCCTGTTAAGGATCTTACTCTAAAGACTATCTTCCTAGTGGCAATAACGTCAGCGAAAAGGGTATCAGAGATCAGGAATCTGGGTTCAGAGGAACCTTTTCTGACCTTTTTTGAAGACAGAGTAGTGCTGATTCCAATGTTAGGGTCAAACCCTAAAGTGACCACAGTCTTCCATGAGAATCAGGAGATTGTACTTCCTACCTTCAAAACATCAGATGACCAAGAGATCCATCCTCTCGATGTAGGCCACACCTTAAAACAATATCTGGAGGCAACAGCTCCATTCAGGCAAACGGAATTCCTCTTTGTCCTTCTTCATGGCAAGAATAAAGGGATGCGTGCGTCAATTAGGTCAATTTCCGCGTGGATTGTGCAGACGATTCAAAGGGCATACAGAGCTAAGGGCTTGGCTCCTCCTGAGGCAGTGACGGCTCATTCAACACGGAGCATCTCAACTTCGTGGGCAGCTTCTCGGCATGTGGCGCCTGATGTTATTTGTAGAGCGGCCTCTTGGTCCACAATTAATACTTTTCTTTCTCATTATTGCGTTGAACCAGCTGCGCTGTCTTCTATTAATTTTGGTTTACAAGTATTGTCATTGGACAATGTTAAATAAATTTGGTTTTCTTTGCTCAACATTTTGCCCACCCGAGTGTGTTTTGGCGAGTTATTTCCCACACGTATGCTGCCATGGAGCCTGTCAGGAAAACGGAAAATTTATATCAAATACTTACCGTAATTTTCCTTTCCTGATAGGCTCCATGGCAGCAGGAGTTCCCTCCCAAATGTCTGGAGTAGGCTAGTTACGGAACACGGATAGCAGCCAGGAGCAAAGATTTATGGGAGAGGGGTCCTATTGGGTAGTTATGGAGGCGGGGCCAACCCACACGTATGCTGCCATGGAGCCTATCAGGAAAGGAAAATTACGGTAAGTATTTGATATAAATTTTCCGTTAAATCCAACAAAGTCTCAATAACAAAACATTTTTTCCACCAAATGAAGAAATATAAAAAAATAAACCAAAAAAGTCTCAAAAGAAAAACATTACGTTATTTAAAACATTACAGAATTCAAATCTATCCCTAAAATAAAAAATAAAAGAAAAAACATAAAAAAGAAATAAACCAAAGACAAACCAAACCGAAAAAAGTCTCAAAAGAAAAACATTACGTTATTTAAAACAGTACAGAATTCAAATCTATCCCTAAAATAAAAAATAAAAGAAATAAAGAAATTAAAGCGAAGCTACACTGTATCCGATCACCATAAGCTAAAAACGCAATTTCACTAATTATTTAAGTGTTACCAAACCCAGGAGCCTGCATTCACTATATCTGGTCTCCCCAGGACCCAACATTCACTATATCTGGTCACCCCAGAACCCTGCATTCACTATATCTGGTCTCCCCAGGACTCTGCATTCACTATATCTGGTCTCCCCAGGACTCTGCAGTCACTATATCTGGTCTCCCCCAGGACCCTGCATTCACTATATCTGGTCTCCCCAGGACCCTGCATTCACTATATCTGGTCTCCCCAGGACTCTGCAGTCACTATATCTGGTCTCCCCCAGGACCCTGCATTCACTATATCTGGTCTCCCCAGGACCCTGCATTCACTATATCTGGTCTCCCCAGGACTCTGCAGTCACTATATCTGGTCTCCCCCAGGACCCTGCATTCACTATATCTGGTCTCCCCAGGACCCTGCATTCACTATATCTGGTCTCCCCAGGACTCTGCAGTCACTATATCTGGTCTCCCCCAGGACCCTGCATTCACTATATCTGGTCTCCCCAGGACCCTGCATTCACTATATCTGGTCCCCCCAGGACTCTGCAGTCACTATATCTGGTCTCCCCCAGGACCCTGCATTCACTATATCTGGTCTCCCCAGGACCCTGCATTCACTATATCTGGTCTCCCCAGGACTCTGCAGTCACTATATCTGGTCTCCCCAGGACCCTGCATTCACTATATCTGGTCTCCCCAGGACTCTGCAGTCACTATATCTGGTTTATAAAAATTCAAGCACTAATTTGCATGCTTACCTCTAAAATTCCCCCTCCTCTCAGTACAAATTTGCCCCCCCTGCTGAAATCCCCCCCCCCGCAAAAAAAATCCCCTCCTAGCACAAATTTCCTCCCCCCTCTGCCATAGCTTTTCTAGCACAAACAACAAAAATCTGCACTCCTAGCACAAATTCTCTTCCCCCATCCAAACATAAATTCCCCCAAATCACCACTTCTAGAACACCCCATCCCCAAATTTCTCCTCCTAGAACAATTCTTACCCCCTGCCGACCTCCAAATTCACCCTCCCAACACAAATCTCCCCCCCCCCCAATCTCCTTGTGTCGCCCACCCACTTCACATGCTTCCACAGTGCCCAGGGCAGCCGGCCCCTCCTACCCACCCCTTGTCCCAGCCCCGCTACAGTACACAGAACATGGAAATGCAATAGTTTTAGTCAATGTAAACTGCTAAATACCTTTTCTCATCAGCAGTATATAGCAGTCTTGTGACTTCTATCAGTGTCTGGTTAAAGTTTGTAGGAGGAGTTTTCCTTCTCCTCTGACTGTCCTATGAGGCTGCAGGACCCCCGACTCTCTGTCTTGGACAGTGCTGATTGGCCCTGTGTTGATCACATCCAAGAAAATAAATGCCCTCTAGCAATACACACCAAACTGAGCACGTGCAGCTTGTCCCCTGGACTCTGTTCTATCAGGAGATGAATTGAGGACAGTGGAAGAAAGACAATTAGGCCCCTTTCACACTGGGGCGGTGAGCCGCGGTGACGGTAAAGCAGCGCTATATTTAGCGCTGCTTTACCGTCGTTTTTACCGCGGTTTTCGGCCGCTCGCGGTGCGGTTTTACCCCCCGCGAGCGGCCGAAAAGGGGTTAAACACCCCCCGCAGAGCACCGCCGTAGCGGCGCTTTGCGGCGGTATTACCGCGGTTTTACCGCGGTCTCCCATTCTTTTCAATGGGAAGGAGCGGTATAGGAGCGGTGAACACACCGCTCCTATCCCGCTCCAAAGATGCTGCTAGCAGGACTTTTTTTTTCATCCTGCTAGCGCACCGCTCCAGTGTGAAAGCCCGCCGGCTTTCACACTGGAGTTAAAGGGGCAGGATTTTTTCATGCGGTGAACAGGCGCTATTTTTAGCGCTGCACCGCATGAAAAACGCCCCAGTGTGAAAGGGGCCTTAGAGAAGACAGGATCAACTAGGTTTTTTTACACAATGCAGAGGATTAACCCCTTAGGTTCCACAGTGAGTATAACAAGCGTGCTTTACTGCATATACAGACTGATTTTACTGTTGTGGGTTTAGTAACACTTTAATGTTCAAAGCAAACTTCCCCCACCTGTCCATGTCTCCATCCTTTATTTTGCTGGGAAATCATTTAGAAAAATGTCCCCTAGCATTTTTGGCCGTGGCCATCTTGAGTAAGGGCAAATGATTCATGTAGCATTTACCTCCTGGAATCCATCTGCCCTTAGCTCAGGCATGCAGGCAGGAGGGGGCGCTTAGGTGAGAAATCCCCTCCTGCCCCTCCTGAAGACTCATGGGATGTATGACATCATTTGCCTAGGCATGGAAACCAGGAAGTAACAAAGGAAATGTAAAAAACGGTTTAAAACAAGTATATATGATATATTTTCCAATCTATTTACTAATGCTAAGAGTATGAGGGGGGGGGGGGGGGGTTCAAAATAATCAATGTTGATTGAGAGAGTGAAGTTCCACTTTAAAAAAAAAACCACACACACCCAGATCCCAGTTCTCGCTCTGTCACGAGCGATCGCGGATGCCTCAAAGAAGTAGCAGGAGTCACAGATTCCGATCTACCATGGTTCGCTTCCTTCTTAGGTAATCGAACACAGACAGTGAAACTAGGAGCCTTCACCTCTGAAACTCGGGAGATTTCGTATGGAGTCCCTCAAGGATCACCTTTGTCACCTGCGCTCTTCAACATCTACATCCGTCCTCTCCTCAAAATCATCAGGAAAACGGACCTATGCTTCCACTCATACGCAGATGATACTCAACTCTACTATCGCATCACCGGACAAAATGACCAATACCAGGAACTAGAAAAATGCCTCACATTGATAGATGACTGGATGACCACGAGCTCCCTCAAACTCAACTTTTGGCCTTGGTGCTAGGGGAGATGGTCTGTCCAAGGGTGGTGGGTGCCTGCCATGCACGTTTTTTGGCAACGTTGTCCTTATATTTAGGATGCCGGGTGTCATAAATCATGGGTTTCTCCCTCACAAGTCTGATCAACTCCTCACAATCCACAGATTCTTTCTCCTTTGTTGATGACGCTTTTCGTCCTCTTTTGGACATGCTGGTTCCATTCCGGATTTCAAAACACACAGGGGAGGAACAGGAAGAAGGGGAGGTGTTGGAGTGGCGCGAATTTCTGTTCAGGACGCAAGCCAGATGCGAATCAGATGCGTGCCCATAGAAGATAATGGGCCAGAATTCACACCTGATCCGTCCCGCAACGCACCAAAGGCGGTTGCGTGTTTTCGTCAATTCGCATTGCGCATGCACCGGACATGTGTGAACGTGCCCCATTGAAAACAATGGGTTTTCAAATGTCCTGCGAATTCGCAGTATTTTGCCCCGCTGCGAATTCGCTATAGTGTGAACCCAGGCTCAAAGTCTCCATAGGCGACATTTAAAAAATTCTACCGGTTGCATGTTTTGTGTTACAGAGGAGGTCTGGGACTAGAATTATTGCTCTTACTCTACCGATCGTGGCGATACCTCACATGTGTGGTTTGAAAACCGTTTTCATATGCGGGCGCTACTCACGTATGTGTTTGCTTCTGCACTCGAGCTCGGCGGGACGGGGCGCGTTTAAAAAATTTTTTTTTCTTTATTTATTTTACCTTTTACTTTTTAATTTTTACACTGTTTTAAAAAAAAAAAAATTGTGTCACTTTTATTCCTATGACAAGGAATGTAAAAATCCCTTGTAATAGAAAAGAAGCATGAAAAGAATATGAGATCTGGGGGTCAAAAAGACCTCACATCTCACATTTACACTAAAATGCAATAATAAAAAAAAAAAAAAAAAAAATAATAAAAATGTTGTCATTTAAAAAAAGAAAATGTCCCTTTAAGAGCTATGGGCGGAAGTGACGTTTTGACGTTGCTTCCGCCCTGCAGTGTCATGGAGACTGTCGGGGGGCCATCTTCCCCTCACTCATCTCCATGCACAGTCACAGGAAGGATCCGATCGCCTCCTCCGATGCCGACGGCTCCGGTAAGTGGCGGAGGGCACTGGATCGCGGTGGGAGGGGGGCCCTCTCCCACCGCCGATAAAAGTGATCTTGCGGCGAATCCGCCACAGAAGCCACTTTCATCTTGTACCGGACCGCTGGCCGAACAACGATATCCGTCCTCAAAAGGGGACGTACATCGGCATGCGGCGGTCCGGAAGTGGTTAACAACCAATAATTACCAGCATTCTTTTCTTTACATTTCAGCTGTTAGCAGGGAAATCCTGCTGACAGCTGAAAGAAACAAGCCAGAAGGTATCGGATTCGCAGGATCGGTACAGTTTCACCCGTGAAAATGCTTAGTGTCTGCATCAATACCACTATCAGTATGTAGCACCCTGGTCCTAAACAGGGCTGCTAATAGATCTAGTTGTGCTAGGTGGTAACTAGCCTGGCTGATTGGTAGGTTGATCCACTGATTCCTGTCCCAAGTCTGATTTTGGGGTAGTCTCTCTCTCTTTTGTCAATAGGTGGCACTGTTGCTTTTGGTATTAGAATGATGGATTACCATAAATTCAGGTGATGGGTAAATAGGTTGTCTCAGCCAATCAGCAGGAGTTTCTTTGGCCGCTGTGTATGCAGGGATAGGCTATTTATTTGGGAGGAGTCAGGTGACCGAGGCTGCGGCCTTGGTGGGTGTGTGTCGAGAAGATCCTGGTTGCTAGGCCTGAAGCCTGAGGCCTATCCAGGAGGCATGCTGGCTGCTAGTTCCACTTAAGGCCTATCCAACAGTTAGAGGTTCAGCCAAGGTTAAGCCTGAAGCCTGGGGCGGAACCGCATGTGTTGAAGGCTTGGCCTGAGGGGAGCCTGATCGTTGTCGGAGGTAAAGGAGAAGCAGTTGCCACAAAGGGACGACCACTCCTGTTACCGGAGGCAAGCTTGAAAGGATGAATGAAGTTCTAAAGGAGTGAAGGAGTATCATAGCAGACGCTTCACTAGCCGGGGACAGTGAAGTGGTGGGAAAGAGAAATGTTAAGAGAAATAAAACTCTCTCTTTGTTAATTTTTATAAAAAGTGACTGGCGCCAAAATCTTTTGACCTTGCACCACACCCACTATGCCTAGTAACCTGCACCCTGAGGGGGAATGTCAGTTCTCCCTGGCTCTGGGGGTCACCATCAGGCCCTTGGTAGTTGGGGAGACCACTACAAGTATAACCCTAATACAAAGACACCAAAACAAATAAGTTCAGACATGAAGTTCTGTCTAATAAAATGGAATGACACAAGTATTGAGCACATGAAGAAAGGGAGGTGAAATAAAAAAACATAGAAAGCCAAGACACCAGCTGAAATCTATCAGTAATTAGAACGCAATCCTGCCCCTTGTCAGTGCCAATTAACCAGTTCCGGACCACCCACCGCACATATACTGTGGTAGGGCGGCCCAGCTGCACGAACCGACATACCTGTACGTCGCTCGCTCGCACCCGCCCGCCCACGGGTTGGCTACAGAACCGATCGATCTTCAGGTCCAGGCCAATGTTTTCTGGTCGGGACCCGCTGATCAGTTTTCTGGCGAATGAAAGAGCCTCCTCTGCCTGTGTAATATAAACACAGGCAGAGGAAGTGATGTCATCTCTCCCCTCGTGGAGCCCTTTTCGGTTCCAGCGAGCGAGGAGAAGACATCTACTGAGTACACCAACCCCACACTGACATCAGGACACGTAGGCACACTTTTAACCCTCTTATTGCCCCCCCCCCCCAGTTAACACTTTCCACCCCTGTCACAGTGTCACCAAGGGCAGTTTTCATATTTTTCACTGATCACTGTATTGGTGTCACTTGTGACACTAATCAGCGTTAGGGTAGTTAGTGGTAGGCCCAGGTAGGTTTAGGGGACCCCCCATATATTACCTAATAAAGGTTTAACCCCTTGATCACCCCCAGTTAACCCTTTCACCCCATGTCACAGTGTCACTAGTATAGTGTACAGATATTTTTTCTGATCACTGTTAGTGTCACGGGTGACACTAGTTAGCTTGTTAGCATCAGCGTTAGTCTTGTACAGCGTCAGGGTACCCACCATATATTCCCTAATAAAGGTTTAACCCCTTGATCACCCCCTCCCCCCAGTTAACCCTGTCACTCCCTGTCAGAGAGTCATTAGTATAGTGTACAGATCTGTTTGGGTGACATCAGTTAGAGTTAGCGTCAGTTAGCGTCAATCCCAGACAGCATCAGATTTTAACCCTTTGATTTCCAGTAGCACTAGCACACACACCATGGACGTCCATTACTAGTATTGTGTCTGAACGGATCGATACCTTTGATCTGATGAGAACTATACTAGCGTCCCCAATAGTATAGTGTTCCCAAAAACGCAGCTTTAGTAGTATCGGCCCAGACACCTGCGTTTAGCCCCTCCGCCCAGTCCAGTCCACCCAAGTGCAGGATTAGTAGATCACTGTCGCTTCAAATACACAGCACACAAAACTGCAGCATTAGCAGAGTCACGCCTGATCCCTGCTAGCACTAACAGTTCATTTTTTTTTGTAGCGATTCAAGCAGTCTCTGACAACCAAGTGTTTTTTTACCTGTGAGACACACTAGCTGTACCTGTAACAAAAGGTACACTAGTGAAGAGGCCTTCAGGATACGGAGCGTGACAGATGAGAGCGCAGTGGAGGCCTCACTGTCAGAATCACAATCTGATTCAGGCGCACTATACGAACCTGTAGAGAGCAGCGGCACCCTGACAGATAGCTCTGATGACGGAGTAGAGGTCCCTGCTATGGTCAGGTATACCCAACACCGTTCCTCTGTTGCTGAGGTGCAACAACCGCATGGTTCTCGTATGGAGCAGAGAGCCAGTACTAGTTCCGCTCAACCTTCTGGTGAACTGGCAAGCACCAGAGGCCTAGTACATCCTGGTCGTAGACAAACCAGCACTGCAGTAACACTTGGTGACGTGGCGAGTCCTATAAGTGCAGTTCATGCTGGTGCGGTGGCAGGCACAAGTAGTGTCCCGCAGCCACCAAGAATTCGAACACAGACCCGTAGAGCCCATAGTGCCCTTCCCGCTGCTCTTGCAAGTCCTAATTGGCAGCCCACCACTTCTGCAGTGCCCTTACTTCCCCCATTCACTGGCCAGCCCGAAATTCAGGTGCAAATTTTACTTCCCTTGACTTCTATGAGCTGTTTTTCACGGAAGATCTATTGTGGACCAAAGAAATGTATATGTTGGTCAATTTATCGCTGCATACCCAAATTTGACTCATGCCAGAGAATTTAGCTGGAAACCTTTAAGGGTTCCTGAATTTAGGACCTTTCTGGGCCTATCCCTCCTCATGGGCATTACTAAAAAGAGTGAGTTGCGGTCATATTGGTCCACTGACCCAATTCACTATACGCCCGTGTTCTCTGCTGCCACGGCCAGAACTCGATACAAGCAGATTTTGCGGTTCATGCACTTCAACGACAATGAACTCTGTCGTCCTCGGGGTGACCCTGAATTTTATGCCCCACAAAATTCGGCCCCTTGTAAACCACTTCAACCAACAATTTGCAGCCTTGTTTATCCCCGATCATGATGTCTGCATTGGTGAGTCCCTGGTTAAGTTTTATGGCCGCCTTGTGTTCAGACATTTTCCCCTTAGCAAGCGTGCCAGATATGGGGGTCAAGTTGTATAAGCTCTGTGACAGGGCCACAGTCTCAGGGCCATCTTAAGAGCATTATAGGCCCCCGGGCAATACAGTGCACTGGGGCCCTGGCTACACAATCACGCAAGAGAATAAAAATGCAAATTATCAATAAGGCTATATTTATTGGTACTTCCAACAAAATCAGTGTCAATTTAACACGAGTTTGATGGGCACAGTGGCAGCTTTTGATGGGCACAGTGGCAGCTTTGATGGGCACAGTTGCTGTGTTTGATGGGCACACTGGCTGTGTTTGATGGGCACAGTGGTAGCTTTGATGGGCACAGTGGCAGCTTTGATGGGCGCAGTGGCTGTGTTTGATGGGCACAGTGGCAGCTTTGATGGGCACAGTGGCAGCTTTGATGGGCACAGTGGCTGTGTTTGATGGGCACAGTGGCAGCTTTGATGGGCACAGTGGCTGCGTTTGATGGGCACAGTGGCTGTGTTTGATGGGCACAGTGGCAGCTTTTATGGGCACAGTGGCTGCGTTTGATGGGCACAGTGGCTGTGTTTGATGGGCACAGTGGCAGCTTTTGATGGGCACAGTGGCAGCTTTGATGGGCACAGTGGCTGTGTTTGATGGGCACAGTGGCTGTGTTTGATGGGCACAGTGGCTGTGTTTGATAGGCACAGTGGCAGCTTTGATGGGCACAGTGGCTGTGTTTGATGGGCACAGTGGCAGCTTTTATGGGCACAGTGGCAGTGTTTGATTGGCACAGTGGCAGCTTTTGAGGGGTACAGACAGTGGCTGTGTTTGATGCACAACTTGAACAAACTTAAGTAGACAGTGTTATGCCTCGTACACACGATCGGAATTCTCATCGGAAAAAACTCTGACGGTTTTTCCAACGGAATTCCGACGGAATTCCGCTCAAGCTGTGTTGCCTACACACGATCACACCAAATTCCGACGGTCAATAACACAGCGCATAAAACACGTTCGACAGCACTATAAAAGGGAAGTTTAATGCTTCCGAGCATGCGTCGAATTGTTTCCGAGCATGCGTCGGAATTTTGCGTGTCGGAATTGCCTACACACGATCGGAAAATCCGATAGAAAGGTTTTCCGTCGGAAAAATTGAGAACAGGTTCTCAATTCAAAGTCCGTCGGAAATTCCCACAGAAAAAGACCGTTGACCATACACACGGTCGGAAAATCCGATGAAAAGCTTCCATCGGACTGTTTCCATCGGAAATTCCGACCGTGTGTACACCGCATTAGACTTACTTGAGGCCGCCGGCCTGGTGCAGTACAGTGTGTCACTCACAGCAGAGCAAGGCAGCACCAGCTATCAAGGGCCATTATTCCGCTCCGCTCCCTCTCCACGCTGTCTGGCGGAGCTTGTTCACTAGCCGCTGGGGCGGCCGCGGCGCGCTATGAATGCTGGGGTGGCCACAGCCTCTGACTGACGTCACTGGTTGCTAGCTAGACGCCGGGCGGCTGGCGATTCTAGCAAGTGACCAGTGCAGCCAGTCAACTTAAGCAGCAGATTGCAGTGCTGAGGATCAGCCCTGGAAGGGGCCTTCCAGGCAAGTGGGGCCCCCGGGCAACTGCCCAGCATGCCCAGTGGAAAAAACGGCCCTGGTGGGCGGTGTCCAAGGGGTCATTTTTGTATTTCTGTTTGCGTTGAGGAGAAGAAGCTCTGTTTTGGATCCAACGCAAACCGAAATACAAAAACTCAGACCCCATGGACTCCACCCACCATCCTTGGACAGACCATCTCCCCAAGCACCAAAGCCAAAAGTCTCGGAGTCATCATCGATTCAGGAATGGCAATGGATGCACAAATAGGATCAGTAGTCAGTGGCTCTCACCATCTTCTCCGCCTGCTACTTAGACTCGTCCTCTTCATTCCAACAGAGGACAAAGCAGCAGTAGTTGGAACAATCATTAATTCCCGACTCGACTACGCAAACTCCCTCTACATAGGGCTACCTCAATATCAACTTGCGCACTTACAACTCATCCAAAACACGGCGGCAAGACTGATAACGGGAAAAAAGCCCTGGGAATCCATCTCCACCGTCCAGGGGAGCCTACATTGGCTAACCGTAAGGAATCGGATTACATTCAAGACCCTCTGCCTCACCCAAAAATGCGTACAAGGAAATGCTCCTCAATACCTACGCGAGAAGATAACGCACTACACACCCAACCGGAGTCTTCGAACATCTAACCAAAACCTCCTCCTCATTCCCAAATCCCGCTACAAATCAAAGGGAGAACAAAGATTCCCAGTCCAAGGACCACGGCTATGGAACGCTCTACCCACTAACATCCAATTGGAAGAAAACCATCGGGCCTTCAGAAAAAAACTCAAGACCTACTTCTTCTAAGAAGCTAGACAACACAGGCTGATCGAGCACCTTGAGGCGATTCAGTTCGCAATTGCAGCGCTATACAATTCATTCAATCATTCATTCATCTCCCCAAGCACCAAAGCCAAAAGTCTCAGAGTCATCTTTGACTCAGAAATGTCAATGGATGCACAAATAGGATCAGTAGTCAGTGGCTCACACCATCTTCTCCGCCTGCTACATAGACTCATCCCCTTCATTCCAGAAAAAGAGAAAGCAGTAGTAGTTGGAACAATCATCAATTCCCGACTCGACTACGCAAACTCCCTCTACATAGGACTACCTAATTACCAGATTGCACGCCTACAATTCGTCCAAAACACGGCATCAAGACTAGTCACAGGAAGAAACCCTGGGAATCCATCTCCTCAACCCTTAGGATCCTACACTGGCTAACCGTAAAGGATCGGATCACGTTCAAGACCCTCTGCCTCACCCACAAATGCACACAAGGAAACGCTCCTCAATACCTATGCGGCAAAATAAAACACTACACTCCCAATCACAACCTCCGATCATCTAACCAAAACCTCCTCCTCATCCCCAAGTCCCGGTACACATCAAGGGGAGAACGAAGATTCGCAGTCAGAGGACCACGGCTATGGAACGCTCTACCGACTGACATCCGCATGGAAGAAAACCATCGGGCCTTCAGAAAAAAAAACAAGACCCACCTCTTCTAAGGAACAGGAAGCACAGGACGGAGGCGATTCAGTTCGCAGTTGCAGCGCTATATAAATCATTCATTCATTCATGCCCGGCGGGTCATCGTGGCTGCCGGGCACTCGCATCGGCTCCGGGCACACGTTGCGGGTTGCGTGCGCAAAGGAAAAGCGACGTAAGGTTACGTCGATTTGCCCAGCCGAGCCAACCTGCCGCAGCAAAACTGCGGCGGCTGGTCCGGAATTGGTTAAGCGTTTTTTTTTTCGTTAATTTGGATGTTTCAGAATTAACGAATTTGGTGAAATTAGTTTAGAAACTAAACTAAACGAGTTGTGCATGTCTAGTGCAGACAGTGGCAGCTGGTGCTCAATAGTTTTGGGGGGGGGGGGGGGGGCGGCCGCAAACAAACCTGCCCCCTTCACTTACTACCAAAAACACCCCCCCAAGAATCCCTGGCCAATCGGCACAGCTCCCAACTGTCCCTGATTTCGAGGGACTGTCCCTGATTTGGAGCAATGTCCCTCTGTCCCTCTTTCTTCCTCATTTGTCCCTCGTTTTGGTCTGATCTATATAGTTGTATATAAAATGCACTTTTTATCTTTCAAAAAGTGTTTTCCAGCGCTAAACCTTTCATCCAATCTCTAAATTGCTGCATTTGTCAATTTTAAAAAGCCAATATAAAGGAATAGCAGTGGTAAAAAAAAGCACTTGTGGATTCTTAATTAACCGCTTCCCGACCGCCTCCTACACATATACGTCAGCAGAATGGCCAGCGGCGCTCTCGCGACCCGGTCGGGAGCTCCGTGACCCCGGCCGCGGGACCAGCGGACCTGATTGCCGCTGGTATCCCGCGATCGGGTCACAGAGCTGAAGAACGGGGAGAGGTTTATGTAAACAAACCTCTCCCCGCGCTTCCTACTCTGCCTGTCATCGGGAAAGCCGATCAATGACGTCAGACGTCAGCCCCGCCCCCTAATTTAAAAAAAACACACACGTCACAGCCCATAACCCCTCCCCTCCCCCTAGTGGTTAACTCTTTCACTGCCAGTGTCATTTATACAGGAATCAATGCATTTAAATAGCATTGATTGCTTTATAAATGACAATGGTCCCAAAAATGTGTCAAAAATGTCCGATGTGTCCGCCATAATGTCGCAGTCACAATAAAAATCGCTGATCGCCGAAAAAATATTAATAAAAATGCTATAAAACTATCCCCTATTTTGTAAACACTATAACTTTTGCGCAAACCAATCAATAATCGCTAATTGTGATTTTTTTTTACCAAAAATATGTAGAAGAATACGTATCGGCCTAAACTGAGGAAAAAAAATGTTTTTTTATATATTTTTGGGGATATTTATTATAGCAAAAAGCAAAAAATATTGCATTTTTTTCAAAATTGTCGCTCTATTTTTGTTTATAGCGCAAAAAATAAAAACCGCAGGGGCGATCAAATACCACCAAAAGAAAGCTCTATTTGTGGGATAAAAAAGGACGCCAATTTTGTTTGGGAGCCACGTCGCACGACCGCGCAATTGTCAGTTAAAGCGACGCAGTGCCGAATCGCAAAAAGGGGCCTGGTCCTTTGGCTGCCAATTGGTCCGGGGCTGAAGTGGTTAACCTTTTGTTTTTGGTTAATTATCCTTTAAGGGGGTGGGGCAGGGGGCGTGTCCTATGCCTACATACATTTGCTAGTAGGTGTCCCAGTAGCTGCTGAGCAATCATTTGGAGTGGATCGGCTGGAAATTATCACAGTGTATGGCTGACATAAGGCCATTTTGACCCTCCGGCTCTAATCATGTACTTCAAAAAAAACAAAAAACACCCCACTGGAATCCATGCATCGGGCGCGTTCGCATGTAGATTAGAGGCCAGGCGCATGGATTAGGGGGGGTGGCGCCCCTTATGGACAGGCCGCCACTGTGTGCAGAACAGGGTCAATATATAAAAACAGTGTCAAAGGACCTTATCTTGTACAATAGAGTTCCAGTTAACCACTTCCGGACCGCCGCACGCCGATATACGTCCTTACTTTGAAGGGGAATATCGTTGTTATGGCAGCAGCTAGCTGCCATAACCCGGTATCCTCTTCTTCAGCCGCTTTCCGATAAAAGTGGTCTTTGCGGTGGATTCGCTGCGAGATCACTTTTATCGGCGTATCCCCCCCCTCCCACTGCACTCTGGTGCCCTCCTCCGCTAACCGGAGCCGCCGCCGGCGGAGGCGATCGGATCTTCACCCTTGCTGGGTATGGAGACGATTGAGGGGAAGTTGGCCCCCATCCGTCTCCATAACAATGCAGGGCGGAAGCGACGTCAAAACTTCACTTCCCCCGTTAGCTCCTAAAGGGCCATTTAAAAAAAAAAAATAATTAAATTACACGTTTCTTATTAATTTTTATTTTTTATTGTATTTTAGTGTAAATATGAGACCTGAGGTCTTTTTGACCCCCAGATCTCATATTTAGGAGGTCCTGTCATGCTTTTTTTAAATATAAAAGTGACACAATTTTTTTTTTTTAAAACAGTGTAAAAATAAATTAAAAGGTAAAATAAATAAAAATTTTAAACGCGCCCCGTCCCGCCGAGCTCGCGTACAGAAGTGAACGCATATGTGAGTAGTGCCCGCATATGAAAACAGTGTTTAAAGCACACATGTGAGGTATCGCCGCGATTGGTAGAGCGAGAGCAATAATTCTAGCCCTAGACCTCCTCTGTAACTCAAAACATGCAACCTGTAGAATTTTTTAAACGTTGCCTATGGAGATTTTTTCTCGATTCCACGAGCGGGCGTAACTTTGAAGCGTGACATGTTGGGTATCAATTTACTCGGCATGTTATCTTTCACAATATAAAGAAAAAATTGGGCTAACTTTACTGCGGTCTTATTTTTTTATTTAAAAAGGTGTATTTTTTCCAAACAAAAGGGCGCTTGTAAGACCGCTGTGCAAATACGGTGTGACAGAAAGTATTGCAACGACCGCCATTTTATTTTATTCTCTAGGGTGTTAGAAAAAAAATTATAATGTTCGGGGGTTCTAAGTAATTTTCTAGCAAAAAAAAAATGTTTTTAACTTGTAAACAACAAATCTCAGAAAGAGGCTCGGTCCTTAAAGTGGTTGTAAACCCTTATGCCGCGTACACACGGTCGGAATTCTCTTCGGAAAAAGCTCTGATGGTTTTCCCGTCGGAATTCCGACGGAATTTCGATCAAACTGTCTTGCCTACACACGGTCACACCAAATTCCGACGGTCAATAACACCGCGACATACAACACGTTCGACTGCACTATAAAAGGGGAAGTTTAATGCTTCCGAGCATGCGTCGAATTGTTTCCGAGCATGCGTCGAATTGTTTCCGAGCATGCGTCGGAATTTTGCGCGTCGGAATTGCCTACACACGATCGAGAAATCCGATAGAAAGGTTTTCCGTTGGAAAAATTAACAGGTTCTCAATCCAAAGTCCGTCGGAAATTCCGACAGAAAAAGACAGATGAGCATACACACGGTCGGAAAATCAGTTGAAAAGCTCCCATCGGACTGTTTCCATCGGAAATTCCGACCGCGTGTCTGCGGCATTACAGACCACTTTGACCTACAGGTAAGCCTAGATTAAGGCTTAGCTGTAGGTCCAAAAAATCTCTCCTTAACCTACACGGTTAAGGAGATATTTTAGAAAAAAAGGGCACCGCTGTCTACGGCGCAAGTGAAGGCAAACATGCCGTCACTTACGGCTCCCGCACACATATGCGCCCGAGTGACGTCATCACTGCCCTGGCCACTCACAGCACCAGAGCAGCGATACCCGGAAAGAAGATGGACGCACCATGGAAGAGGGGACAGCGGTGACATCGCTGGCTTCTGTGTCAGGTAAGTGACACATAATGGGCTACTATGCGATGCAGTCCATTATGCTTTACCTTTGCAGCGAAACAAAGAGGAAGTAAGCCCTGATGGGTTTACTTCCTCTTTAAGTGGTTAACCACTTGCCGCCCGCCCTATAGGCAAATGACGTCGGCAAAGTGGTTTCAAAATCCTGACCGGACGTCATATGACGTCCTCAGGATTTTGAGCCGCTGCGCGGCGATCGTTGTTGCGGGGTGTCAGTCTGACACCCCGCAACTACGATCTCGGTAAAGAGTCTCCGACGGAGAGTCTTTACCACGTGATCAGCCGTGTCCAATCACGGCTGATCACAGTGTACATAGGAAGAGCCGTTGATCGGCTTTTCCTCACTCGTGTCTGTCAGACGCGAGTAAAGGAGAGCCGATCGGCTGCTCCTCTGACAGGGGGGGTCTGTGCTGATCATCAGCGCAGCCCCCCCGAAAGATGCCCACACTGGACCACCAGGGATGCCACCAGACCACCAGGGATGCCCAGCACCAGGTATGCCACACTAGACCACCAGGGATGCCAGTCAGTGCCCACAATGGATGCCAATCAGTGCCCACAATGGATGCCAATCAGTGCCCACAATGGGCATCACTGATTGGCATGCATTATTGTTTGGCACTGATTGGTATCCATCAGTACAAAACAATACAATACAATGCCGCCTATCAGTGCCCATCCGTGCCACCTATCAGTGCCCATCCGTGCCACCTATCAGTGCCCATCCATGCCGCCTATCAGTGCCCATCCATGCTCATCCGTGCCGCCTATCCATGCCCATCCATGCCGCCTATCCATGCCAATCCGTGCCAGCTATCAGTGCCAATTTGTGCCACCTATCAGTGCCCATCCGTATCACCCATCAGTGTCGCCTATCAGTGTCACATATCAGTGCCCATCAATGCCACCTCATCAGTGCCACTTTATTGGTGCCACCTCATCTGTGCCCATCAGTGCCGCCTTATCAGTGCCCGTCAGTGCAGCCCCATCAGTGCCCATCAGTGAAGGAGAAAACTTACTTATTTACAAAGTTTTTAAACTGAAACAAAAAAAAAGCATATTTATTTTCAAAATTTTCAGTCTTTTTTTATTTGTTTAGCAAAAAATAAAAACCGTAGAGGTGATCAAATACCACCAAAAGAAAGCTCTATTTGTGGGAACAAAATGATAAAAATGTAATTTAGGTACAGTGTAGCATGACCGCGCAATTGTCATTCAAAGTGCGACAGCGCTGAAAGCTCAAAATTGGTCTGGGCAGGAAGGTGTTTAAGTGCCCCCCGGTATTGAAGTGGTTAATAAAGATGAATAGGGACTTGGGGGGGGGGGGGTGGCTGTGAGCTAGTTCACCATTTAAATTTTCATGAAAAACTTCAAACTCGAAGTTCAGTTGGGATTTACAAAATAGAGCTTATTCCCCACGCAGCTTCAGCAAATACAGGTTCACTTCAACCCACTTCATACATCAGGCCCATTATCTCCAAGCCAATCCCATAAGAGCTCTAGCGATCGCTCCGTGGATATCCCACATTTTAGGACAGTTAATACCACTCATATTTGTCAGGGAGATAAAATGTGCTTTGTATGATCGGGTACATCGCCTCTGTGGGTGTTTGGAGTCTGCGTTCAACAAGATTGCAAGAGATGTGCACAATAAAGCATCATTCAGATAAATCCGAAAAGCGATGAATGCCCCGGGCTGTGCAGATTGTCATAGAAGTGACAAAACAGCGTCAGAACAACTCAGCACCGGCAGAACTCGGTATTTTGTGGGTTTTTAGCATCTGAATTGTATTGTCTTTATTTCAGTGCCAGGAAATGTGGCACACAAACTCTACGTATCGAAAAACAAGCTGTGCATGTTTTTAAAACCACATACAGACCGGACCAATTTGCAGCCAAAGGACCAGGCCCCTTTTTGCGATTCGGCACTGCGTCGATTTAACTGACAATTGCGCGGTCGTGCGACGTGGCTCCCAAACAAAATTGACGTCCTTTTTTCCCCACAAATAGAACTTTCTTTTGGTGGTATTTGATCGCCCCTGCGGTTTTTATTTTTTGCGCTATAAATAAAAAAGAGCGACAATTTTGAAAAAAAACGCATTCTTTTTTATTTTTTGCTATAATAAATATTCCCCAAAAATATATAAAAAAAAAACGTTTTTTTTTTTTCCTCAGTTTAGGCCGATACGTATTCTTCTACATATCTTTGGTAAAAAAAAAATTGCAATAAGCGATTATTGATTGGTTTGCGCAGAAGTTATAGCGTTTACAATATAGGGGATAGTTTTATAGCATTTTTATTAATATTTTTTTTTTTACTAGTAATGGCGGCGATCAGCGATTTTTATTGCAACTGCGACATTATGGCGGACACATCGGACATTTTTGACACATTTTTGGGACCATTGTCATTTATACAGCAATCAATGCTATTTAAATGCACTGATTCCTGTATAAATGACACTGGCAGTGAAGGGGTTAACCACGAGGGGGCAGTGTAGGGGTTAAGTATGCCTAGGGTGTGTTTCTTACTGTGGGGGGCGTGGCTGTCAGCTAGTGAATGCTCACAGGGAGCAGAGATCAGCGTCACTAGTTGCTAGGCAGAACGGGGAGATGCTGTTTATTTCCGCATCTCCACGTTCAGCCTTCCCGTGAGACGCTTGCGGGTGTCCCCACGGCGATCGAGTCCGCGGGACCCGCGACCGGCCTCACGGGGGTCCTGACCGGCGCTGGAGCGCGTCGCTCCCGATGGCACAGAGGCATTAAAAAAGGGACTTATATATACGCCCTTATGCCTGTCCGTGCCATTCTGCCGACGTACATCGGCGTGCGCCGGTCGGAAAGCGGTTAACCACTTGTCCTCCGGAAGATTTACCTTCATGATGCGGCACTGCGGTACTTTAACTGACAATTGCGTGGTCATGCAACGCTGTACCCAAATAAAATTTATTTCATTTTTTCCTCCCCAAATATTTTTTTTTGCGCTATAAACAATAAAACAAGCCCGACAATTTTGAAAAGAAAAAAAAAAACAATATTTTTTATTTTCTGCTATAAAACGTATCCAATAAAAATAAAATTGAGAAAATCGTCAATATGTATTCTGCTACATGTTTTTGATATAAAAAAAAAATCCAGATAAGTGTAAATGCCTGATGCAGTTGACACAGTTCCCCAAAAACGTTTACTGTACAAAGTAAGGTGCGTTGGCATGGACCATAGGGTGAGTACATGGATTGAAAACTGGCTACAAGGGCGAGTACAGAGGGTGGTGATAAATGGGGAGTACTCGGAATGGTCAGGGGTGGGTAGTGGGGTCCCCCAGGGTTCTGTGCTGGGACCAATCCTATTTAATTTGTTCACAAACGACCTGGAGGATGGGAATGAGGGAAACAGTTCAATCTCTGTATTTGCGGAGGATACTAAGCTAAGCAGGGCAATAACTTCTCTGCCGGATGTGGAAACCTTGCAAGAAGATCTGAACAAATGAATGGGGTGGGCAACTACATGGCAAATGAGGTTCAATGTATAAAAATATAAAATAATGCATTTGGGTGGCAAAAATCGGAATGCAATCTATAGACTGGGGGGAGAACCTCTGGGGGGATCTAGGATGGAAAAGGACCTGGGGGTCCTAGTAGATGATAGGCTCAGCAATGGCATGCAATGCTAAGCTGCTGCCAACAAAGCAAACAGAATATCGGCATTAAAAAGGGGATCAACTCCAGAGATAAAACAATAATTCTCCCGCTCTACAAGACTCTGGTCCGGCGGCACCTGGAGTATGCTGTCCAGTTCTGGGCTCCAGTCCTCAGGAAGGATGTACTGGAAATGGAGCGAATACAAAGAAGGGCAACAAAGCTAATAAAGGACCTGGAGGATATAAGTTATGAGGAAAGGTTGTGAGCACTGAACTTATTCTCTCTGGAGAAGAGACGCTTGAGAGGGGATATGATTTCAATTTATAAATACCGTACTGGTGACCCCACAATAGGGATGAACTTTTTTGCGGAAGGGAGTTTAACAAGACAAGTGGCCACTCATTAAAATTAGAAGAAAAGAGGATTAACCTTAAACTTTGTAGAGGGTTCTTTACTGTTATGCCCCGTACACACGGTCGGAAATTCCGACCACAAAATCCGACGGATTTTGTCCGACACTGGTATTGCATACACATGGTCGGACAAAGTTGTCGGAAAATCTGATCATTCTGAACGTGGTGACGTTCGTTGCGTACGACGGAAATACGTAGAGGCTATTAGCCAATAGGTTTGGTCTCCTAATTTGATCTGAGCATGCGTGGCACTTTGTCCGTCGGAATTCTCTACACGCGATCGGAAAAAGTCCGATCGGATTTTGTTGTCGGAAAATTTGAGAGCAGGATCTCAAATTTTTTCCGGCGGAAATTCCAACGGAAAAAGTCAGATGGAGCCCACACACGGTCGGATTTTCCGACAACATGGTCCGATCGGACATTTCCCTTCGGAATTTCCGACCGTGTGTACGGGGCATAAGAGCGGCAAGGATGTGGAATTCCCTTCCACAGGCGGTGGTCTCAGCGGGGGGCATCGATAGTTTCAAAAAACGATTAGATAATCACCTGACGACCGCAGCATACAGGGATATACAATGTAATACTGACATATAATTACACACATAGGTTGGACTTGATGGGCTTGTGTCTTTTTTCAACCTCACCTACTATGTAACTATTTTTTTTAAGAGCCCTGTTCTGGGGGTTTTGGTAAAATATCAAGGGTCTAAAAAGACCCCTGATGTCTCACTTTGAGACAGAAAAAGAAAGTGAGGACAGAGATCACCCAGTCCATTTGTCTGCAGTAAAGACAGTTTACTATGCTTCAGTTAAGAATGAAGACAGGAGCGATGGGTACAGATCACGCGCTGTGTTCATTCAGAAAAGGAAGAGACCAGTTAATGAAATACTTACCAACCACTTCCTTGCTCCTGAGAGGAGAGGAGGTAAGCTGGTAGCACTGCAGGGGAGATAGGAAGCAAGGGGAATCTGCACCGCACGGGGTGATTAGTGTGTGGCCAGGCACAACCGGCACGCCCTGTGTGCATGCATATGCATAGATAGAAATTTGGCTGGTCCCTGCTGAACCGACCAAAAGAACCCTCCTCACCATCAGAAGTTAAGAGTCCCCCACCCTCCTTTACATCACAGTGCACCCCCCTTACCTTGTGCTGCTGCCAGGAAGAGGCTGGGGGGTGGAGCTGGAAAGCAGAAAGTGCAGGGTTGGAAGGAGGACCAGAGGAGGGCTGGAGTCAGCTGCAGGTATCTGCTGAATGCTGAGACCAGGGGAGGCGGAGAAGAGGGGGGGTGCTTGGGCGGCGTTACCGCAATAACATCTACCGCCACTAGATGGCAGGAGAAGAGGGGGTGCTGCAGCTGCACAGAGAGGAGCAGTGATGTAAGTAACCGAGTTAAAATAAACAGAGTTACATAACGCAGTTCCTTTAGAGGGTAACGAGTAATCTAACTGATTACTTTTCCCCTCATGGTAACGCAGTTCCCATTACTTGGGCGGCGTTACCGCAATAACATCTACCGCCACTAGATGGCAGTAGTGTAATTACGAAAAAGTTCCCCCACCGGATAAGGACCCCCTGTACTGCTCAGGCGCAGCGCTTGCACGGTACGAAGGACTACGGAGCTTCCGAAAATTGCCGAACCTAAACAGCTCTGAGTGAACTCTACACCGCGCAGGCGCAGTTAACATGTAATTGTACGAGGCGATGCCGCACGCTCCTGATGCTCGAGCTACTCTGCAAGGGGCGTCAATCGTGTAACTAAGGGGCGGGTCTAGTATTACTGTAACCAAGGGGCGAATTTATTATTATTGTTATATATCGAGCGCTGCCCATTAATTTAACATTCGCCCTCTTCTGTAGCCATCCACCCCTTACACGATATAATAATAATAGACCCGCCCCTTACACGACATAATAAAAATAGACCCGCCCCTTGCTTACACACTATAACAGATCTGCCCCTTGGTAAGAGTGATAATAGAGCAGCCCCTTGGTTACCCGATATATAACAATAATAATAAATGCGCCCCTTGGTTACAGTAATACTAGACCCGCCCCTTAGTTACACGTATAGAATATTTAAAAAAAAAAGTCAGTTACTTTGCTGCGTAACTAATTACTTTTCCAATGTAGTAACTGAGTTACTAACGCAATTACTTTTTGGGAGAAGTAATTTGTAACTTAACGAATTACTTTTTTAAAGTGAGATGACCAACACTGGAGAGGCACAGGATCTGGAGGAGCAATTCTGTCCTCCTCTTTGCTGCCGGCTGCTGACAGAAGGTGGCGGTGGAGACAAGGGGCTGCCGCAGCTACAGGTGTGGTGCAAGGGCCACATGAAATGACCCGATTCGGCCCGTGGGCCTTGTGTTTGGCAAATGTGCTGTAGCTCCTCTGCTACATTTTACAATGGAATATATGCAATGGAATATATGCAATGGAACCATTCTAATGGGAGTGACTCAAGTCGCTCCGACTTAGAAAAAGGTTCCTGCGCTACTTGGGAGGGACTTCGGAGTGGCTTGCATTGACTTCTATTAAAGAAGTGGTTTGCAAGCCGCGCTGAGGTCGCCCTGTGCAGGATTTGGACGAGAAGCTTCAGATTTGGACGACTTTGAAGGCAGTGTGAACCGCCACTTATGGGAATTCCAGTTTCTGAAACTGTATACCAAATGTTACAATGTACAACGTATTTGATATGAACATCTTGAATTGTGTGAAGTATCAAGAAAGTATATTAGAAGAATTCCAGTTATGTGGATATTTTTACATTGGTCCAATTTGTACAAGATGGAGAGCATAATGTCACTGCTCAACTCCCCCCCCCCCCCCCCCACTTCGTCAATCAAAGAACGCTTTGTATCAATTAAGAAAATATAAAGCAATCTCTGAATGGCACTCATGCTAAGCGGGGACCTCCTGTGCTCATATTGCAGTAGGGCAGCCAATCGGCATGGGACATCACTGGAGTAGCGGTGAGTGGTGTCTAATAGGGTGATTTTAAGCTTCTGGAGCAAAGGTCTCAAACTGGTGGCCTTCCAGCTGTTGCCAAAGTCCCATGAGGCATTGCAAGGCTGACAGTTACAAGCATGACTCTCACAGGCAGAGGCATGATGGTGCTTGTAGTTTTGCAACAGAAGCAGCTCTCTCCTCTGACTGGCTGTGCGGGCAGCTGGGGGAGGGGAGAAGTGTCAGAGCTTGCTGTGATACGCCCAGCTCTCTATCTGGAGCTCTCAGTGAGCTCCGATCACCCGCCGATCTGTCCCGCTGGTGGCCGGTTTTCTCGGCGCTGTGCTGGTGGCGGGGATCTCTGCCGCTAGAAGAGGCGACTCTGTTATAAGGTAAGCTAGGCGGCCGCGAGGCCCCTCTGATCGCGGGGCCTAAGGCGACCGCCTAATTTGCCTAATTAGAGAGCCGCCTCTGGCAACAGGTGGAGGGCCGCCAGTTTGAGACCCCTGTTCTAGAGGGATCTCATAGGTATGGTATATCCATAGGTACATTGGTCCAAGCTTGACCATTACAACTATGTAAAAATATCCATACCTGGAATTCTTCTTTAAAAATTACAAAAAGTACTTTCTTTCTGCTCACATGATCTTACCATTATGTGTCATCGATTCACAGAAGTGACATCCCATGGGAGAGCGATCATGTTTTCCATGCAGAGATACTGCAGACTTTTTAGAGAATGATACTAAATTTAGAGAACGTTCGGTCTGGTGTATTCCATCAGTCCCAGGAATAACCAAATGAATCTACTTATTCCATTCTGAAAAAAGATCCTTTTCATTTTGTTTTGTTAAAGGCAGGAGCGGATGGAGAAAGCGTAGGACCTAGGCGAATATGAAAGGTGGGACCTAAAACTGTGGATGGGTAAAATAGTCAGCATGTACTGGTATTAATTCCATCACATGAGGTGGCAAAAGGAAAACACACGAGTAGTTCCTCTTCCAAACAGTACAGGTTCAACAAGCTCAATACATAGATCTTCAGTCCTTAGACCACAAAATCCGTCTGATTTTTTCCGATGGATTTTGTCCGACACTGGTGTTGCATACACACGGTCGGACAAAGTTGTCAGAAAATCCGATCATTCTGAACGTGGTGACGTTCGTTGCGTACGACGGAACTACGTAGAGGCTAGTAGCCAATAGCTTTGGTCTTTCGTAATTTGATCTGAGCATGCGTAGCACTTTGTCCGTCGAGATTTCTCTACTCACGATCGGAAAAAGTCCGACCGGATTTTGTTGTCGGAAAATTTGAGAGCAGGATCTCAAATTTTTTTCCGTCGGAAATTCCAATGGAAAAAGTCCGATGGAGCCCACACACGGGCGGATTTTCCGACAACATGGTCCGATCGGACATTTTCCATTGGAATTTCCGACCGTGTGTACGGGGCATAACAGTGGGAAATGCCAGAGGTTGCCCTCCTTTAGGCCCCATTCACACCTGAGCGTTTTGTAGCTTGAAGCCCGAAGCTCCAAAACACTGGAGGGGGAAAAAATCACGTATTCTCTATAGAGATGGTTCACATCTCCACTCCAAAACGCCTGAAGCCAGAAGCTCAAACGCCTGAAGCTCAAACAAGTTGTGGAACTTTTTTTTTTTTTAGACAGATTTGGGCGTTTTTCTGCTTTTTACATTGGTGGCCTTTTGACCTGTACAAAATCGTAAAAAAAACGCTGCAAAAATTGCTTTGGACTTCTGTGATACCAGTTTCCGCACAGCTGCTCACCTCTCAAGGTATTTCTACGCAACTGTATTCCATCTGCTGGTGACCTGTGCCTCTTCGTGCCATCCACTCCCTATGTCACTTCCAGTGGGCGGAGTGCGCCAAGTCGCAAGGGTGAACCGCTCTCGGCATTTCGGCCTCGGTAAGTACTTATCTGACAGTGGGCAAACTCAATATTAAGCCCTACGGACTAATCCCCCGTACACACGGTCGGAAATTCCGACCACAAAATCCGTCAGATTTTTTCCGACGGATTTTGTCCGACACTGGTGTTGCATACACACGGTCGGACAAAGTTGTCGGAAAATCCGATCATTCTGAACGCGGTGACGTTCGTTGCGTACGACGGAACTACGTAGAGGCTAGTAGCCAATAGCTTTGGTCTCGTAAATTGATCTGAGCATGCGTGGCACTTTGTCCGTCGGAATTCTACACACAATCGGAAGAGGTCCGATCGGATTTTGTTGTCGGAAAATTTGAGAGCAGGATCTCAAATTTTTTCAGTCGGAAATTCCTTTTGTACCACCACCCCCTACCTTTAGAGGGTAACCCCATACGAGCCGGGCCCTCCTGTCCCTTCTGTATTGTACTGTAATTGTGCTGTCCCCCCTCTATATTGTAAATCGCTGCGTAAACTGTTGGCGCTATATAAATCGCGTATTATAATAATAATAATACTTTGCTACACTCCTTGATGTTTTTGGGGATATGGACAAGTAGGAACATTTTATCACATGCGGTGAACATGCCCGCTGGTTCTGCAATACTGATGTTTTCTCTCTTCTCATTACACTAATGCCCCGTACACACGGTCGGAAATTCCGACCACAAAATCCGTCTGATTTTTTTCCGACGGATTTTGTCCGACACTGGTGTTGCATACACACAGTCGGACAAAGTTGTCGGAAAATCCGATCATTCTGAACATGGTGACGTTCGTTGCGTACGACGGAACTGCGTAGAGGCTAGTAGCCAATAGCTTTTGGTCTCGTAAATTGATCTGAGCATGCGTGGCACTTTGTCCGTCGGAATTCTCTACACACAATCGGAAGAGGTCCGATCGGATTTTTTTGTCGGAAAATTTGAGAGCAGGATCTCAAATGTTTTCAGTCGAAAATTCCTTTTGTACCACCACCCCCTACCTTTAGAGTGTAACCCCATACGAGCCGGGCCCTCCTGTCCCTTCTGTATTGTACTGTAATTGTGCTGTCCCCCCTCTCGCTGCGTAAACTGTTGGCGCTATATAAATCGCGTATAATAATAATAATACTTTGCTACACTCCTTGATGTTTTTGGGGATATGGACAAGTAGGAACATTTTATCACATGCGGTGGTTCTGCAATACTGATGTTTTCTCTCTTCTCATTACACTAATGCCCCGTACACACGGTCGGAAATTCCGACCACAAAATCCGTCTGATTTTTTCCAACGGATTTTGTCCGACACTGGTGTTGCATACACACAGTCGGACAATGTTGTCGGAAAATCCGATCATTCTGAACATGGTGACGTTCGTTGCGTACGACGGAACTGCGTAGAGGCTAGTAGCCAATAGCTTTTGGTCTCGTAAATTGATCTGAGCATGCGTGCCACTTTGTCCGTCGGAATTCTCGACACACGATCGGAAAAAGTTCGATCAGACTTTGTTGTCGGAAGATTTGAGAGCAGGAAAAAGTCCGATGTAACCCACACACGGGCTGATTTTCCGACAACATGGTCCGATCGGTCATTTTCCGTCGGAATTTCCGACCGTGTGTACGGGGCATTAGACTGGGATGCCATTACAGTTCACGTGCGTGTAAAGGCAGGTGTCCCAATACTTTTGGTAATATAGTGCCTATTCATTTCATATTGATATACATTTCAATTTACAAGCAACAAACTTTTTTTGTCCCCTACCATTGAGCCTTCTAACAGAATAAAACCACTTCCAATTTTGCTAGATTAGAGAACATTGACTATATTCTATTCTCTCGCGTCCCTGACCTTTGACATGTACATGTCCTACAATTTTAGAGTGAAAAGGAGAAAATTAGTCTGTAACATAGAACCAGAGACTATAAAAAAAAGTGAAATACCGTAATATTATCAATAGCAGAGCTTTGTACGGTTCCATGACAAACTTAAGAAAATCCATGGTCTCGTGGCAAGGTGAAGAGGAATAGTTATCCTCTCCCTGCCTTGACAACAGCGGCGCGGTGGAATTTTTACACGTACGTTCTGTTCACACCCACTGACAATGGACCTATTGAGGCATTGTCGGAGAACATGGAGAAAATTCTCCCAATGTAAAGGTTTTTGCCACAATAGAAACAATTATATATTATATGTTTCAGGGACGAACCTCTGCTTTACCGATAAATATTTAGCGGGAGATTTTTTTTATTTTTATTTTTTTATCAATTCAACTATTTTGCCTGCTTGACAGCCTCGGGCATCAAGTTAACTGAGGTGGGAAAAAGTAATTTAAAGGAGGTCAGCCCTTGACTGGAGAGTGAAGGTCTTGATGGGACACTTCACGTGAACGCTATTATATTTACAATGGCTGAAAAGAAATATGTAAGAACTATTTTGGACTGAAAATTGATGTCCGCACTCTCGTGATTAACCCACTCCATCCTTATTACAGCCTTGCAAAGCAATCAAAAGCATAGGCACCTTTCAGAGCTTGAAGTCCTATGCAGCATCCTACTAGTTAGGAACATTTATGCCGCGTACACACGGTCGGAATTCTCGTCGGAAAAAGCTCTGATGGTTTTCCCGTCGGAATTTCCGAAGGAATTTTGCTCAAACTATATCCCGAAAATATCCCCCCCACATCATTAATTCTTAATGATACGGAAGTCGCGCCCGCATATGTAAACGGTGTTCAAATCACACATGTGAGGTATCGCCGCCATCGTCAGAGCGAGAGCAATAATTCTAGCACCAGACCTCCTCTGTAACTCTAACCTGGTAACCGTAAAAAAAAAATTTAAAGCGTCGCCTATGGAGATTTTTAGGTACCAAAGTTTGTCGCCATTCCACGAGTGCGTGCAATTATAAAGCGTGACGTGTTTGGCATCTATTTACTCGGCGTAACATCATCTTTCATATTATACAAAAAAATTGGGATTACTATACTGTTTTTTTTTTTTTTTTTTAATTCATGAAAGTGTCCCTATTCCTAAAAAGTTGCGTTTAAAACACCGCTGCACAAATACCGTGTGACATAAAATATTGCAACAATCGTCATTTTATTCTCTAGATTCTCTGCTAAAAAAAAAAATATATATATATATATATATGTATAATGTTTGGGGGGTTCTAAGTAATATTCTATCAAAAAATAGGGATTTTAACTAAACACCAAATGTCAGAAATAGGCTTATGACATTTATGGCGTACACACGGTTGGAATTCTTGTCGGGAAAAGCTCGTCGGAAAAATCTACCCAGCCCCCTACCTCTGATGGTTTTCCCATCGGAATTCCGACGGAATTTCGCTCAAATTGTCTTGCCTACACACGATCACACCAAATTCCGACGGTCAATAACACCGCGGCATAAAACACGTTTGACAGCACTATAAAAGGGAAGCTTCCGAGCATGCGTCGTATTGTTTTCGAGCACGCGTCGGAATTTTGCGTGTCGGAATTGCATACACGCGGTCGGAAAATCCGATAGAAAGGTTTTCCGTCGGAAAAATTAAGAACAGGTTCTCAATCCAAAGTCCGTTGGAAATTCCGACAGAAAAAGACAGATGGGCATACACACGGTCGGAAAAAAACGATGAAAAGCTCCCATCGGACTGTTTCCATCGGAAATTCCGACCGTGTGTACGCCGCATTAGTTCTTTTTGTCTCCGCTGTAGTCAGTGGAGCAGTTGTTCATTGTTTCTGGCTACTCTGGGTCTCACAGACTGTAGGTTTGATTTCTGCCCCCTGTCTTCCAGAGGCTCCTGGAACATAGAAGGTTGACCAAGGAAAATCTCAGCCTGAATATTTTTTGTGCCCCAACCAATTCCTTGGGAGGTTTGTCCAGAAGGTGGTTGGAGAGGCATATAAGTAGTCTGAGTTTTGGAGCAGCAGGGACTTCCTCCTCTCCTTGCCAGAAGTAATCCCCCCGACTGGGTGGAGGGTGGCTACCTCCACTTGCAGCAGTTATCCTGATTCCAGCAGTGATTCATCGAGGTCCCAGGTATGGCCTCCTGTCAGCCTTGTAACAGAAGGAAGACACCCCCATCCCTATAGTAAACTATTGCGCCCAGGGCAGCTGTCCCTCCCGCCCATCCCTTGTCCCAGTCCTGGTGTCAGGGCTGGGCCCAGCCCTTCCTTCTCTAAGCTGGCCGCTCAGCTGTCGGCTAATTGCCAGCTCCCATCTCTCCACAGTGACTCACCTGTTGATGATATCCTGCTCGTCAGTCCTGCCTACTTAAGCAGTCCAGCCCAGATGATCTCTGCCTTTGCCTTGGTCACATCTCTAGAGACATTCTCCTGTGTTCCTGTTAAAGACTTGCTTGGCTGACATTCCTTCTGGCTCCAGATCCTGCTTGCTGTTCTACTACGCTCATTTCTGTCTCCCTGACATTTTGGCTTGTCTGACTATCCGTTTTCAGTTCCTGAACTCTGGCTATGTTTTGACTAAGTTTACTCTGTTTACCTTTTTTTTATTATTATTAAACAAGTGAGATTTAACTGTACTTCTGTCTCAGTCTGATTCATGGTTTCTGACACCTGGGTAGTAAAGCCGCTTTCACAGGGAGGTACTAGAGCCACATACACAGGGAGGTACTAGAGCCAGGTCAGGTAGAAGAGAGTAGAGATGCCAGGAAGCTTTGGAAGCCTAGCTCACCCCTAAACACTTATTCTGTACACAGAGCACCCCTGAACTATGCACACTGTATGCTGCATACTCCTGAACTCTGAAATCTAGAGCCACATACACATGGAGCTACTAGAGCCAGGTCAGGTAGGAGAGAGTAGTTATGCCAGGAAGCTTTGGAAGCATAGCGCATTCAGAAAAAAACTCAAGACCTACCTCTTCTAAGAAGGTTGACAACAAAGCACCAACACAGTGCCTTGAGGCGATTCAGTTTGCATTGTAGTGCTATACAAATCATTCATTCATTCAGCACACCCCTAAAATCTGCATTCTGTACACAGAGCACCCTGAACTCTGTACTCTGCATATTCCTGAACTCTGCATACTGAACATAGCGTACTCCTGAACTCTGCATTCTGTATGTAGCATACACCTGAACTCTGCACTTTCACACCTGAAATCTGTATGCAGTGCACTCCTCAACACGGAACTCTGTACACAGCGCACCCCTGAACAGTGCACTCTGTATGTAGGAACATTTTATCACATACAGTGAACATGCCCGCTGGTTCTGCAAAACTGATGTTTTCTCTCTTCTCATTACACTAATAAGACACATAATACCTTTCAGAGAGGAATATGCTCCACTCTGTATCAGGCCACCTGACCTCCTCAAGGTACAATTCAAACATAATAATTAGGAATAGGTGAAGGGTAGGGGTGAACTGGTCACCCTCTTAGAAAATTGGTTTTGTAGGTACCACATCCTCCATTACATAACATCTCAGGGAACTAACCACAGATCTTCTGTGGATGTTGGCTGCCTCAAATCCTTCTGTCTCCTCATGTCATCCCAGACTCCATGATGGTGAGAACAGGGCTCTGTGGGGGCCAAACCATCACTTCCATGACTCCTTGTTCTTCTTTACACTGAAGGTAGTTATTAATGACATTGACTGTATGTTTCGGGTCCTTGTTCTGCTGCAGAATAAATTTGGGGCCAATCACATTCCTCCCTGATGGTGTGGCATGATGAATAAGTCTCTGCCTGTATTTCTCAGCATTTAGGACACCATTGATCCTGACCAAATCTCCAACTCCATTTGCAGAAATGCAGCCTCAAATGTGCAAGAAACCTCCACCATGCTTCGGAGTTGCCTGCAGACACTCATTATTGTATCGCTCTCCAGCCCTTTACCAATAAACTGTTTCCTGCTACAGCCAAATGTTTCAAAATTTGACTCATCAGTCCGGAGCACCTGCTGTCATTTTTCTGCACCCCAGTTCCTATGTTTTCCTGCATAGTTGAGTCGCTTAGCCTTGTTTCCGCGTCAGAGGTTTGGCTTTTTCTCCACAATTCTTCCATGAAGACCACTTCTGGCCAGACTTCCCTGGACAGTAGATAGGTGTACCTGGGTCCCAGTGGTTTCCCAGTGGTTTCCATCTGCTGCAGTAAGTTTCCTTGGCCGTCCACTGCGTCTACGGTTTTCAAAATGGCCCGTTTCTTTGTGCTTCTTCAAAAGAGCTTGAACAGTACATCTTGAAACCCTAGTCTGCTTTGAAATCTTTGCCTGGGAGAGACCTTGCTGATGCCTAACAACAAGGTATAACTACCTTGTGTCTTGTTGCTGTGCTCAGTCTTGCCATGGTGTATGACCTGTAAAATGAAACAGTCTTCCACAACCTCACCTTAGTAACAGAGTTTGGCTGTTCTTCACCCAGATTTAAGCCCCCTACACAGCCATGGACGTCCGCATGGCTGTGCCCCCCCCCCCCCCCCCCCCCCCCCCCCCCCGGAGCAAGGTGTCCACACACGGACACTCAGGGTCAATCCTGGGCGGGTGCACTGCATCTAGGCACTGCAACCTGCCGCAAAAAGGGGGGGGCGCTGAAGCTGTGGCAGCCACTTACTGTTACATTTAGCAGCAGCGACTCCCTAGACTCTCTTTTTGCACCGTCTACTGGCCTCTCTGCCGCCCTCAGTGGTTGCTAAATTTGCCTGGCATCTAGCAACCAGTGATGTCACGTCATGAGGCCGAGGTGAGGCCCCAGCATTCAGAGCGGAACAGGATATTCTTACTCTTTCGCGCCTGGTTAATTTTGGCTCCACCCACCTCCTCCATCTTCTCCAGGCAATGCGGCTCAGAGAATGAGGGAAGGAAGGGGGCACGTCTGAAGAGCTGAGAGCTGTCCACCTGCACCAGCACCAGCCTGAGGTGAGGCAGCCTGTGTCCATGTTCTGGAGCTCATCTAACAGCACTACTTGTATAATTGCGGTCAAGGTGTTAAATTCATTATTTAATGATAGATATGTGGGGGATATCATCGCTAACCTTCTAAAAATGCTCTTTACCTGGCTGTAATGCTGACCCGTGGGTCTGAATGCTTTCTAAGCCAGAGCCAGAGCAGAGCCAGAAAAGTTTAAGGAAAGTTACAAATTCTCATCTGCATATCTCCTCCGGGTTAATGAATATAAATATTGGAACAGCAAAGCCATTGTGCTGGCGTTTTCAGAAAGAAAAGTCAGTAGTGGAAACCTCTGTAAACATAAAAACAGATTAGAAATTGTCTAATCAGACAACGGCAGCTTGATCCTTCTGTTAAGTTTTTGCATCAGGTTTCTCAAACCTTTGCATGCCTGCGCTTTATGTGATATTGACTAAGCCCCTCCCCTTCATGACATTGTCCAAAATGGGCGGAGCATGGGTGACCCTAAAACGATGCCCCCCCCCCTCTGAAAAAAGTTTTTTACGGATGCCCACGTACACAGCTGTTTCTGTTTCAGTTCAGACCTACGTGAAATTGATGATCATTAGCACCTTCTTGGTAAAATTGACAAATCGTACACCTGGCTCTAATCCTACAAAATCCCTGACTTTGTGCAAGTGTACAAAGTGTGCAAGTGTAAGAATTGATGCTGGTTTGAAGCCAAGGGGTAGTCACATCAAATATTGATTTGATTTGGATTTTTCTTGTGTTTGCTCACTTTGCATTTTCTAAATTGATAAAAAAAAAAAAAACAATTAAAATATATATTTTTGAAAGCATTCTTACTTTACAGCATTTTTGCACACCTCCCTTAACCGCTTGCTGACCAGCCGCTGTCATTATACTCTGGCAGGTTGGCTCTCCTGCGCGAACAGCCGTAGCTGTACGGCGGTCTGTGCATGGGAGACGGCGGCGTGCGCGCTGCGTGCCACGGGAGCGTACCCGCCGGTCCGGCGGACTTGATGTCCACTGGCGACCTGCGATCGCGGTGTACAGAGGCAGAACGGGGATCTGCCAGTGTAAACAAGGCGGATCCCCGTTCTGCCACATGACATGTCAGAGATCTTCTGTTCTCAGTGATTGGGAACAGTGATCTCTGTCATGTCCCTGGCAGCCCATCCCCCCCCCCCCCTACAGTTAGAACACACCCAGGGAACACACTTAACCCCTTGATTGCATCCAAGTGTTAAACCCTTCCCTTCCAGTGTCATTTATACATTGATCAGTGCCTTTTTATAGGACTGATCAATGTAAGCCCCATGTCCAATCACTGTCCAAATCTTGCCGCCTCAACCTCCGGAACATCTCCAAAATACGCCCCTTTCTAACCAATGACGCAACAAAGCTCTTGATTCACTCCCAGGTCATCTCCCGCCTCGATTACTGCAACTCCCTCCTCATTGGCTTACCTCTGCATACTCTATCCCCCCTTCAGTCCATCATGAATGCTGCTGCCAGACTCATCCACCTTACCAACCGCTCTGTCTCTGCTACTCCTCTCTGTCAATCCCTCCACTGGCTTCCGCTCACCCAACAAATTAAATTCAAAGTACTAACCACTACCTACAAAGCAATCCACAACTCTGCCCCCAGCTACATCACTGACCTAGTCTCAAAATACCAACCTAATCGTTCTCTTCGTTCTTCTCAAGACCTCCTGCTCTCTAGCTCTCTCATAACCTCCTCCCATGCTCGTCTCCAGGACTTTTCCAGCGCCTCTCCAAGCCTGTGGAACTCCTTACCCCAATCGGTCCGTCTATCTCCTACTCTATTAGCTTTTATACAATCCCTTAAAACCCTCCTCTTCAGGGAAGCCTATCCTACCCACAACTAACAACTGTATTTTCATTTTGTCCATCTGATCATCCCCCACAGTTATTACGTTTTGTTTCCACTTGACCCTCCCTTCTAGATTGTAAGCTCTAACGAGCAGGGCCCTCTGATCCCTCCTGTATTGAATTGTATTGTAATTGTACTGTCTTCCCCGATGTTGTAAAGCGCTGCGCAAACTGCTGGCGCTATATAAATCCTGTATAATAATAATAATAAGGCCCCTTTCACACGTTTTTCAGGCGGTACAGCGCTAAAAATAGCGCCTGTATACCGCCTGAAAAAATCCGGCCCCATTCACTCCAGTGTGAAAGCCGGCGGGCTTTCACACTGGAGCGGTGCGCTAGCAGGACGGTCAAAAAAGTCCTGCTAGCAGCATCTTTGGAGCGGTATAGGAGCCGTGTATTCACCGCTCCTATACCGCTCCTTCCCATTGATTAGAATGGGACACCGCGGTAATACCGCGGCAATACCGCCGCAAAGCGCTGCTACGGCGGCGCTCTGCGGGGGGTCTTTAACCCTTTTTCGGCCGCTCGCGAGGGGTAAAAATTCCATAGTTTGTAGACCCGATAACTTTTGCGCAAACCAATCAATATATGCCTATTGCGTTTTTTTTTTTTTTTACCAAGAATATGTCGAATATCGGACTAAACTGATAAATATTTTTTTTTATTGTATATGTATTATAGTAAAAAAAAGTAAAAAAAAATACATTTTAAATTGTTGCTCTTTTTTTGTTTATAGCACAAAAAACAAAAACCGCAGAGGTGATCAAATACCACCAAAAGAAATCTCTTTTTGTGGGGGAAAAAAGACATCAATTTTGTTTGGGTGCAACGTTGCACGACCGCGCAATTTTCAGTTAAAGCGACGCAGTGCTGAATCGCAAAAAATGGCCTGGTCAGGAAGTGGGTAAATCCTTCCGGGGCTGATGTGGTTAAACATCTACACAGTACTATATGTATAGAATTTTTTTTATTAATTTTTAACTTTTGAACCAAATAAAACTACGATCGTTTTACCAGTATCTGAACTTTGGAATCCACAATTTTACTTTATGTATTTGCATGATCTGACTACCTCGGTTGGGAGAAAAGTGGTGGGGAAGGTGTCAGAAAATATTTCCCTCCCCCTTCCCCTGTTGTGCAAATTGGCAACAGTTGCTGAGGGAAAAGCTTTTTTTTTTCCGTATTCTGGAGAAAAGCTGAAGAAGTTATGAAATATTGAACTTGATGGACATCCGTCTTTTTTTTTTTTTCAGCATAAACTTTCTATGCTTTCAGCCAGTAGGTGGCACTACTTCAATTTATGTCCTTTGAGTTTCATAGATGGCCCTTATTAGTAACTTTTATTCTTAAAATATATAAGCATGTTATGAATGTAAAGAACAAATACACTGTATCTGTTATTATAATTATTATTATTATTATTATTATAAATTAGGTCTGTCTGTTTTACTATTTCAAGAAATTAAAAAATAAACCCTTGCCATAAATTGGACAATTTCTACCTTCAAAGAAAATTAAGATCAGGACAGAAGATTCCAGGTTTGCCTTAATGACTTCTGGAAAACTGTAAAGGATTAGTATGTCTCCTGTAAAAAATGATATGGTTTTCATTAGCACTTGGACACTTGCCATTTGCCAAATCGCTCCATGTGAGATTTAATTATCTACAGCCTGAAGTTTTGTTTCGGGGAAGGGGGGGCTGTTACTAGTAGAGGAATACAGCGGTCTAGTTTAGGGGCACTTATTAATTCATACTGTGATTTTATATCTTTTATCTTTACTATTATTTGCTTTTTAAATTTTTTTATTTGTTTACTGATTATAAAAGAAAATCAGAGCAGCTCCGTGAATTTTAGAAGAGGTGGGGTAGGCCTTATTGTCTTATGCCCCGTACACACGATCGGAAAAAAAACGATGTGAGCTTTTCATCAGAAAATGCCACCGTGTGTATGCTCCATTGGACTTTTGCTGGCGGAATTTCAGCCAGCAAAAGATTGAGAGCATGTTCTCAATTTTTTTTTCCGACGGAAAAATTTCTATCGGAAATTCCGATCGTCTGTGGCAATTCCGACACGCAAAATTTCCGACGCATGCTCGGAAACAATTCGACGCATGGTCGGAAGCATTGAACTTCATTTTCGCAGCTCGTCGTAGTGTTGTACGTCATCGCGTTCTTGACGGTCGGAATTTGGTGTGACCGGGTGTAGGCAACACAAGCTTGAGTGGAATTCCAGCAGAATTCCATCGGAAAAACCATCCAAGGCTTTTCCGACGAGAACTCCGATCGTGTGTACGCGGCATTATATTACAGTTTATCTGCTGCATAGCTTATTTGTCAGGAGAACCGAGCTCTTGCCCGTGCTCAAAGAAATGCACGTGTGCACGGAACTAGTATAGTGCACGCATCTACACGTGCACGTACACATGCATAGCACACATCAGGGCCTCCTTTAATGGTCGTCTTGGCGCCATTCCTGGGATTGGACTGTATGGTCATTCATCAATGCGCAAATGGATTTGCCAACGTTTTTAGTTCACGCCGGTTACTTGCCAAAGTCTGCCTGTGGGCTGGCACATGCGCATGAGCACGAGTATGAGCATTAGCTGTTAGAGTATGAGCATGAACATTAGCTGTACGAATATTGGTCTCCTGACACATGGTTTGAATAGCTTGGTGTGGGGCAACTCAAGTTTTCTGCATAGAGCCCTGACCTCAACCCTACTGAACACATTTGGGATGAATTGAAATAAGCCAAATCTTCTCATCTAACACCTTCTTATAGACATGGTTTAATGAGTTTGGTGTACAGTAACCTGAGTTTCCTTAACAGAGCAATGATTTTAACCCTACTGAATACCTTTGGGATAAATTGGAAGGAGCCAGGTCTTCTCAACCAACATCTCCATAAAGACATGGCTTGACCAGTTTGGTGTAAAGGCACTTGAGTGTCCTGCACAGAACCCTGGCATCAACCCTACTAAACACCTTTGGGATGAATTAGAACAAACCAGATCTTCTCATCTAATATCTCCATAAAGAAATTGTTTCATGAGTGAGGAGTGGAGGAACACAAGTGTCCTGAATAGAGCCTGACCTCAACCCTACTGAACACCTTTGGGATGAATTAGAATGAGGCGGGTCTTCTTATCCAACGCCTTCATATAGACATTGTTTTGTGAGTTTGGTGTAGAGGAATCTGAGTGTCCTTCACAGAGCCCTGACCTCAGCCCTACTGAACGCCTTTGGGATGAATTGGAATGAGCCAGGTCTTCTCATCCAACATATCCATAAAGACATGATTTGAAGAGTTTGGTGTGGAGGAACTTGGGTGTCCTGCAGAGAACCCTGACATCAACCTTACTGAACACCTTTGGGATGAATTGGAACAAGCCAGGTCTCCTCTTCCAACATCTACATAAAAAAATTATTTGACAAGTTAGGAGTGTCTTGCATAGAGCTCTGGCCTCAACCCTACTAAACACATTTGGGATGAATTGGAGTAACCCAGGTCTTCTCATCCAACACCTTTATATGGGCATTGTTTGATGAGTTTGGTGTACAGGATCCCGAGTGTCCTTCACAGAGCCTTGACCTCAGCCCTACTGAATGCCTTTGGGATAAATTGCAATGAGCCAGGTCTTCCAACATATCCATAAAGACATGGTTAGATGAGTTTGGCGTGGAGGAACTTGGGTGTCCTGTACAGAACCCTGAAATCAACCCTACTGAACACCTTTGAGGTGAATCAGAAAAAGCCAGGTCTTCTCATCCAATGCCTCCATATGGACATAGTTTGATGCGTTTGGTGTAGAGAAGCTTGAGTGTCCTGCACAGAGCACTGACCCTAAAACCACTGAACACCTTTGGGATGAATCGAAGGTCTTCTCAACCAAGACATAGCTTGACCAGTTTGGTGTGGAGGAACTCAACTGCCTTGCACAGAGCCCTGACCTTATCTCTACTGAACACCTTTAAGACGAGTCGCAATGAAGATTGTGAGCCAAGTCTTCTAATCCGATGTACCTAACCTCACAAATGGGCACTAATTTTCACAGACACTCCAAAACCTTGTGAGACGCCTTCCCAGAAGATTGGAGGCTGCTACAGCTGTAGAGGGGGACACATCTATATTAATGGATATGGTTTAATAACAGAATACCCAACAATTTCAAACAGATGTGAAGGTCAGGTGTCCACAAACCTTTGGTTTTTAGAATACCTTATTGTATGGGGGGAGATATCATATTTCAGCTTGTATAGTTAAATATTCTAATTTAGCATCTTGAAGGAAATATTAACATGCATATTTCGTAAGTTAAGGGCACACAATTTGAATGATATATTCGAACGTATAACTGTGCCCTCGTTATAGGTCATTTGTACTTAACTTTTCTAAAAAAAACTCAACATATATCAGCCAAGCCCGACACGCAATGCCTTCAAATACACAGAATTTCTTATTTTTTGGAACAAACAGTGAAGATGAGGATTTGCTCCTGAGTCAAGTTCCCATGCTATTCCTATTATATTCTTTGGCTGAAGTGGTCTCTTGGTCTTTAGATAAGAAATGTGTCAAGCTGTTCCATGTCAACAGCTCGTGTAAAGCTCCATCCGAGCTGTATAAACTTCTCGATGGCAGCAAACAACTCTTACCGTGTGCGACAGTGACTTTAAAACAAGCCAGGTAATGGTCTGAGAGCAAATCATTCCCAATTTGGAAGATTTGCCCTAACCTTTCTGAAACAAAAATTGTAAAATAAATGAGTTCTGCAACTGCCCAGGGCTTGTAAAGGCCACAGTTCTGTCTGTCGGTAGTTACTTCTCAAAAGATGCATATTAAGGCTAAACTCCGGACACAAAGACATTCGTTTAAATGTATTCCTCAATAGCCACAAAGGGTATAAATCCACTTTAGGTGCACCAAATGCCCAAATTTTACCATGGAAGAGTATCAGTGACATCGTCATTGTGCTGTACATAGCCTGTGCATAGAGCAGACTCCCACCCCCGATTTGCTTTTGGCAGCAGTCAATCACAGCCAGTGAGACAATCAGGAGACGGAGGGGGTGGGGCCAAACATGTGTGGTGAATGAAAACACAGAGCCATGGCTTGGTAGCATGCCTGCCTGGGTGCCCCCACAGCAAGCTGCTTGCTGTGGGGGCACCCAGCAGGTAGGAGGAGCCAGGAGCACCAGCCTGGGACCCGTGAAGAGGAGGATCCGGGCTGCTCTGTGCAAAAACCATTACACAGAGCAGGTACAGTAATGCCGCATACACACGGTCGGAATTTCCGATGGAAACAGTCCGATGGGAGCTTTTTATCGGATTTTCCGACCGTGTGTATGCCCATCGGTCTTTTTCTGTCGGAATTTCCGACGGACTTTGGATTGAGAACCTGTGTGTATGCAATTCCGATTTTCCGATCGTGTGTATGCCATTCCGACACGCAGAATTCCGACGCATGCTCGGAAACAATTCGACGCATGCTCAGAAGCATTTAACTTCCCTTTTTATAGTGCAGTCGAACGTTTTTTAAGGCGTGGTGTTATTGACCGTCGGAATTTGGTGTGACCGTGTGTAGGCAAGACAGTTTGTGCGACATTCCATCGGAATTTTCCGACGGGAAAACCATCAGAGCTTTTTCCGACGAGAATTCTGACCATGTGTACGCGGCATAAGAATAACATGTTTCTTTATTTTAGAAAAAAAAACCTTTATTATCACTTTAAAACAATGTAGCCCGAGACCTTGGCACAATTTTGTGTACACTGATGCCTATCTTCAGGAGATGGTGCAATCAGGTTGACATTCTGAAATTAGTCCTATTTCCTGGGCGAGAAGCCCTATCTATAAACTTCTTTCTATTTCTTTTGCTTCCTTTTCTTTTGTACTGGGGGGACAAGGACATGATGTGTATCCCTGGCCTGCTTACATCACACTCCCCTCATTGTCCCATTTCCGGGCTAAGCGGGCCATCGGGTTGCAATGTCTCCCGATATATTGTAAAAGTTCTATTTTATTTTATTTCCCATTATTTTAGTATACTGTTTTGCTTTTTATGTTTTCTCTTGACAACCCATAAGGTGCAGAGCTGGGCTTGTTGTTGTTATATAACCTTGACTGTGTGACCCTTTTTTTGCTACTTGACTGTTATTTGTTACTACTAGTGCATACTTTGACTGGTAAATGTAGATTTCTTTGAAAAATAAAAGAATTACAAAAAAAAAACAAAACAATGTTTTGCGACTGTCCACCACTGGGAGACGATCTGCAAACTAAGAGGCCAAATTAAAGAAATCCAGAAAAGTAAAAAAAAATACAACAGAGGAGGAGGGGATGAGCACTAGGAGGCTGGCGGGGTGAGGTCAAAGTTGGGCTTTAATAAAAGGGAGAAAACAGAGAGACAGTCCTCCAATCTCTAGACCAGCCAACTGTTAAGCCTAGTACACACGATCGGATTGTTGGCCAACAAAACCGTGAAAATTTTGTCCGAAGGGCATTGGCCCAAACTTGTCTTCCATACAAACGGCAAGGAATTGTCAGCCAACAATTACGAACATAGTGACGTACTACATTGTTTTTCAGCTCTTTAGCGCCACCCTTTGGGCTCCTTCTGCTAATTTCGTGTTAGTAGAAGTTTGGTGAGAGTGTTGATTTGGGCTTTTCATTTCTCGCTTTTCAGTTTGTTTCTGAACGGTCGTTCGTCAACCAGACATGTTGTAGAATTTGAGGAGATAACTATATTTATTATTGGCCTTGGAGTTATTGCTTTGACATTATTTTTTTGGTGGAAAAATGATTTGATTTGGTATATTTTCTATATTTTTGGATGCATAGAATTCCCTTTTTGGTTAAGTTCTATTGGCAGATAGCATGTCTAATTTTATTTGTTTTCTTTTTTTTTAATGCACAATAAAAAAAATTGTGGAGAATAATACTTGACTATGTGTTTTACTTCAAATGACAGTTTGGGAGTCGGTAGTTACATTTTATAAAATACAATGTAAAATTAACAAGGGACACCAACATAGTTGTATCTTTTATCTTGAAAACTGCAGGATAATGGTGTTGTGGTAACTTGCCCCAAAAAATAAATAAATAAATAATATTGTAAATTATATTGTAAAGCGATGCGTAAACTGTTGGCGCTATATAAATCCTGTAATAAATAAATAAAATAAATAAAAATAATATTATTCTTGATATCACTAGAAAAAAAAGCCTCTGAATATTTGTTTGCAATAACTCCATCAGTATCACCAGCAAAGCAGATTCATTATTATCCCATTAACCACTTCAGCCCCGGACCAATTGGCAGCCAAAGGACCAGGCCCCTTTGTGCGATTCGGCATTGCGTCGCTTTAACTGACAATTGCGCGGTCGTGCGACGTGGCTCCCAAACAAAATTGGCGTCCTTTTTTTCCCACAAACAGAGCTTTCTTTTGGTGGTATTTGATCGCCCCTGCGGTTTTTATTTTTTGCGCTATAAACAAAAATAGAGCGACAATTTTGAAAACAATGCAATATTTTTTGCTTTTTGCTATAATAAATATCCCCAAAAAATATATAAAAATTTTTTTTTTCCTCAGTTTAGGCCGATACGTATTCTTCTACATATTTTTGGTAAAAAAAAATCGCAATTAGCGATTATTGATTGGTTTGCGCAAAAGTTATAGCGTTTACAAAATAGTGGATAGTTTTATAGCATTTTTATTAATATTTTTTTTTTTACTAGTAATGGCGGCGATCAGCGATTTTTATTGTGACTGCGACATTATGGCGGACACATCGGACATTTTTGACACATTTTTGGGACCATTGTCATTTATACAGCAATCAATGCTATTTAAATGCATTGATTCCTGTATAAATGACAGTTGTAGTGAAAGAGTTAACCACTAGGGGAGGGGAGGGGTTATGGGCTGTGACGTGTGTGTGGTTTTTTACATTAGGGGGCGGGGCTGACGTCTGACGTCATTGATCGGCTTTCTCGATGACCGGGAACAGCCGATCAATGACAGGCAGAGTATGAAGCGCGGGGAGAGGTTTGTTTACACAGACCTCTCCCCGTTCTTCAGCTCTGTGACCCGATCGAGGGACACCAGCGGCGATCGGGTCCGCTGGTCCCGCGGCCGTGCTCACGGAGCTCCCGACCGGGTCGCGAGCACGCCGCCGGCGGCGCGCGCACGACCCACGGGCAGGCATTTAAAGGGTCACGTGCCATTCTACTGACGTATATATGCAGTGGGCGGTCGGGAAGCGGTTAAAGAAGAAGAGAATTGTGCGCTGCATTTCGAGATTTCATAATTTCCCGCGTCACGAATGTTAATTCTCCATTACGAAAGCTAGTTTACAAGATCGACCGCTTCCGGCTCGTCCTTGCTTCCGAGCATGCGTGTTTGTACTTTGGACATTCTGTCCGACAGACTTGTGTACACACGCTCGGAAAATCCGACAACAGACATTTGTCCGCGGAAAATTTTAAAAACTGCCATCCAACATTTATCCGCCAACAGCCTGTCATCACACATTTCCCGTCGGAAAATCCGATCATGTGTACGAGGCTTAAGGTTAAGTTCAAACAAACACCAAAAGGTGATGCGTGATGGGCACTATCAATGCCAACCAAGCCCCCATCTGTTGGGTTTAAAAGGGTGCACTGAGCTGTTCACTTTACAATTTTGCCAAACTGAATGTTGCATGCCACACATGTGCAGCTGCAAACAGTTCACTTTATTGGGTTTTTGCCCTTGGTAGGCCTTCCCTAGCTGCCCAAATGGAAGCTGGAGCACCACAATACTATTCTGTATTCACTGCTTGTATGATCCTTTACACCTTTGTGGAGCATTAACACGACATTAAGGAAATTTAAATGAATTACCAACCAAACCACTCTAACTTTCCGAAATGACCTTGCACTGTTGGCATGCTGCAACGTAGGTACATTGCCGTAGTGCATTGGGTTGCCATTTCAAACAAATAGGCACGGCAATGCAGAATAGCAAAGAGAGGTGTAAATGGACCCTCATGTGCCGTAGCTCCCGGTACACAAAGGCCACATTGCCCTCATACCTGGAAAACAGCCTAATGTAACACAGAAGGATGATTTGAAGTAGCTGGAAAAAAAAACAAAAAAGGTTATATGCATTAAATTAGCTAATGTGTTTTTTTTTTTTTTTTAGAGTGCACTTATCCTTTAAGATACATCTTTAAAATGTTAATAACATAGGAAAAAAAAAAAAAAAGTTAAATCTACTTCCTTTTTTTGTGAGAATTCTGTTGTAACCGCAAATTGCCTTTATCGGAAAACCACCAAAGGAAGTAATTTCCCATGAGTACGAGCAAAGACGTTTTTTTTACATTAAAGAGAACTAGTTTTGGATGGGCTTAACTTACGGTGTGTTCGGGAGGCCCCCAGCAGGGGGGGGCGGGTCTGGCGGAGTGGTCGAGTGTGTCATGTGATGTCATGCTGGAAGAGAGCTGAGCGGTGTGTGGCCGAAGCCACGTGTGCGAGTCTGTAGGACGGGGGGCAAGGCAACGTGACTGTCAGTGCTGTTTGGACTGGGGTGGACTGAAGGGACCACCTGGCGTGGAGAGAGACTGTCACTGTGACTCAGGAGGGGACGTGTCGTGTCATTGAGATGTCATCATCACCTGTGCTGCCGCACACCGCTTTTAGTGTCGCTGTGAGAGTCAATTCCATTCTAATTTCTTGTCCTGCCCGAGTCCTGTCCCTGAGCTACTTACTTACTATGTCGAAAATAGGAAATGTGTTTTTTGCCTTGATATCTACCTTAGATCACATTGCTAATTGCACATTCTACTTGTTTGCAGCCTAAATACTGAAATTTGCACTTAAAACTGTAATTTTTGAACTTTTGGAAATGGCAGTAAAAACTTGTGCCAGTAAAGTTTGGGTGTCATGACAGTAAATTTTTGATAGGTTGGCATAACTGGCAACTGGTAATAACTGGTTCTTTCAGAGGCTACTTGTCCCCACAAGCACCAATACATGCACACCGGCTCCAACACATTGCATGTTTGCCCACACGTACGAGCACATGCACAGGAGCATGCACGTGTGTGTGCACGTTCACTGCCCACAAGCATCTATTTAAACCTAAATCTTGCACTGGTCATGTGCTGTATGGTCTTCAGCCTTGTCCCCGTGATCCAGTCTTGATGCCCATCCTTGATCCTGTTTACCAATCCAGCTACCTTTCTGACTTTGCTCTCGGATTATCCTTGCCTGCTCATGTTTGCTGTCTGCCTTTGCTACTGACCCCAACCTGGACTACTGACCATGCTTCTGCCTAGTGACTCTGTACCTCACTGCAAGATTGTTGCCAACCTCTGCCTGTTCCTGACTCTGATTCTGTGTATGTGGACTCCGATGTCCACCATTATCTGTACTTGGTACAACCACAGTGCATCCCCAGCTGTACCTCTGCTTGTCAGATACCAGCACTCCCAAGTTCCTGCTTAAAGCAGCTACACCTTGGCACTTGTACCTTTTCATTTGCCCCTAAAGTCCCTGCCTGACTATCCAGGGGTGCTTGGAGATGAACTGTGCAAGAGGCCACCCTCGTCATCTCAGGCTTCGTAGCGGCGCTTCGCGGCGGTATTCCCGCGGTTTCACCGCGGTGTCCCATTCTATTCAATGGGAAGGAGCGGTATAGGAGCGGTGAACACACCGCTCCTATCCCGCTCCAAAGATGCTGCTAGCAGGACTTTTTTTGTCATCCTGCTAGCGCACCGCTCCAGTGTGAAAGCCCGCCGGCTTTCACACTGGAGTTAAAGGGGCAGGATTTTTTCATGCGGTGAACAGGCGCTATTTTTAGCGCTGCAACGCATGAAAAACGCCCCGGTGTGAAAGGGGCCTAAGGGTTGTCTTTTTGATATTTAGTGCTTAAAGAACATCAAACAAAAGAGGGGTTAGGGCATGGGATACTAAAAAGTCTTGTACAGTGATAGAAGGACACTGTTCTCTAAGCTTACATGCATGGATTCTTCTGGGGACTCAGGTTAATGGCCAGTACTCTAAGACCCTATGAGATCCCTCTCAGTCCATAGCTACCTCTGGTGCCTCAACATCCCAAAGCCTACAGTCATCTGGGATCCCATCTCAGGGTCAGTAATCACAAGTCTCTCTGATGAGAGAAGAACGATCTCTCCAGGGCTCCAGATGGTTTATCACCTTATCAGCCACTTTCTGGACACTTCCTTACAGGGATTTGCTAAGGCAGGATAACAATTCAGTTTGGTCATTTGACTCTCCCAACCCCATATTCTGAAAACTTCTCCCAGAACCAGAGGGAAGCAGTCAAACTCCCAGCCAGTGAAACTCTGAACAAACTAGAGCAATCTGTCACTTCTCCCTTGACCACAGAAGGAGCCAAAAAACAGATTGCACTTATCCTTTAAGAAACATCTTTAAAATGTTAATAACATAGGAAAAAAAAAGTCAAATCTACTTCCTTTTTTTGTGAGAGCTCTGTTGTAACCGCAAATTGCCTTTATCGGAAAACCACCAAAGGAAGTCATTTCCCATGAGTACGAGCAAAGACATTTTTTTCCATTACAGAGAACTCGTTTTGGATGGGCTTACTTACAGTGTGTTCGGGAGGTCCCAACAGGGGGGGGGGGAGGTCTGGCGGAGGAGGTGCCGAGCGTGTCGTGTGATGTCATGGTGCAAGGGGGTCGGGCTGTGTGTGGCCGGAGCCACGTGTGTGAGTCTGTAGGATGGGGGGAAAGGCAACGGGACTGTCAGTGCTGTTTGGACTGGGGTGGACTGAAGGGACCACCTGGCCTGGAGAGAGACTGTCACTGTGACTCAGGGGGGACGTGTCGTGTCGGTGAGATGTCATCATCACCTGTGCTGCCGCACACCGCTTTTAGTGTCGCTGTGAGAGTCAATTCCATTCTAATTTCTTGTCCTGCCCGAGTCCTGTCCCTGAGCTACTTACTTACTATGTCGAAAATAGGAAATGTGTTTTTTGCCTTGATATCTACCTTAGATCACATTGCTAATTGCATATTCTACTTGTTTGTAGCCTAAATACTGAAATTTGCACTTAAATCTGTAATTTTGGAACTTTTGGAAATGCCAGTAAAGTTTGGGTGTCATGACAGTAAATTTTTGATAGGTTGGCATAACTGGCAACTGGTAATAACTGGTTCTTTCAGAGGCTACCTGTCCCCACAAGCCCCAATACATGCACACCGGGTCCAACACATTGCATGTTTGCCCACACGTACGAGCACATGCACAGGAGCACGCACGTGTGTGTGCACGTTCACTGCCCACAAGCATCTATTTAAACCTGAATCTTGCACTGGTCATGTGCCGTATGGTCCTCAGCCTTGTCCCCGTGATCCAGTCTTGATGCCCATCCTTGATCCTGTTTACCAATCCAGCTACCTTTCTGACTTTGCTCTCGGATTATCCTTGCCTGCTCATGTTTGCTGTCTGCCTTTGCTACTGACCCCAACCTGGACTACTGACCATGCTTCTGCCTAGTGACTCTGTACTTCACTGCAAGATTGTTGCCAACCTCTGCCTGTTCCTGACTCTGATTCTGTGTACGTGGACTCCGATGTCCACTATTATCTGAACTTGGTACAATCACAGTGCATCACCAGCTGTACCTCTGCTTGTCAGATACCAGCACTCCCAAGTTCATGCTTAAAGCAGCTACACCTTGGCACTTGTACCTTTCTATTTGCCCCTAAAGTCCCTGCCTGACTATCCAGGGGTGCTTGGAGATGAACTGTGCAAGAGGCCACCCTCGTCATCTCAGGCTCCGCATACAGGTACATGACACTAAGGGTTGTCTTTTTGATATTTAGTGCTTAAAGAACTTCAAACAAAAGAGGGGTTAGGGCATGGGATACTAAAAAGTCTTGTACAATGATAGAAGGACACTCTTCTCTAAGTTTACATGCATGGATTCTTCTGAGGACTCAGGTTAATGGCCAGTACTCTAAGACCCTATGAGATCCCTCTCAGTCCATAGCTACCTCTGGTGCCTCAACATCCCAAAGCCTACAGTCATCTGGGATCACATCTCAGGGTCATTAATCACAAGTCTCTTTGATGAGAGAAGAACGATCTCTCCAGGGCTCCAAATGGTTTATCACCCCCTCAGCCACTTTCTGGACACTTCCTTACAGGGATTAGCTAAGGCAGGATAAAAATTCAGTTTGGTCATTTGACTCTCCCAACCCCATATTCTGAAAAATTCTCCCAGAACCAGAGGGAAGCAGTCAAACTCCCAGCCAGTGAAACCCTGAACAGGCCAGAGCAATCAGTCACTTCTCCCTTGACCACAGAAGGAGCCAAAAAACTAAATTTCCCTAGCATCCTATGCTAGGAGGGTGCTGCTGATCTACACTCAGACAGATATACAGTACATATATATGAAAATTTAAAAAACAACTGGGGCAGAGACTCTATGGCCCTCTAGGTCTTTTTTTGCCTGCACAATTTTTTTTTAGTATTAGATAGAGTGGGGAAGAGTAAGTTGTGAATGGGCTCTAAAGGGCTGGTGCCCAACCTGCAGCCTTAGCACCACATGTGGCCATTTTGTACCTACTATGTGGCTCTTCAGCCCCACCTGGCTCCTTTTTCTGTGCTAATGCATTCTTTTTTTAACTTTTGTATATTTTTTCCTCTACCATTTTAGAATGTATCTTGCTAGGAGGAATATTAAATATGGTGCTGGTAAATTTTTAAGGGAGTTAGGGCAAGCTGACTTTATTGGCATTGACTTGTAGCAGTGTATTGTAACAAGTCCCAAGTCTTTCACAGTCTCCTACAACATGTCTCTAACATGTGTGCCGTCTCCAACCCCACCTGTACCATGTCTGCAGTCTCCAACCCCACCTGTACCATGTCTGTAGTCTCCAACCCCACCTGTACCATGTCTGCAGTCTCTAACCCCATCTGTACCATGTCTGCAGTCTCAAACCCCATCTGTACCATGTCTGCAGTCTCAAACCCCATATGTACCATGTCTGCAGTCTCCAACCCCATCTGTACTATGTCTGTAGTCTCCAACCCCACCTGTACCATATCTGCAGTCTCCAACCCCATCTGTACCATGTCTGCAGTCTCAAACCCCATCTGTACCATGTCTGCAGTCTCAAACCCCATATGTACCATGTCTGCAGTATCCAACCCCATCTGTACTATGTCTGTAGTCTCCAACCCCACCTGTACCATATCTGCAGTCTCCAACCCCATCTGTACTATGTCTGCAGTTTCAAACCCCATCTGTACCATGTCTGTAGTCTCCAACCCCACCTGTACCGTGTCTGCAGGCTCTAAACATCTACTGTAGTATGCCCAATCTGATCATTTTTTGGTAGAATTACATTAAGGGTGGCTCATTGATGATGTCAGGATCCACACTTCAAGCCCCCTATGTTATTTATTATGGGTTTTATATAGCACTGATAATTTACACAGAGCTTTACATACTGTACATTCACACAAGTCCCTGCCCCCAAGGCGCTTACAATCTAAGATCCCTATCTCACATTCATACATACATACACATACTAGGGACAATTTAGAGTTAATTTACCTACCAGCATGTATTTTAGAGAGTAGGAGGAAACTGAGGCACCCGGAGGAAACCCCGCACAACTACAGGCAGAACATGCAAACTCCATGTAGGTAGTGTTGGTAGGGTTGGTATTTGAACTGAGGACTCTTGTGCCGCAAGGCATAAGTGCTAACTAGGAATGAGCTTGGCTTTGATCTGAACCCAGAAGATAGCTGTCAATTTCTGGACATATGAGATGAAGGTGGGAGATTCACGCAGTTGACATACACTGTCATTGCTGGGCCAATGAGCCTAGGGTGGGAGATTCACGCAGTTGATGTATACTGTCATTGCTGGGCCAATGAGTTATGGGTGGGAAATTCATACAGTTGACGTACACTGTTATTGCTGGGCCAATGAGTTATGGGTGGGAGAGTCACACAGTTGACATACACTGTCATTGCTGGGCCAATGAGTTATGGGTGGGAGATTCATGCAGTTGACGTACACTATCATTGCTGGGCCAATGAGCTATGGGTGGGAGATTCGCGCAGTTGACATACACTGTTATTGCTGGGCCAATGAGTTATGGGTGGGAGATTCACACAGTTGACGTACACTGTCATTGCTGGGCCAGTGAGCTATGGGTGGGAGATTCACACAGTTGACGTACACTGCCGTTGCTGGGCCAATAAGCTGAGGGTGGGAGATTTCCACCCCTCAGCTGACATACACAAAGGGGCAGGGATGCTCATGACATCATTGACCTGTCCATATTATATCAATGACATTGGTCTAATGTGGCCATGAGTCCATATTGGGTCAATGATGTTATGAGCATCCCCACCCCTTTGGGTATGTCATCTACGGTGCTGGAATCTCCCACCCGCAGCTCATTGGCCCAGAAATGACTACTAAGTTCTAGGTGCAAAGTGAACCTAAGCTGGAACCCAAGCTCATCAACCACTAAGCTACACCACTTTAGGGCCACCACTGCCCTAAAGACTTCAACTAAACTTCTCAAACCTTCTCAAAAGCTTGCTGTACACATAGTGCTCTTCTACTAGCTGAAGTCCATTTGAACAAGGCCCTTAGAACGATAGCGTAAAATTTTAAATGGCTATGATGTAATAGTAGGAGAACCTGCCTCATGCAATTATGCTGCAAGTTTGTAAAGGACCAACTCCAAGTTTGTTATGTGGAGCAGTTTCAATGAGCTTAGATTAATCCTAGTGATGGAAGGGATTAGGGAGCTGGTGGTGTCTGATTTCAAGGAATTTTTAACCTTTTAAATAACCTGCAAAAGCTCTCATAAAAGAAATGAACATGGAGATGTTTCTTTTGAACATATGGATTGGAACTCCAAGCAAATACAATAAGTACATCCAATTATAAGGTGGTATTTTAGATTTGGGTGAAGCCCGATGGCCCAAGTCAGCCTTTGACCTTTTATTTTTTTTAAATAGGTGTAACGCCATAACCCCTGCGGGGCGGCTATGTATTTTCTGGGCTTACCAATTACCTCCTCTTTGTAGCCCGTCGTTCCTTGTCTAGGGGTTCCCAGGGTTAGTATCCAGTAATTTCAGAAGCTGACACTCAAATGTCCTTTTGAGGCTTTTTATTTGCAAAAAGTAACGTTCGGACATAACACAGTCTCTTAGTTGGGAATAGAGGGCATGGGTGATAAAGCTCAGGCACTTTAGAACTACTGACATCAAATGAATGTCTCTTTAGAGTAGCCACTCGCAACTGGGCACTTCACTGTTGGATAAACCCTTGTCTGTAGATCTAGCAGCCAACAAGTGATTCAAAGATTTGCAAAGTCTCTGCCACAGACTAGGTTGTAACTGAAAGATGAGTTAGGAACTTTTCCTACAGTACCTGAATCTTCCAGCCGTTTTGGCGATACCGTAAGAAATGCGGATTCAGCCAGTGTCCATACAATCTCAGCTCCCAGGCTCTTACCGAGCAGCTATCATCTTCTTGGCCCTCCTCCGAAGAGTCCTCCCCTGGTCGCTTGTACGAGTTGCTGTGCCTCTCCAATGCCGAGAGCACACCGAGACACTTCAGAATCCTCCTTCAGTTACTGGGCCTCGAACTAGCCAGTTCCGAGGCTCGGGAACGGACGGATCCCCACCCAAGACCGTGAGAGCCTCTGGGGCTGGTCAGGGTGACCAGGCTTACGGGGGCAGCAGGGTCCAGGACCCCTCACGGGGCTGGTCTGGACCGGAACCAGGAATCAAAGAGCAAGCCGAACCCTGAACACGTGACTTCAGCATCTTAAGTACCCCTCCCCAGAATGCACAGCGGGGCCAGACGCGCCCGCTGATTGGCTCAGAGAAAATGGGTACCCAACACGTCCAACCAGACTGCGTTCTCAGCCTGTCACAGGTGCCTCACTTCACCTATGACCAGGCAGAACTCTAGTACAGCCCAGCCAAACTGATGCCAAAGTAATTGACCTAAACAATTAACCCCCAGAACTCAGTTACAGTTCTGGAAAAATTTAATTTACACATATAGCGCACACTTTAGAAAAGTGTCGGCGCTACATAGGTGTTTATCTTTAAGTGGTTCTAAAGGCAGAAGGTTTTTTTTTTTTTTACCTTAAAGCGGTTCTGCACTGTGTTTTTTTTTTTTGGGGAATATGCCAAGGATTACGAGGTAAATTGGGGGACTCACGTGTTCCATCTTCCATCTCGATCGCAGCCGGTTTTCCTCCAATAAAATTATTTAGATTATGCTTTTCTGCTGGGGGCCATCTTGCCTGTGGGCATGTGAAACCCCACAGGCATTTTAGATGGCCTAGCATGCACCGCCGTTACTGCGCCGAGCTCGCGCGTGTGCAGTAACGGCAAAGTGCAGCTCACGTTCTCCGAAATCTCGCGAGATGTCGGCACATCTGCCGACATCTCGCAAGATTTCGGAAGATGTGTCCGAAATCTCGCGAGATTTCGGAAGATGTGTCCGAAATCTCGCGAGATTTCGGAAGATGCCTGCACAGACTCCTGGGATCAATGACACCAGATCCCAGGAGACAGTGCGGCCTGACGACGATCGACGCAGAGACCCCGCCTACCGCCGCAGAGACAGAGGACAGGAAGTCAGCGATTATAAAGGTAAGTGAAAAAAAAAACACATTTCATTTAGTACTCTTTGCCTGATTTGGAAGGCAAAGAGATTTACTAAATGAAATGTGTGCAGAACCGCTTTAATGCATTCTTTGCTTCCTCTATCGCTTGCCACCTGCTGTTTGGAAGTAATAAATGTGAAACAATAACATGTAACACCTCATACTTACCTGATTACAAAGAAGTTTCAGAAAATAATATAAAAGGCACTGTGCCTTCCTATTAAATAACTGCCAACCAGAAGAACTCGACCAAGCAGCAACTTGACAGTTGAGATTCTACACCCACTTGGGTTCCACGTCTCCCAAAGCTGTATTGGATGTTTTTCCTTGAAATATTTGCATTCTAAGCATTGTTAATCTTGGGTTGCATGAGGTATTATAGTTCCTGATGCTTCACTTTTGCCGTTTCACAAGATTGCCTTGTATGTGAGCATTGACATAACTGCAAATTCCAAGAGAGCTTCAGTCTCTCCAGATGAAAGCTGTTGAGAAAGCCCTTGCTAACCCTCTACCTTGTGAAGAAGTACGGGCCTATACAATGTCTGCATGATGTTTGATTAAACCGGGAAGACAGAGTAAGTCAAGTGAGACCAGCATGATTGATCTGTGAGCATAAATATGGTTCTCTGAATTATAATACCACGAGGAAAAAACACTACCATTCATAGAAAAATTACAACTAAAAGTACAACTTCACGTGTTATTCCTGAAATAATGCTTTTGTTCCCGGAATGCGGTAGAAGCAGATAAAATAGTCTGACGTCAAGGTGCCGCCGTCATGTAAATATCTGTCATATATACACTCACTTTATTAGGTACACCTTGCTAGTACCGGGTTGGACCCCCTTTTGCCTTCATTCTTCGTGGCTTAAATACAACAAGGTGTTGAAAACGTTCCTCACATCCCAAAGATGCGCTATTGGATGAGATCTGGTGAGTGTGGAGACCATTGGATGAGATGTGGTGAGTGTGGAGACCATTGGATGAGATGTGGTGAGTGTGGAGACCATTGGATGAGATCTGGTGAGTGTGGAGACCATTGGATGAGATCTGGTGAGTGTGGAGGCCATTGTAGTGCAGTGACCTCATTGTCCAGTGGTGAGATGATTGGAGCTTTGTGACATGGTGCATTATCCTGCTGGAAGGAGCCATCAGAAGATGGGGACACTGTAGTCATAAAGGGATGGACATGGTCAGCAACAATACTCAGGTAGGCTGTGGTGTTTAAACAATGTTCAATACCTTACCAACTGATCTTGTAATACTCCGTCCTGTACAAACCATTACTGGCTATATGAATCTTGTCTCCTAGGTGGATTATGTCTTTGGTGATTCATGCTTGTACGCTGACCAGATAATGCATATCCATATTGTTATATATATGTATTTATGTCTCCGTAAATGTATGGATGCAAATGAATATACAGGGGGTCCCCGACTTACGAATGCCCGACCTACGAACATCCCCTACTTACCAACGGGACCCTCTGCCATTTTTTGCCATTTCTCGCCGTCCTCCGGCCGTTATGCGCATGCGCGGCCATACGGAGCCTCGGAAAATGCCGGCAAACTTCGGAAATGTCCGTAATTTGCCGTGCATGCGCAGAACGGCATTAGACGGAACATCGGAAATGTCCGGAAATGTCCGTATTTGTCGGTCTGCGCATGCGCGGCCGACTTACGAACATTTCCGACTTAAGTACAGGCGGGCAGTCCCTAACGAGTTCGTAACTCGGGGACCCCCTGTATGCTTATATCTGTCTATGTTGCAGTTTCCTTTTTCCTGTTATGGAATCATTTTACGTTCGTACTAGGGATTATCCATTTTTCTATACATTGTTACTATTTTTATACATATATTCATATTTCAGCCAATGTTGGCCGATATCATTAACCTCAATATAGTATCCTTATCGAAATATGTATTTTTATATTTCCTGACAGTGCATATGCTTTTTCTTTCTTTATTGTAGCCTGTCCTGGCTCTCACTCTCGCCCGGGAACAGGCCCCTTTGGGGCTTCTAGATTCCCTTGGGACTGTTCGATTTGTCGATGGTAAGCTCCTTTTCCATCTTCTTTCAGGGGCTTTTGTTCTGTGAGTGGTGATATCTAACCTAATTGAATTATATATGCAACATATGGATTGTTTCTTGTGTCCCCGTCTATGGCAGATTAATGGGGGGGGGGGGGGGTCACAGTTTACATTCAGTCCTCTGTTGGCATATCTGTATACTAATTATACTTTTGCTGCTTACTCAATTGTTTAAATATCTTTTATAGAGACAACTTCACTTAATCTCTTGTGAAACATACTCCTGAAGAAGCGGTTACCCTGCGAAACCTGTTGAGTCTGAACCAGTGTGACCGCCATTTCGTTTTTTTCCTTGTGGATGAATGAATATACGTTTCACTGTATAGTTCTTTAATAAGGGATTTATCTATGTGCATTGTCTCAACCTTACTTTTTGAGGATTCTTTATCAATTATTGTTTGTGTTTCTGTATTTTTCTAATAAATTCATATATTTTCTTTATTTCATTGTGAGTCTTTACCGTACCATGAAAGTCCACAGTTGCCTCGGATCATCTGCCATCCAATTTTTTCTTTAAATGTTCTTTTTTTTTTCTTTAACCACTTCAGCCCCGGACCAATTGGCAGCCAAAGGACCAGGCCCCTTTTTGCGATTCGGCACTGCGTTGCTTTAACTGACAATTGCGCGGTCGTGCGACGTGGCTCCAAAACAAAATTGGCGTCCTTTTTTTCCCACAAATAGAGCTTTCTTTTGGTGGTATTTGATCGCCCCTGCGGTTTTTATTTTTTGCGCTATAAACAAAAATAGAGCGACAATTTTGAAAAAAATGCAACATTTTTTGCTTTTTGCTATAATAAATATCCCCAAAAAATATATAAAAAAACATTTTTTTTCCCTCAGTTTCGGCCGATACGTATTCTTCTACATATTTTTGATAAAAAAAATCGCAATTAGCGATTATTGATCGGTTTGCGCAAAAGTTATAGCGTTTACAAAATAGGGATAGTTTTATAGCATTTTTATTAATATTTTATTTTTTACTAGCAATGGCGGCGATCAGCGATTTTTATTGTGACTGCGACATTATGGCGGACACATCGGACATTTTTGACACATTTTTGGGACCATTGTCATTTATACAGCAATCAATGCTATTTAAATGCATTGATTCCTGTATAAATGACAGTTGTAGTGAAGGGGTTAACCACTAGGGGGAGGGGAGGGGTTATGGGCTGTGACGTGTGTGTTTTTTTTTACATTAGGGGGCGGGGCTGACGTCTGACGTCATTGATTGGCTTTCCCGATGACCGGGAACAGCCAATCAATGACAGGCAGAGTAGGAAGCGCGGGGAGAGGTTTGTTTACACAGACCTCTCCCCGTTCTTCAGCTCCGTAACCCGATCGTGGGACACCAGCGGCGATCGGGTCTGCTGGTCCCGCGGCCGGGGTCACGGAGCTCCCGACCGGGTCGCGAGCGCGCCGCATTTATAGGATCACGTACAGGCACGTGATTTTGCCTCCCCGTGCCATTTTGCCGCAGTATATCTGCGTTAGGCGGTCGGGAAGCGGTTAAATGTTCAATTGGTACTAAGAGGCCCAAAGTGTGCCAAGAAAATATCCCCCCACATCATTAATTATTAATGATACGGAAGTCGCGCCCGCATATGTAAACGGTGTTCAAATCATACATGTGAGGTATCGCCGATATCGTCAGAGCGAGAGCAATAATTCTAGCACCAGACCTCCTCTGTAACTCTAACCTGATAACCATAAAAAAAATTTAAAGCATCGCCTATGGAGATTTTTAGGTACCAAAGTTTGTCGCCATTCCACGAGTGCGTGCAATTATAAAGCGTGACATGTTTGGTATCTATTTACTCGGCGTAACATCATCTTTCACATTATCCAAAAAAATTGGGATTACTATACTGGTTTGTTTGTTTTTTTTAATTCATGAAAGTGTCCATATTCCCAAAAAGTTGCGTTTAAAACACTGCTGCACAAATACCGTGTGACATAAAATATTGCAAGAATCGCCATTTTATTCTCTAGATTCTCTGCTAAATATATATATATATATATATATATATATATATATATATACATACATACATATATAATGTTTGGGGGGTTCTAAGTAATTTTCTATAAAAAATAGGGATTTTAGCTTGTAAACACCAAATGTCAGAAATAGGCTTATGACATTTATGGCGTACACGCGGTTGGAATTCTCATCGGGAAAAGCTTGTCGGAAAAATCTACCCAGCCCCCTACCTCTGATGGTTTTCCCGTCGGAATTCCGACGGAATTTTGCGTTTCAGAATTGCATACACACGATCGGAAAATCCGATAGAAAGGTTTTCCGTCAGAAAAATTAAGAACAGGCTCTCAATCCAAAGTCCGTCGGAAATTCCGACAAAAAAAGATCAATGGGCATACACACGGTCGGTAAATTCCGAACGTGTGTACGCGGCATTAGTCATGAAAGGGTTAAGTGTATAATAATTGGTTTGTGTGATCACGGACAGATGTGTGCAGATGATCATTGGGACATGTGATTTTACTGTTACATATGTGGGGGACAGGTGTTTTTACTGTGTGGGGACAGTGTTTTGGGGACACTATTTTGGGGACCATGTGTATTTACATGTGTGATGTAAATCGGAGATCATTGTGTAAAAAAAGCTGTAAAATCAGCTCATACTCACTGATCACCGGCCGGCTGCACCGATCTGCTCTCCTCTCCTCACTGATAACTTCCGTGTGAGGAGATGAGAGCCGATCGCCTAGCAACCGGCTCTCTATTTACATCACATGACGGGTGTGATTGGACACAGCCCTCATGTGATCAGGAGGGCCAATCGCAGAGCCCTCCTGCCGATCGGAGATGCGCTTTGTCCGGGTGACACGAGCGCATCGGGATCCCGCCGCTGGGCAGGGAACGCGTGCGCATGATCCACCCCCTTCTGAGGGAGGGGGTTAAATGGTAATCTACCCAGCCCCCTACCTTAGATTATTGGAAGAATATTGTCCACTGTATAAATTTACATGAATCTAGGGGATGTCCATAAAATATTCTCCAAGTTATGGGATATTTGGAGAGTCCATGGGGACCATGTCCGCACATCTCCTCACACAGGGTAGAGCTCCTCCCCCTTCACTCCACTGGCCTGTCAGCTGATCCGTCTCCTCTCCTCCTTCCTGACATGGATCTGCTGGTGGAATGGGCGGAGCGCTGTGCCAGTAACATAACAGTTAGTACTCAGCTCAGGTGGCACTCCCTTCCCTCCATACAGTGTGCCACTATGTCTGGGACATAATGTCCTGATAATTGCCTAGAAGCGGCAGCAGGCCCCTCCACAGTGGCGGAACGCCAGGGCCCAGTCGCAAGTGCGACTGCTGCGACCCTGGTAGTTCCGCCACTGGAGAATATAGTCTGGTCAGATGAGATCAAAATTGAACTCTTTGGATGCCATAATATACACCATGTTTGGAGGTCAAATCACCCCAAAAACACCCCCATACCAACAGCGAGGTTTGGAGGTGGGAAAATCATGGCGGGGCTGTTTTTCAGCATACGTTACTGGCAAACTTCATATCATTGGAGGAAGGATGAATGGGAAAATGTGCCAAGACATTCTTGATAAAAATCTGCTGCCATCTACCAGAATGATGAAGATGAAACGAGGGAGGACATTTCAGCAAGACAATCATCCCAAACACAAAGCCAAGGAAACTCTCAATTGGTTTCAAAGAAAGAAAATAAAGCTGCTAGAATGGCCCAGCCAATCACCTGACTTGAATCCAATAGAAAATCTATGGAAAGAACTAAAGATCAGAGTTCATAGAAGAGGCTCCCGAGACCTTCAAGATTTGAAGACTGTTTGTGTGGAAGAATGGGCCAAAATCACACCTGAGCCACGCATGGGACTAGTTCCTCCATACAGGAGGCGTCTTGAAGCCTTCATTACCAACAAAGGATTTTGCACCAAGTATTAAATACATTTTAGTTAGCGTGTTTAATACTTTTTCCCGGAGTCCTTCCATTTTATTACACAGAACTTCATTTGTGGACTTATTTGTTTTGGTGTCTTTGTATGTATGGATTGCATGGGTTGTTACCCACATGTGGGGAAAATGTCATGCCAATAGCACCTTTACAAATATATTTACCTATAAAAATGGTGATGTGTTCAATACTTATTTTGCCCACTGTTTATACAGAAGGAGGTAGGTTTCCAACTCCTGGAATCCAGAGCTTCATTAGATTCCTGTTCTGGGGTCAACATATTACCAGACAGGAAGTGAGGGAAGAACTGCAACATGGAGACAGATAACAATAAAAAGCTCAGCGATAGACGCGTTGGGGCTCATTTAATTCTCTCGCTGCCCATGTAACAAGGCAAGAGAAGGGCAGGCTTTAATTCCCACATGTTGCACATACAGTATGGGCAGCTGAGGTTCTTGTGGTCTCCAGTAATGATCCAAAACTGGCAGGACCGGCTGCCAATCTCGTGACACCACTGTGACAGCCAGTCAAAGTGGTCACATGATTGGGTGGGCCTTCCCGCCTCCACTAGGCCTAATAACCCATTTCAAGGGATGCCAGGGCTTAGCAAGAAGGGGTTACACATGTGGCAGCCCTTGCCACCTCTCTGAAAAGCGATCAGCCGTGGATTGTATTTCAATGGTGTGTTGACCAGCAGCTGGGGGGAGATATCTGTCCCCTCCTCACCGCCTGTTTTAACCCTCCAAAGCCCACATCACTGTGCCGCAAGCACGTGCATTGCAAAGTGGTTGTGGCACTGCCCTACTTTGCAACTTAAAGCGGAACCCGAAAGGGGATATTCCACTTTTCCCCCTCCTGCCCCCTCTTTTTCAACTTTTCTGCACTTTTTTTGGGGGGTAGCGGGTACCTAATTTTGATACGTACCTGCTTCCACTTCCGCCTAGTTGACCCCCCCTCTTTGCCCGCAGCCTTCGGGCACACATAAGCCCCCCATGCTGCAGGACTATTCACAAAGTGCAGCACGGCATGCCCAGTGGGAAGCCAGATGTGAAATCATTTTTTTTGGGGGGAGCGGCAAACAACCCCCCCTGCAGCACCTAAAACCCCCCTCCCCTCACTGTCTGCCGGTCCACCGGCAATTACCCCATCTAGGTGGCGGGCACATCGGGCAGCGGTGGGGATCAGGCATCGGCGGGCACATCGGCATCGGCGAGCCTTGGGGCATCGGCGGGAACATCGGTCACTGGTGGGGATCGTGGCTCCTGTGTCTTCTCCTCCTCGCTTCCGCAATGCCTCTTCTCCCCTCCTCCTAGGCATCCAATAGGATCACCTGTCCTTTCAGATAATCAGGTGATGGGTATCAGAACTGCTTCCCAATTGGCCGGGAGGAGGATCAGTGTTGCAATAGTGAATATTCATTCGCTGTTGTAACACCTGGGTGGGCTCATGACACAATGCTCTGTGACCTGAGCCCACCCTCTGGCTCTAATTAGGTGCTTCAAAAAAACACCCTGCCGCTGTAATTCAGGAGATGGTTAGAGGCTGTGCGGACATGGTGCAGAAGGTGATTAGAGACTGTGGAGACATGGTACACCTTCATATACCCCACCACAGCACTATCCTCTGCTCCCCTTCATTTCCCCCCCCTCATATCAGTGTCAACTTCTGCCTCTCTTCAGCCCCCTCACAGTAGTATCCTCTTCTTCCCCCTTCATCCACCTACATCAGTGTCCTCCTCTTCCTCCTTCATCCACCTACATCAGTGTCCTCCTCTTCCCCCTTCATCCACCTACATCAGTGTCCTCCTCTTCACCCTTCATCCACCTGCATCAGTGTCCTCCTCTTCCCCCTTCATCCACCTACATCAGTGTCCTCCTCTTCCCCCTTCATCCACCTACATCAGTGTCCTCCTCTTCCCCCTTCATCCACCTACATCAGTGTCCTCCTCTTCCACCTGCATCCATCTACATCAGTGTCCTCCTCTTCCCCCTTCATCCACCTACATCAGTGCCCTCCTCTTCCACCTTCATCCACCTACATCAGTGTCCTCCTCTTCCCCCTTCATCCACCTACATCAGTGCCCTCCTCTTCCACCTTCATCCACCTACATCAGTGTCCTCCTCTGCCCCCTTCATCCCCCTACATCAGTGTCCTCCTCTTCCACCTTCATCCACCTACATCAGTGTCCTCCTCTTCCCCCTTCATCCACCTACACCAGTGCCCTCCTCTTCCACCTTCATCCACCTACATCAGTGTCCTCCTCTGCCCCCTTCATCCACCTACATCAGTGTCCTCCTCTGCCCCCTTCATTCACCTACATCAGTGTCCTCCTCTTCCCCCTTCATCCACCTGCATCAGTGTCCTCCTCTTCCCCCTTCATCCCCCTACATCAGTGTCCTCCTCTTCCCCCTTCATCCACATGCATCAGTGTCCTCCTCTTGACCCTTCATCCACCTACATCAGTGTCCTCCTCTTCCCTCTTCATCCACCTACATCAGTGTCCTCCTCTTCCCCCTTCATCCACCTACATCAGTGTCCTCCTTTTCCCCCTTTGTTCACCTACATCAGTGTCCTCCTCTTCCCCATTCATTCACCTACATCAGTGTCCTCCTCTTCCCCCTTCATCCACCTGCATCAGTTTCCTCCTCTTCCCCCTTCATCCACCTGCATCAGTGTCCTCCTCTTCTCCCTTCATCCACCTGCATCAGTGTCCTCCTCTTCCCCCTTCATCCACCTGCATCAGTGTCCTCATCTTCCCCCTTCATCCACCTACATAAGTGTCCTTCTCTTCCCCCTTCATCCACCTACATAAGTGTCCTCCTCTTCCCCCTTCATCCACCTACATCAGTGTCCTCCTTTTCCCCCTTCGTCCACCTACATCAGTGTCCTCCTCTTCCCCCTTCATCCACCTACATCAGTGTCCTCCTCTTCCACCTTCATTCACCTACATCAGTGTCCTCCTCTTCCCTCTTCATCCACCTACATCAGTGTCCTCCTCTCCCCCCTTCATCCACCTACATCAGTGTCCTCCTTTTCCCCCTTCGTTCACCTACATCAGTGTCCTCCTCTTCCCTCTTCATCCACCTACATCAGTGTCCTCCTCTTCCCTCTTCATCCACCTACATCAGTGTCCTCCTCTGCCCCCTTCATTCACCTACATCAGTGTCCTCCTCTTCCCCCTTCATCCACCTACGTCAGTGTCCTCCTCTTCCCCCTTCATCCACCTGCATCAGTGTCCTCCTCTTCCCCCTTCATCCACCTACATCAGTGTCCTCCTCTTCCCCCTTCATCCACCTGCATCAGTGTCCTCCTCTTCCCCCTTCATCCACCTGCATCAGTGTCCGCCTCTTCCCCCTTCATCCACCTACATAAGTGTCCTTCTCTTCCCCCTTCATCCACCTACATAAGTGTCCTCCTCTTCCCCCTTCATCCACCTACATCAGTGTCCTCCTTTTCCCCCTTCGTCCACCTACATCAGTGTCCTCTTCTGCCCCCTTCATCCACCTACATCAGTGTCCTCCTCTGCCCCCTTCATCCACCTACATCAGTGTCCTCCTCTTCCCCCTTCATCCACCTACATCAGTGTCCTCATCTTCCCCCTTCATCCACCTACATCAGTGTCCTCCTCTTCCACCTTCATTCACCTACATCAATGTCCTCCTCTTCACCCTTCATCCACCTACATCAGTGTCCTCCTCTGCCCCCTTCATCCACCTACATCAGTGTCCTCCTCTTCCCCCTTCATCCACCTACATCAGTATCCTCCACTTCCCCCTTCATCCACCTACATCAGTGTCCTCCTCTTCCACCTTCATCTACCTACATCAGTGTCCTCCTCTTCCACCTTCATCCTCCTTCATCAGTGTCCTCCTCTTCCCCCTTCATCCACCTACATCAGTGTCCTCCTCTTCCCCCTTCATCCACTTACATCAGTGTCCTCATCTTCCCCCTTCACAGTAGAGTCCTTTTCTGTCCCCCTTCATCTCCACATCAGTATTCTCTGCACGCTTTACCCCTCCCCCCTCCCAGTAGTGTGAGTGTCCTCTTCTGTCCCTTTTATGTTACCATACTCACATGATGAGTGTGCTGTGGCAACTGGCGAAGCGCCGTCGCCGAGTGTTTTTCATTCAAAAAATGTTGCTGCCTCCAGGGGCGTTGCTAGGGGGTGGCTATTGGAGCTATAGCCCCAAATCTGGGGCCCATAGCCCTGAGTCTCTTGCTGTAGGGTCCCTGCCTAACCAGCGGGTTGCGGCTGCTGCAGCGGGTGGGCTGGCTGCATGAGAGAGGCGGGGGAGAGAAGCGATCGGGCGGACAAGCAGAGATGACATCTCTCTCCGCCCGCTCCACATCAGCGCTCTTCACAGCCGGGCCTCTTAAATTTGGGAGCGAGGTGCGGTGAGCAGCAGAGAGATGACATCATCTCTCACTGCCTGCCACATATCAGCGCTCTTCCGCCCTCACAGCACGGTGGAGTGGAGGTCATGGGCTTCCTGTCATCATGGAGCTCCACTTTGCAGCCAGACCCCCTTGCTTCAATGTTGGAGGTGCGGCGGGGAGCAGAGAGATGACATCATCTCTCACTGCCCGCCCCGCACCACCGCTCTCCTGCTCTCACTAAATGGACTAGTGCTGTCAGCCTGCCACCAATGCAGCGTCAATGCACATTTGGTGGCACTGACTGGCATGGCAAGTGACAATCCACATCAGTTGGCAAGTGACAACCCACATCTGGTGGCCGGTGACGTGGCAAGTGACAATCCGCAAATGGTGGCAGGAGATGTGGCAAGTGACAATCTGCAAATGGTGGTAGGAGACGTGGCAAGTGAAAAACTGCAAATGGTGGCAGTAGACATGGCAATCTGCAAATGGTGGCAGGTGACGTGGCAAGTGACAATCCACATCTGCTGCCAGGTGAAAGTGGCAAGTGACAATCCACATCTGGTGGCAGGCAACATGGCAAGTGACAATCCACATCTAGTGGCAGGTGACGGTGGCTAGAAACAAGCTGCATCTGGTGACAGGCGACGGTGGCAAGTGACACGCTGCATCTGGTGGCAGGAGATGTGGCAAGTGACATGCCCAGGGCTCCCACTGATTCAGCAGTATGAACCACTTCATTATATATTAGAATGTAACAACAGAAATAATGCACTTCAATCACCCTGACACCATATCAACCATGGTGCCATGATGATTGAAGTGCCAAGACCAGACATTGCCCGTGAAAAATTGCTTACCACCGGTCCTCCCCCCCCCCCCCTTTGTGGGCATGCAAAAAGGTTGGTGACTGCTGCTATGGGCTCTAGCCCCAGATCTTTTGCAGACCTAGCAACGCCCCTGGCCGCGTCACTGCGCATGCGCCCGCCCAGCCGAAAATGGGCGAGCTTTCCTGAGCCCGGCAGGCTGCACAGTTGCACCGTTGGACTGCATGTCATCTTTTTTATGGGCTCCACTGCCCGTAACGAGCAGCCCAAAAATGGGATAAAATTTACGGGCTGCCTGTAAATTAATGGGCGGTTGGCAACACTGCCCAGAAGTGTATGTGATCTGGCGCAGGAGAGCCCTCTTGCCGCGTCATATATGTAAGTTATACGGTCAGCAAACGATGAAAAAAAAAATACAGTGTAGTGCAAGCATATAATCATCAACTGCGCCACGCATGTGAGGTATTGTCGCAAACGTCACAGCGAGAGCAATAATTCTAGAGCCATAATTCACAGCCTGGCTAAACTAATGACCTGTGAAGACTTGTAAAGTATCACCTATATACAATTTTGGGTGCCGCTGTTTCTTGCGATTACGCAGGCTTGCGCAATGTTTGGAATTGTTGGGCATTTGTTTACTCGATTGGCGATGCAACCTCGTCTTTTATATTTCATCAAAACGTTGGATATTTTATTGTGTTTGTGGGAATTTCATTCACTTTTGTGTATTTTTTTTTTCCTGAAAATGTGGTGTTTGATAAACGGCTGCGTAAATATTGCAACAGCCACCATTTAGTTCTCCAGGGCCTCTGATTTCAGGAAATATACACTTTTTTTTGGGGGGGGGGGGTGATTACAAGCACTTTCTTGCAAAAAAATGCTGATTTTAACAAAAACAAAAGAAAAATAAAGTTCCAGCAGACAAGTGGTTAAAGTTTTTTTTTACTTTTTTAAATTTTAACATTATTTTTTTTAAGATTTCTAACTTTATTGCTATGGCTCTGTGTGAACAAGTCGCCGCAGCGCCTCTTTTTTTTTCCAGTCAGGACGGTTTTCCCGCCTTTTTTTTTTTTTTTCATCCTGAGGCGACGAGCCCGCGCACCCCTGACAGAGACGGGCACCACGTGACCTCGCTGTGAACGAGCGCGAAGGTGGGCGGGGCGGAGAAGGCGTTGCGGAGCATGGGAGGGGAGGCGCGCGTCCTCTTCCCCACGCCCAGCTCGGACTTCCCCCGTGACGTCACACGCGCGGCCCCCCCTCCCGGGGCCGGCGGGAGGGAGGAGCGTGACGTCACCCCGGGCCCCGCCCCCACTCCGCTGGTTCGGTCCTGACGTTCATTTCATTCCTGTCCTCATTCCGAGCATTCCGAGCATCGCTCGCGCCCAGTCCCGCTCCCCTCAGCGGCACAATAGGCACACTGGGACAACTTGCTGCCCGCTCAGCCGGCCCGGGGTAAGTTGTGTGTGTGAGGAGGGGAGGGGGAGGGGAGTAGGGGGGTCTCTCCTCTGTGGGGTGTTGGGGTTCACCACATGGAAAAGGGGGGGAGGGGTGTTCTGGGGGGGGGGAGGGGGGTCACCTCCTTCTCATCTCCATCAACTTCTCACACTTTACTGGGGGGACCCCCAACACCTCACTCCTGGGGGGGAGGGGACACCCCAAAGTTTAGTAAACAGAAATCAAACTGTACTTTATGGGGGGAATATATATATATATATATATACACACATTGTATCACATAGAGACAAACATTCCATGCACTACTCTGCATTATATATATATATATATATATATATATATATATATATATATATATATATATATATATACACACACACATATACTGTATATACATTTGTGGGGGGGGCTTTAATAAATGGGCCCAGAGCACAAGTCACCCCAAACTTTATACAACTGCATCTTATAGGGGGGACATAACAAACAAATATATATATATATTAGTATCACTTATAATAAAACATTCCTTCTACTCTGCTATATATATATATATATATATATATATATATATATATATATATATATATATATATATATTATACAGTAGGGGTACAGGCCGGACAAAGGGGGAGAAGGACTTTAATAAATGGGCCTATGGCAGAAGTCACCTTTTTTTATATATATATATGGGGGGGGGGGGCAGATATTATGTAGATATTTATATTGTATCACAAATAATGAAACATTCCTTCCTATACTTCAGTATGTATGTATGTGTGTGTGTAATATGTGTGTGTGTGTGTGTGTGTGTGTGTGTGTGTGTGTGTGTGTATATATATATTAGTGTGTTTTACACAGTGAGGGGTGCAGGCCAGTCACCCCAAACTTTAGAAAACTGTTCCTTTTTATAGAGATATTATATAGATATTTATATCAAAAATAATGACACATGTCTTCCCATACCTCCTGAGAGAGATACACACTCTGTATCTATCTGTATATCTCAGGAGGTATGGGAATACATGTGTCATTATTTGTGATACAAATGCCACAATATAAATATCTATATAATATCTCTATAAAAAGGTGCAGTTTTCTAAAGTTTGGGGTGACACCTGCGTTGAGCTTATTTAATAAAGTCCTTTGACTGGCCTGTCACCCCCCACTGTATATATATATATGTTTATATTGTGTATATATATATATAATTATATATATGTGTATGTGTGTATATATATATATATATATATATATATATATATATATATATATATATATATATATATATATACACATACATACATATATATACACACATACACATACACATACACATACACATACACATACATATATACACACACACACTGACAGGCCAGTCAAAGGGGTGGAAGGACTTTATTAAATAGGCTCAACGCAGGTGTCACCCCAAACTTTAGAAAACTGCACCTCATATAGTTATTTATATTGTGGCATTTGTATCAAAAATAATGACACATGTCTTCCTTCCTATACCTCCTGAGATACACACACACACACACACACACACACACACACACACACACACACACACACACACACACACTTACAATTTTTATTATTTTTGAACAGTTGGGGTGCAGGCCAGTCAACGTGGGGGGAAGACTTTTTTTATTAAATGGGCTCAAGGCAGGTGTCACCCCAAACTTAAAAAAAATAAAAAGCTCTATATGGTGGTATCACAGAGCAAAACATTAATTCTTACAACTCTGCTATATCTCTATATCTCTATGTATCTCACACACACACACAGTGGGGGTGCGGGCCAGGAGAAGGACTTCATTAAACTGCACCTTCAGGGGGGTGATATTATATAGTAACCTTGTCACATAGAGCGAGACATTCCTTTCTGCAACTCTGACACTCACATGGTGGAGGCCAGGATAAGGACTTTAATAAATGGGTCCGAGACAAGAGTCACCCCAAACTTTATAAAACTGCACCTTATAGGGATGTCCGACATGTATATAAAGTAACATTGTACTACACATAATGAAACATTCCTATAACTCTGCTTACTAAAGTATGTGTGTGTGTATATCTATCCTATAGCAAAACATTCCTTCCTATACCTCTGCCTTCTAAAAAAAAAAAATAATTATATATATATATATATATATATATATATATATATATATTACACGCACGCTTTTTTTTTTTTTTTTTTTTTTTTTTTAATACATCAAAAATGTATATATGTATTTAAAAAAAAAAAATAAACTGTTGCACTATTTAAAGCAGCAGAGTCACTATTTGAATGTAGACTTGTGTAAAGGGATAGGTCTTCCTATATGTGACACTCTGTGTGTAATATATAGCAAGACCCTAAGCCTTCTTATAATTCTACTTTCCAAAATAGTGTATGGAGGCAGAATCCTAGAACAGGTCTTGTTATGTGTGTTGCAATCTTCCAAAATACATTTTATTTAATGTGATACAATGTTACAAATAAAAAATAAAATTTAAAAAATGTGTGTATGTATATGTCTATGTGTGTATGTATGTATGTATGTATGTATGTCAGAGTTGTAGGAAGGGATGTGTGTCACTACATGTGATACAATGTTACACAATCTTTATCAGTATTTTAGGAGGCAGATTGATGGGTAGGGATTATTGTTGTGATACAATGTTACAAATCTCTACATATATTATATGTATCACTATTTTAGGAGGCAGAGTTATAGGAATTGATTATGTTTCAATATAGGTGATACAATCTTGCAAAATTGTATATATATTGTGTGTGTGTGTGTGTGTGTGTGTGTGTATATATATAATATATATATATATATATATATATATATATATATATATATATATATATATATATATATATATATATATATAATTTCTGTGTTTTAGAAGACAGGACAGAGTTCTAGGAAGAAATATGTTTCGTTACTTGTGTCACAATGTTACAAAATCGATATCCTTATTTTACGAGGCGGAATTCTAGGAATGTTTCATTACATGTTATACAACGTTACAAAATCTGTGATCGCCGTGTAAAATGGAAAGGAAGAGATCCTCCTCCTCCCCTCTTAGCACTAGGGGTGTCCTGGCTTCCCATGGCAGTGAGGGTCGGGGAGATGTTGGCTCCTTCACAGTCGAGGCTCCAGCTCTTGGTAGGCCTCGGAAAGTGTTTTTGATTTTTTTCTTTCTTTTTTTTTTCCGGGGGATTCTGCAACTCTGAGCTTTAGATTATGAAGTTTTTACTGCTTTTGACATACCCCAGCAGTGTACAGTCCTATACTGCAGTCTTGGGGTACATGTTGGGATAGGAGGGGGGGTAAAGTCGGGGGTGCAGTCCATGGAGTTGTGCTGCAGAATCAGATACAGGGCTTGTAGTTCCAGCACCTTGTTACTGTATTCTTTTATAGAGCTTTGCAGTCTTGAGACCCTGACCTTATAAAACGTGTAAGTTGAGGGGTTCAGGTTGTGGTACTTTTTTGTAGAAAGTGGAGAACTGTCACATAGAGTTTCTCTCTGGAGAGTTACAGGCTGTGGAGATCTGGTAGCTTGCAGTGGTGGGGTGCATGACATGGTGGGGTGCATGTTCCTCAATACTTCCATTTTTGGGGGTAAGAGTTTTTTTTTTTTTCTTAGTTCCTACAGGAGGGGCAAAGGTCATGGTGCCCTTGAAGGTGTTGCTTCCCTTAGAGATGGACATGGAAATTCTAGGGCTTTACAGTTTTGGGGTGGAAGGGGGTGGACTTCTGTGTCTTTGAAGTCTTCAGGTACAGTCCTAGGACTTTTGTGTCTTTACAGTCATAGGGTAACAGTCCTTAGACTTCTGTTTTTTTTTTTTTTTTTTTGCAGTCTTCAGATATAGTCCTTGGACTTGAGGGTCTTTGCAGTTGTCAGGTACTGTCCTTGGATTTTTGAGGTCTTTGTAGTCTCCAGGTACAGTCCTTGGGGTTTTTGAAGTCTTCAGGTACAGTCTTTGCTTCACAGGAGGCTTTGCAGTCATCTAATTCAGCCTATGAAGAGCTATGAAGCTTTGTAGTCCACAGACGTATGGCTCCTTATGTTTTGGGGTACCAGTCACAGCATCATGGGGGGGGGGGGGGGTTCAGCAATCTAGAAGTACAGTAGGCGAAGAGCTGGAGTTTGCACTCCCAGGGTATAATCCATGGAGCTCCTGAGGCTTTTGAGGCACCAACCAGGGTGCATTTTTTTTACGGTACCCCCCCCTGAATCTCCTGATGGCTTGTGTTGTCTCGGGGTGCAGTGACAAAGGAGAGAGCGAGCTGCTCGTTGGAGGCACTTGTGAAGCGATCTGAGGCTCCTGCCTGACTCACTCACTCTGCAGCTCTGACATAAAAAAAAAAAAGAAATTTTTCACATTTTTCCTGAAGAAGGAAGAACTTAGCAACGCCTGATCTGCCTTTTGGAAAGGGAAACCAGCCCCCTGCATCAGACAACCCCCCCCCCCCCCCCCCAGTCTGGATAATGTGCACTCTTTAGCTTGCAGGGGGAAACATGAAAGTTAAAGATGTTTTCTTCCCCCCCTTCTTCCAGGGCTTCAGCTCCTCTCCAAGTTCAAGTGGGAAAGTGTCTGGAGTCAGCGGAATCCCATCCTGTGGAGAACGCTCGTTGCAAACACGAAAGGATTTCTCCCAGCAAACTTCCCTTCTGGTAGGAAAAAAAAAAAAAAATGTATAAAAAAACAAAACAAAAAAAAAAAACCCACGCCAGGGCCGCCACCTCTTTCCCCATCTGTTGCTCCCCGGCGCGGTCTGTTTTCTAGAGGTACACATCTCGGCATAGGCTGCTGCCTTGGTGATGTGTGTGTGATCATCTGTGCTTTTATTTGTGAAGTGCAAACATATTCTGCAGTCATGTACCCACTCAAGCACACTCGTAGTACAAAACAAAGGCATGACAGTCCCAAGGGAGGAGGGAAAAGGAAAAAAAAAAAAACACTGGAACGCTTATTAATAATAATATTATTATTATTTAAATTTTTTTTTTTTTGAGCAACATGTTTTTTTAATTTTTTTTTTTTTATGAGATATATATATATATATATATATATATATATATATATATATATATATATATATCTCACTGTTTTTGTCAAGTCCCAATAGCTTTTCTTCCCTTTTTTTTATTTATTTATTTTTTTCTTTTGTTTTGTTTACCTTTTTGACGTGCAGTGACATTATTATTTGTTTCTCCCCTGGACAACCCTTGCCCCCAACTTGCTATATAATTGGCATGTGCAAAACATATTGGGGTATTCATTGTCTGCATAGCCCCCCCCCCCCTCCATGAGGTTTAGAACATTATTTGAGTACGGTTCGCCATGCTTATTCTGTCATTTCTTCATTGCATAAAAATGACAATAAGCAAGATAAGACCTCCCCTTCCCCCCCCTTCTTCTTTTTTTTTTTTTTTTTTTTTTTTCTTCTGTGGGTTTGTACATAAATGTTTGCAGTTTTGCTATTCAGATTGCAAAATTTGAAAAAAAAAAAAAAATATGTAACATTAAATGCTGCTGAATTATAGTTTATGATACGCTCCTATTTATGGGATTGACTTGAGAGTTCTTTGGTTGTACTTCTGCTTGCAGCAGTTGTTATGGCTGTTTGCAAGCTTTGTGTTATGCCCTCAAAGTGTGCTTAAGTGTGGGGGGGGGGGGGGGGCTGGTGGGTTTTTTTCTCCCCTGAGCCTCTGGTTGGAATTTTAGTGATCTTACTTAAGGAGATATATATATATTAGATTAGGGCTGTGCTCACAGATTCTGGGCTATGCAGGTGGATTCTTTTAAAAATAAATAGATAATTGTCTGGCTCCTGCAGGTGGGTTCTTAAAAACAAATAAAATTCTGGCTCCTGCTGGCGGGTTCATAAATGAGAAATTCTGGCTCCTGCTGGCGGGTTCATAAATGCAAAATTCTGGCTCCTGCAGGCGGGTTCATGAATGCAAAATTCTGGCTCCTGCAGGTGGGTTCATAAATAGAAAATTCTGGCTCCTGCAGGCGGGTTCATAAATGCAAAATTCTGGCTCCTGCAGGCGGGTTCATAAATAGAAAATTCTGGCTCCTGCAGGCGGGTTCATAAATACAAAATTCTGGCTCCTGCAGGCGGGTTCATAAATGAAAAATTCTGGCTCCTGCAGGCGGGTTCATAAATAGAAAATTCTGGCTCCTGCAGACGGGTTCATGAATACAAAAGTCTGGCTCCTGCAGGCGGGTTCATGAATACAAAATTCTGGCTCCTGCAGGCGGGTTCATAAATGCAAAGTTCTGGCTCCTGCAGGCGGGTTCTTGAAAAGAGAGTCTGGCTTCAGGTGGGGTTCAGGCCCTTATAATTTTTTAAATTTGAACAAGAAAGAAGGGGGTGAAACTTGTGTTACTCCGTCTACTAAAAGCCGTGTGATTTTGGTAAATAGAACATTTTAGACTGTCCTGTAAGTCGGTGCTTAGAGTTCGGGATGTGTGAATATTTGTAAAGGTTGAATCTTATTTATTTTGGCAATATTTTACATGTAAATGTTGTGCCCTCTGGGCATTCACTTGTCCACCCCGGTGATTGTGTGTGTGTTTCTTAATCTGCCAGGTATGGGTAATTATGGCGACGTGTGATGTATTTAAGGATACAGAACCAGTAGTTAGATTGTCTGGTGCTGGCTTTTCCCGCGAGAGGCTGAAGGCTATTTTAATGATTAAATAATTTGCTGTAAATCCCGTAAGCACATTGCCTGAAGGGTTGGGCAACCCTCTATACAGAAATCTGCTTTTACTTTGAAAGGGGTTTTTATACTGACACAAAGACAAATTGATTTTGCCAAGTAATTTTGTGTGTTGAGAATGTTGCTGTCCTATATCCTCGCCATGCCAAGATCCACTACCATTGAGTTCTGGAGATGAAATTTTGTCTTTTTTTTTATTTTTTTATTTTTATTTTTTTTTAGTGTTACTGCTCACTCGGTGCATGTAAAAAAAAAAAAAAAAAAAAATTCCCAGCAAGCTGTTGGATTATAGGGCAGTCCTTTATTACGTATGTGACTATCGCTATGTTACATTGTATGCTAGCAGTTTAGACATTTTGGGATCTGTCTGGAGACTCGTTCTGAAAATGATGAGTTTTATAAACATTTCTACAAGAAGTCTTCAGATGATTGTAGCTGTATTCCTGCCACAACGCATCGCAACTGTAAACCGGTGACATGTTTGCGTGTTGCTATTAGGATGTATTGTTAAAAAAAAAAAATGTTGAATACTATTTGTTACTTTTCTGTCTGAGCAGTACTGCTTGGACTGAGAAGAAGGGTAAACCCTTGAAAGCCTGTCGTAAGGATGTAATTGTTGGTGCAAATTTAAAAGAAAATGTATCACTTATTTTTCAAATTGATAGAATAAATCCAAAAGTAGCATAATGTAAATAAAGTGTTTATTTTCAGTTGTCACCTGCAGATGACATTAGGGACTACTGCATACCAAAAAAAGATTTCGCTCTTGCGCTCACTCTCTTCCTTTCTTTCTTTTGCTTCCTTTCTTCCTTTTATTTTTTTTCCTCTCGCTCTGCTCTTCCTTCCTTCCTTCCTTCCTTCCTTCCTTCCTTCCTTCCTTCCTTCCTTCCTTCCTTCCTTCCTTTCTCTCGCTTGCCCTTCCTTCCTTCCTTCCTTCCTTCCTTTCTCTCGCTTGCCCTTCCTTCCTTCCTTCCTTTCTCTCGCTTGCCCTTCCTTCCTTCCTTCCTTTCTCTCGCTTGCCCTTCCTTCCTTCCTTCCTTTCTCTCGCTTGCCCTTCCTTCCTTCCTTCCTTTCTCTCGCTTGCCCTTCCTTCCTTCCTTCCTTTCTCTCGCTTGCCCTTCCTTCCTTCCTTCCTTCCTCTCTCTCGCTTGCCCTTCCTTCCTTCCTTCCTTTCTCTCGCTTGCCCTTCCTTCCTTCCTTCCTTTCTCTCGCTTGCCCTTCCTTCCTTCCTTCCTTTCTCTCGCTTGCCCTTCCTTCCTTCCTTCCTTTCTCTCGCTTGCCCTTCCTTCCTTCCTTCCTTCCTTCCTTCCTTTCTCTCGCTTGCCCTTCCTTCCTTCCTTTCTCTCGCTTGCCCTTCCTTCCTTCCTTTCTCTCGCTTGCCCTTCCTTCCTTCCTTTCTCTCGCTTGCCCTTCCTTCCTTCCTTCCTTTCTCTCGCTTGCCCTTCCTTCCTTCCTTTCTCTCGCTTGCCCTTCCTTCCTTCCTTCCTTTCTCTCGCTTGCCCTTCCTTCCTTCCTTTCTCTCGCTTGCCCTTCCTTCCTTCCTTTCTCTCGCTTGCCCTTCCTTCCTTCCTTTCTCTCGCTTGCCCTTCCTTCCTTCCTTTCTCTCGCTTGCCCTTCCTTCCTTCCTTTCTCTCGCTTGCCCTTCCTTCCTTCCTTTCTCTCGCTTGCCCTTCCTTCCTTCCTTTCTCTCGCTTGCCCTTCCTTCCTTCCTTTCTCTCGCTTGCCCTTCCTTCCTTCCTTTCTCTCGCTTGCCCTTCCTTTCTTCCTTCCTTCCTTCCTTCCTTCCTTTCTCTCGCTTGCCCTTCCTTCCTTCCTTTCTCTCGCTTGCCCTTCCTTCCTTCCTTCCTTTCTCTCGCTTGCCCTTCCTTCCTTCCTTTCTCTCGCTTGCCCTTCCTTCCTTCCTTCCTTTCTCTCGCTTGCCCTTCCTTCCTTCCTTTCTCTCGCTTGCCCTTCCTTCCTTCCTTTCTCTCGCATGCCCTTCCTTCCTTCCTTTCTCTCGCTAGCCCTTCCTTCCTTCCTTTCTCTCGCTTGCCCTTCCTTCCTTCCTTTCTCTCGCTTGCCCTTCCTTCCTTCCTTTCTCTCGCTTGCCCTTCCTTCCTTCCTTTCTCTCGCTTGCCCTTCCTTCCTTCCTTCCTTCCTTCCTCTTGCTCTTTCTTTCGCTTGCTCTTCCTTCCTTTCACTTGCTTGCTCTTCCTTCCTTTCACTTGCTTGCTCTTCCTTCCTTCCTTCCTTCCTTCCTTCCTCTTGCTCGCTCTTTCTTTCGCTTGCTCTTCCTTCCTTCCTTCCTTCCTTCCTTCCTCTTGCTCTTCCTTTCTTTCGCTCGCTTGCTCTTCCTTTCTTTCGCTCGCTTGCTCTTCCTTTCTTTCGCTCGCTTGCTCTTCCTTTCTTTCGCTCGCTTGCTCTTCCTTTCTTTCGCTCGCTCGCTTGCTCTTCCTTTCTTTCGCTCGCTTGCTTGCTCTTCCTTTCTTTCGCTTGCTTGCTCTTCCTTCCTTTCGCTTGCTTGCTCTTCCTTCCTTTCGCTTGCTTGCTCTTCCTTCCTTCCTTCCTTCCTTCCTTCCTTCCTTCCTCTTGCTCTTGCTCTTTCACTTGCTTGCTCTTCCTTCCTTCCTTCCTTCCTTCCTTCCTCTTGCTCTTTCACTTGCTTGCTCTTTCTTTCTTTCTTTCTTTCTTTCTTTCTTTCTTTCTTTCGCTCGCTTTATTTATTGTGTGTGTGTGGCGTGTTTTATTTATTTTTATTTAATTTTTTAATATACAAGACTGTTGGATTCTACTCTTCATCAAACTTCTCTATGACTTGATTTTGAAGTAAATATATTAGACTTGTGCAAAGCAGAAAAGTCTTGCAAATGATAATTTAGATGATATAATTTGGCCTTGTAGGCCTGGTATCTTTTATGCCCAGTGTTTGTTTTGTTTTCCTTTATTTATTTTTTGGTTTTTATGATGTTGGGTCATCTCCCCGCCAATCCTTTTATGTACTTGTAATAGTACATCCCCCCCCTTTTTTTTTTTTTTTCTCCGATTCCTACCTCATAGGATGCTCTATCAGCCTGGCATTGGCTTCTCCACCACTTTATGTGGAATGCAAAACAGCCGCTGAATTAATGAATGTCAAGAGGCTTAAAAATCCAAAAATGCGGGAGCTGATCTACATTTCAATGTTTCTAATACTGCGACTCAGTTTCTATTTATTGGAACTTTTTTTTTTATAAGAGGATAAAATCTCGCACATACTGCAGGATGTCGCCGGTGGATTTTTGCTTTTTTTTTTTTTTCCTCTTGGCTGTTTTGGCTTTTGAAAAAAATGCCAATTATTTTACTGGTTACATCTATTGACTGGCTGGCCGAGTTCTGAATGGAATGTCTGAAAGCATTCAACAAGCCTTGAGTGTACTTCTTCCTTTTTTTTTTTTTAAGATGGAAAGGAAAAAGGAAGGCAGAACATTACTTGGAGGTGGGTGATAAAATATCTCTTCTGTGTCCGAGAAACCAGACCCACCAAGTGCTGATAAAATCCCCATAGTCTATTCACAGGCGCACAGATCTCTCTTAATGTGTGTGTTTTTTTTATTTTATTTAATTTAATGCTCAATTTTTTTATTTTTTTTCTTCTAAAGATTATAAAAAGCTCCATAAATAGATTGAGTTACCTTTTTTGTGTCGTGTGTGTGGTTTTTTTTTTTTTATAGGTGACCTGCTTCAGATGAATATCTTAAAGTTTGATGTAAGCCCTAATGCCGCGTACACACGGTCGGAATTCTCGTCGGATAAAGCTCTGATGGTTTTCCCGTCGGAATTCCGACGGAATTTCGCTCAAGCTGTCTTGCCTACACACGGTCACATCAAATTCCGACGGTCAGTAACACAGTGGCATACAACGCGTTCAACGGCACTATAAAAGGGAAGTTTAATGCTTCCAAGCATGCGTCAAATTGTTTTCGAGCATGCGTAGGAATTTTGCGTGTCGGAATTGCATACACACGATCGGAAAATTGAGAACAGGTTCTCAATCCAAATTCCGACAGAAAAAGACCGATGGGCATACACACGGTCGGAAAATCCGTTGAAAAGCTCCCATCGGACTGTTTCCATCGGAAATTCCGACCGTGTGTACGCCGCATTAGCCCTTGTTCACACTGCCGCGACTTCATGGCCATATCCCTTCGTGGCTTCATGGCGGCTTTTTATCGGCCATATCCCTGCGCGCCTTTTTATCGGCCATATCCCTGCGCGCCTTTTTATCGGCCATATCCCTGCGCGCCTTTTTATCGGCCATATCCCTGCGCGCCTTTTTATCGGCCATATCCCTGCGCGCCTTTTTATCGGCCATATCCCTGCGCGCCTTTTTATCGGCCATATCCCTGCGCGCCTTTTTATCGGCCATATCCCTGCGCGCCTTTTTATCGGCCATATCCCTGCGCGCCTTTTTATCGGCCATATCCCTGCGCGCCTTTTTATCGGCCATATCCCTGCGCGCCTTTTTATCGGCCATATCCCTGCGCGCCTTTTTATCGGCCATATCCCTGCGCGCCTTTTTATCGGCCATATCCCTGCGCGCCTTTTTATCGGCCATATCCCTGCGCGCCTTTTTATCGGCCATATCCCTGCGCGCCTTTTTATCGGCCATATCCCTGCGCGCCTTTTTATCGGCCATATCCCTGCGCGCCTTTTTATCGGCCATATCCCTGCGCGCCTTTTTATCGGCCATATCCCTGCGCGCCTTTTTATCGGCCATATCCCTGCGCGCCTTCATGGCGGCTTGCATACAACTTCTTTTAACAGGGGTCAATGCAGGTTGTGCTGAAGTCGCACCAAAAGTAATGCAGAAACCTTTTGTTCCAAGTCGGAGCGACTTGAGTCGATTTTCGAACGGTTCCACTACCGTAAATAGGGGCACGACTTGTCATGTGACTTTGAACTCTCAAGTGTGAACTAGGGCTAACTGACGTTTTTAGTTTGCTTTTAAATATTTTTTGGGGGGGGGTTTCCTAAAACTGGAGAGTGCAGAATCTGGTGCAGCCGTGCACGGGAGCCAATCAGCTTCTAACTCCAGCTTGTTCAATTTAAGCTTTGATAATAAAAATTAATAAAAAAAATAAAAAAAACCTGTAAGCTGATTGGTTACTATGCAGAGCTGCACCAGATTTTGCACTCTCCAGTTAAAAGAAATCACCCCCTGTGTAACTTAATGAGTTTTTAATAAAATACTTTGTTGCATCTCACTGCTGCAGATCTGCTGTAGCCTTTTTACAGACGTTTCTTGCCTACACGCACTCCAGCGATGGCACTGTGTGGCATTTTCTCGGGAGGGTTTACCCGATGGTGACAGCGGTGGGCCATGCCTGAGTAATGCATGTTGAAATGGCCACTTGTTGTCTCTCATCATAAGCCTGTGTGACAGGGTGACAACGCAGGGGAACAGGCCAAAGGCATGGACAGAGCGTTGTCACCCTACAATTGGAACTGCCTAAACCATCATGGCAGGATCACCAGGATTGTTTGAAAGCTGAAGATTTCTCCTCCCAGAAATCTATGTGGATGGGGGTGACAACACAGAAGAAGTTGATAGAAGAGGATGGAGTGTTGTCGCCCTATAATAGGAAGTGCCCAGACATAAACCATCATGGCAGGATCACCAGGGATGATTATTGCAGGTAATTATTGAAAGTTGCAGATTTCTCATTGGAAACCCGTGTGGCATGTGGGAATTTTTTTTTTATTTTACTAAAACTGGAGCGTGCAAAAAATCTGGTGCGGGTCAGCATAAAGAGCAATGAACCATCATCAGGGATCGTTATTTCGATGACAGTTGCCGATTTATTATTGGAAGCTCATACGGCGGTGGTGACAACGCAAGAGAACATTTTGAGAGATGGGGGCCGTTGTCACCCTAGAACAGGAAGTGCCTGACTGAAGTGCCCGTTTAATATCAGGATTACCCCGGAAATTATTTCTATGAAAGTTGCAGATTTCTCCTCGGAAAGGCCGTGTGACGGGGTGACAACACGGAAGGGCTGTTCAGAGACATGGACAGAGCGGTGTCACCCTATAACAGGAAGTGCCCGAAGGTAAAGCCACCATGGCAGGATCACCATGGTGGCATCAACAGGGATTATTTTAATAAAAGCTGCGGACTTCTCCCCGTGTGACAACACAGGAGAACATGCCCAAAAAACCAACCATCACGGAAGGGTAACCAGCGATTTATTATTTCAATGAAGGTTGCAGATTTCTCATCGGAATTTCTTATTTATCATAACGCAGCTTACCAATTCTTAGATGGCTGCGTTTGTTTTTAATTTTTTTTGCTTTCTTTTTTTATCTGGTGATCCAGCCAGTTGTTGTTTTTTTTTTTTTTTTTTTTAAGCTGTCTTGCAGTTATAGGGATGAGACAAACCATTTAACACTGACAGGGATACTTACAATGATCAGCTTTTATTTATGTATTATCTTTATCCCAAAAGGGGGGGGGGGCAGTTGTAAGTAACTGCTTATAAAAATATTACCTGGAGTTTGGCTTCAATTTTGTTAGTGTATCTAAGTCTGCTAGTAGAGACCTTTTGGTAGTTTTGACATCAAATTTCAATTGTACTTTTGGTCGTCGTCTTTTGACTAAAATGGCATTTGTTGTTTTAGTTGACTAAAATCTCCAGTACATGTTATGCTGGCCATACACGGGTCGAATTTCGAAAGAACTTTCTTTCGAAAATCTTATCTAAGAATTTTCGTATGAATTTCGCACCATTAGTGGGCTGCAGCAACGGCCGATTTTTCGTGCGGCCATCGAATTTTAAAAAATCCGACATGGTGGAATTTTTTTTTAAAAAAAACGAACGATTTTCGAACCAATGATGGGAGAATCATGCGAGAAATGTAATCGAAAAAGAAATGCGCATGTGCAAGAAAAGAAGATTCCCGGAAAGAAAAGAAGATTCCCAGAAAGAAAAGAAGATTCCCAGACAAGAAAATTCTTTTCTGTAGGAACATGAGGTGAAATTTGAAGGTTTGGTTGGTCGAATTTCGAAATCAATGGTGGCGCCATCGAATCACAAAATGCACGAATTTTCTGATTATCAAAAGAAAGATCTTTCGAAATTCGACCCGTGTATGGCCAGCTTTAGTCAACTAAAATCAAATGGGTTTGATTAAAATTTGAATGCATTATTTCATTAGAACTGCCAAACATCAGGGTGGATATAAATCAATGATTTTTTTTTTAATTTCTTTTTTTTTAAATCTGATTTTATTAATTTTAAATCCAATTTAAATAAAAAAAAAAATCAGATTTTAATTAAAAATAAATAACAAAAATCTGATTTATTTTAAATAAATCCTTTTGATAAAAATCCCCCCCCCCCAAAAAGAGGGGGGGGAAGCATTTAATAAAAAAAAAAAAATGTGTGTGTGTGTGTGTGTGTGTGTGTGTGTGTGTGTGTGTATATATATATATATATATATATATATATATATATATATATATATATTATATATATATATATATATATATATATATATATATATATATATAAATAATATATATATATATATATATAAATATAAATTTCGGATTCAAATAAAGAAGTAGTGCCAGATTTTCTTATTGGAGAGCTGAATTGAAGAGCTGAAGGGAAGGCTGTCAATCACAGGCTGTGTGCTGGAGCTCCCTTCCCCTGTCACGTTTTATCTCTTGGTGTCAGGAAAACCTGATAGCAGAGGAAGGAGGCAGCAGAAAGAAACAACACTTTTTTTTTCCATATTTTGCACAGTATTATGACTGAAAGAGCACCATTTTTTTTTTTTTTTTTTTTTTTTTGATTTTCATCAATTAACACTGAAATGTTGTTGTTTTATTTTGTTGAGATATCTGTACTATTCGTGTGATCCTTTAAAAAAAATAAAAAAAAAAAAATAATAAAAAAAAAAGTATCGGGGGGCAATGCAGATCCATTGCACATACATTGCAGCACCCACCACGCACAGTGGTGCACTGTGGTGCCATAAATGGTGTATGTTTATGCTTTTTTGGATGTTTTGGTGCATAGCCGGCCCATTAGTTTCAATGGGCTTCCTCGGTGCAATGCTTGTTGGTGCGTTAGCGCAACAAACCAGGACAGCACAGGCCTGATTTGGGTCCTCCCAGAAAATTTTGCATGCTGGCAAAAAAGAAGCTCTTGCTACACCGTGCCCCTTCCTCCACCTATCATTGGAGGGATCAAAGGAAGAGGAACCCCCGCTGCTCCAGGTGTATAAGATGACCCAAAAAGAACCTGGTGAGGAGTGCCAGCCCCGGCCCGCCTCCGTGGGATACTTGAAGAAAGAGCGGCTGCACATCCAAAAGGTTCCAAATGCCTTTTTTTTTTTTTTTTTTTTTTTTTTTTTTTTTTTAGTCACCGTGATGACACCAAGGACACCAGAAAGCGGTCATGTAGACGCGTTTCACACATACACCTTGTGCTTAATCAATTACACCAAAATGCAGTCACGTAGACGCGTTTCACACATCTTGTGCTTAATCAATTACACCAGAATGCAGTTATGTAGACGCGTTTCACACATCTTGTGCTTAATCATTGATTAAGCACAAGGTGTGTGTGTGTGTGTGTGAAACGTGTCTACGTGACTGCGTTCTGGTGTCATTGATTAAGCACAAGATGTATGTGTGAAACGCGTCTACGTGACCGCTTTCTGGTGTCCTTGGTGTCATCACGGTGACTTAAAAAAAAGGCATTTGCAACCTTTGGGTGTGCAGCCGTTCTTTTTCTACAGAGATGCTATTCTTTACTGGACATGATGCCTCTGATACTTAAAGAAAAAGAACGGCTGCACAGCCAAAGGTTCCAAATGCCTTTTATTGAAATCACCGTGATGACACCAGAAAGCAGTCACATAGACGCGTTTCACACCTCTTGTGCTTAATCAATGCTTAAGCACAAAATGTATGTGTGAAACGCGTCTAACTGACCTCTTTCTGGTGTCCTTGGTGTCATCCACAGTGATTTCAATAAAGGCATTTGGAACCTTTTGGATGTGCAGCTGTTCTTTTTCTTCAGAGATGCAATTCTTTACTGGACATGCCTCTGATGATACTTGGAGAGAACTGGCTGCCCATCCTTGGGTTCCGAATGCCTTTTATTGAAATCACCGTGATGGCACCAAGGACACCAGAAGGCGGTCACGTAGATGCGTTTCACACAGACATCTTGTGCTTAATCAATGACACCAGAAAACAGTCACATAGACACGTTTTCACACATGCATCTTGTGCTTAATCAATGATTAAGCACAAGATGTATGTGTGAAATGCGTCTACGTGACCGCTTTCTGGTGTCCTTGGAACCTTTTGGATGTGCAGCCGTTCTTCTTTTTCTTCAAGTATCATCAGAGGCATCATGTCCAGTAAAGGATGGCACCTCCTGAAGAAATGTCAATCTTTATTGGGGGAAGGGGGAGCTCCTAAAAAAAAAAAAAAAAAAAAAATAATAAATAAATAAAATAAAGACTGGCCTTGCATCGGGGATGTGTTGGTCAGGTCTAGTTTCATCACAGATTTCATTTTATATTGGCTACAAGTGATAACTGCAGAGATAATGTGTATTGTTTGATACTAGGCTGTGTAATTCATGGCTACTATTTGTAGCTTTTTGTATCCTTCTTCGTTTTTCTTTTTTTCTTTTTTATCTTCCTCTGTTCCTTTTATAGAGATGGCAGTGAACATATAAAAATGACTTGATTTGTGCTGGCACTTAAAGACAGCAGGAATTAGAAGAAAAAAAAAAAAATTGCCAGGTGTTCTTAAGCAAGCATCCCCCCCCCCCCCCCCAGGCAGGCAGCTCATTGTGTGGAGCCAAAACTACAGCAGGACGGCTAAATCTGCGCACCCTTTCATGGCTGCAGCGTGCAGAGGGCTCGCCGTGGAAGGGACTCTCTGTTCCATGCGGTTTCCTGCAGTACACAGACTGTGGCACACCATCGTTGCCTGCAACTTTGTTGCGTAGTCCACCCCCCCCACCCCCCCCCCTCATAAATATTTAGCTCTGCGAAAGGTAACAGAGTTGCTTAGTGTTCTTTTTTATTTTTTCATCTGTTAGTAGTTAACCTTTTTTTTGTGGGTGGGTTCTCCGTGGGAAGGGGGCGACGTTTTAAAGACGTTTTGGGTTGTGCAGATCCGTGGCAGACAAACAAATCGTCAGAAGCTTGAAGTGATAAATCGCCATACACTAAATAGGCAAAGTGGGGTGGGGGGGGGGGGGGATGGGTTCTGCTTCCAGGCTCTTGTGAGCATTGTGACTCAAACGTTCTGTCTTGCAAGACAATCGCTGTAATTGTGTTTGTGGATTTGGATGCACTTCTGCCTGGCAAGCTTGCTGTGGAGTTTACAGGCCGAGTGTAACTCTTTCATGGCTCCGGCTTGCGTCCTGGTCCGAGAGCTATTCCAAAACATTCCTGCAGTGGGCACTCCACAGTGTGGGGCATTTTATCCTGTGTTTTTGAGTTTTATAGGCTTAAAAATTAACTTTTTAATAGCTGGTGGCCTGGTCGGAGAGCTATTCCAAGCCACTCCTGAAGTGGGCGCTGCACAATCTAGGTAATTTTTATCCTGTGCTTTTTGGAGCTTGCAGGTTGAGTTTTTAGGCCATGAGCCATGAAAAGTGTTGATCACCGAGATATATGCCAAGCCGCCCCTGCAGTGGGTGCTCCGTGGCGGAGGCTGTTTATCTTGTGCTTTTAGAGTTCACAGGTTGAGATAAATTATTGCATTGCTTTTTTAGCCTGGTCAGAGCTATTCCAAGCCCACCCCTGTAGTGGGCGCTCCACAGTGTAGGGACTTTCTTCTTCTTTCTTCTTCTTTCTTCTTCTTTCTTCTTCTTTCTTCTTCTTCTTCTTTCTTCTTCTTTCTTCTTCTTTCTTCTTCTTTCTTCTTCTTTCTTCTTCTTCTTCTTCTTTCTTTTTATGGCTTGCGGCCTGATCAGGAGTGGCTTGGAATAGCTCTCCGAAGTGGGCGCTGCACATTTTTAGAGGTTGTTTATTCTTTTTTGCCTTTTTTTTTTTTTGAGTTTTACAGGTTGAGTTTGACCGGGGGGCGCAAGCCATGGAAAAAGTTGCACTCAACCTGTAAATTCCAAAACCTGGGATAAATGACCTCCGTTGCGCAGCGCCCACTTCAGGAGTGGTTTGGAATAGCTCTCTGACCACATACGAGCCATGAAAGGGTTAGAGGGCTATTCCAAGCCACCTCTGGTGTTTTACAGGCTGTGTAGCACTTTTTTTTTATAGCTGGAGGTCATTTTGTCCTGTGCTTTGGAGTTTTACGGGTTGAGTTTAACTCCTTCCATGGCCTAGTCAGGGACCTATTCCAAGCCACCTCTCCAGTAGGAGCTCCATGATGGAGACCATTTCTTTTTTGCTTTGTAGTTTTACAGGTGCAACTCTTTCATGGCTCTGGGTTTTCGTCTGGTCAGAGAGCTATTCCAAGTCACACCTACAGAGGGCGCTCCGCTATGGCGGCCATTTATACTGTGCTATGGAGTTTACAAGCTGAGGGTAGCTCTTTCATTGCGCCAGCTCAGTCTGGTCAGAGCTGTTCCAAGCCACCACTGAGGGTGGCACCTTTTGGAGGTTTTTTTTTATTTTTTTTTTAATCCATTGTTTTAGATCTGTCTTGTAGGGGGGATTTTGGTGCTCCTAAAATGCGTTGGTGGATATTAACACTTAAACTGTGTGTGTGTGTGTGTGTGTTATAATATATAATGTTATTATTGTTATTTTTTTTTTTCGTGTGTGTGTTTGTTTGTTTGTTTGTTTGTTTGTTTTTAAAGCCCTGATGAAGGGCCAGTTTGGTGCGCCCCCGAAAGGTGTTGTCGGTCTGTGATCTAATTGTGGACAAGTAAAAGGCTTTTTGGACCCTTTCATCCCCTTTTTTTTTTTTTTTTTTGTATGTCCATTCTTCGAGTTGCTTCTGGGCATCCATCAAGGGAGACTTGTTTTGTTTTTTGTTTAAGAGCCGCATGACCGGACCCAGCGAGCTTGTTTTGAAGACTTCCTTGCCTTTTGAACTGTCTTAAAAAAAAAAAAAAAAAATTAAAATAAAATCAAACGCTGAAATCTCTTCTATTTGTGTCTTTCTGAAGGCCGTTCTTGATGTCTGCGTCCCCTCTGGGGACACTTACCCTCTCTGCCTTGGTGATCATCTTCACGAAGCTGGTAATCCCAAAAATGTTTTAGTATTGTCCCCAGAACTGGGTCAAAGGTGAAATCTTGGAACAAACAAATCTATCTAACAGACGTCATCACGTTACTGGACGTGGCGCAGAAGTGTCTGTGTCGGCTGGGCTTGTCCTGTGCATTGCGCGCTTTTTAAAAAAAAAAATTTATAGCATATATGGCGAAAAGCGGATACATGCTCATGCAATTTGCAGTGTAGTTGAGCATCATGGGGAAATATAGTTCCAAAACAACTGGGGTGCCAAGGTTCACCATCACTGGGCTTATACCATCAACCAGTGATTAGATCTGGTGGAGAGTGTGGAAAGGCATCATTTGTGTGGACCCCATACTTCATAAGTGGTTCAGAACTTAAATAACTCTGTAATATGAGGGTCATATATTTTGGTAAGCCTCCGTTTGTGGCCATCTGGTGGATCCTGTCTGATGTGGGGACACTATTTTAGGCTTTTTTTTTTTATTTATTTAATTATTTTTATTATTTTTTTTTTTTTTTTTTGGTGTAGCACCTTGATTGCAAATTCATTTACAGCGAGGACTTTTGCACCATTACATGGGATCATTTATTTGTACATTATTTCCATGTTTTTTGCTTTTCAGAGTGTTGGACAGGAGTTGAGTAGACCATGGGGGTTGATTTACTAAAACTGAAGAGTGCATCTCTGCGTGGTAGCCAATCCGCTTCTTTAGCTTGTTGAATTTAAGCTCTGACACAACCTGGAAGCTGTTTCTATGCAGAGCTGCACCTGATTTTTGCACCATGCAGTTTTCGTAAATCTCCCCCAATGTGTCCCTCACCACCTGCTTTAACCTTCAATATACTGAGCCACCAGGTTGTCGTAGGTTTAAAATGCGATCGCGCAGGGCTCGTGGGCGTTGCTACCCGACGATCATTCCGATTTGTCTGCCGCAATGTCGCAGTCCTTCTAAAAATCGTAGATCGCAGGCATTGCTAGTAAAAAAAAAAAAAAAAAAAAAGCCATAAATCTATCCCCTATTTTGTAGACGCTAAAACTTTTTTGCGCAAAGCAATCAATATACCCAATATTGAGGTGTTTCTTTTTAAATTATGTAGAAGAATACATATTGGCCTAAACCAAGGAAGACTTTTTTTTTTTTGGGGGGGGGGGGATATTTATTTGAGCAAAAGGTAAAAAAAAAATGTTATTAAATCTTCTTTTTTTCAAAATTTTCGCTTTTTTAATGAAGGTAATGAAATGCCACCAAAAGAATGCTCTATTTTTTTGGGGGAAAAAAGGACTTGCATTTTGTTTGGGTACAGCGTTGCACGGCTGCGCAACTGTCAGTTAAACTGGCAGTTCCGTAACGCACAAAATGACCTGGTCGTGAAGGGGGTAAATATTTTCCGGTCCTTAAAGCGGAAGTAAACCCATCGATTTAACAGTTTAAAAAAAAAAAGGCATGCCGGGAATGCTAACTGCACATTGGCTGTGCTCTCAACCAAACAGTCAAACCATCCAATGGCTGGTGTCATAACGGATCACATGTGCAGCACCATGGCAGTTGAAGATTAAACAGAGGCAAAGATGGCGGCTTCCTTGGCTGAAAACGATAGGGGGGCTTACTTCCACTTTAAGTGTTTAAAGTGTTACTAAACCCAGGACTCTGTAGTTACTATATCTGGTCTCCCACAGAACATGAAAATGCAATTATTTTAGTCAATATAAACTGATAAATACCCTTTTCTCATCAGCAGTGTATAGCAGTCTTGTGACTTCTATCAGTGTCTGGCTAAAGCTTGTAGGAGGAGTTTTCGTTCTCCTCTGACTGTCCTATGAGGCTGCAGGACCCCTGACCCTCTGTCTGGACAGTGCCGATTGGCCCTATGCTGATCACATGCACTCTTCCAAGAAAAAAAAAAAAAAAAAAAACTCTCTAGCAATACACACCAAACTGAGCATGTGCAGAGTGCCTCCTAGGGCTCTGTACTGTCTGGAGATGGGTTGGGGACTGTGGAAGAAGGGGAGGATCAGAGAAGACAGGATCAAACTGACTTTTTACTTCACAGTGAATATAACAAGCGTGCTTTACTGCATATACAGTCTGATTTTACACTAATAATAAACTGAATAACACTTTTTAAGTCTTGAATTTTCTTATGGAGATTGTTGTACTTGCTCCTGTATTTTTAGTTCTGCTCATTTTGCCTGAGTTTGCTCTTTGGCTTTGAAAGTTTAGGGGTGTGACTAGAGCGTTATCACCCCAGGCCAGGCTGTTACCAGGGTGGCTGCTGTCAGATCTCGGGTGACATTTGACACTGACAGCCCTGTGAGCCCTTCAGGGGATTTACTGCTAAGAACAAAAAAACTGCAAACAAAGTTCAGTGTTGCAGTGATTTTTTTTTTTTATTTTTTTTATTTATTTCTTTATTTTTTTACTTCCATTGCTGATTGATTTGACATTTTCCAGTATTTGGATCTAGATATGGAATTGCCTTCCTCCGTAGCTTCTAAGCAGGGGTGGGCAAGAGGGACAGCTATCCTGGGCACTGTGGTATCATATGAAGTGGAGGGGGGAGGGAGGGGGGATTTGTGTTGGAAAGGGGGAATTTGGCCCTCAAATTCCTGCCAATATCAAGGTTTTTCCAGCAATCGGATCCTCATTGTGACTCATGACTTACCGTATTTTCTTTTTTACATGAAGATTTACAGTAGTGTTTTTTTATTTTTAAATTTTTTTTTGTTTTGCGTTTTTTTTTTTTTTTTTTTTTTTTTTTTTAGATTTTATTCATAGTTTTTCGTATCATTTAACTGCCGCCCGCCTTAGACTCTTTTGGCCCTTGTTCTGGGATGCCGTCAAATGATGGCTCCCCTAGTTTAGCCACGATCGCGCGCTAGTGCAGGGGTGCGCCGTGTCCCAGGGACATGGCGCAACCCTGATCTCGGCAAAGACCAGTGGCTCTTTACCCGTGTGATCACCTGTGTCCAATCACAGCTGGTCACATGTAAAAAAAAAAAGGAGATTCCTTTTATCGGCTCTCCTCACACTGTCAGTGTGAGGAGAGCCGATCAGCGGCATTTCCTCACAGGGGGGATGTGTATAGGTAATCGGGGCGCTAAAACGATGGTAACGCACCGCTAAAACTGGTGGCGCTTTACAGCCAACGTGGATTGGTGCCAGTGTGAAAGGGTCTTTCAGTGTGAAAGGGGTCTTATTTACAAAATTTTCTGACAAATTAAAACTTTTTTTTTATTTCTTTTTTTTTTTTCAAAAATTTTTGTTCTCTTTTTTTGGTGTGTAAATTTATTTATTTATTTTTTTTTAGCAAAAAACACAGCGGTGATAAAATACCATCTAAAGAAAGCTCTAGTTATATGATAAAAAAATGAATGTGGGTACCTGTTGCATGACCACGCAATTGTCATTTAAAGTGCAAAATCACTGAAAGCTGAAAATTGGCCTGGAAGAGGGTGAAAGGGCCCGGTAATAAAGTGGTTAAAATCCAATGTGGATATGTTCTTTTTTTAATTTATTTTTTAAAAAATTTTTTTAATTTTATACACCATTTAGAATATGATTTTGGAGACTAAAGCTGCATTCACACCTGAGCGTTTTCCGCTTGTAAAACGCCTGAAAAACGCCCAACAAGCAAAATCCCATTCATTTCAATGGCACCTGAGCGTTTTTGGCACCAAAAGCAAAACTCCTGAAAAACGCCCTACGCTCAAAAAAAAAAAAAAGAACATGAGCTTCTTTGGGGGCAGATTACAGGAGTTTTTCTGCCTTTTTACATTGGTGACCTGAACAAAATCGCGGTAAAACCGCCCGACTTTGAAACGCTCAGGTGTGAATGCAGCCTAAATGATGCCAATTTTATCTTGAAACTATTTAACACAAATTTTTGCTTTGCACTTTGTATCCAATTCTATGGATTGGATCCGGTTTGTACAATGTATCTTTTTTTTTTTTTTTTTTTCTCTATATACTAGCCATGATGAAGGGGGAGGCAATTCCCCCGAAACGCATTGGCTCTACTTGTTTACTTTTAATCCTCCAATAAACAACTATAAAATGTATCGAGTGAGACTTTTTTTTTTTTTTTTTTTTTTTTTGGACATTGGGCGCTTCTCTCCGATCACTCAAATGTTCCCCACGGTAACGCTTCCATTGTCATTATCGGAAAGGTAGCATTCCCAACCCATTGGAAGCAATTCCCTTCCACACAGTTACTTACCAGCCTCCAGTCTTCCACCCAAACTTGAAAAATTGTGACGTGGCCTTCGTAGTAACGGGCGGAGGGAATAAATAGCAGATCCTCAGATTCCACTCTATACTGGAAAAACACAGTTGATAAATGAAACTTTTTTTTTTTTTTTTTTTTTTAATGTTGGGGCCTATTCACACCCATATATTCCCTCCTATTTTTTTTTTTTTTTTTTTAACAAAATCCATGGAATTGTATCAAAATGCATGGCATTGCACTTTGTGAAGTGGAGCCATGCATGGCCACAATAAAATAAAGGAAGAAGCACCCCAAGGTTCAGGTGCAGAATGTGACCATGTTTCACTCTAAGGCCCCACGCACCCTGGGGTCTCCAAACTTTCTAAACAAAGGGCCAGTTTATTTCTTCTTAGAGCTTAGATGGGCCAGACGGTTGCCCCGTGGGAATATAGAATAATGCAAGAAGAATAATGTCCCATCTTTGGTGTCACTGGGAGGAATAGTGTCTCATCGTTGGTGTCAGTGGGGGGAATAGTGTCCCATCGTTGGTGTCAGTGGGAGGAATAGTGTCCCATCGTTGGTGTCAGTGGGAGGAATAGTGTCCCATCGTTGGTGTCAGTGGGAGGAATAGTGCCCCATCGTTGGTGTCAGTGGGAGGAATAGTGCCCCATCGTTGGTGTCAGTGGGAGGAATAATGTCCCAAGGGCCAGATAAAGGCAAGCAAAGGGAATAGTGTCCCATCATTGGTGTCAGTGGGAGGAATAGTGTCCCATCGTTGGTGTCAGTGGGAGGAATAATATCCCAAGGGCCAGATAAAGGCAAGCAAAGGGCCGCAGTTGGGAGCGCACTGGTTTATAGGAAAAACTATCCGCTGCTCAACCCAGGTAAGCAGGACTTTTAAAAATGAAACCAGTGTGAAAAGTTCCATAATATTTAAAATGATGCATTTTTCTTCCACTTTTTGCTTTAACTGAAAAACTGATCAGTGTGAAAGGGCCCTGAAGGTAGTAAAGGATGGAAAAATGTGCGTCCTTTTTTTTCTGCCCAGATACACTTGCGTACTTCTCCAAGCTGATTAATGACCCAGCCCAGTTTACATTTATTTTTTATTTTTTTTTATTTTTTATTCGGTCAGAAAATCCTGGAGTCAGTTACCCAGATTGTTGCAATGCAAGGAGTAAATTCTGCCGGAGCGGACAACTCAATTCTGAAGCCGACATCTGGTTGCTCTTTCTTTACCTGTAGAAGAAAGAAAATGCAAATAGAAGAGGCCTTGCCATCGCCCCAGTGCTCAAAAAAAAATAAAAAAATGGCGTTGACAGTTTGTTAAACAGGGCTCCCAGTTCACTGTGCCACTGCTCTATTGTTAGATTCCGAGTCCATGTCACCATATGCTCACTATATGCAGCTGATAAGTTATCTGCTAATTATGGGCCCTCTGATAGGTTACATTATTGTGTCACCAGCAACAGTGCGCTGCGTGTTGCCTTGTGTTCAAGTATGTAGCTTGTTTTTTTTTTTTCAATGCATCATGTTTTCTATTGGCTTTTTATTTTTTTTTCCTCTACCACATCTTATTAGATTGCTAGAAATATGTGGACTTATTTATTTTTACAACTTTTTTGTTTTCTTTTTCTTTCTCTTCTCTTCTCTTCTCTTCTTTCTCTTCTCCTCCTTTCTCTTTTCTCCTTTTTTTTTTTTTTTTTCTTTTCTTTTTTCTTTTCTTTTTCTCTTTCTCTTTCTCTTTCTCTTTCTCTTTCTCTCTTCCTTTTTCTTTTCTCTTCTTCGTTCTCTTTTCTCTTCTCTTCTTCGTTCTCTTTTCTCTTCTCTTCTTCGTTCTCTTTTCTCTTCTCTTCTTCGTTCTCTTTTCTCTTCTCCTCTTCGTTCTCTTTTCTCTTCTCCTCTTCGTTCTCTTTTCTCTTCTCTTCTTCGTTCTCTTTTCTCTTCTCCTCTTCGTTCTCTTTTCTCTTCTCCTCTTCGTTCTCTTTTCTCTTCTCCTCTTCGTTCTCTTTTCTCTTCTCCTCTTCGTTCTCTTTTCTCTTCTCTTCTTCGTTCTCTTTTCTCTTCTCTTGTTTCCTTCATTCTCTTTTCTCTGCTTTCTTTTGCTGTCATGAAATGTTCACCACATGTCGGTAAAAATCCATACAGCCAAAGAAACCAAAACAAATAAGTTCAGCTATTAAGTTCTGTGTAATAAAATGGAATGACACAGGGAAAAAAAGTATTAAACACGCTAACTAAAATTTATTTAATACTACATGCAAAATCCTTTGTTGGTAATGACAGGCTCCTGTATGGAGAAACGAGTGGCATGGGTTGCTTAGGTGTGATTTTGGCCCATTCTTCCACACAAACAAATCTTTGAAGGTTCCGTGGGCCTCCTCTATGAATTCTGATCTTTAGTTCTTTCTATTGGATTCAAGTCAGGTGATTGGCTGGGGGCCATTCTAGCAGCTTTATTTTCTTTTTTTGAAACCAATAGAGTTTCCTTGGCTTTGTGTTTGGGATGATTGTCTTGCTGAAATGTCCGCCATCGTTTCATCTTCATCATCCTGGTAGATGGCAGCATATTTTATTTTATTTATCATGAATGTCTTGGTACATTTTTCCATTCATCCTTCCTTCAATGATAAGAAGTTTGCCAATAACATATGCTGAAAAAACAGCCCCACCCCCACCATGATGTTCCCACCTTCAAACCTCACTGTTGGTATGGGGGGTGTTTTTGGGGCGATTGTGCCATGTGACCTCCAAACATGGTGTGTATTGTGGCATCCAAAGAGTTTGATTTTGGTCTCCTCTGACCAGACTATATTCTCCCCGTATATCACAGGCTTGTCTAAATGTTGTGCAGCAAACTTTAAACGAGCTTCACCATGCTTTGTCTTCAGCAATGGAGTCTTGCACGGTGAGCGTGCATACAGGCCATGGCGGGTGAGTGCATTGCTAATTTTATTTTTTAAAACAATTGTACCTGCTAATTCCAGGTCTTTCTGAAGCTCTCCACAAGTGGGTCTTGGACAACTCTTCTGATCATTTTTTTTCACTCCTCTGCCAAATCTTGGGAGGGGCACCTGGTCGTGGCCGGTTAATGGTGAAATTTTATGTTTTTTCCACTTCTGGATTATGGCCCCAACAGTGCTCACTGGAACATTCAGAAAAGTTTATAAATCCTTCTGTAGCCAATGCCATCAGTATGTTTTGCAACAATAAGGTTTTGCTTTTACCCATCATGAGATGTTTCTTGTGTGACACCTCGGTAATGAGACACATTTTTATAGGCCATCAGTTGAGACCGAACCAGCTGATATTAATTTGCACTGACAAGGGACAGGATTGCTTTCTAATTACTGATAGATTTAAGCTGGTGTCTTGGCTTTCCATTCCTTTTTGCACCTCCCTTCATGTGTTTAATACTTTTTCCCTTTTTGTCCTTCCATTTTATTACACAGAACGTTATTTGTTTTTTGGTGCCTTTGTATAGATTGCATGGGTTGTTGCCGACATGCGGTGAAAATTGTTAACCCCTTCATTACCCGCCCATAGTCAGGACGCCCACAAGGTGGATCTCCCATCCTGGGTGGGCGTCATATGACGTCCTCCCATTCCCGGCCGCCTAGGGGGCGCGCGCCGCCGGCGGCGTCGCTCGGTGCGTGTGCCCGGCTGCCGCGATGTCCACCGGGCACTCGCGATTGCCCGTGAAAACAGTGGGACCGTGGAGCTGTGTGTAAACACACAGCTCCACGTCCTGTCAGTGGCGAAGAGACCGCTCATGTGTCCCCAGTACGGAGGAACACCGATCGGTCTCCTCCCCTTGTGAGTCCCCTCCTCCCCACAGTTAGAATCACTATCTTAGGGAACATATTAACCCCTGCAGCGCCCCCTAGTGTTAACCCCTTCCCTGCCAGTCACATTTACACAGTAATCACTGCAATTTTATAGCAACGATCGCTATGTGAATGGTCCCAAAAATGTGTCAAATGTCTGAAGTGTCCGCCGCAATGTCGCAGTCACGAAAAAAAAAATCGCAGATCGCCGCCATTACTAGTAAAAAAAAAAAATGCAATAAATCTATCCCCTATTTTGTAGACGCTCTAACTTTTGCGCAAACCGATCAATATACGCTTATTGCGTTTTTTTTTTTTTTTTTTTTTTTTTACCAAAAATATGTAGACTAATACGTATCGGCCTAAACTGAGTAAAAAAAATTTTTTTAAAAAATGGGATATTTATTATAGCAAAAAGTAAAAAATACTGTTTGTTTTTTTTTTTTTTCAAAATTGTCGCTCTTTTGTTTATAGCACAAAAAATAAAAAACGCAGAGGTGATCAAATACCACCAAAAGAAAGCTCTATTTGTGGGGAAAAAAGACGTCAATTTTGTTTTGGGTGTAACGTCGTACGACCGCGCAATTGTTAGTTAAAGCGACGCAGTGCCGAATCGCAAAAAGTGCTCTGGTAAGGAAGGGGGTAAAATCGCCCGGTGCTGAAGCGGTTAATATCACCTTTTTTAGAAATATATTTACCTAGAAAAATGGTGACGTGTTCAATACTTGTATTACCCGCTGTATCTAATGCGAAGCTCACTTTAAGAAGTCCTGTGAAAAATGTTCTGATGTTGAGGACAAAACCTCGAGTTTTTACTTTTGTTGCATTCAATCCCAAGGACAGACCTCCAGAACCTCCTCGTAAATATGACCGAGTTGTCAAATACGAAGAAGTACTTTGCAGCGTGTTTTTGTGTTTTGTAGATGCATTATTGATGCGGTAAAGTGGAAAAGGGTGAATTCTGCAATGATAGAAGCTGGAAGTGAAAATTGGAAAAATGTGTCGGATACACAATGATGCTCCCGAGTCTGCGTGCTGAATGGCGCTAAACGCTCTGCTGTGATGGCCTTCCGCTGCGTTTGAACTCGATTTTGGTTGGGAGGTGAAGGACTCGGGGGGGCCGCTCGGCGGAACGCGTCGCGCTTCCACTCGTGCAAAAAAAAAAAAAAAAAAACCCGGCTTCCTCAGTCTTTTACGGGAGCGGCTTGATTACAAAAGGAAGAGGTTACATTTGTATCTGTTGCACAAGGTTGCTAACTTCGGTGACCTATATGTGTTGTGTGAATAATTACAACATATCCAAACAGCCCGGGGGCATCTGAATCGGCGCAAACATGAATTGTTTTCAGGAAATTCCTCCTATCAAATGCATTGAGCTTAATGCCAGCCAACTTTTTTTCTTTGTGGTTTTTTATTTTTTCTATTTTAAGGTTTGGATAGCGTAAGGAAGAGTTAAAAATTGTCTCTTTTTTCTTTTGGTGACCCCTTGGGGAGATTTTCCCTCAGTTCCTGACCCTGTGACCCCCCCCCCCTTGTGCAAGAAGCAGAATAGCTATTCCTAGAAGATGAAGTCACAGACGGGAATAACGTCAGTCTCTTTCCTACTCTTCTAGGAATGAGGTTTTGTTTTTTATGTCTGTGTTCCTGTTGGAGAGATTGAAAATTGCTTCCTGTCCTAAAAGAAAGTGAGGGGAAATCGCCTTTTTAGGGATACAGATAATAAACCTCTAAGAGCCGGTGTTCTGTCAAAAAATGTCCACCTATCGAATAGTGTCCGCCCCGTACTACGCAGGCGCAGTACGGAGCACAAGGAGATTCGGAAAATCTCCAAAGATGAACGGCGCCTGCGCCGTGAGTCCAGGTGCAAGCCCCACCATCCAAGTGGACATAGGGCTGCACATGGAGGGCCCCTCGCGGGCACACTTCGCTCGCCACGGCCTCGCTTCGCTCGGCTCTTTTGGATTCTAACTCTATGTCCACTTGGATGGTGGGGCTGGAACCTGGACTCGCCGCGCAGGCGCCGTTCATCTTCGGATATTTTCGGAGTCTGCTTGTGCTGTGTACTGCGCATGCGCAGTACACAGCGGACACTATCCGACGGGGGACAGTATTTGACAGGACACCGGTTCACACAGGGGCAACGCGCCATGCAGGCCGACTCTGTGAGGCGACCTGCACGCGACTTCAGCGGCGACTTGCAAAACGAATTCTATATAGAAGTCAATGCAAGTCGCCCTCAAAGTAGTACAGGAACCTTTTTCTAAGTCGGAGCGACTTGAGTCGCTCCTATTAGACCGGTTCCATTGTACAGAACGGAGCGCGACTTGTCAGGCCGGCTAAGTCGCCTGACAAGTCGCCCCTATGTGAACCGCCTCTAATGGAGGCTCTCCCATTCTTTCCAAAAGAAAATAAAGTTTGACTGTATTTTGGGCTTTAACCACTTGGGGGGGGGGGGGGTGGGACTACACCAAAAAAAAAAAAAAAAAGGGTGGGTGTAGTATGTTGTGTCTCCACCCCCCACCATTGACAGCCGGGAGTTGGATAACTACAAAGAACGGACCATCTGATACAGTGTTTCTAAACATTGTTCACAGGCTAAGGCGATACAAAGTAACATCATTTATAAACATTGTACAGATGGGAGATGGGGAGATACAAAATAACATTGTTACTTTTGTGTCTGTTTCATCTGCAGAACAAAAGAATGCTCTTCCGGTTGTATATGATGTCGGTTAAAGAAAAAAAGTTATTGTAAAATCTTTTTTTTTCCTTTTCTGTTTTGTGCCCCTATAGCAAGCCGCTTGCTATGGGGGCACCCGAGCCGAGTCGCAGTTCCCTGTGTCCATTCAGACACGGAGCCGCGGCCCGACCCGACCCCCACTCTCTCCTGATTGGCTTTAGAGATAACAGCAGCACCATTGGCTCCCGCTGCTGTCAAAGTCAATCAGGAGGGAGAGTCTCAGATGACTAAGACACTCGTGGACGTTGCTGGACAGAGAGGGGGCTCAGGTAAGTATTAGGGGGGCTGCTGCACACAGAAGACTTTATCTTAATGCATTAAGATGAAAAACGTATTAAACTTTATTAAAGCGGTTATGCACTCTGTAAAAATTTTTTTTTTTTTTTAATACGGGATATAAAGGATGCTTACCTTTATTGGGGGACTCACCTGTTCCATCTTCCATCTCGATCGCCGCCGGTTTTCGTCCGATGAAGATCCTCGTCTTCTTCTTTTGTGCTGGGGGCCATCTTGCCTGTGGGCATGTGAAACACCCACAGGAACTTTAGATGGCCCAGCATGCACCGCCGTTACTCGCGCGTGCGCAGTAACGGCACATCTGCCGACATCTCACGAGATTTCGGCAGATGCGGCCGAAATCTCGGGAGATTTCGGAAGATGTGGCCGAAATCTCGCGATATTTCGGAAGATGCCCGCACTGACTCCTGGGATCAATGACACCAGATCCCAGGAGACAGTGCGGCGTGACGACGATCGACGCAGAGAGAACAAATTCAAATAAAATAAATTAAATTAAATAATAAAAAAATTCCAAAAATAAATATTCATAAAAAAATAAAACATTATAATACAAAATTAACAATAATTTTACATTTCTAATATAAACAACTGATACGCTTTTAAATGTCAATATTATTTACTATAAAACATTATTTTTTTTTAAAAATTCCAACTTTTATTCATTCATTAACTACATTAGTGTTGCATTAAAGATAACACTAATTAGAACATAAATTAAAATCAATTTTTCAAATATAAAATATAATAAAATAATATAAATCCAAAGCTTTTTTATTTCATTAATATAAATAACAATACATACATATAAATTTAAAATTAGTAAATGACTTTGAATGAATTATAAACACTTGTATTAGAATCAATACATGTAAGATGTCATTTTCATTTTTTTTTAAACTGGAGAAATGAATACGAAATATATTTAAAAAGAACAATAACAAAAAAAAAGTGTAATCTATATACAAAGTTTGTATCCCCATAAAAAAAAAATAAACCGCCCGCCGCCAGCAAAAGAGAGAGAAGACCAAAAAAAAAAAAATAGAAAGTCATAAAAATCATATTTAAAACAAATAATAAGGTAAGTAAAAAAAAAATCAAAATAACAAACAATAAAACAATAATCATATTTAAATACATTCAAGAATTTAAAAAAAAATTTGCATAATTATAATAAAAAAACAATTACAAACAAGATCAAAAGAAATATCACATACAAATCAATAACTAATTTTAATAAGCAACAAAATTAATACATTGAAGTATATATCAACAATGAAATAAAAATATATTAAACAAAAATAAGATTTAATACATGCAATAGGTAATAATAATTACTCATTTAAAATAAATTAATTAATCAAGATCAAAAACAATACGTTACCCCCAAAACCCATTGCAAAGCCAATAACAAAAATTTCTAACAAAAATAAATATCAACCAAAACCCCCCCACAAATCTTGCCAAAAAGACCTTAATATAAGATTATCTATAAATGACATCATAACACCATATATAAATACCGCACGGACATTGCAAACGCCTAACGCTCCAATAAGTCAAATGATAAATATTCAAACTATAAACACATGCTGAACTCCCCCCAACAACCGTCCTCACGATAAAAAGATTCAACACAGTCTACAACCAAGTCGATCCAAGATCCCACAACCGCCTATTACCATGATAAACCTAACTCCGTCACCAACCCATCAAAATGAAATTCAATAAACAACATCAATCCATTAGTTTTACATCAAAATAAAAAATTAGCCATAGCCTACCGAATATCATTGTAACAGAAGACCATCCCAAATCAAAACAAATAGCTCCCTAAAATATGACTACACACTAGATAAACAAAAAACCTTTATGCAGATAATATGGATCATACTAGTCTCAACGTCAGTAACCACATATCATCACTACCTTAGCTCCAACAAACCAACCCAAACAAAAAAACATTCCACCCAAACCACACTCCCCCCCATCCAAAAACCTACCACACCCACACCCAAACCACACACAACCCCCCCCCGGCACGTCCTAACAACCCCACCAGACTGCACCGTCCCAACAAACACCCCCACACAAACCACACCCGCACCCCCCCTCGCCACAGACAACCGTAACACACGCGAGCCCACGCCATACGCAAGGCCGTTCCCAAAGGACTGAAACCCACCACACACACCGAATAGCGACACCACCCACCCGCCCGCCGCCGCAGAGAGAGAAGACCGAAAGTCTTCAATTACAAGGTAAGTAAAAAAAAAAAAAAAAAAAAACATTTCATTTAGTACTCTTTGCCTGATTTGGAAGGCAAAGAGATTTACTAAATGAAATGGGTGCAGAACCGCTTTAAATTAATTTATTTACTATAAAAACATTATTTTTTTTCCACTTTTATTCATTCATTAACTTTTAGTGTTGCATTAAAGCACATAATTAGAACAAAAGCTTTTTATTTCATTTGTAAATGACTTTGCAATGCATTGTATTAGAATCATAATGTAAGTGTCATTTTATTTTTTTTTAAACTGGAGAAATGAAACGACAAAATGTATACTTTGTATCTACAGAAACACTTTTTTATTTTTTTTAAACCAACACTGGCAGTACAGAATGCGTACGTTTTTTTTTTAATTGAAGCGCCACACCATAATATTGTCTAGACTGCGCCTCCCTCATCAGGCCTTGAAGAAACGATGAGGGGAATTTACTAAAACCCAAACAGACCGAATATGGGGCAGCTATGCATGGGAACCAATCGGCTTCTGTTTTTCAGTCTTCACTTCTAATTGAACAAGCTGAAGATGGAAGATGATTGGTTCCTATGTGTTCCAGCATAGGCAGTCAGAGAGGAAGTGGAAGCGGGTACCTGTCAACACGGGGTACTTGCTCCCCCCCCCCCCCCCCCCCAAAAAGACATTCCAAATATAGTGTGGGGGGGGGGGAGAAACTTCCCCAATTTTGGTGAAGCTCCGCTTTTTAAATATCATTCTGTGGCTTTTCAATTCCAGAATCTTTCATGCGCATCACAATCCAAGGTGATTGTGGAAATCCTTTGGTGTGCAGAAGCTACCAGACCAATATCCGGATTATCCATAGTCCGACTATCCTCATACTGTTGGCTGATAACAACAATATAACATTAATATATAATGAGCCTCCAGGATTCCAGCGCCTTTAACCTACTTTTTTCAGTACAGACAGTAATAAAAGCGGTGTCACCAGTTTTAACCCTTTCCCACTCTCCTAAGAATGTGTTTCTTGGTCTATGTTCCATATGGAAATTTTCAAATCACTTCTTCCTGCCCTTCTAGGGGGTAATCGCTCTTTTAGGCTCCATTCACACCTAAGCGTACTGCAGCGACACCTACTGCACCGCCTTTTATTTTTACATTTTTATTTTGTTACATTTTACATTTTTTTTTTTTTTTTTAATTTTTTGTTTTTTTTTGTTTACATTTTTATTTATTTTTTTTGGAGAGGAACCATTTATTTGAATGGGCCCTCCCTTGGCTCCAAAAAATGCACCAAAGAAGCCCATGTACCACATTTTTGCACAGAGCCAGGCTTGTTTCGTGTTGCGATTTTTGTGACAAAATCGCACTGCATTTGGGGTGCTTTTAAGAAATAATGGCATCACAAACGTGTCCCGTCACTCAGAATGCTATAACTTGCAGTACTGCATTACTGTGTTGGGGGGGGGGGGGGATGCTGCCTGTCCATTCTTTTTGTAAATTTACATCTCATTCATTCAAAAGGGCTCATGTTAACACAATTCACCAGAATGACAAAAAGTGTAAATGGAGGCACTGACAGCATTGTTGGCTGCCCTTTTTATTCCCCATAGGAATATGTGGAGAATGCACTTTAGGGAGGGGGGGGGGGGGGGTATGCAGTAAATTCACAGCAGAGCAGTGCTCTAATCAGCACAAGATCAGGAAATGGGGAGAAATCTCCACGGTGTTGGCACAGCAATACAAAATTGGCAGAAGTATCCCCCTTCCCGATTCTCAAAAAATAAAAACATGTTTTGGACGTTCCACTTCAAGTGTCTTGCGCCTTTTAAAAACTTCCACAGCTCACAATGTAAAACCAGTACATGCAATTTTATTTTCCTTCTCTACCAATTTTATAGCTGCTATTACAGAGCTGCTGCTGTAGCTGCTTTAAAGAGCTTATCGAGGCAGCAACAAATCGCTGGTGTGTCATGATGATCCACAGCTCCACTGGATAACATTCTGTTGCAATCTTCAAATACTGCACAAAGTCAGTCATTGATTGAGCTACATACAGCCTGGAATTTCAGTGACCCAGATGTATCATCGAAAGGATTATGTTTCTTTTAGCAATTTTGTAGCCTCTACAAACCTCCCTTTTTTTTTCTTCTCCTGGCAATTTAGTAGCTGCTTGCAGAGTTGGGCCGCTGTAGCTGCTTGCAGAGTTGGGCCGCTGTAGCTGCTTGCAGAGTTGGGCCGCTGTAGCTGCTTGCAGAGTTGGGCCGCTGTAGCTGCTTGCAGAGTTGGGCCGCTGTAGCTGCTTGCAGAGTTGGGCCGCTGTAGCTGCTTGCAGATTTTATCTAGGCAGCAACAAATCTATGGTGTGACATGATGATCCACAGCTGCAATGGATACAATTCTGTTCCTGGCCCAAAATGCTGCACAAGTATTGCTCGCAGAGATGCATCATTGACAGCAGTTCATCTTTTTTCTTAGCGGCATAAAACTAAGCATAGCAGTTCGGTAGCTGCTACAAAATCTCCCATCTGACTGGACCCTAACTTTAGTTGGTCCCTTTTTATCCCGATGATGACACTGGTTTTGGTTTAAAGGCAATGCAGCAAAACTTCAACTGAGCCATCTTCACGGCATCTGTTTTGTTCCCTGCCCCCTTTCTCGGCTCACTCCGCTTCCCACAAGTGTGAAATCGACTTTTTCATGAGTGTGTGTGTATATGAAGTGTTTACCATTTCTGGGCATAGGCTCCCGCGATTTTCCAGAACTGTGACATCTGTTTTACAAGAATTCCGTGGCTCTTTCAGGTCTCTTCTGTTTCCCCGAGGGCCTTTTCCCAGTCCCGTGCTGCCGGAATCATTTCTTCTGTCCTTGTGCTTCTCTTTTATTGTGGGCCTCAGTGATTGGCCAGCATTGTAGATGGCACGGAGCATGCAGCAAGGCGCGATTTTTACTTCTTTTTAGTTATTTGAATATTCGCTCCAACGCAGTGAAGCATAAAAAAAGTGTACGGGCACCCAAATACTAGAGTTGTGGAAATGGCTCCCTTGTTATGCCTTGTCAGTGTAATTGTTTAACCTCTTGCTGCCCACATTAAGCATATGGACAGCAGCAAAGAAGGTGGGCTTTAGTGCCCCCATAATGCACTCTTGCCTCCATGGGCAGCAGAGCTTTCCCAGCACAGTAACCGAGCAAGCTGAAGGTTAACTACTTCCATACCGGTCAGTTCTGGCATTCCTCTCCTACATGTAAAAATCATCATCTTTTTTATTTTTAATTTTTTTTTAATTTTTTTTGCTTGAAAATTACTCAGACCCCCCAAACATAATTTTTATATATAATAAAATAAAGTGCGGCCAAAGGGACATGTATGGCCCGCAGCCCATAGGTTTGGGACCCTAGAAGCTGGAAATCACTACTCCAATACTACAATTAAGGGACCCTTTACAAATCAATGTCTATCATATTTTATTCCTTTTTTTTTTTTCCCAAGACCGTAGCGAATAAAATGGCGTTCGTTGCAATTTATGTCACACGGTATTTGCGCAGCAATTTTTCTTTAAAAAAACACAACAATATTTACCCCAATTCTTCTTCTTTTTTTTATATAATGTGAAAGATGATGGTATGCCGAGTAAATAGATACCTAACATGTCACGCTTTAAAATTGGGCACGCTCGTGGAATGGCGCCAAACTTCGGTACTTAAAAAATCTCCATAGGCTATGCTTTTAAAAATGCTTACAGGTTACCAGTTTAGAGTTACAGAGGAGGACTTGTGCTAGAATTATTGCTCTTGCTCCAACGTTCGCGGCGATACCTCCACATGTGTGATTTCGAGCGGCGTTTACATATGCGGGCGCAACCTCCGTATGCGTTCGCTTTTGCATGCGAGCACGAGGGGACGGGGGCGCTTTAAAAAAAATGTATTTTCATCACTTTGTAAACAACCCTTGTAATAGGAATAAGGCATGACGGGTCCTCTTTATGGAGGCATCTGGGGGTCAATCAGACCCCAGATATCTCCTCTACCCTGAAAAACATGAGAGCAAAAAACAAAACCTCAATCTCTGCTTTCCAGGAAAAAAAAAAACTGGGGGTGTTTACATCTGCCAAAACCGGAAGTGATGTCATGACGTTGCTTCTGCCCTCCCAGGGTCCAAGAGATAGGCGGGGACCATCCGCCCACCGTGGCCAGCTCTATGGTAACATGGCGCCGCCGCTGGATCGTTGACCTGGCTTTCCAATTGCACGGTAGAGCCAGGTAAGGCACCCAAAGGGCGACGGAAAGGGGGGGTGCGTCCCCCCTCCTGCTGCCTGTAAAAGCAATCAAGCAGCTGAATAGCCGCTAGTGTGACTTTTACATTTTTAGAAGGAATTGCTCGCCGAAAACAAAGATCTGAAGCCTGTAGCTGCAGGCTTCATCCAAATATCTCACGTTCATCCTAAGGACATCCTATGGGCGGGAAGGGGTTAATCTGCTTATATTTTGCCTTCCCTGCAGCTTCTAATGCACATTGAGAGAGGCTCACAGTGTGCAGTGAAATCAGAGGAAGCAATTTCAGTTCAGGAGAGGAGCCGGTACAATTGCACAAGACTGAAGGGAACGCCGGAGTTCACCTTGGAACTCCCTTTTTTTCTTTTTTATATATTTGTATTCTTTTTACAACTAGAAAATTTACTCCATTATTGGACTACATAATCTAAACAAGTTGCTTTCCTGGCAGCATGCTCAGGCTATGCAAACATGCTGCGCTTTTTATTGCAGGCAGTTTTCTCTGGCATTGCGTTTTTATTGTGTTTGTGTGCATATTGTTGGTTTCATGTATCTTTCTTCATTTTTTTTTTCTTTCTTTCTTTGAAAAGAAAATGTCTACATTGTGCTGCAGGCTTCCGCTCTGTGTGGCTACTTTTGTGAGCGATAGCTTACAGGAGCAGTCGGGTCACAAACACATCTGTCATCCTGGAGAGGCTGTGAATGGGTCTTCTGGGCCCGCGTGAATGTGTAATGGAAGTTCAAAGCTGCATTCAGCTGCAGGCCGTGAGCAGCAGATCCACACTCCCAATAAAGCGAGTGAGGAAAAAGGCGGGCGACGCTGCTCCAGCTGTTAAAGGTGCACTCCAGTCAGTTAAAGGAGAAGTCCAGATATGGATATTTTTTTTTTAATTGGTTACATTGTTTCAGCTTGGACCATTGCAACTAGGTCTTGATCATACCTGTGGGACCCCTCAAGAGCAGTGGATGTTGACTTGCAAGGGAAAGAGGGCTTCGAACGCGACCCTTAATGTCTCTAAAGGTCCGCATATAATATTACATGTAAAGCTACAGAAAATTTTGACAGGCTAAAGACTTGCCAGAGGAAATGGTCAGAGATTGTTCTTCTAGGGTGGTCAGAAGTCATGCTAGAGGAGACCATCGGAGACTGGGGACATGTTGAAGGACACCGTTGGACTTTAGTAAAGTTAAGGGACCCTTTACAAATGCTCCCTCGACTGGTCGGGGCCAAAGGGCCGCACTTCAAACACCAAAGGTACATGTATGGCCCGAGGGCCATAGGTTGGGCACCAGGGTCCTAGAAGCTGGAAATCGCTGAAGTAGACACTAGCTACTCCAGTACTATAATATAGGGACCCTTTACAAATCAATGCTCCCTCTACTGATCGCTGGGGCCCAAGGGCCACACTTCAAACACCAAAGGGACATGTATGGCCCTCGGGCCATAGGTTGGGCACCAAGCTCTTAGAAGCTGGAAATCGATGAAGTAGACTCCAGTACTATAATTAAGGGACCCTTTACAAATCAATGCCCCCCTCTACTGATCTCTGGGGCCCAAGGGCCGCACTTCAAACACCAAAGGTACATGTATGGCCCGAGGGCCATAGGTTGGGCACCAGGGTCCTAGAAGCTGGAAATCGCTGAGGTAGACACTAGCTACTCCAGTACTAGAATATAGGGACCCTTTACAAATCAATGCTCCCTCTACTGATCGCTGGGGCACAAGGGCCGCACTTCAAACACCAAAGGGACATGTATGGCCCTCGGGCCATAGGTTGGGCACCAGGGCCCTAGAAGCTGGAAATCGCTGTAGTAGACACCAGCTACTTCAGTGATCTCCTCTAGCTTCTGGGTCTTGTGTTTTATCGGCTGCCCTACTGCATTCTCAACACAGGAGGTTGGCTGCTTGGCAGGGGCTCCACTCAGAGATCACTGTGCAAGCTCTCTGGATGAGGTGGGAGGTGACATCACGCTTGATTGCTTTGGATTCATTGGGAAAATGTAGAACCATTCTCTGGTTGGACATGGTGGAAAGCGTTATGTCGCCTCCCAACTCATCCAGAGAACTCGCACACTAACCCCCGAGTGGAGCCCCTGCAAAGCAGCCAACCTCCTGTGTTGAGAATGCTGTAGGGCAGCCGATAAGCACAGGACCCAGAAGCTAGTGGAGATCACTGAAGTAGCTGGTGTCTACTACAGCGATTTCCAGCTACTTCAGTGATCTCCACTAGCTTCGAGGTCCTGTGCTTATCGGTTGCCCTACTGCATTCTCAACACAGGAGGTTGGCTGCTTGGCAGGGGCTCCACTCTGAGATCATTGTGAGTTCTCTGGATGAGGTGGGAGGTGACCTCACGCTTTCCACCATGTCCAACCAGAGAATGGTTCTACATTTTCCCAATGAATGCAAAGCAATCTCTGAATGGTGCCCATGCCCAGAAGGCCAACTTCTGTGTTTGGAATGCAGCAGAGCAGCTGCTTGGCACAGGACTTGGACGATAGTGGAGTAGCGGTGCCTTACTACAGTTATTTTTTCCAGCTTCTAGCGTTCTGGTACCCAACCTGTGACCCTTTGGTGTTTTGAAGTGCACCCCTTGGGCCCCAGCGGTCAGTACAGGGGGCGTTGATTTGTAAAGGGTTCCTTAACTGTAGTAAAGTCTAGTGAACTCATGCAACATGTCCCTAGTCCAGTGGTTGTCAGTTTGTGAGCTAAAGGGGGGTCCTCAAATGCGGCCCCTGTCTCCACCAATCATGTTTAATGTATGTAATGCTTGAGAGGACTGTTGGAGACGGCAGACCTAATAGAGGAAATGAAGGTCAGAGAGTGGGGACAGGATACATCGTTGGCTGGGGATATGCTGCAGAAGACAATATGAAGCTGGGAAGATGTTGCATGGGGCTGGTAGAGATCAATGCTATTACCCCAATTAATGTTCCCACTACAGACTGCTGAGGTCCAAGAGCCACACATCCTATACCAGTGATGGCAAATCTTGGCACCCCAGATGTTTTGGAACTACATTTCCCGTGATGCTCAACTACACTGCAGAGTGCATGAGCATCATGGGAAATGTAGTTCCAAAACATCTGGAGTGCCAAGGTTCGCCATCACTGTCCTATACCAAAGGGTCGCAGGTTGGGCTCCAGGGCCATAGTCTGAGGGTCCCCTTCTAGCATTATTTCAGCTTCCCACCACTCTAGTAGAACAATCTCTGACCATTTCCTCTGGCAAGTCTTCAGTCTGTGACCATATTCTGGAGCATTATTTGTAATAAATATTATAGATGGCCCTTTGCAGACATTGGGGAGCCGCATTCATGGCCCCCTTTCCCTTGCAAGTTGGCAACCACTGTTCTAGAGGGATGCCACAGGTATAGTATATACATAGTTGCTTTGGTCCAAGCTGAAACAATGTAACTAACAATATCCATACCTGGAATTCTTCCTTTTTTAAAGAATGCAATCTTGCAATTCATGCACTGGGACTCGCCAGCCCACTAAAGTCTGGGGACCCCTTTGCTCACCTGTTAAAGGAGAGGTATTCCCAAAAACACCCTCTGTGGGCTGTCGCTCACCTACATGGCACCAGATTCAGTGGGGAGGTTTATTCCTCACACCCAGCAATCTGTCCTGGACTCTTTAATCGGATGGAGGCAGAGTCGGGAAGCTTAGCTGACAATTTTGGTGACTTACAGAATACTCAGAAAACTGACATCAGTGGATTCACAGAAAGGTGGGTGAGGCGGCACTTATCCTTTAACCACCGTGTATATACTCCGTGGGTTCCTGTCCAGGGCGGCAATGTTTACGACTGATGTATTTTACTGAAGGCACACGCTACAGGTGTGCTAATAAATGAGTAAGTCTGTTTTATTATACCTCACCTGCTGAATGCTGCCAGCACTTCATTTTACTAATCTAAGATAAACCGTGCCGTTATCTCACTCCAGGAACAAGGCTTGCGTGTTTTACACCGTCGCCTCGCATTGCAACTCCAAGAGTCCCGAGCCATTTAAAGTGCTAAGGGATACGGCTACTGGATGGGATGCAAGATATCCACTCTGAGAATTAACATGAGACGCTGAACAGATCTGTATTCACGACGTCTTATAAAAATACAGAAGTTGTGAGGATAATATGAACCCGGCTTCTTTGTGTAGTCTGAGCATAGTGGGAGGGCTTTTTGTATACCCACCCCCAAAAAAAAGAGAGAAAAAAAAAAGAAATTCTAGAATTCGCCATTGGTGAGAACTTGGGTTACTGTTGTTTTTGTTTTGTTCTAAAAAAGATAATTTTCCCACGCTGTTATTTTCCAACCTCTTTTATAACCCCCCACCCTCTTTTCTCCTTTTTTTTTTTTTTTTTTTTTTTTTATTCCCCCCCTTTTTATTCTTCCCTTCTTCTGCCCTTTTTATTCTTCCCTTCTTCTCCCCCTTTTTTTGTTTCTTCCCTTCTCCCCTTTTTTTTTTTTCTTCCCTTCTCCCCCTTTTTTATTTTTTTTTTCTTCCCTTCTCCCCTTTTTATTTTTCTTCCCTTCTCCCCTTCTTTTTTTTTTTCTTCCCTTCTCCCTCCTCCCATTTTTTTTTTCTTCCCTTCTCCCTCCTCCCATTTTTTTTTCTTCCCTTCTCCCTCCTCCCATTTTTTTTTTCTTCCCTTCTCCCTCCTCCCATTTTTTTTTTTTTCATCCCTTCTCCCTCCCCTCCCTTTTTTTTTTTTATTCTCCCCTCTCCCTCCCCCCTTTTTTATTCTCCCATCGCTCCCATTTTATGCTCTTGGATGTGCAAGTTGGGGGGGGGGGGTTTGTGCAAGGGTTAAGGTGGCTTTTGATGTGCAAGGAGGATCTGATCATGAAAGAGGGGCTCTTGATGCGCAAGGAAGGGGGGCTCTTGATGCGGAGGGGGGGGGGGGGCTTTGAGGTGCAAGGGGAATTTTTATGTGATGGGGGGGTCTCTAATATGAAGTAATGTCTTGGAGTGTGTTTATTCATCCTTTTTTAAAAAAAAAAGTGATTTTATTTATTTATTTCCAGCCTGTGAATATTTGTAAAATATACAATAAGCCGCTGTAGTGAATAAGGTTTGGGGACCCCTGGTATAGAAGAGGTGACATTAAAAGGTGGTCTTTTGGGCTTGTGTATTATGAAAGGGAGTACTTTTTTTTTTTTTTTTGATATGGCGCAACTGGCATCTTTGCTGAAACTGACTGCCCATTACCATCAGTCTTGCAAGGTCGCCTTCCAATGGCCACAATTTCCTTTTAATTCCATAATCAAAGATAAATTCCCTTTCCACCGGCTGGGGAGTAATTGATAGTTCAGCACTTGATGTTATTGATTTCTGTGTTGCGCTGGCCGCTCCGTTTATCGTTCCTCCATTGCCGGGCAGCTGGCTGCGACCAGGTTAAGAAAAAAAAAATAGAAATCCTTCATACAAAGGGAATTTTGATTACAGTCTGTAGCATAGTGGAAGTTTCAGCGGTAAACAGAGGCAGAGAAAAGGCTGGATTTGAGCCACTGACGTCATGAGCGACTTGCTGCCACAGAGAGTAACCATGTGAGGGCTGACAGCCAAGTGCACTTTGACCTTTTTCCTCTCCTCTATTAACTCCTTCTTTTTTTTTTTTTTTTTTCTCGTCTCGTCGCGTTCAGAAAATCGTTCGCTTGGACTCTGGACAGCGAGTGAAGTTGCAGTCAGCTGTATGTAGGTGTTATCTTTTATGTACGGTGCAGTTGTTGAAATTACAAACTTGTTTCAGGCACTTGGTTGGGTCTAGCTCCTAGCCAAATTTCTGGGGCAACAGCGGGTCCTAAAAAAAAAGGTTACAAATCCTATAATATTCTTTTTTTGTTTTTTTTTTTAAAATGTGTTTCTATATTTTATCTTTTTGCCTCTTTTTAAGTGCAGACCTTCACCCTCCCCCACCCACCTTCATCCTGCAATACTGACACCACACGTCCCACATCCCAGGCTGTCCCTTCCTAGTTCATATAGCCAGCCCCTGATGATGCACCACAGCGCATCAATAGATGACACTAATGCCGCGTACACACGATCGGAAATTTGGCCAGCAAACGACCGATGAAAGCTTTTGGTAGGAAAATGCGACCATTGGACTTTTGCTGGCCAAATTCCAGCCAGCAAAAGATTGAGAGGATGTTCTCAATTTTTCAGTCGGGGAAAAAGTTCAGATCGCCTGTACAAATTCCGACGCGCAAAAAATTCCTACGCATGCTCGGAAACAATTCGACGCATGCTCGGAAGCATTGAACTTAATTTTCTCGGCTCGTCGTAGTGTTGTACGCGTTACGTCCCGTTGGAGGGGACTTTTTCAGAATCCTGCATCGCAAGCTGTCTCTTCCTGGATCATATAGCCAGTCCCCGATGATGTGCCACAGCGCATCAATAGATGACGCGCCAATAGATTAATGCACTCTATTTGCTATACTGAATGGATAAGTGTGGCGATGTCAAAAGACCCCACCCCTTTTACGCGTTACGTCCTGTAGAAGGGGACTTTTTCAGAATCCTGCATCGCAAGCTGTCTCTTCCTGGTTCATTAAAGTGAAAGTAAACCCTCCTATTGTTTTCAGCCAAGGAAGCTGCCATCTTGGCCTCTGTTCAATCTTCAACTGCCATGCTGCTGCACATGTGATCAGTTATGACACCAGCCATTGGATGGTTTGACAGTTTGGTTGAAAGCATAGTCAATGTGACAGGTAGCATTTCCGGCATGCCATTTTTTTTTTTTTTTAACTATTTAAATCAAAGGGTTTTATTCCGCTTTAAGCCATTTCCCTGATGACAGGCCACAATGCATGTGCGTCATGGAGCCGGCTGCACGAACCAGGAAGAGACAGTGGCCCCCGGCAAATGACCACAGTTTGGAGACCACTAGTGTAAGCCAACATTCTCTTCCCAGGAGCCTTTCCAAAATGGAATAATAATTAAAAAAAAAAACCCTACCATTTTAATTTCCTTTCCTCTACCTTGACAGCCTCGTGGTTACAGCAGTACAGGTGCTCTTTTAAAGTCAGAACCATTAGCTCTAATATGCGTTTTGATGAACCGAATGGCAGCGAAAATTCTTTTGAGTTCTTTGAAGTCTTCTCCGCAATTTGCCTTCTGGCACCTTGTCAGAGAAGGCAGGTTGGCATCTTGCTGTCAGCTGCTTCTACTCTTCTGAGCCGATGTGTTTTTTTTTTTCCCCCCTCCTTTTAATATCGCCGCATATTGGAAGTCGCATTAATACGGATAATTAGCAGAAATTGCAAACACAAATATTGCGAAGCTGAGAACATTGCTATCATTTGTCGGGCAAATGTACAATCTGTCAGTGTTTTTAGCCGTTCCGAATTTGTTTAATGTACACATTCCCTTATTTGTCACAGCTGGCTTCAAATTATACATTAATTTAGAAATAATGGAGATCAACAGCCCTAACGCCGCACTCGGCTGTTGATTAAAATATCGGCGGCGGTTCGCGTCTGTGGAAAGGCTGTCATTACGGCACGGGAACACAATCCCACCTGCCAAGCTATTGTACCAATTTCAACTCCTTGCTACGACGGCAAAGGGATGAATTTAATGCTCCCTAATAATATCGCTGCGTGCCTTTCCCGTGCGAACGCTGCCCACATGAAAAGTAGGTTGAAAATTAGAATGACCTCCAGAAATTGCCTACTGACAAAGGTGTGACCGGCACTTAGCCGTGTAATGCAAAGGCCTTGGAGGTGAACATTTCACAGAAATGGATTCCTCCTCTAAAGCCAATCACCTCCCATTTCTTTAATGTGTTGAAGCGGAACTTGAGGTTTTATAATACAAGAGACCAGGGCTGCTGATAAGGCAGTACAACCAGCCCTCCTGTACTGGGTCCAGGCCTCATCAGTTCAAAAGGGGGGGGGGGCACGGGCACCTGCTTAGCAGGAGGTCTGGCTGTACTGTCTTGATGCAGACACTGATCCTCTTCTGCCTTCCCCTGCAGCGCTGCCAACTTCTCTTCTTCTTTCCCTCTCCAGCTGCACTGCAGGGGGTTTGGGTCTAGCACATGTGCCCCTTTCACCCACAGCGCTTCCAGCTTCAATCCTCTCAAAACCGCCAGCTGCTGGGGGCACACGGGGATGTTTCAAGATGGAGAGCGGGGGGGGGGGAAGAGGCTGGTAAATGTCATTTACTGACCCCTTACTTTCCTGAATGAACACAGTGAGCGATCGGTACCAATCACTCCTGTGTTCATTCTTCATCACAGAAACATAGTAAACTGTTTACTATGCTTCAATTTGCACATGAGCAGGAAGCCTCAGAGCGCTTCCTATTCATTTATTAATTTGTGCAGCTGAGGCTACAGAGAAAGAGACTGATAAATCTATGTCCTTTTTCGGGGTGGGGGCCCCCATGATTTCTAACAGCAGCCTTGCAAGAGACTGAGCAGGCAGGCTATTATCTCATAAGAGACATACTCTGAAAATACATCTGTGACAAATACACCTACCTTCTCGCAACCCCCTGCTGGATGCAAATGGAGCTACGCATGCACAGCTCTGCTAACATCACTGGCACCGTTTCGTCACATCAGGATGATTTACTCCTACAAATTCTTGTCTAAGCCAGGATGGCATACCAGGGCCCGATCTAAGGGGTTTCTGGGGTGCCCAGACTTCGGTGGCGTTCCCCCAGGAAGTGGTACTGGTTTCAGAAAGTAGAGGGGTTTGGGGGGGGGGGGGGGGGGGGGGGGGGGCACAGCGCACAAGGGATGAGGGAAAGGGGCTAAAGCTGCTACTTTGTCTACGGCAGTGATGGCGAACCTTGGTACCCCAGATGTTTTGGAACTACATATCCCCCCCCCCCCCCATGATGCTCATGCACTCTGCAGTGTAGTTGAGCATCATGGGAAATGTAGTTCCAAAACATCTGGGGTGCCAAGGTTCGCCATCACTGGCCTAGGGCCTAAATCTGTCTTTGCTAGCAATTTGTCGGCTCAGGCTAGAGCACTGCATCATGGGAGGAGGTCACGTGCTCCCCATACGTGGGTATTTTGTAGTGGCTGTGATGGCGGGTGGCAGGGGGGGTTGGGGGTCAGGGTTGCTATGAAAGTAAATGGGTCATAGGGTGGGCAAACAAGAGACTGCGACTTGTCCCTAATAACAAAGTGAGTCTGTTAGATGAGGGGAAAAAAAAATTCTCTATACTTTTTCCAAACACTCTGTGTGTTGTCAGTAAGAGCTCTTTGCCTACAGAAGCATTGTATTTTTTTTTCTCTTGCTCAGAAACAGCAAGCCCTAGGTTACCCATGAATCACTGTGAGTCAGTTCCTGAAACCGCTGCAAGTCTTGAAGTTCTTGGCTGAGCCCTCAAGCAGGAAATCCAGGATTCAATGACTTCCTCTCAAAGAACTGCTTATGGAAGTGCTAGCGGTTAGTGTATAGGCTGCCGTTCAAAGCCGTCCAGAACTAACTGCTTCATAAAACAAAGAAGATGAAACCTGCTCATAACACCGTAAGTTGTTTATCACTTGTGGTTTTTCTGTGTCTGAATGCTTTTGGCATATATCAGGTATTGGTGTCTTTTAAAGTGATGTACGTAGACAGTGGCTGTAGTGTAAATTGTAAGTAAGTCCAATAAGACCCATAATATGGGGTTCAGGTGTCTCCAGTGAAGAATACTGTTAATTCTACAAACCTACAAAGACAATTGTGATCTTCCAACCTTGTGCCAACAGTTTGGAGAAGACCCTTTTCTGTTCCAACATGACTGTGACCATGTGCACAAAACGAGCTCCATAAAGATATGGCTTGATCAGTTTGTTGTGGAGGAACTCAACCCTACTGAGCATCTTTGGGATGAAATGGAAAAAGCCAAGTCTTCTCATCCAACAACTCCCATATAGACATGGTTTGATGATCTTGGTGTGGAGGAACTCTAGTGTCCTGCATGGAGCTCTGACCTCAACCCTACTGAACACCTTTTTGGATGAATTGGAAAAAGCCAAGTCTTCTCAACCACCAACTCCCATATAGACATGGTTTGACCAGTTTGGTGTGGAGGAATCAGAGTGTCTTGTACATGGCCCTAAACCCTACTGAAAACCTTTGGGATGAAATGGAAAAAGCCAAGTCTTCTCCTCCAACATCTCCATAAAGACATGGTTTGATGAGCTTGGTTTGGAGGAACTCTAGTGTCCGGCACAGAGCTCTGACCTTACGGAGCCCTGACCTCAACCCTACTGAATACCTTTGGGATGAATTGGAAAAAGCTAAGTCTTCTCATCCAACAACTCCCATATAGACATGGTTTCATGAGCTTGGTGTGGAGGAACTCTAGTGTCCTGCACGGAGCCCTGACCTCAAACCTACTGAACAGCTTTGGGATGAAATGGAAAAAAGCCAAGTCTTCTGATGCACCAACTCCCATATAGACATGGTTTCATGAGCTTGGTGTGGAGGAACTCTAGTGTCCTGCATGGAGCCCTGACCTCAACCCTACTGAACACCTTTTTGGATGAATTGGAAAAAAACAAGTCTTCTCATCCACCAACTCCCATATAGACATGGTTTGACCAGTTTGGTGTGGAGGAATCGGAGTGTCTTGTACATGGCCCTGAACCCTACTGAAAACCTTTTGGGATGAATTGGAAAAAGTCAGGTCTTCTCCTCCAACATCTCCATAAAGACATGGTTTGACCAGTTTGGTGTGGAGGAATCTGTCTTGTACATGGCCCTGAACCCTACTGAACTTTGAAATTAATTGCATTGCCAATGTATTGCCAGATCTTCTCATCCAACATCAGTACCTTACCTCCAAAAATACTCCTAAGCTGAATGGACACACATTCTCACAGAAACGCTCAAGTCTTGCGGAAAGCCTCCCCGAAAGAGCGGAGACTGTAGGAGCCTCAAAGGAGGCCAACTCTATATTGATGCCCATGGGTATGGAAACTCCAACAAGGTCACATAGTTGTAACTTCAAGGGTCTACAAACTGTTGGCCATATAATATATGTAGAAGAGTTATTTATTTTCTTAAAGAGACCTCTTATTACTCTGTATCCCAAAGGCTGTTTTTTATTTTGAACATGTGACCAGCTGAGGACTAAAAGATCCTCCTGCTTATGTTTCCCTGCAGACAGGCTGGGAGAGAGCTGGGTGTTATGTGACAGCTGTATATCTATTAGGAAAAAGGTACTTAAAGGGGTTGTAAACCTTTTCTTGTTTTTTTTTTTTTTTTTGCATCCTAGGGTAGTGACCACCCCCCCCCCCCCCAGCCCCCGTTTTTACTTACCTGAGCCCTTGATTGGATAGATTCTGCTAGTTTGTCTAGGGCTGTGATGGCGAATCGCAGCTGATCACGATGATGTAAACACAAGCTGGTTATCGGCTTTCCTTTTTCCTCCTGCCGACAGCGTGAGGAGGGGAGAAGAGAGCTGATAACCAGCTTGTGTTAAAGGGACCTCTACACTGATAATCAGGACACTGATTATCAGTGCCTAACAGTGCTGCCAATCGGTACCCATCAATGCCTCCTCATTGGTGCCCATCAGTGCAGCCTCCTCCTCGGCGCTAGTCGGCGCAGCCTCATAGCTATGAAGGAGTAAAAAAAATTACCTGTTTGCAAAATTTTATAACCAACTATGAAAAATATTTTTAGTGTTTTGTGTTTTTTATTTTATTTTTTAAATTTTACTTTTTTCATAATTTTCTGTCTTTTTTTTTTTTTCGTTTTCTTAGCAAAAACAATAAAAACCCAGTGGTGATTAAATGCCACCAAAAGAAAGCTTTTGTTTTTTTAAATTTTTGCGTGGGGGGGGGGGGGGAGGATAAAAATGTAATTTGGGTCACAGCGTTGCATGACCACGTAATTGCCATTCAAAGTGTGAGAGCGCTGAAAGTTTGAAAATTGGCGCGGGCAGGAAGGGGGTGAAAGCGCCCGGTAGGCAAGTGGTTAATCAAATCTGTAATCTGCATCCAAGCTTGGCGGGAACATAAATTTTTACAAACCACCGGGAGCCCCCGGCATTCGTTCCTCAATGACATGTATCCCCCCCGCTAGGTCTGCAAGGTGTTTATCCCCCGCATGCCTGAGCAGATGTGATACCAGCCCCGCCTGTCTTGTGTTACACCATATTACACCATGTGCCCCTTCCAGGTCTGGAGGGACCATGCCTGACACAGGCGCACCGTCATCATCCCCAGCACCTAGAATTATCGGCTGCATCCACCACCTCACCCAAGAAGAAAGTCTTCTCCTAAAACCAGGCGGCCTTGGGCAGCGATGATCCGCACCGCAGATGATGCACCAACTCGCCAAGGACAGTTTGGTCACGCAGCCGGCATTATTGAATCTCAGAGTTCCCCTTCCGCCGTCTTCCTCGACAATAAGGCTTGTGCGAGGACTGAATCACCGGCTGATGAGCGAGCTACATAGGTATTGCTACCTTTTTTTTTTTTCCTTGCGCCCTTCCTAGACAGAAGAAAGCGTAATTACAGTGCGCGACCTTTTCGTAGTCGCTAATTTCATGTTATAGAATTAGTAGGAGGGCGTTCAACATAAAGAAATAGAATGCCTTTGTTGGATGCTTTGCACCCATCAAGCACAATTAAGAATTTGTAAGCTAGACAGTGTTAATATGGGGATAAAGCAATCTTTTGTCTCGTCAGCAAATAATGAGGGGTCTTCAATCTGGAGACAATTTAGCTACACTTGGAAGCCGTCATGTTTGCAAATCATTTGTTTGCAGCGTGATTAGGAGTATAAATTAGCAGAGAGGGGAGAAAGATGTCGATTGCCTTTCATCCCGTATTTTTTTTTTTTTTTCATTTAATTCAAACCACTGATCGTTTTTAATTGCATGCAGACAATTTCTGGCCTCTGGTTGATAAACAACTGCATTTCAAGTGTAAAAAAAATTAAATAAAAATAAAAAAAAGTAGCAAAGAATGGATTTTGTTTTTTAAATGAAAGCTCAACCCGAGGCACAAACTTCATATGTTTCTTCAGTTGCTACAAAGGGTGTAAATCCACTTTGTGCGCACCAAAATACCCCAACAAACCCAGATATCGCATTGTAAAAGCACCTGTGATGACATCACTGTGCTGTACATAGCCTGTGCAGAAAGCAGAGCTGAGGGAGGTACCCCGCGGGCTCCACCCACTGCAGGCTGCCTGCAGTTAACTACAGAAAGGGGCGGAGGCAAGACCAGTCCCCCTGCACAAGGAGAGATGGCAGAGCTGTAGGAGGGGTCCAGCAGGCTCCACCCACTACAGCCTGTCTGCAGAAAACTACAGAAAGGGGCAGAGGCAAGACCAGTCACCCTGCACAAGGAGGGAGAGCAGAGCTGTGGGAGTGGTTCAGCAGGCTCCACCCACTACAGGAGGGGGTGGAGACAAGAAGTCACCCTGCATAAGAGGGAGCAGAGCTGACTGAGGGGCCTAGCATGCTCAACCCACTACAGGCTGCCTGCAGAAAACTACAGGAGGGGGGAGAGGCAAGACCAGTCACCCTGCACAAGGAGAGATGGCAGAACTGTGGGAGGGATCCAGCAGGCTCCACCCACTGCAGGCTGCCTGCAAAAACTACAGGAGGGGGCGGAGACAAGACCAGTCACCCTGCACAAGGAGGGGGAGCAGAGCTGTGAGAGTGACCCAGCAGGCTCCACCCACTACAGAAAACTACAGGAGGGGGTGGAGACAAGAAGTCACCCTGCATAAGGAGTGAGCAGAGCTGACGGAGGGGCCTAGCAGGCTCCACCCATTACAGGCTGCCTGCCAAACTACAGGAGGGGGGAGGAGACGAGACCAGTCATCCTGCACAAGAAGGGAGAGCAGAGCTGTGGGAGTGAGCCAGCACTCCCAGTGTGGTCTTTGACAGGAGGTAAGATACCACCTACTCACTGCCTGTTTTAACCCCCTAAATGATGTGCCATCACACTGCTAGGGGCGGTTGTAGCGAGGCCCACTTGACTTGAAAGGATCAGGTTCGGCAGGCGGTAGTGCCTGCGGAATGCGTCGGGGGGGGGTATAATTCCAAAGCATCACAGCCAAATGATGTGTACAGTATACACCAGCTGCTACCTTTTGCAGCTAAAGCGGTTGAGAGGTGGTAAGAATGCGGCTCCATGGCATTGCTGCTCCGTGTACACATATATGCGGCCTCAGGGAAGTGGGTCTTTATCCGCGGGGCCGCATGTATGCTTGCCTTTGTGCTGTGAGCGTGCTGCACAGAACAGAGACCGGGCTTTCAGCAAGAGCCCCAGGTCTCGTACAAAACAATCGGGACCTGGGATTCTCGCTTCCTGGTCAGCTGATCACTTTGATAGCCAATCAGAGACTCGCTGTGCAGCACATTTTTTTTCTTTCTTTCTCTTCTAAGACCCGGTTCACACAGGGGCGACTTGTCAGGCGACTTAGACAAGTCGCGCACCATTCTGTACAATGGAACCGTTCTAATAGGAGCAACTCCAAGTCTCTCCGACTTGGAAAAAGGTTCCTGTACTACTTTTGGGGCGACTTCGAAACGGCTTGCATTGGCTTCTATACAGGAGTCGCACTGTAGGGGTTTGAAGCTGCCCCTGTGTGAACCAGCTCTAAATATAGAGAAAAAGATGCATTGTATCTTTCTGCCCTTACAGGGGCAAAAGATGTACACAAGTGTTTTTTAATTATTTATTTATTTTTATTTTTTAAAGAGAGAAATGTGTAGTAGATCAATGTTTGATCTAGGTCAGGGTTAGTGTTGGGATTGAGGGTCAGAGGTCAAGGTTGGGGTGGGGTCAGAGGTCAGGATCAGTAAATGTAAGGCCCCTTTCAGACGAGGCGGACTCCGCTTGCACGGAGTCCGCCTCTGTCCGCTGAGCCGGCGGATGACAAGTCCCTCTCTGCTCACTGAGCGGGGAGGGGCCTGCGATCACCGCTGATCTCTATGGAGAGATCGGATGAAAACGGACAGTGTGTCCGTTTTTCATCCGATCTCACCCGATCCGATCCGCCAGCGACGGATCTGGACGTGGGGCCATCCGTCTGCTTTTGGCGGATCGGACCGGGTCGGATGTCAGCGGACATGTCTCTGTTGACATCCGACGCTCCATAGAGTAACATGGAGCGCCCGTTCAGGTCCGCCGTCAAAACTGACAGGCGGATCTGAACGGCCCGTCCGTGTGAAAGGTGCCTTTAAAGTAGCAAGGATAAAACGATCTCTAAATCAATGGGCTGATCATACTGTAATAACTGTAACAGGAATATTTTTTTTTTTTATATAGATACAAATGTTCAGCACTTATTTATTTTTATTTTTTTTTGATGAGGGAAGAAATTTTGCAGTTGGTCTAAAAAGATTGAGTGACATTCGTAATTAATTTTGTAACTTTCTGAAATACTTAGTTCGCATTGGCGTGGTTTGTAAGGCGCTGTGTTCTCCGGTTTGTGATTACTGTGTGCAGTTGTGTGGTCACCGGTGTCTCCTCTGACCTCATACACACGCTGTGATTTTTGCATATTTGTGTTCATGTTGCATCTGGAATGTCTCTCTAGGTGGTGGTGGGAAAACTCTCTGCCATTATTGCATCTGAAATTTGTATGTACTAATCATCCAACCAGCATCGGAAAAGAAGCGAACAGATAAAACAGAACTGATATAGTTGGGGGGGGGGGGGGGGCAAATAAAAATATAGCGCACACAAGTTATATTCTAATTAAATGTTATAAAAATGTACCTTTTTTCCTTTTCAATCTGTACCAGCTGTAATTTTCTGTAAGATGCAATATGGCCACTTGGAGGTGTTCTGTACACAGATGGTATACAAAGCCCCCCCCCCCCCCAAGAAATGTAATTTCCTGCTTGTGTGGCTCACTGATTTTCGCATCTAAAGGAACGCAGGCCCTGCCACTTTCCTCATTTCGAGCCCTGCAGGTGCAGCAACTGATTGATAATGATTAAAGTCACTCCCATGCACATGGACGCAGACAATCCGCTATTTTCTTCAGAATAGCAAAAGATGGGAATCTGCAACAATGTTTGGTAAAATCCCTGCAATGTGCATAGATCACCCAGGGGGGTAGGGGGTTTTTTTTATATAATTTTTTTTTTTCTCAACAAAAATCGAGTTACTCTTCAAGCTGACAAATAATATTCAAAGTGGTTGGAGGGAAGCTTCAGAATTTAAAAAGATGTTTTTTTATTACCAATTATGTGAGTAGACTGCAGTTCCTCTTTAAGTTCTTTTGTTTCTTTTTTTTTTTTTTTTTTTTTTGTTATAATGATTTTGAACTGATTTACACTACACTACATATCTAATTAGCTTGCTAGAAACATGATCCTTTCCCTCCCGCTCCAGTGCTCTATGTTGGCATGAATAACAAGCACCCTTCTGGTCCCAAGGGTTCTCCTCCTACAGACTTGTAGTGTGGACGGAGAACAGGGATGTGTCTGACCATTAGACTCTGGCGCACACTGGGCAGAGTGGTCACATTCTGAGAAGAGTAGAAAGCAGAATCCACTCTCCAGCAGAAGCCATCCGCTGCTCCTTCTGACAGGAGTGACATTGCAGTGACTCCTATCAAAGGAGTGGCACAAGCGGCTTAAATCACCAGTGCATCCCCCAACACAGCGCACGGCCCCCCCCCCCACCTTTTCCTGGCCCTAATCATGGTGGGGCCCCCATGCACTTTGTGCCCAGGTGTGCACATGCACTCAGCAGTCTGTAGTGGGAACATTGATTGGGGTAGTATCCTTGATCTCTACCGGCCTCGTGTAACCTCTTCCCAGCTTCGTATTGTCTTCTTCTGCAGCCTCTGCCCACCAACAATGTATCCTGTCCTCACTCTCTGACCCTCATTTCCTCTATTAGGTCTGCAGTCTCTGGCTCTCCTTTATTTATTTATTTATATATATATATATTTATTTACGTGCGGCCCTTTGGTGATGTCGGGGGCCACTTTTGAGGACCCTCCTCTTTTATCTCATTAGTTGACAATCGCTGATCTAGCCCTTTCCGCCCCAACCTGACCCGCCCCTTTTTCATTGGTTTTTACTTTCTCCAATCATGAAGGCTCAGCAGAATCACATGTGGGTTGAGAGGAGTACTGAGGCCTGGGTGCTGTGATATTTTTTTCCTGGAAGCCACGTACAGCACCCTGCTGGCCCCTCTCACCCGCGTTGCATAGAGAAGAACAGAGACTTAGTGGTTTTTATTTAAAAATCTAACGTGGATGAGGAGAAGGAAAAATTATAAGCAGATTCAATTTCATCTTTGAAATATGTACCCAAAGCAAATAAACTCTATTTTCCTCTATTAAAGCCTAGTGTGGTTCGTTTTGTATAGCCGCGTGTTTTTTTTTATTTTTTTCTATTTAAGCAGAACAGTTCGTCCTATGAAAGTCTGGTGCTGCTCGCTGCCAAATCTCAACTTTTCTTTCTTGGTGACTTACATAATGTTCTCGTGTGGGAACACACATCAATAGATGTCACATCCCATTGTTTGGCGAGCCGTCCCTGCCCCCTCTGTGAGGTCAGCTGGGTTGGCCATCTTTTTCTGTTTGTTCTTCGCACTCCTGTTTTATCGATCGCTAAAAGGAGTGACAATTCCTTCATCTGCAAAAAAAAAAAAACAACATAAAAAAAACAAAAAGACATATATTCAGATTGATGGGGCAAAGAAGGAAAGCCAGCAGTGAGCCTTTTCAAGGGATCTCGTTTCTGCCGAGTTTATATTAAAAGTTCAGGAGAAGCCAAACAGGGGGAGGTAGGATACAAGGCAAGGAGTCTGTGGATTTTGGCCAGGCCCCAGGATGACCTCATTGGTTTGTGTTATCGGAAGAAGCGCTTTCTCCTGGCGGCCCTATCCGAAGCCAGCCGCCGGCCGCTGTCATGGAGAGGAAGGATTTTGCGAGGCATGTTCATATTATTTTTTTTTTTTTGGCTCGCAGAATTGAAATCTGAGAGCGAAAAGGGGTCTTGAGGGGTCCTTGTTGTCTGGTGTATGTCTGGAGAATAAAAGAAACATTCAATGCATCTCTGCAATACATGAACATTTCTCCATATTTTGTCATTCGTTCGTCTGCAAGTAAAGGAGAAAATACCAGATCTGCCAGAAATCCCGTGAGCTCCTCGCTTCCTGTTTTGTGTTGACAACACCGTGCGTGTGCTGCACCGAAATCTCAAACAGTGTTATCAGGCCCCCCTGCTGGACTACACAACACCTCCCCCCTCTCCTCGTATCATAACATCCCTGTCTGTGAAGGAGCCCCCCGATTCCTTCTATTAGCCATGTCTGAAAATGAGACCCCCCCTTCTCTTTTATGCTCATTACATCTGCAAAGGAGCCCCCCGTGACCCCATAAACTCACCATGTCATGCTAAGGAGCCACTCCAACCCCTTATACTCAGTGTCTGCAAATGAAACCCTTCTTGCCCCTTTAGACTCACTGTGTCTGTGAAGGAACTCCCTCGGACCCCCTTATACTCAGTATCTGCAAAGGAGACCCCTTGACCGCCTTATACTTCGCCTTATACTTCGCCATATCTGTGAAGGTGTCCCTTCAACTCCTTATCCTCACCATGTCTGCAAATGAGACCCTCTTACCCCTTTTACATACTCACTGTGTCTGCAAAGAAGCTCCCCTTCAACACCCTTATACTCAATGTCTACAATGAAGGCCCCTAAACTCCCTTATATTCGCCATGTCTTCCAGGGAGACCCTTTAACCCCATTCTATTTGCCCCCCCCCCATGCTCCAGTATATCTGCAGAAGAGCCACCCTGACCATGTCTGCGAAGGACCACCCCCTGCAATGGATCCCCCGTTTCCCCTTATACTCCCCATGTCTATAAAGGAAACCCCCTTATACTCATCATCTTGTCTGCCAAGATCCTCTGATCCAATTGTACTCACCATGCCTCCCCCCTCCCCTTTTTTATATTCACAATGCTTGCAAAGAGCCCCCCTCCCAACCTCCTTATACTCGCTGTGTCTATGAAGGAGTTTTCTCCAGCCCCCCATATACTCGCCATGTCTGCACTCCCTCAATGGTTCTTCCTCAGTTGCAACCTGATTCGCAATCAGTGATGTTCGACAACCCAGAAGATGGGTTTTGTCGCAACCTTTATATGTAATTGGGTGTAGCAATGGAGTTTTTCCCCATACCCAGAAGCACTCCAACCCCTTATACTCAGTGTCCGCAAATGAAACGCTTCTTAACCCTTTATACTCGCTGTGTCTGTGAAGGAACTCCCTCTGACCCCCTTATACTCAGTGTCTGCAAAGGAGACCCCTTGGCCGCTTTATACTTACCATATCTGTGAAGGTGTCCCTCCAACTCCTTATACTCACCATGTCTGCAAATGAGACCCTCTTACCCTTTTACTCAATGTTTACAAAGAAGGCCCCCTAAACTCCCGTATATATTCACCATGTCTTCCAGGGAGACCCTTTAACCCCAGTCTATTTACTATGGCTGTGAGGAGCCCCCCCCCCCTTACTCCAGTATATCTGCAAAAGAGCCACCCTGACCATGTCCCCCATGTGTTTGTAATGGAGCCCCCATTCCCCTTATACTCACCATGTCTACAAAGGGAACCCCCTTATACTCATCATGTATGCCAAGAAGACCTTCTGATCCAATGGTACTCACCATGCCTGCAAAGAAGTGTCCCACCCCCCTTTTTTATATTCACAATGCTTCTAAAGAGCCCCCCCCCCCCCCAACCTCATACTCGCTGTGTCCTATGAAGGAGTCTCCTCCAGCCCCCATATACTCGCCATGTCTGTACTCCCTCCAATGGTTCTTCCTCCGTTGCAACCTGATTTGCAATCAGTGATGTTCGGCAACCCAGAAGATGGGTTTTGTCACTACCTTTATATGTAATTAGGTGTAGTAATGGACTGCTCCCCCATATCCAGAAGCACTCCAACCCCTTATACCTCAAATGAAACCCTTCTTACCCCTTTATACTCGCTGTGTCTGTGAAGGTACTCCCTCTGACCCCCTTTGCAGTGTCTGCAAAGGAGACCCCTTGGCCGCTTTATACTTGCCATATCTGTGAAGGTGTCCCTCCAACTCCTTATACCTCTTACCCCTTTTTTACATACTCGCTGTGTCTGCAAAGAAGCTCCCCTTCAACCCCCCTTATACTCCAATGTCTACAAAGAAGGCCCCTAAACTCCCTTATATTCACCATGTCTTCCAGGGAGGCCCTTTAACCCCATTCTATTTACTATGCCTGTGAGGAGCCCCCTCCCCCCCCCCCCATACTCCAGTATATCTGCACATGAGCCACCCTGACCATGTCCCCCCTGTGTTTGCAATGGACCCCCCGTTCCCCTTACACTCACCATGTCTACAAAGGAAACCCCCTTATACGCGTGTCTGCCAAGAAGACCCTCTGATCCAATTGTACTCCAATTGTGATGTTCGGCAACCCAGAAGAAGGGTTTTGTCACTACTTTATATGTAATTGGGTGTAGCAATGGACTGCTCCCCCATAGCCAGAAGCACTACGACAGGGGAGAGCACGGGCAACGTGATTATAAGGAGTGGGCATTTGCCGAGCACGGAGAATGTCTAACACCAGTGCATGTTAACGCATCGCATTGGACCAAGTGTGAATGGCCCCCAACACCATCAAAATGCCCATCTTCCCAACCCTCTTCTTTTTTTGTAGAATATTTGGTTTCTGAAGTGCTACAGGTGCACTTTTAACACCGGTCTAATCAAACCCCTTCTTTAGCCAGCTGTGAAAGGAGTCCTTTCTCTGCTCACAGCTCATGTATAATGCATCTATTGGTGCACTTTGAAGTTTTGCGTTGCCCTCTATTCAGGTCCAACTTCAAAGCCTCATGCCTTTTTTTTTTTTTTTTACGTTTTTATATATTCACGACACAAGATAGCAAACGTTTCTAAAAGGTAAAGTGGGTGCCTTGGAATAAATAGAGGGATTAATAATTCACTGCATCTTTAGGAAAGGTTAAGCTGAAATTGTGCTTTGTACAATGGAAAGGGGGGGGGGGCCGAGTGTGATTGAACGTTGAGATTGGAGGAGGTGTGCGCCATTGCTGATGTAAGGGGGGCACTTCAGCCCCGGCGCGGATGTTCCTGGGAGCTGGCGCGGCACCACATTGGCACATTTTGGATGGAGAGCTTCTATTCAGCTGTTTTTGTGTAGGATCGGTGATTGTGAAAGGGATGAGTCACGAGGAGATCAGAGGTGTCGGGGATTGGTCTCATTTGTATTTGAACTCTGAATTATTTGTCTGGAGAGAAGATAAACAGGATTGGGAACTTGAAAATTGAGTAATAATAGATGACTGTTCGTGTCTGTGTTCCAGGTTGTGTGTGTGAGATGAAGTGGAGAGATAGGTTGTGACAGATCTCCAGTACTGTTAGGCCTTGCAGGGTTGACGGTTTTGCTTCCAACCTAAAGGGTGGGGAAATATCTCCTTACAAAGGTATCACCGAAGCAGGTGTCCCCATTGGAAGGTTTCTCCTGCATTCCTCTTTCTGTGACCGTGGTCATCAGGACAGATGGAGAGGATGAACATCTTTAGTGGGGCCACAGACCGCAATGAATACATGGAACATGTATGGTAGGGGGTAATGCTGGGTAATGTTTCTCAGATCTGTGGATCTCCTTCGTCAGGAGTGCCGAGAGCACTATAGGTTTCAGCCTGTGTTTTAAGCCAGTTATTCTTTACCTGGGTTCTATGAAATCCTAGTGTTTTCTCCCAGAGGTTGAAAGGGGTTCCTTTTTTTTTTTAAACTGTGGCTGATTGACCTCCCCTTTTGCTGGTATAGTTCTGGTGCCAGTGCCCCTTGGGGAAGTCAGCAGCATGACATCAATGATCTTAGTTCTCTCTAGAGCAGTGTTCTCCAAACTGAGGCCTTGGGGCTGGCTGTGGCCCTTTGCTTGCCTTTTTATCTGGTCCTTGGAGCACTATTTCACCAATCGACACCAATGATGGGGCACCATTCCCCCCTCTTGACACCATCATTGGTTTCCTATTTTTTTCCCATTGATAACAACAATAGGGCACTATTCCTCCCATTAAAACCAATGTTGGGGCACTGATTGCAGGACATTTTTCTTCTTCTACTGGCCACACCACGGCCCCATTAAGCCTGAAGGACAGTAAATTGGCCCTTTGCTTAGAAAGTTTGGAGATCCCCCCCCCCACTCTAGAGGGTAGCGGTCTAACCATCACCATAATGGGAAAATTGGTGGGGGGGGGGGGTGGTATTCTTCCATATGGCCACCAATGTAAGGGGAATTTTTCCCACTAACTCACTAAAGCAGTTCTTAGCAGAGGTTCCCCAAGGCCTGCAATATATTTGAATAGGTCTTCTGGAGTGAAAATTTGGAAAACGGCTGATCTAAGCCTGTAAAGCCTCTGTTCCCAATCTTTAATCAGAAGTGGGGTAATAGGGGATTTAAAAAAAAAAAAAGAAAGAGGGTGGGGGTCAGCAGAACTAATCAACACTCTCAAGGGGCTTGATCCAAATTAGGACCTGTGTCAGGGGGTCTCCAAACTTTCCAAACAAAGGGACAATTTACTATCCTTTAGAATTTCATGGGGAGGGGAGAAATGGCAGGGGTGGGGGGGGGGGGTTGCCCCAGCATCAGTGAGTAAAACAAGCCTCTGGCTTGATGGCAAGTGGCCAGCAGGAGGCGGAAAAGTGTCCCATCATTGGTATTAATGGGAGGAATAGTGCCCTGTCATTGGTGTCGGTGGAAGGAATGGTCCCCCATCATTGGTATCAGTGGGGGGGGGGGGATAGTGCCCAAACATTGGTATCAGTGGGAGGAATAGTGCCCCAACATTGGTATCGGTGGGAGGAATAGTGCCCCAACATTGGTGTCGGTGGAAGGAATGGTCCCTCATTAGTATCGGAGGGAGGAATGGTCCCTCATCAATGTTATCAGTGGGAGGAATAGTGCCCCATCATTGGTATTAATGAGAGGAATCGTCCCTCATTGTTGGTGTCAATGGGAGGAATAGTGCCCCATCATTGGTATTAATGAGAGGAATCGTCCCTCATTGTTGGTGTCAATGGGAGGAATAGTGCCCCATCGTTCGTGTCAATGGAAAGACTAGAGCCCCGTCGTTGGGGTCAGAGGAAAGACTAGAGCCCCGTCGTTGGGGTCAGAGGAAAGACTAGAGCCCCGTCGTTGGGGTCAGAGGAAAGACTAGAGCCCTGTCGTTGGGGTCAGAGGAAAGACTAGAGCCCCGTCGTTGGGGTCAGTGGAAAGACTAGAGCCCCGTCGTTGGGGACAGTGGAAAGACTAGAGCCCCGTCGTTGGGGACAGTGGAAAGACTAGAGCCCCGTCGTTGGGGACAGTGGAAAGACTAGTGCCCCGTCGTTGGCGTCAATGGAAAGACTAGTGCCCCGTCGTTGGCGTCGGTGGAAAGACTAGTGCCCCGTCGTTGGCGTCGGTGGAAAGACTAGTGCCCCGTCGTTGGCGTCGGTGGAAAGACTAGTGCCCCGTCGTTGGCGTCGGTGGAAAGACTAGTGCCCCGTCGTTGGCGTCGGTGGAAAGACTAGTGCCCCGTCGTTGGCGTCGGTGGAAAGACTAGTGCCCCGTCGTTGGCGTCGGTGGAAAGACTAGTGCCCCGTCGTTGGCGTCGGTGGAAAGACTAGTGCCCCGTCGTTGGCGTCGGTGGAAAGACTAGTGCCCCGTCGTTGGCGTCGGTGGAAAGACTAGTGCCCCGTCGTTGGCGTCGGTGGAAAGACTAGTGCCCCGTCGTTGGCGTCGGTGGAAAGACTAGTGCCCCGTCGTTGGCGTCGGTGGAAAGACTAGTGCCCCGTCGTTGGCGTCGGTGGAAAGACTAGTGCCCCGTCGTTGGCGTCGGTGGAAAGACTAGTGCCCCGTCGTTGGCGTCGGTGGAAAGACTAGTGCCCCGTCGTTGGCGTCGGTGGAAAGACTAGTGCCCCGTCGTTGGCGTCGGTGGAAAGACTAGTGCCCCGTCGTTGGCGTCGGTGGAAAGACTAGTGCCCCGTCGTTGGCGTCGGTGGAAAGACTAGTGCCCCGTCGTTGGCGTCGGTGGAAAGACTAGTGCCCCGTCGTTGGCGTCGGTGGAAAGACTAGTGCCCCGTCGTTGGCGTCGGTGGAAAGACTAGTGCCCCGTCGTTGGCGTCGGTGGAAAGACTAGTGCCCCGTCGTTGGCGTCGGTGGAAAGACTAGTGCCCCGTCGTTGGCGTCGGTGGAAAGACTAGTGCCCCGTCGTTGGCGTCGGTGGAAAGACTAGTGCCCCGTCGTTGGCGTCGGTGGAAAGACTAGTGCCCCGTCGTTGGCGTCGGTGGAAAGACTAGTGCCCCGTCGTTGGCGTCGGTGGAAAGACTAGTGCCCCGTCGTTGGCGTCGGTGGAAAGACTAGTGCCCCGTCGTTGGCGTCGGTGGAAAGACTAGTGCCCCGTCGTTGGCGTCGGTGGAAAGACTAGTGCCCCGTCGTTGGCGTCGGTGGAAAGACTAGTGCCCCGTCGTTGGCGTCGGTGGAAAGACTAGTGCCCCGTCGTTGGCGTCGGTGGAAAGACTAGTGCCCCGTCGTTGGCGTCGGTGGAAAGACTAGTGCCCCGTCGTTGGCGTCGGTGGAAAGACTAGTGCCCCGTCGTTGGCGTCGGTGGAAAGACTAGTGCCCCGTCGTTGGCGTCGGTGGAAAGACTAGTGCCCCGTCGTTGGCGTCGGTGGAAAGACTAGTGCCCCGTCGTTGGCGTCAGTGGAAAGACTAGTGCCCCGTCGTTGGCGTCAGTGGAAAGACTAGTGCCCCGTCGTTGGCGTCAGTGGAAAGACTAGTGCCCCGTCGTTGGCGTCAGTGGAAAGACTAGTGCCCCGTCGTTGGCGTCAGTGGAAAGACTAGTGCCTCATAGGGTGCAAAATAGTCCCCCAACGGCTGCATAAATGCGAGCAAAGGGGGCTGCACGTGTTGTAGGCCAGTGGTCTCCAAAGTCATCAAGATCATTCAACACACTTGAAGGAATTTCTGCATATCCAAGCTTCCTGTTATGATCCTGTACTTCTAACAGGGGTGAAAAAATGAGTATTAAAATTTGGGAGCCAGTCTGTCCAATCCAGGATTTGGCAAACGTTTTTTTTTTTTTTTTTTTAAGCGCTAGATCAAATGACAGAGAGGACCTCAAAAGTGAGGCCCCAGTTGTAATTTTGAAGGAACATGGTCTACTTGGCTGCTGGGATTTGTCCAGCCCTGATTTAGAATTTTCCATGTATGGTAGAATGTATGACAAGTTATCAGGGACAGGGGTTGAAGAAGGTAGGTCGGTGCCAAAAAAGTAGTAGTTAAAGCTACTACAGTATAACTGCTAGTAATAAAATTGGAGCCCCTCACCCATGAGGGAAGATACAGACGGGCCCTCAATGTCACAAAAATTAAAGTTTTAAAACCTGTTTAGGTAATATGTAATTGGAGTCAAGTTTTCAATATCTTCCAGGATTTCGGCTTTTAGTTGGGGAACTTTTTACATATTTGAGGAGGCCCGTGAAAGATCAACACTAGTTATAACGTTCGCTGGTAGCCGGCCTTCAGGAATCTGTCTTACCGCAATGCAAAATTCGCACCCGGCGTAGACCTTCAGCAATGCTGTGATCTTTAGTTCTACAACGGCTATAAAATCCACAGGTCTTCCCACGCCTGTCACAGTGGAATGCTGCAAGAGACGACGTTGCCAGAGGGGTAACGGTTCACCTGCTTCTCCCACCTACCCTCTGATGCCTTGCACGTCCGACCTGCTGTGTCTTATAATAACCTGGCGAACAGGCGATGCGGCCCACAGCAGGACGCCGCCAGAAAGAACAAGCTTCTCCGCGGTTTGCTGATGCACAGGCCACAGTGGGAGGCCGGCACACAGAAGAAGGCCCTCCAGGGCTTATTGCTCCAGCTCAGATAGATAGAAACTCAGTCATGCTATGAGATATATTTCCTGGTATACAAGTATTTACATTCCACTTCAAATGGCTTGAAGTCTTCGGCGTTTCGAGAGGCCTACCTTAACCACCTGAGTTCCAGGACAATTCTGACATTTCTCTCCTACATGTAAAATTCCAAATTTTTTTGCTAGAAAATTACATAGAACCCCCAAACATTATATATGTTTTTTTTTTAGCAAAGACCCTAAAGAATACAATGGCGGTCGTTGCAACTTTTTATCTTGCACGGTATTTGCGTAGCTATTTTTCGAACGCGTTTTTTTCAGAAAAAAAAACTGTTTCATGCTTTAAAAAAAACAAAACAGTAAAGTTAGCCCAATTTTTTTGCATAATGTGAAAGATGAAGATACGCCGAGTGAATAGATACCCAACATGTCACGCTTCAAAATTGCATGCGCTTGTGGAATGGCGCCAAACTTTGGTATTAAAAAATCCCCATAGTCGACGCTTTAACAGTTTTTACTGGTTACATATTTTGAGTTAGAGGAGGTCTAGGGCTAGAATTATTGCTCTCGCTCTAACGTTCGCGGCGATACCTCACATGTGTGGTTTGAACACAGTTTTCATATGTGGGCGGGACTTACGTATGCGTTCGCTTCTGCGTACGAGCTCGCGGGGACAGGGGCGCTTTAAATTTTTTTTTTATTTTTTTTTTATTTTTTTTTTTTTTTTTTTTTTTTGTATTAATTTTTCTTTATTTATTTTTTTAGTTCAACACCTTTAAAAAAAAAAAAAAAAAAAAATATTTGACTACTTTTATTCCTATTACAAGGAATGTAAACATCCCTTGTAATAGGAATATTACATGATCGGACATATTTACAGTGAGCTATGGGGTCAATAAGACCTCACATCTCACCTCCTAGGCTGGGAAGCCTAAAATACCCCAAAAAAAAAAAACGATCAACTTCCCAGCCGCGGTGCCGCCGTTTTTTTGAATGCAGAGGCCGGGCGTGACGTCATAACATCGCGCCCGGCCTCCGAACGATCATAGAGACTCCGTCGACCATCTGGTCCGCCGGAAATCTCTATGATCATCATCCGGGGGCCGGCGGATCCTGTGTCCGACTCACCGATGGAATCGGTGAGTCGGTAGAAGCACCGGAGGGCGGCGGGAGGGGGGGGGCGTCCCCTCCCGCCGCCCGTAAGAACGATCAAGCGGCGGAACAGCCGCTATGATCGTTCTTGTGGTGCAGGGAATCGCCGGCTGAAAATGGCAATATCTGAATGATGTCTGTAGCTACACCCGTCATTCAGATATACCCCTGAGAAGAAAGACGTCATATGACGTATACTGGGACTCAGGTGGTTAAAGATGATCTAAACCCCAAGTGGATTGCGTTTCGTTTACTAGAGCACCTCGTGTCATTGAAAATGCCTTTTTATTTTTATTTTAATTTTTTCTTCCTTTTTTTATTTTTGATTTCTTAATACAATTGTAACTGTATTTCAGCTACTTCCTGGGTACAGGGAAATGACCCAGGAGAACTAGGGTGCAGTTGTCACCCCATAAGAGGAGGTCCCTGAACGAGGACTTTCATGTTGGCATCACTGTGTTTTTGTTTTTATTTTTTATTTTTTTTTATTAAAGCTGCAAATAATAAAGTGGGACTAAACTCTCTTAATCAACACAATTATTTTTAATCTTTTTATGCTGCTAGCATTAGAAAATTGATAGGAAGGTATATTCTATTTTACTAACTCTTCTTTTTATAAATTTTTTTATTTATTTTTTTTACTTCATTTGCTCCCTGCTAGGCCAAAATTATGCCATACATCCCAGGAGTCTTCATGGGGCTTTCTCTGCTAAACACACCCTCCTGCCTGCATGCTTGAATGGCAGAAGGATTACAGGAAGTAAATGCTACTTGAATAATCTGCTCTCACTCAAGATGGCCACAGCTAGAAATGTTTTATTTTTTTTTTATTTTTTTTTTAGTGGTTTCTCAGCAAAATAAAGCATGGAGACGTGGATGGATGGGGGGAGTTTGCTTTGAATATTAAAAAATGAATTGAATAGAGTTTTTGGTATGTGTTGCCCAGATACATTTAAGTGCCACTTTTAAAAGCTTGACAAGGACCTTTTGGAATTTTTTTTTTTTTATTTATATTTATTTTGTAATGTTTTAAAGTGGTTCTAATGACTGTTTGTTTTTTTAACTTAATACATTAAAATAAAAAAAAACCTGTGTGCAGCAGCTCCCCATCAGCCCCCCCTAATACTTACTTGAGATCCCTCTAGATCCAGCGATGTTGCAGGAGTGTCTCAGCTGTCCAGGACTCCCCTCTTCATTGGCTGCGACAGCAGTGTGGCGCTATGACTCCCGCTGCTGTCAATCAAAGTCAGCCAGCCACTGAGGAGAGAAAGGGGGAGGCTCCGTGTCTGAATGGACAAGCAGAGCGATACCTCGGCTTGGGTGCCCCCATGAGCAAGCTGCTTGCTGTGAGGGCACTTGACATGAGGGAGGGGCCAAGAGCAATTCTGCGCACGATTCCAGACCGCGGTTAAAACTAGCAACGCGCATTTGGATGTCGTTCGTTCAAGCATGGTGCGATTTATGCCGTGATTGTCGCGTGACAGAAACACACAAAATTCTCAGCAAAACGCACCTTTTTAAAAATCGCGCAAAGCTCATCGCCCAAAAATGAGCAAGAGCTTCTTTTGGGGCGACAGGCTGGCAAAGTCTACATCACGTCAATGAGCTGCCCTACGCGTGACGTGCAGAAACGCTTATTCTTACTACACGAGGTTTGAACTCCATTCACTCTGAAGCAAACGATGCTTTATAAATCGGGATATCCTCTGCGAACTATGGATTTGCTTTTCTTTTAAAATATCTCTCAGGAAAGATACCAAACATGAGTATTTCTGTATTTCTTTACTGATACAAAGTATTTCAATCCGCCTCTTCTATTCTCTTCTGCTTTAGTTTTCTCTGAGACTTTGTAATACAAAAGTAATCACTGTGAGACTTTTTTTTTAATTCACGAGTCAGTATGTTTGTTTAAAAACTTGTTCACATCCTTGTTGCATTGTTATTACTATGTTTTGTTTTAAAAATAATTATGTTTACTAAATACATCATTGTTTTAGGTGACATGTGAGTTTACTACTTTCCCTGAACGGTGGTGTATTTTTTTTTTTTTTTCTGATATATTTTACCATTTGATCTCTTACCCTTATTTTGATTTATTTTTCTTCCTATTTAAGGAGGACAAAAACATTGTTGGTAATGGATCAAGGATTTTTTTTATTTTTACCTTTTTTTTTTTTTTTTTTTTTTTTTTTTTATGTGACAAAAATCTTTCAACCAGCAGCAGATAATTTCTTCCTCGCCACTCATCAGAGTGTCGGATAGTGCCTCCTATGATCTGCGAATGCTTCTTCATGCCGTCACCACAGCTGATCGTGAAATCAGCTGTTGTGCCATTATGTACTGCGCAGCCCGGAGAGCGCATTTTTCGATAGAGGGCACTATTCGATGGAACACCGGCCGCTAATCTCTATGCGGGACGCTGGATGCGTGGATTTCGTTGAGTTTATTTTAAGCACATTATTAGAGCCTGAGGCTCTAATTGGCTTCAAAAAGGTTGGGCTCAGACCAAGGGTCCATCTCCGCACAGTGAGCGGAGATTGACCTATCATCCGCTTGCTCAGCAGGGATCAGCGTATCAACCCCCCCCCCCCCCACCCGCTGAGTAAAACTGAGTCCGTCAGGCGGACCGCCCCGTGTGAAAGAGCCCTTAAAGTGTTACTAAACCCAGGACTCTGCACTCACTATATCTGGTTTCCCCAGGACTCTGCATTCACTATATCTGGTTTCCCCAGGACTCTGCATTCACTATATCTGGTTTCCCCAGGACTCTGCATTCACTATATCTGGTTTCCCCAGGACTCTGCATTCACTATATCTGGTTTCCCCAGGACTCTGCATTCACTATATCTGGTTTCCCCAGGACTCTGCATTCACTATATCTGGTCTCCCCAGGACTCTGCATTCACTATATCTGTTCTCCTCAGGACCCTGCATTCACTATATCTGGTCTCCCCAGGGCTCTGCATTCACTATATCTGGTCTCCCCAGGGCTCTGCATTCACTATATCTGTTCTCCTCAGGACTCTGCATTCTCTATATCTGGTCTCCCCAGGACTCTGCATTCACTATATCTGGTCTCCCCAGGACTCTGCATTCACTATATCTGGTCTCCCCAGGAGCCTGCATTCACTATATCTGGTCTCCTCAGGACCCCGCATTCACTATATCTGGTCTCCTCAGGACCCCGCATTCACTATATCTGGTCTCCCCAAGACCCTGCATTCACTATATCTGGTCTCCCCAAGACCCTGCATTCACTATATCTGGTCTCTCCAGGAGCCTGCATTCACTATATCTGGTCTCCCCAGGAGCCTGCATTCACTATATCTGGTCTCCCCAGGAGCCTGCATTCACTATATCTGATCTCCCACAGTACACAGAACATGGATAAACAATTATTTTAGTAAATATAAACTGCTGAATACCTTTTTTTTTTTTTTTTTTTTTTTTTTTTTTCATCAGCAGTCTATAGCAGTCTTGTGACCTCCTATCAGTGTCTGGTTAAAGCTTGTAGGAGGAGTTTTCCATTCTCCTCTGACTGTCCTATGAGGCTGCAGGACCCCTGGCCCTCTGTCTGGACAGTGCTGATTGGCTCTCTGCTGATCACATGCACCCTCCCAAGAAAAAAAAAAAAACAATCTCTGGCACTATACACCAAACTGAGCATGTGCAGCCTGACTCCACTAACTCTGTCTTATGCGGACATGTTGTGGGGACAATGCAAGAAGGGGGAGGAAGTGTGCATACAGGATCAAACAGCCTTTTTACACAATGCAGAGTATTAACCCCTTAGGTTCCACAGTGAGTATACCAAGCATGCTTTACTGCATATACAGACTGATTTTACTGTTGTGGGTTTAGTAACTCTCGAATGCCATGTTGACTAGTAATTGCAATAAGTGTGTCATTGCCGCTATTCTTTGAACATATTGCAGATTGTCTAATGGATCTGAATGAAGATATAGCCAAGCTATAAGCAGAGGAGCGCAGCCGTCAGTCAATTTTACTATCACATTCCTGTAACAAAAAGGGAAATTACTTTTTTCTAGAGATATACTGTATTCTCTTTGGCCTGTATATGAAGTATATAATGCAGCGGGTATCCATACGGTAACCTGTCGGAGGCTGGTGGCATGGATCAGCATGTGCGCTGTATGCTCTGCCTTGAATTCATTGTATTCCAGAATGAATGTACTTTTTTTTATATTATCCGCTGAATATGAGTGACCTTATCTTATCGTAGCGCATATTGAGTTATACTGGAAGGGAACGGAGCCTAATCCTGGAGGTGAGCCTCTATAATTGTGTTTTCACATATCCTGAACTCGGTCACTGCTGCAACTGTGCAGACTGCTCAGGTCTTTTTGTTTTTGTGTTTTTTTTGCTTTGTAAATGGCAGTGTTTTCCGGTTGCGGTCGGTGCTGCTAAAAAATGGTGCAACCAAGTAAAAGGATGGCTGCCATTGCTGCTTCATGTGCAAATCCCAGTTTCCTGGCTGTGATCTTCAGCACCAATGGAAACAAAAGAGCCATCTCCCCTTACCGCCTTCAAAAAGCTCTATATACTCACCTGAATCCACAGTCACATGATTGCCGGGTCTCAGGTTTTTCTTCAGTCCAGTAATTTGGGAGGGTCCAAAAGTGGAAACATTGCTTCCTGGTGACATGGGCAATGCCTATGGGCTGTCAAAAAAAACTATCCACCACAGATCATATACACTCACTGTCCACTTTATTAGGTACTTGCTAGTAGCGGGTTGGACCCCCTTTTTGCCTTCATTCTTGGTGGCATAAATACAACAAGGTGTTGGAAATGTTCCTCAGATTTTGGTCCATAGTGACATGATGACGCAGTTGCTGCAGATTTGTTGGCTGCACATCCATAATGCCAATCTCCAAAGGTGCGCTATTGGATTGAGATCTGGTGAGTGTGGAGGCCATTGGATTGAGATCTGGTGAGTGTGGAGGCCATTGGATTGAGATCTGGTGAGTGTGGAGGCCATTGGATTGAGATCTGGTGAGTGTGGAGGCCATTGGATTGAGATCTGGTGAGTGTGGAGGCCATTGGATTGAGATCTGGTGAGTGTGGAGGCCATTGGATTGAGATCTGGTGAGTGTGGAGGCCATTGGATTGAGATCTGGTGAGTGTGGAGGCCATTGGATTGAGATCTGGTGAGTGTGGAGGCCATTGGATTGAGATCTGGTGAGTGTGGAGGCCATTGGATTGAGATCTGGTGAGTGTGGAGGCCATTGGATTGAGATCTGGTGAGTGTGGAGGCCATTGGATTGAGATCTGGTGAGTGTGGAGGCCATTGGATTGAGATCTGGTGAGTGTGGAGGCCATTGGATTGAGATCTGGTGAGTGTGGAGGCCATTGGATTGAGACCTGGTGAGTGTGGAGGCCATTGGATTGAGACCTGGTGAGTGTGGAGGCCATTGGATTGAGACCTGGTGAGTGTGGAGGCCATTGGATTGAGACCTGGTGAGTGTGGAGGCCATTGGATTGAGACCTGGTGAGTGTGGAGGCCATTGGATTGAGACCTGGTGAGTGTGGAGGCCATTGGATTGAGATCTGGTGAGTGTGGAGGCCATTGGATTGAGATCTGGTGAGTGTGGAGGCCATTGGATTGAGATCTGGTGAGTGTGGAGGCCATTGGATTGAGATCTGGTGAGTGTGGAGGCCATTGGATTGAGATCTGGTGAGTGTGGAGGCCATTGGATTGAGATCTGGTGAGTGTGGAGGCCATTGGATTGAGATCTGGTGAGTGTGGAGGCCATTGGATTGAGATCTGGTGAGTGTGGAGGCCATTGGATTGAGATCTGGTGAGCGTGGAGGCCATTGGATTGAGATCTGGTGAGCGTGGAGGCCATTGGATTGAGATCTGGTGAGTGTGGAGGCCATTGGATTGAGACCTGGTGAGTGTGGAGGCCATTGGATTGAGACCTGGTGAGTGTGGAGGCCATTGGATTGAGACCTGGTGAGTGTGGAGGCCATTGGATTGAGACCTGGTGAGTGTGGAGGCCATTGGATTGAGATCTGGTGAGTGTGGAGGCCATTGGATTGAGATCTGGTGAGTGTGGAGGCCATTGGATTGAGATCTGGTGAGTGTGGAGGCCATTGGATTGAGATCTGGTGAGTGTGGAGGCCATTGGATTGAGATCTGGTGAGTGTGGAGGCCATTGGATTGAGATCTGGTGAGTGTGGAGGCCATTGGATTGAGATCTGGTGAGTGTGGAGGCCATTGGATTGAGATCTGGTGAGTGTGGAGACCATTGGATTGAGATCTGGTGAGTGTGGAGACCATTGGAGTACAGT